>QXEO01000876.1:0-698306 GCA_007115705.1 Dactylis glomerata | reverse complement strand
ATTTTTCGATCTTCTGCTCAGCCCAACATTTCTGCGAATTTGGATCATTTGTCTCCGGTATGTGACTCTCGACTTGTCCAAGTAGAATTTCTTTGGTAAAGTATTTCTTGAGTATTTTAGCTTTGTAGGTACAGTATAAATGAGTATGCAGCTTGTTCTATTGCTTAGAATTGTATTTTGATGTATGTTAGGCTCTCTCGTAACCCACTATAGTAGTTTCCTACACTTGCTTGTCTTAAATCACTTTTATGAGGTTTGTCAAAAATTTCAGAAATGGAAGAGAACGCATTCAACTCTCCAACATGAACTGGAAGTGCATGATGTTATGAAAGTTCACCGTGAAGAGAAGGTTTTCCCCTCACACTATCCCATGCTCAGCATTCATGAGTGCTGCTGGAATTCTGCAGGATTTTCAAACCTTACTCTCTAATGCAGGATTAGAACTTTTGTTGAGGGTGAACCTCCCCAATACGTTAAACAACTACAATGTCTGTGGTGCAGGATTTCAGATTAGTTGGTCCCACTTCACCCCTGGTTCATTTAAAATTTATAACAAATCTGTGGAATTGCCTCTTGATGTTTTCTGTACAGCTATTAGAGTACCACAATGGGGATCGCTCGAGAAGATAAGGGGACAACCTAGGCAATTGCTATAGAGGAACGAGAAATTTGTCAAGGAAGAGAAGCTTCCAGGAGAGGGTGGTAAACTCGAAATATTTATTTTCCATCCATTCGATATTTGTCTTTTTATTACCCAAGTGTTCTTGCTAGGAAATCTGCAAGTAAATTGTCTCTCCATGATCTAGCTTTTATTGCTGCTGCTTGAGGCGTGATAGGACTTACCATTTGGGTGCCTTAATAGCTTTCCATCTTGATATTAATCGTGAGAAAGGGAGGAATATGTGGGGGGGACTTATAGCTTCACGCCTGTTAGCTTTGCATGGTGTTGTGCCTCATTTTCGAGATCTGCAGTTCCCCGAGGAGAAACTTGGTCTTGATTCATGATTCAACATAAGTTTATTTCTCCTCCTGCTAGTTTGATTAATTTAACATTTGAGCTAACCTTTTTCAAGAGACTACCTGTAGGTAGTAAAGACTGAACGATCAGTCCGTTTGCCTGCACCTCTTTGTTTAACCTTGATCGTAGGAATGGATGGTCGCTTACGAAAGATGAGCTTGATGCGTACGTTGAGGAGCACCCGCCGCCTGTGCACGATGAGGAGTGTGCCGAGGAGTCGGGCAGCCCTCCGACATTGTGAACTTCCCATATGAGCAGGCCTTATTATGAGTATGAGCCATCAGCTTCATCTTCACGAGAGCCGGGTACGAGTACACCTATGATGACCCACCAGCCTGGGGCAGCTATCAAAGTCGAAATTGATCTCCACTTAGGCCAAAAGCCTAGCTTGGGGGGAGGTACGCCGACGATTCACTCATCTACATATTATATTTTGTCGGACCTTTGTATATCCATGTTTCACCTTCTTATTGTTCTAGTTCTTACTTCTACTTTTCAAAACACAAAAGACCAAAAATATTTCCGTTGTTTCTCTCTATTGGTTCTTTAGTTTTCTACCTTTGGTTTGCTTTACTTGCTATTTTCGGTTTGCTACTTGAAAAACCCAAAATATTTTGCTTTGTTTGCTATTTCCTTCTGCTTTTGTTTCAAAAGTTGAAAACCACAAAAATATTTGTTGTTCTTCTTCGGTTTTTGTAAAGTTGTTGCAGAGTTCAGTCTCCCGTTACTCCATTGGAGCTTGGTATTCAATTTATATTATTCAAGCACACAAGTGAAGAGCAATAATGACGACATATGACAATTCGAGATGTGGTAAGAGGCTGGTATGAACTCTATTTGTTTTCATTTTTGTACATATACTCATCTATGTGGACATGCTTAGTCGGTTCATGTAAGGTATAGGTATCTAATGGATGCTTTGTAGTTCTTGCTCTGATATGATTAGTTTCAATGTACTATTAGCCTGTAGCATGTCATGTAGACGCTTGCATGCATTGTTTTATTCATAATATGGTATGATATTGTGGTATCCACCTCTGAAAGCTTCAGTCGAATCGACTTGGCACATGCTCAAGCATGCACATGACTAAATAAAAGTCAATTAAGCCTCGATGATTTACTTTGCCTCACAGTTCTTGTATCATTTTTATGCCTATATTAATTTGTGTTGTCGCAAGCATGATTATGACAGTTATGCTCTCTCAATTGTCGCTTCCCAGTCTTTTGCTAGCCTTCACTTGTACTGAGTATGAGCTCTACTCGTGCAATCCAATTACCAAAAACCAGTCTTCCAAAGAGGTCACTATAAATTCCTATGCATGGTATTTGTAAGCCATTCCAAGTAAATTTTCATGTGCTACCTTTCAAAACTTTCAACTACTTCTCATTTTGTGCCACTGTTTTTAGCTCATGGGGACGTAGTGGTCGGAATTGCTATCTTCCATATTAAATTAAGTACCCTCGACTAGGCAGCTTCATCTGCTCGTCATTAATTTTGCAAGGGAGCTGGTCAGACCATTATAATCTTAATTCTAAAAAGAAAGAAAAAAGGCACTTCTCCAGGAGGAATGTGAAAGTTGGTGGGCACCCGATGGAATCGGTTAGCCATGGTTTGAGAAAGGAAAAAGGTGGGGAGGAGTGCCAAAGCTTTATAAAAGAGCACCAATGTGCCAAATTTCAAGAACTCGGAACCGCTCTCACTTGTTTATTATGGAAGATAGCAAGTCCCCATTGCTAGTCGTTGACATAGAACAATCACCTCTCAAAATAAATTTTTATCTCTGTTTTACAAATGAAAAGCTCTAGCACATGTTAAATCCCTGCTTCCCTCTGCGAAGGGCCATTCGTTTACTTTTATGTTGAGTCACCATCTTCTAACTTTAAGCACTTCTTGAGAGCATAGCTGTTATTCTTAGTGTAATGTGCTTGTCCCAGAACATGGTTAATTGTGGTATAACTTTGATGCTTGTATCTTGATATCTTTAATTTCTAGTCTTCCCTTGAGTTTCAGAGGTGCCTCAGCATTTATGTTTTGCTCTACAGATAAAGGCAAGTGGGATACCACTCTTTCATATCATCTATGCATATTACAATCTTGTAGCTTCTTATGTACATGTTACTTGTTATTAGTGCATTGGCACTCTTTCATAGTTTGCTTGACTACGAGGGTGACATTAGTTGCATATTTCTTATTATGAATTGCCTGAGTACTTGATCACATAGTTAGTATATATACATCATATGAGCAATGTGTTCGTGAAGTTTCTTTTATCGCTCTCAGTTGTTTAACTGAATTGCTTGAGGACAAGCAAATAGCTAAGCTTGGGGGGAGTTGATACGTCCAAAATGTATCTACTTTCCCGAACACTTTTGCTGTTGTTTCTCCTCTAATTTGTGTGTTTTGAATGCAACTAACACGGACTGACGCTGTTTTCAGCAGAATTGCTCTGGTGTCTCGTTTTTGTGCAGAAATTCAACTTCCAGTAAAAATTCGGGAAAAATCATGAAAAATCTTATTTCACCAGAAGACCCACAGAGCCAGAAGACAGGAGGGAGAAGAGGCTCGAGGGGCCGTCACACATAGGTGGCGTGGCCCAGCCCTGGCCGCGCCACCCTGGCATGAGGGGACCCCAGCACCCCTCTCGGCCTCCCCTCTCGCCTACATATACCCTCTGACGACATAATATCGGGGAGATGGCGTTTTTTTCCCAGATAGACTTCCGCTGCGCCGCCGCCATCAGAAACCGCGATTCGGAACCAGAAACTCCGTTCTGGCACCCTGCCGGGACGGGATTCGGGAAGATCTTCATCACCATCACCACCAACGCTCCTCCATCGACCATCCATGACTCCCCCATCCATGTGTGAGTAATTCCCCCGCTGTAGGTGAGGGGATGGTAGGGATTGGATGAGATTGTTCATGTAATTTGATATGAGATTGATAGGGCATAGTGCCTAGTATCTTTATTTAGTGCCTATGACATTGTTGCAACTTGTTGTGCTTAATGCTTGTCACTTAGGGCCCGAGTGCCATGATTTCAGATCTGAACATGTTATTGTTTCTATGATGATACTTGTTGTTTATGGTCTTACCTACAAGTTGTTTACACATATTGTTGTCCGGAACCCGAGGCCCCAAAGTGACAGAATTGGGATAACCGGAGGGGATGGCTATGATGTGAGGATCACATGTGTTCACCGAGTGCTAATGCTTTGCTCCGGTACTCTATTAAAAAGAGTACCTTAATTACCAGTAGTTTCCCTTGAGGCCCTGCTACAATAGGCTGGTAGGATAAAAGATGTCGTGCAAGTTTCTCCTTGTGAGCACGTACGACTATATACGGAACACATGCCTATGATTGTTTGTTACTAGGATGCTTTATCTTTATTTATCTGCAATGCCCATGTCTTATTGATTTCATGAATTATCTTATCCATGCAACGCCCGTAATCCATCCCTATGCCTACAGTATTTGTTCCTACTGTTTACAACTGTTACTATTACTGCTGCTATTTTACTACTGCTGTTACTATTCACTACTGTCACCACTATAAAACTGTTGCTACTGATAAACCACTGCGAGCAAGACTGTTTCCAGGTGCAGCTGAATTGACAACTCATCTGTTAAGGCTTACATATATTCTTTGGCTCCCCTTGTGTCGAATCAATAAATTTGGTGGTAATACTTCCCTCGAAGACTGTTGTGATCCCCTATACTTGTGGGTCATCAATGCCCATATTGCATCGCTGGAAGCCGAGCTTAGCGCTTCGCGGAAAGCATATGATGTTGCGATCGCCACAAAGGAAGCGCTGAGAGTCGCAGAAGTCAGCGCTGGCTAAGGCGAAGAAAACTGAAAAAGCTTTGGCCGATGCCAACAAAGAGCATTCTCAGCGGAGAGCAAGCCGTGACAGATCGTCTTCGCACGATGTCTGGTGCTGCTGAAGGTAAATACTCGCCTTGTCTTCTTCTTCGACTTCTGTGCGTTGTTGTACTTGCTAATGCTTTCCTTCCTTCTTTTTCCCTTGTCCCCCTTTATTGCGCAGGATTTACTAGGGTTTCTTTGTCAACTCCGCAACCGGGCGATGATCCTTTGATGACCGCGGTGACTTACTCGAAGCAAACTGGATATCTATCCAGGAGATCTTTGAGTTGGTGAGCCGCGTTCTGACGCAGATGTTTGTCGGATTGTGGCCGAAGAAAAAGGCGGAGGCTCCAAAAGATGACTTGAAGAAACTTGCAAAAGCCTTCGACACAACTGAAGACCCGATCCTCCAGCTGAAGGGGCTTCTCTGAAGCGTGGTGTGAGGGTGCTATCGCACTTTCTTATGCACATGGTGCAGATTTTGACTGGGAGAAGTGAGCTCTCCTCATGGCCGCACCCGCGCTGAGTTGAATGCTTTCTTTGAGAAGGCGAAGAATTTGGCGCCTGCCCTGGCGTCAATTATTTCTCCTTCGGCGGCTTTCGCGACATCTACTGGGCCACCTCCAGCGACGGAAGAACCGCGCCTCCTTCAACTGTTGGCGAGGAATTTATCATGCCTTCTTCTGCCACGGAGCAAAATGCTAAGGTGGCATAGACTCGGCTTCTCTATAGTTTTCAATTGCTGCTTTTGATGTAAAAACCTATAGTCGCATGCAACCCGAGAACCTTAGTCAAAAGGGTTTGCATCTATGTAAATATATGCTTCTTTTCTATAATATGTTGTGCTGGCTTTGAAATGTTTCCCCTTTCTTTGACTTCCAGTCTATGCAATCAATGATCCTTTGAATCACGATCATGCTCCTTCTTCTGCTCGCGAGTTTGGCTCTAAGGTTTCGTCGCCTCCTCGCCGCTGCTGTCAATGCACGAATATTCTTCAAGGATTTCTGATCTTGAGGCTCGCTTAACTTTGGCCAAACGCCAAGCACAGATGGCTGTGAGCAAAGCTAGCAAAGCTTGTGGTTTGACAAGCAGATTCTATTCTTGATGATAAGGTGTCTAGCTTGACGGCGAGGATTGTGCATCATGAGGAATGCACTCTTTTATCATTGGCATTATCGAGTCTGCCTGCGAGATGTTGCGATGTAAGTTTCCTTTCGACTGATCTTTTTCCTTTTTGCTCCACTGCTGTTTTTGTGATACCTTTCAATCATAGGCACTTGCTTGGATTTCGCTGCTGAAGATCGTCGGGTTACCGAGCAAAATGCGGCTCTAGAAAAAATGTCAGCAGGTATTGAGACTTTGTGGTCTGATCCTCGATGCTGGAGTGCTATTGTACTCATATTGGCGAGTCAGTTGATGGGTTGCTGAAGGGCTCTCACACTATACATTCTATTATGCTTCCTCGCAATCCTCTGCCTGCAACTTTTCCCACTGCTTCTCGATACTTTTAGATCCAGCCTACGCATCTCGATTCATAGAACTGAACTTAGTGGCAGGTGCCAATTTTGCTCTTGGGTGATACACAAGTGTCACCCGAGACTCAATAAGTCTATGTCCTGAGTTTGGCTCAGGTGGAACTAGTGCGTTTACATTGGGAGCATACGTTGGCAACCTGCTAGCGGCTTACGCTCGGCTGCTGGAGGGAAGAGGCTGCCGCGTTTTTCCGTGAGATCATAATTTGATCCTTTAGTTGTAGATGATTCTGATACCCACTGTTGTAAATACTTGTGTATATGTGGAACGCGAGAGTTATATTTCACGACTTTATGTCTGAAATTTGTTCTCAAAGCATTTTTGTATGATTCGTGCGTTTGCCGCATTGCCTCTTTGAAGGACTGTAACTCGATAGAGGAACGTTTTGTCTTTATATGTACTTTAAGTGTAAGCTACATGGGGTGACCCCAGAGATCCTGGCCTATGACCTGTGTTCTGGATCTAGAGGGCAATTGCTCCTGGTATACTCGTGGCTTTTACAGCTATTCTTCTACTCTACTATGCTATTCTTATGCTTATGCCGTCGTGCCTTCTCTTATTCTTCTGTAACTTGGTCTCTCCGATGCTTCTACTCGTGGTTTCTTCTTATCATCTCTGGCTCCGCGCGCATCCTTCGAGTAGCTTGACGCCTTCCGTAGTCGTGCTTTTCCCTTCTCTGCATAGTGCAATCATGCCAAAGTTTTGCACCATCTTGTGGAACTCTTTGTCGCAGGATCTAGAGACTTTGAAGCTTCCTTGACTGTGATTATTCCCTTTGGTCCTGGAATTTTGAGTACTAGATAGCTTATATGAGGCACTTGCCATGAGATCGCGAAACGCGGGTCGCCGAGGATCGCATGATACTGAGATGGCAGTCCATGACCCTCGAAGTCTAGCTTTTCTCTCTGTAGTTTTGTCTGTTGCCGAAGCAAAGTTGAGTGCTATCTGCCCTAGTGGATAATTGGCCTTTCCTGGTACGATCCATGAAGGAACAATCTGTTGGCTTCAAGAACTCTAGTGATATATGCATTGCTCTGAGCGTTTTCGCGTATATCAAATTAATTCGCTTCCTGCGTCCATGAATATTTGTCGACATCGTATGCGCCGATTTGGGCTTTGAGTACCAAGGGCGCGTTCCTGGCCGAGGTACTGTTATAGGGTGATCCTCCCTGTTGAACTCGATTGTTGTTCTGACCAGTGTAGATATTCTGTTGTAGCTGGAGGTGAAGCAACTGCTAAATTGACTTGTTGAGTAATACTCTCTTTTCCTCTTTGTTCGACTTGGGCACAGGTTGTATCATCGCTCTGATGTTTCCCTTAGATGGAACGTACCCTTCGTGTCATCGTGTCCCTGGTTTGGCTGGTTTTGTCCTTGAGGGGCTCCATTGTTCCCTGCTGATTTGTGGGGGGTTTGTTGCTTCCTTCGTATCCTTGTCCCTTGCTTCGGTTTGTTTGTTTAATGCTGCCTCTTGTAGCTTCAAAGAATGTTGTGCAATCTTTCATTGCATGTCTGGATACTCACTTTCCATCGACGAACGCTGAGTGTATATGACAAAGTCCGTTTAGCATGTCTTCTGGCGACGGGTTTATACTCTCTGGATTCTCTTGTGGGAAACTTTTTATAGTCTTCTTTTCCGTAGCTTCGATATCCCGAGCTTCTGTGATGACTCCCTTGATAGCTGTTGTCCTTGTATCCTGCGGCTACTGGCTATGGGAGCCGTAGTTGTCGTAATTGCGGGACCGTCTTCTTTGACTTCCATATATGTTTCTTCTATCGTCCTCTGGGGATCATGTCCGCTTGTTGTTGCATGCGTCTTCTCCGTCCTGCGAATCTGTTTGCTACGTCCATGAGGTCCGACACTGTTTTTGGCTTAATTCTGCCCATCTCTTCGACTAGGTCTCTTCGCCTTAATCCGATGATGAACGCGTCTATTGCTCTTTCGCTGAAACTTCAACTGCTGAGTTTTGATAAGACTCCATCTTTGGATGTATGCCGTAATGTTTCGTCGCGTTGTTGCACACATGCTTTGACTTCTTCTATTGATGCCGACCGCTTGTTGTCGACCTGAAGTTGCTTGTGAATTGCTTCGTGAGGTCTTCCCAGCTTCCAATAGTCTCTTCTCTAGTTTGCTCAACCATGACCTTGCTGCGCCGGTGAGGTGTAGTTGCAAACTTTGCATTGATGTTTCTTGGTTTCCTCCCAATATTTGTACTCCTTGCAGATTAGTCTTGAGAGCCATGATTGTGGTTCTTTGATCCGTCATACTTTTGTTGATCATGAGGGTAATTTGAACCCCTTGGGCACTGGTGTGGGTGCGAACCCTGCGGGTAAAGCACGATGCTCCCATCTCCTTCTCATCGTCTTCATAGTCGCGCTTTCCGTTTGGAGATCGAGATCTTCGGGTTCCTCCATGTTGTCTTGGTGATGGCGATCGAGATTGTTGATTACTACTTCTGTGCTGAGGAGTGTTGTGACGGCGAGGTGACCTTGGCTTGTGCGTCCTTGTGGTGATATGCTTCCTCTCCTTTTGCTGATAGCTTGTGGCCCACCATGTTGAGTCCATTCAATGCTGCTCTATGCATATGTTCCCTAGGATCCCCTGGGCTTGGTCGAGTTGTAAGCAGATAGCTTATGCTGCTACTAGTGCTGCTTCAGGGGTTTTGGTACGATGTTCTCCTGCTCGTCGACCGATAGGAAGGACGAGTCGAGGTTTTTGGAGATGCTTGCCTTTCTGAGTACTCGAGGTTTCGTTACCTTGAACCATGTCGACGATTTCTCCTTGCGTTAGTATGTGACATGTCGCTTCGTGCTCTGCGAGCGGTGTTGCTAGCTGCAATGGCTGATTCTTTTCTTGTTGTATCTCTATTTTCTCCTTTGCTAGTTGTTTTGCCTACTGCCTTAGGGCATACTGATACCCCAAAGCATGTCCTTGCTGGAATTTGATGGTATTGGCATGCCGTGTTCTACGGCTTCTCTTATTATTCTCCATTCGTCGACTGATAGTCGAATTTTTTCCCTGGTTGTGAGGGATTCTGCTGCTTGCCCTTCTGCTAGGTGATTTGCTCCTCTGTCGATATTTGCTGGGTTTAGCACTGGATTGTTGTTTTCATTGAATTCTTCTGAATGTCTCCTACAATGGTGAGCACCTGGCATGTTTGCCGATGTTACTATTAAAGCTTGAGAAGATTGAGTCACCATCTTCAGAAAGCTCTAACCCTGTCTTCCATGTATCTGTTGACTTGTGTTGAGATATCGTCGAGGCAGATCATGAGATCTTCGAGTTGTACTCCTACGTTGAATTTTCCATTGCTTCGTCGTCTTCTACGATTTTTCCTTTTTGCACTTCTCCTGAGCTGACCGGCGAGTTTACCTCGCTGGAAGAGCCTTCAGAATCCCTCATTGCTACTGTTTCGGGCTCACTTGCCGACGGATCTTGTTTCATCGGATCTGAAAGGCGAGATGAACCCGATGGCCCGATGAAGATGCTTAAACTTCCAATTGTCAACTCCATCTCTTGATTTTCGTCGACTTCTGCACTGCTGTTGGCTAAAAGCAAAAAAAGCCATCGAATTCATGATTCCAACGCCCAAAGTCCCCACGGTCGGCGCCAATTGACGAGGGTTATCTCGACAAATGTCCTAGATGAAGGACTTAGGATCGGGAGATAGGGCGTCGGATGAACTCGAAGGTAAGGTTAGTCGAATAAGTGTATATCGAAAGTAAACTTGGGTGTTGAACCTGGCTTGCTTTCAATCTGCCTACACCGTCCCCTCCTGGCCCCTATATATAGATGGCCAGGTCTCGAGGATCGGGTAGGGTCCGATACAGATTACAATATCGACATACGGTAAGGACTCGTATCTCGACTATTATTACAATTGGGCCTAGCTTATCAGGCCTTAGGGGTACTTAACTAACGGGCTCTATTAGCTATACCCTTGTCACATGCTCTCTGTTGTTAGTAGCTATCTTGGCCGAGTAGTTGTTAGTGACTCCAAGAGGGGGTATTTATGCTCGATAGTGGGTTCATGCCTCTATTTAATCTGGGGGAGTGACAGAAACCTCTAAGGTTGTAGATGTGTTGTTGCTACTAGGGGAACAAAACATTCATATGCTCAAGGGCATTGCTTTGTTTACATTACACACTTGCTTAATGCAGTTATCTGTTGTTCGCAACTTAATACTTGTGGAGTTCTCGGATTGATTCGCCATAAGTGGATTATTAGTCATAGATGCAGTTGGATGGCGGGCTATGTATCTTGTTGTAATGCCCAGAGTAAATCTCATAGTGATCCTCTTGACATATCACATTGTCTTTATTCTATCAATTGCCCAACTGTAATTGTTTACCCAGCATGTGTATTTTATCTTATGGAGAGACACCACTAGTGAACTGTGGACCCCGGTCCTATTTCCTATATATTGCTTTCACCTGTTTACTTTACTCGCATACTACTATTGCTTTCCACTCGATACGCTCATACCCTTTGTTTCAAGCAAATCGGTGAGATTGACAACCTCATCGTAAGTTGGGAACAAAGTATTTGGTTGTGTTGTGTGCAGGTTCCACGTTGTGTCATCGTGGTGAAACAACATATGCCATAGGATGCTTAATGGGGGCCGACTAGATGCTGGAGGATTCGGGAGAGGGGAACGAGCTAAAGAGCACGACAGAAAAGAGACACTGATCTACCCAGGTTCGGGGCTCTCGTAAGGAGATAACACCCCTACTCCTGCTCTACTGATTGTATATATGGATCGATGTAGTACACCACAATGGTGCTTCCAAGCTCTCTGCTAGAGAAGGAAGATGAACTGCTAAGTGTAGAAACCTTCAACCTTCTAACCTTCTTCCAGCTATCAACCTTCTACCTTTCAACCAACGTTCCACCCTTTACCAGGGCTCCCTATGCCACCTTATATAGTGGTGGCCAGGGTTACAACGGTCATACAAGACCACAAGACAAGGGCTACACTCCAAACAGGAGCTGGTGGCGATGGCAGAGACCCTTGACTTCGCCCTGATTGCTCTCGATGGGACGCCATATCCCTGTACCTTGTACCTCTTGAACTGTGGCCTTACCTCTGTGCGGTAAGCTCATACTTGTGCACAGTGAGGGTAGGTAACCTCCACTGTGCACCCTGCCATCTTACTCTGCTACCATGCTTGGATGTTTTCTTCCTTGATTGTAGGGATGTGACACCTTGGTTGACTTAAGTATCCCGGATATGACCGTTGGCCATACCCAGGACTTATATGCCGGACCAACGACCTACGAGGGTCGGGTAATCCGGCCTCCCCTGCTCCTGCACAACACACCAAACGGTTAGGCGGCATATCTAAGTATATGCCGGCACACTTTTATAAGTATTCCGGCTATGCCGGCATATCCAAGTATCAGCCGGGATACACATTATATGCCGGCCTGGCCGATGCTCTTTATTCCGGCCAGGCCCTTCCTTGATAACCCGGCATAAAGTCAATCATAGCCTTGTGTCTTTCTACTCTCTTGACCCTACCGGGGGTCATCCCCCGACACTAGTCCCCGAAGTTGCCGAGGTTCCCCAGTCATAACTGTGGAGCCTTGACAGGTTCAACATACCTTTCTTATTATGCCCCGGCGGTCAGATTATATGCCGGCACATCTGCACATATCCCGGCCTCTGTTCCTGTTCCAAAACTTATTCCGGCCGGTCCCGAGGGTATTCCGGACGGAACATATACATCGGGCAATTAATCCGACATATAGACGAGTCTTCCTCGAGAAGCCATGTCCGACAGCTTTGCATCGAAACTTGTAACTGCCCTGCCACCTCGAACGATCACCCACGATGTGACGGTTCACAGTGCAGCAGTTACTTCTCGCCATCATTGCGTCATGGCACGGTTACAGGAACCGCCGCCCCACTCTGTGCCGCCACGCGGCGCCTTGCCGGCAGAAACGGTCGGGGGAGTGGAACACTCCCACGATCCCACGACCCCCACGACCGGCCTCCTCGGTAGACCTATAAATAGGGCGGGGGGGTAAACCTATCTTTTACCCCCCACCATCGTCTTCCTCGCCTTCCTCCTTTGCCTCCTGCGCTTCACCGCCGGCCCGAAGAGCAGCATCGCCGCCGTAGCCGACCTGCTCCCCGCCGAGGCCGACGCCCGACGACGCACGGCATCATCATTGACGACGCCGCCGCCGCCGCCTCTTCCCTCTGCAGCATTGCGGGAGATTGGATCTTCCTGCACGCTCGCCGCCGCTCCATCGTCGCCGGCCAAGCTCCGGTGAGACCTCCCTCTGTTCTTCCTTTCCCTGCTCTTCTGCAACTAGGCTGCGGTAGCCTCACTGGTTTGCATCCATGGTAGTTCCTTTGCCGGATATTTCGTTGCTTCGATTAGCATTGTTAGCAGTGTTTCGTAACAGCTCACAGGTGTTCTTCCGCAGAAATTATATCCCTGTTTATTTCCGATTTTAACTGCCTCGGTAGATCTTCTATTCCTGCTAACATCTGTGAGAGTGGTATGCCGGAGAGACTAACCTCCCTCTTTTCTCCGGCCTTGATAGGAATAACATCACGGGACTCCGGCTCTCACGCCTTATCCCGGCCACTAAGATGGCATCTTCAAGCATGACGGCTACCTCGGCCTCTGAGGAAGATACCTCGGCCCGAGCTCAAGGACGCTCCGGCTGGGAGGGGTCGGAGGTTACTCCGGCCGAGATATCCTGGGTCACCTCCACCAGGAGAGTCCCGGAGGGCGTAGCATGCCGGCTACCAGCGGGAGAAACTGTGCCGGCACCTGAACCCGGCGAACGCGTCGTCTTCATCGCCCACTTCGAGCGGGGCTTCGGTCTGCCGGCATCGGACTTCTTCCGGGACTTCCTCAACACCTACGAGCTACAACCTCATCATATCCCGGCCAATGCCGTGATGATCCTCTCCGCCTTCGCTGCTTTTTGCGAGGGCTATGCCGGCATAGAGGCCCTTACTCAAGGCTGGGCGAAGTACTTCCAACTGCGGAAGCAAGTCGTCCAAGAGCCGCCCCGGAGCAAGGACGACCCGCCGGAGACGGCCCAGGAAAAGAAGGACCGCCCCATGACCCTCTGCGGCGCGGCCACCATCATGTCCCGAAAGGGCTCGACTTCCCCAAGGTGGAGCTCCTGGAATCTTGCAAGAATTGGCAGAAAAGCTTCTTCTACGTCAAGAACACCACCGACGAGGATCTCTGCTCAACCTGCCGCCATTGTGGACGAGCCACCCTTGGCTATGACCGAACTGGACCTACAACCCGAAGAATTCGGTGATGATGCCGGTGAATGCGCTTCACCGGGTTAAGGGCGAGCTCCTGGATGGCCGGTCTTACTCCTCAAGACCTGGTGGCCTGCTATATAAGCCGGCGCGTCTCCCCTCTTGCAGCCCGCCGTCGCATAAGTCTGCCAGATGAGCGGGCCAATGGACCCCACCCGACACTCCACACACGAGCTGACTCCGGCCGACATTCTGCGCCGGATTAAGGATGTCTGCAAGTCCTCTCAGGCCACTTTTGCCTGGGGGCTAGAACCATACAGCCGGGATAGGCCCGCCCCAACGGTAAACCTTCTTAGCCGATACATAAAGTCCATGTCCGGCACATAGATACTTAAGCCGACACATGTCTGTTTGCCGACACATACCATATTGATCCGACATACCTCTTCCACCGGCATATTTCCTTGTCTGAATACTTGACTTGCTGTTTATACAGAAATTCAGCTTCCAAACCATGGAGAACTCCCGGATCAAGATCGCGGCGGACCGCACCGTTGCGGATGTTGAAGATCCGGATCATTGGGATAAGCTTCCCAGGAGCACCCGTGCTGCAGCTGCCATGGGTAAGGGCTCTTCATCCCGGCATTATACTCAAGACCGGAGTGAGATTGATTCTGATGAGGAGGTCCTGATGTACTATGACCCGACGCCACTTGCGTACGCCTTTCCAGAAACCCCTATTGCTCACGAGTTTCCAATGCCGTCCTCAGCTATCCCGGACGATATCGTTATCGACGCCGCCCCTCTGAACCAGGACCTCCTTCCCACCGGCGGACGTGCCGGCCGAAGCGAGGTGTGAAGCCCCAGTCCGACATACCTCAGAGGTCGAAAGACAGAAGGTCGGCGTGCCCAAACAGAAGAAACAGAGGCCTGTTGCCTCGGGGTAAATTTCCTTTTCTTTGCATTTCCTCCGACATATCTCTTGTTGTATTACTGACTTGGTGTTTTCTCTCTTTCAGTGCTCCTCTTGAGCCGGAACAAGCTTCTGGCTTGAGTGGCGACCGAAGGTTACCAAGCCCGCTGCCCCTGCTACCTCGACATTCCCTCTGCCAGTCAGACGACCTCACCGGCGCCGGCATCTTCGCCTGTGCCCGACAAGACCACCTCCCCGGCGAAGGACGTTCCTCCGCCGGAACAAGATATCTCTGCCCCCGACGTCCACATGGACTCGGGGGCTCAACAGGAAACCTCGGCTCCTGATGTCCACATGGACACAGGAGCCCACCAAGAAGCACCAGACTCCGGCGCGCCCACCAGCGACGCCGGCACAACTGAAGCCGCCGAGCAGACACCAAGGGTAAAGGCCCTTTAGTGCCGGAAGTCTAGACTTTTCCGGATCCTGCTCCCGCTGGCCAAGAAGCACCGGCCGCGCCGGAACAGCCCGCACCCGAGACTCCAGCACCGGCCAAGACCACTGCACCGGCCAAGACCACTGCACCGGCCAAGTCCACTGCACCGGCCAAGTCCACTGCCCCGGCCAAGTCCAGCACGCTGAAGATTCAGCCGGCCAAGTCCGGCACACCATCTGCCGCAACTGCTCCTCCTAAGGCAGCGTCCGGGACCAGCTCTGCTCTGGCCCTGCATCTTGGCAGGGCAGCAGCCCGGCCGGGGTACCGGAAAAGCTTCTTCGACACCCCAGAACTCGAGGGCCTCGTCCCTCTTGCGACGAAAAGTGACGAGAGCCTCGGCTCTCTTAAGGAGCAGTGCATCAAGTGGAACGACGCCAGCAACATGGACACTGCAGACTCAAGGAGCAAGAAGCTGGCCGAAGCCAAGACCAGTGGCGACCCAAGCGACTTCCTGGCAGCGAAGCCCATACCGATCGCCAGCGAGCTCCTCAGCCTCCAGCAAAGACTTCACAAGTTGGCCGATGCCACCAACGTAAGTCCTCTCTATTTACACCCATATCCCCAGTCCCCGAAAATGTCGGCTGTCCGGGATATGGACATCCGGGATTTTCTCATAGTCCTTTAGCTAGCTTCTTTTGAATTAACTGCCGACATATGAGCTCGATCCGAGCTTCAAATCCTAGTCACCGAGGGCCGGGATAGGTGCGCAGCACCTGTGCCGGGTCTTTAACAATTTCACATCTCTATTATCTTTCAATCCTCTTGACCGGGATATAAGCTCAATTCGAGCTTCAAATCCTAGTCACCGAGAGCCGGGATAGGTGCGCAGCACCTGTGCTGGGTCTTTAACAATTTCACATCTCTATTATCTTTCAAATCCTCTTGACCGGGATATAAGCTCGATCCGAGCTTCAAATCCTAGTCACCGAGAGCCGGGATAGGTGCGCAGCACCTGTGCCGGGTCTTTAAAAGAATGATCACTTGATAAAATCTTCACTTTAATTATCATGTCAAATTTCTCTGCTGACATTTCAAATCCCGGCATTTTGCAGCTCATGAACAACACCCGGGCCAACATGTTCCATGACTTGGTGTGCGAGCATCGGAAGCTTTCCGACGCACACAGCAAGCTTCAGCTGGAGCTGTCCCTGAAAGGTAATCTTTGCCGACATACTGCTGTATGCCGGATATCTTTCCTCTCTTTACTTTGCAATGCTTACTCTTGCCGACACGTAACCTTGTGCCGACATTCTTCAGCTGGTGCCGAAGCGCAAGTCACCGAGCTTCTCAAGAGGGTGAAAGAGCTTACTGGTATGCCGGATCCTGCTGTTACCCGGATAGCTACTTTATACTTCAAATCCTTTACTCTTTGTCACTGTTTTCTTTCTTCAAATCCTTTTAACTTGAAATCTTTGCAGATGAGAAGGCTGCACTGGAGGCACGCCACCAGGATTGTGTGTCCTCGGTGGATGTGGCCAAGCAACTGGACGACCGGGATGCCGGTCACAAGGCCGAGGTTGAGCAGTTGAAGGGCCGGATCACCGAGCTGCTGGACGAAAAGGAACAGAGGGAGGGCCTACTGAAGAAAACCCAGACCCTGCTTGTTACCTCGGAGACTGATGCCTCCAACGCCCACGCTGAACTGGATAGCCTGAAGGAGCAGGCCACCAAATGGGAGGTTACAGTTGCGCAGCTGAATGCCGACCTTGCCCGTAAGCTTCAAATCCTTCCCCTTTTATCCTTTCCGACATAGTGTAATCTTTTTCGGCATAGCATCTATGCCGACATATTTTCCTTTTGCTAACATTGTTTCTATTCTGCAGGCATGTTTCCCGCTTCCGTCGCTGACGTTGAGAGGGCTTTGCAGTTGGACCGAGAAAACCGGGGTGTTCCGGTTGACTCGCCCAACTGGGACATGTCGGAGCAGCTGCTGGCCCTGCAGTCCCGGAAGAAGGCCATGACCCTTTACACTGAAGAGCTCTTCTACGGCGCCCAGGAGGCATTCTCTGCCCTCTGGCCGGGACAAAGGACTCCCACTGATCCGGTTGACCTCGGCAACGACCTGCAGCTTGCCAAGGTTCGCCTCCGGGAGTGGCGAGATTCCGGCGCGAGGGTTGGAGCCGACGAAGCCCTCAGCTACTTCTTGTCTTGGTATGAAAAGGCAGACTTGGAGACTTTGCGCACCGTGCGCGAAGGATCCATCTGGACCACGGATCCGGATCATATCCGTTGCCGCAAGGAGTTGGCCCATAGTTATGTGGACTATGCCGACACCGACAAATTCGTCCGGGACATCCGCGAGCCGGAGAAGAATGACGATGCCGGGACATCTGCTGCTGCTGAGGGTTCCGACTCCAGCCAAGATGAAGGTGAAGCTGAGGAAGCCGACACTGAAGCTCCGGAACAGGCATCTGCCCCGGGCGGAGGTGATGGCTCCATTCCATCTGCTGGGTCCGGCACACCTGAAGCCGCCACTTCGACTGCTACTGCTCCACCTGCTGGCGGCCCCGCGTCTGCCCCTTGAATCTTTGCATCAAAAACACTTTAAGCTTTATCAGATCCCCGGTATGCCGGGTGCAGTTGTAAGATATACGTTTACTTTCCTTTGGTTTGCTATCTGAACAAGTTTTATCTTGGTTTGCTTGTTACTAATGCCGGATCATCTTTTGGCTAAGTCACCGAGTTGTTTTCCTGTTTCCTCAATTTCACAACCTTGGCTACTTGTCTACCTTAATTGGCTTTCGACGTATGAGTCTCAAGGTTGCTTCCTCGAACATACAGTACTTTAACTTTGAGACTTAGACTTCAAATCATCCGACACTTTAAATTTTAACTTTAGCTTTAACGAAAATGTCGGTTCGCTTGCTTTGTATTTCCTTAGCCGTTTTCCATGTGTAGACAATCTCTGGCATCTACTCTTGCTAGCCATGAAGCCGGGTTTCGGACAGCAGCTGAGTCGAAGAGTGGCCTTTGATGCCGACACATTACTAGGCCGACATAGGAAACATTCAAATAAAGCCAGCCGGCATATAACAAAAAACTGTAAATAAACCACAAATATACCTCGGAGCTAGTTACCCGGCTTCTTCGGGATGCCGGTATTTCATTCATTAGTCTTGTGCCGGCACAACACGCCGGCATACAAAGGAAAATATGGAAATACATACATTGTGTTGCTCAGGAGTAAAAGGGGCGCAGTAGAGCTATGTTCCATGGCCTCTTGGTTTCTTCTCCGGACCTGTCCGCCTTATTCTTCTTGGGGTCCTGCGCATCTATAAGATAATAGGCATCATTGTGCAGAGCTCTGCTCACAATGAATGGCCCCTCCCATGGAGGAGTTAACTTATGCCGGCCTTCTGTTCCTTGCTTTAGCCGGAGTACTAGATCTCCCTCTTGAAATCTCCTTGGATTTACCTTCTGCGCATGATAGCGTCTGAGGTTCTGCTGATATACTGCTGTTCTTGACAGAGTTATTTCCCTTGCTTCCTCTAGCAGATCAACATCATTTTCTCTGGCTTCTTTAGCCTCTTCCTCAGTATATAGCACTATTCTTGGTGCATCATGTATTACATCTGTTGGAAGCACAACTTCTGCTCCATACACCAGGAAAAATGGTGTGTAGCCTGTTGATCTATTCGGAGTTGTTCTTAAACTCCACAGCACTGCTGGCAGCTCATCTAGCCAACATCCCGGAGTTTTCTCCAGGGGCTCTATCAGCCGGGGTTTTATGCCGGATAATACTAGCCCATTCGATCTCTCTACTTGGCCATTGGCACAAGGGTGGGCAACCGACGCAACGTCCAGCCGGATTCCTACCTCCTCACAAAATCTGGCAAATGGCCCTTGGGCAAAGTTTGACCCATTGTCAGTGATGATGCTATGAGGAACACCATATCTCAAGATTATATCCTTTAAGAATTTCACTGCTGTGTGACCATCACACTTGCTTATGGGCTTCACTTCAATCCACTTGGTGAACTTGTCCACCATGACCAGGATATGGGTCATTTTCCCTCTGGCCGGCTTAAAAGCCCCGACCATATCCAGGCCCCAAACAGCAAAGGGCCAGGTTATTGGGATAGTTTTCAGGGCAGATGCCGGCTGATGAATCTGGTGGGCATATCTTTGACACCCATTACATTTCCGGACCAAGTTTTCTGCCTCTTGCAGTGCCGTTGGCCAATAGAAGCCATGCCGGAATACCTTTGCCACCAATGCCCTGGACGAAGCATGGTGACCACACTCCCCCTGGTGAATTTCCCGGAGCATCTCCAGACCCTCCGCAGATTCGACACATCTCTGCAATACTCCGGTGGTACTTCTCTTGTATATTTCTTTGTTGATGATGGTATACGCTTTGGATCTCCTCATAACCCGGCGGGCCTCGGTTTCATCCGCCGGCACTTGACCATCCACCATGAAGTTCATGATAGGACGTGCCCATGAGGGCACTTCCCTGACAGTGAACACTGCCTGATCTATTTCCATCATTTCGACCGACACATAATCGATCTCCATGGGCTGCGAAGTCCCCGGGACTGAAGAATCAGTCCCCGGGTATGCCGGAGCAGTCCCCGGGTATACCGGCACAACCTCTTGGCACATTTTACCCTTGCCTTTAGCTTCGCTCCGGAATACTGTACTAACAGCATATGCCGGCCCAGTCCCCGGGACTGAGGAAACAGTCCCCGGGTTATCCGTCTTGGCTCCGGCATCTATGTCCATTGGAACTGCTTCGTCTGGACCTGGCGGGACATAAATGGAGGATGACTCCGGCGAGGGTTTGATCGATGGCTTCCTCAGATGCTCCAGCGAAATGCCGGGTGGGATTGAATCTCGGGAAGACCCCAGCTTGGATAATGCATCGGCTGCATCGTTCTGAGCCCGGAGAACGTGCCGGAACTCACAACCTTCAAAATAACCACTTAACTGCTGCACTAGGAAACGGTATGATGCCATGTTAGCATCATGCGCGTCCCATATGCCGGAACACTGCTGAATCACTAAGTCAGAATCTCCGAAGCACATAATCCGGCGAATTCCTATGTCCTTAGACACCTTCAGGCCATGCACAAGTGCCTCATATTCCGCCACATTATTTGATGCTGCAAAGTGAATCTGCAGGACGTATCTCAGCTGGTCATTCTTTGGTGAACTGAGAACTATGCCGGCACCCAAGCCATGGATTGTCTTGGACCCATCGAAATGCATCCTCCAATAATTGGCATCTGGCAATGGTGGCTCATACTGTATCTCGGCCCAGTCAATAAAGAAATCAGCCAAGACCTGGGACTTGATTGTATCCCTCTTATCGTACTGCGGTGTATATGGTGAAAGCTCTATTGCCCACTTTGCTATCCGGCCGCTGGCATCTTTGTTGCCTATAATTTCCGAGATAGGGGCCTCAGCCACTACCCGGATTGGATGCTCTTGGAAGTAATGCTTGAGCTTCTTAGCCGCCATATAGACACCATAGGTCATCTTCTGATAGTGGGGGTAATTTTGCTTTGAGGTGGAGAGGACTTCACTCAGATAATATACCGGCCGCTGCACGGTTTTGCCTCCTTCCTCTCACTCTACTACCACCACAGCACTGACAACTCGGTTGGTTGCCGCTATATAGAGCAACATTGGCTCCCGGGGCATCGGAGACGCTAATACCGGCGCTGTTGACAACAACTGTTTCAATTCCTTGAAAGCTGCATCTGCTTGCGTTGTCCAGACAAATGTGTCGGACTTTTTCATCAACTGATATAACGGCAGGGCTTTCTCTCCCAGCCGGCTTATGAAACGGCTCAGGGATGCGAGGCACCCAGTGAACTTCTGTACTTCCCTCAAATCTGTCGGCGGCTTCATCCTTTCTATGGCACGAATCTTGCCAGGATTCACCTCAATACCCCGGCTGGAAACAAGGAAACCGAGCAACTTGCCCGCCGGCACACCAAAGGTGCACTTAGCCGGATTCAACTTCATCCGGAATCTCCTCAGGTTCCCAAAGGTTTCCCGGAGATCATCTATGAGAGTCTTGCTCTCCTTGGTTTTTATGACGATATCATCGACATATACCTGCACATTTTTATCTATCTGATCGTGCAAACACTTTTGCATACACCTTTGGTAAGTTGCGCCGGCATTTCTTAAACCGAACGGCATAGTGAGATAGCAATAAGCCCCGTATGGGGTAATAAAGGATGTCTTTATTTGATCTGGCTCAAACAAGGGGATCTGGTGGAAACCAGAATAGGCGTCTACAAATGATAACAGTTCACATCCGGCTGTGGAATCAATCACTTGATCGATCCGAGGCAGCGGGAATGGATCTTTAGGACATGCCTTGTTCAAGTTGGTGTAATCAACACACATCCGCCATACTTTCACTATGACGGGCTCATCTTTCTTCTTTTCCACCAAAACCGGATTAGACACCCAATCCGGATGAAGTACTTCCTTGATAAAGCCAGAGGCTAAGAGCCTGGCCACTTCCTCCCATATGGCTTTCCTTCTATCGCCGGCATTCCGCCGGAGCGGCTGCTTCACTGGCTTAGCATCGGGCCTCACATGCAATGCGTGCTCAGCCAGCTCCCTCGGCACACCTTGCAGGTCCGAAGTAGACCATGCAAAGATATCCCGATTCTCACGGAGGAAGCTGATGAGCTCGCTTTCCTATTTGGGATCCAAACTTGCCCCAACCAGGGCATGGCGCTCCGGGAAAGCTTCATCCAGCGGCACCTTTTTGACTTCCTTGCCTACTTGAAAAGAAGCACTGCCGCCGGGATTTGTCATGCCCGGCATATATTTGCCGGCCACGACCGTCTCAGCAATCTCCACTGCTCGCTTGAGCCTCTTCCTTTCCTCTGCAATGATCAGAGTCTCGGCCAGATTGGATCCGGCGGTGGCACATGCCATCGAACGCTTGTAATCACCAATGATGGTGATCACTCCTTTGGGTCTCGGCATCTTCATCTTCAGATACGCCACATGCGTAGAGGCCATGAATTTTGCCAGTGCCGGTCTACCCAGCAAAGCATGGTAGGGGCTCTCCAGATCAACCACCTCGAACATGAGGTTTTCCACCCTGCAGTTATCCCGGCTGCCAAACATGACATCCATCCGGATCTTGCCCATCGGCGCACACGAAAGTCCCGGCACAATGCCGTGGAACGTGGTCTTGCTTGGTTCCAGCATATTTTCCTTGATTCCCAGCTTCTCCATCGTATCCCGATACATGATGTTGATGCTGCTTCCATTATCAATGAGGACCTTGCTGAATCTCACGTTATTAGCCGGCCCGACGAATGTCGGATCCATCACCAGAGCATATCCGCCGGGATTTGGCATGATCCGGGGATGATCTGCCCTGTCCCAGCCAACAGCCTGGTCAGACCAGTACATCAGCTTTGGCACAGCCGACATAACGGCATTCACCTCCAGACTCCGGCGGTACAAGCTCTGCTTGTCTGTTCTCTCGGTCTCAAAGACCATATAGCTCTGATCATACTCCTTGTACTCATTCCGGCCCGCTCCTGGGCCTCCGGCGTTATATTCCGGATTATAGCTCTGGTCAACTTGATTTACGCCGGCATTTCCGGCGTTGCTCTGATTCCCAGGATTACCCGGCCTAGGTGGGACTGCAATTGTATTAGCACCTGTCAACGGCGATGGAGCTGCCGGGACAGAGGGTCTAGCCGGTCCCCAGGGACCTGCACGACCTGCTAATATGTCGTCCAGCCATGAACAGTTCCTTGTCAAATGGTTTGCCGGCTTTCCCGGCTGGAATGTGTGAAACACACAAGGCTTGTCCATGGCAAGACCCACTGTATACTTCGGCCACTGCTTCTTCTGGCCGGCGGCTCCGCCGGCATTCTTGTTGGTCCAGACATTCTTCTTCTGGAACGGCTGTGCTTGCTGCTGCGGCTGCTGCTGATAGTTCTCATATCTCGGACGCTGGCTACTGCCGGCGCCCCCTTGCTCTTCCTCCACAGCTGCAACTTGTGCTGCTCCGTACCGATAATCCGGCCGCTCATCTCTCCTCTTATTCCGGTTATCCGGGCGATAGAACTGCCCTGATCTCCCGGCATTGCTGGTGTTCCCCTGGGTCTGCCCCTGTCCTTGTGAATCGAGACTGGGCTGCTTGGGATCTCCCAGAGCATAACTATCAGCGATCTTGATTGTTTCGGCCAGCGTGGCCGGCATTTGCCTCTGAAGCTTTTGCCACAGCATGGTGCCATGTTGGCACCCATGAGCGAACCACATGATGGCCTGCTGCTCATTGATTCCTTCGCAGGAATTGCGCAACGTGCACCACCTGGTCAGATAGTCACGGTCAGTCTCATTCACTCCTTGCCGGCAGTTAGCCAGCTGCTGCGGACGGTTGGGCCTCTTGTATGTACTGGTAAAGTTCGACACAAACTGCTCTTCGAAATCAATCCAGCCGTTGATACTCCCGGCCGGCAAATTATTCAGCCATATCCTGGCTGGACCTTCCAACATCTGCGGCACATATCGTACCGCCCATCTGAGGTTTCCTCCGGCGATGTTCACCGCTGTGGAGTAATCCTCCAACCAATCTTCCGGCTTCGTACTTCCATTATATGTCCTCGCGCCACGCGCGAGCTGGAAGTAGTAAGGCACCGGCTCTCCCATAATCCGGGGTCCGAAACACATAGGGCCCGGAGCTCCTTGTCTCTCCACCAACTCTGATTGGTGGAGCTTGTCCAGCTTGAAACGTGCATCATTGGCTTCCAAGGACCGAGGTCCAAGCCGGGATGCTATTGGGCCTGCGATCATCTGCTGCTGCTGCTCCGGCTGATGCTGCTCACTATGCCGGCCTTGCTGATGCTGCTGCTGATATCCCGCCCTGGCAAGGGCGGAATTGCCGTCATCCTCTCGATGTCCCGGATGGCCTGCACCCTGCTGCTGCGCTGCACCTCCGGCGCCCTGTTGCTGACGCCGGACTGCACTGTTACTCCGGCCACCACCGGCCGCTGCTGCTTCATGCCCGGCCGGCATACTCTGGCCGGGCTTCTTGCTGCCGACATACTTGTCAGCTTGGCCGACATTCTTCTGCACCATCGCCCGCTTTCCGGCGGCAGCCGGATCGTACACCTGGATCTGCTTGTCCCGGCGGCCAGAGGTCACACTTCCGGCACGCCGGGCGCTAGGATGCGGGGACGAGGCTTGGCCCCTCGACCTCGCGCCGGCACCTCCTGCCGACACAATGAACTGGGATGCCCCGGCACCTGGGTTTGCCTTCTTAAAGGCCTCCTGCTGCTTTGTAGCTTCAGACAAAAGTTGGTTAAGCCGGGCTTGCTGCTCACGCAGTGCTTCGCCGGATAAACAAGATAAATCCTTAGCTACCTCGGCCGCTGCTCTAAGGTTCTTTACTGGCGAACTATAGACTACCTTAGGCACAGTACTAGTTGCAGTATGACTCTTATCTCTAGCATCTTTTCCTATCTCAGCATTAAGATTTCTGCCTCTAGTTCTAACCTCTTCTATCCGGCTAGGCCGGATTACTACAGGAGTAAAACCATGGGCTGCCTCATACTCACGGAGTTGCCGGTTAAACCGTTCGCGCTCCTGGTTCATGGCCAGGGCCTCGTCGACGAGGGCCTGACGAGATCCCTCCAGGACCTCCCTTGCCTGCTCCAGATCAACGCCGGATCGCACCGGCTCGAGAAGCCGGTCGATGATGGGAAGAAGAACCTCGCCCCTAGCCGGCACACCGGAAGTGCCGGCCAGGTTCTCCGCACACTCCAACGGAGGACGCGCCGACCTCTTGACCTTCGGCGGCTCCGGAGGAGAAGCTCCGACCGCTGCTGCTTTGCCGGCATCCTCCGCCGGCGGCACGGATGTGCCGGCCATCATCACCTCAGCCGACTCTACTGAGCGAGCGCTACGCCTAGCGTGAGCCAGCCGATGTGACGGAGGATCCGACGCCACCAGCACCTCCTTCCTGCAAATTCTCTCAGTTCCCACGTACACCTCGTGGGAACCGAAAGACATAATCCGGCCATCCCTGGGGAACGGCCGGCCACCGAGACAACCGGCGTTGTCACTGACGAAACTGAGCGAACCTAGCCTCTGGACGAGGCCAGAGACCACGCGCACTCCCGAAGCTGCTATCATAGACCCCGTCCGAATGAACACTCCGCCCAGCATATCGATCTGATGCCCCACGGTGGGCGCCAAATGTCGTCGTGGTGAAACAACATATGCCATAGGATGGCTTAAATGGGGGCCGACTAGATGCTGGAGGATTCGGGAGAGGGGAACGAGCTAAAGAGCACGACAGAAAGAGACACTGATCTACCCAGGTTCGGGGCTCTCGTAAGGAGATAACACCCCTACTCCTGCTCTACTGATTGTATATATGGATCGATGTAGTACACCACAATGGTGCTTCCAAGCTCTCTGCTAGAGAAGGAAGATGAACTGGTAAGTGTAAGAGTACAGAGTGACCAACCAACAACTATCAGCCAACGTTCCACCCTTTACCAGGGCTCCCTATGCCACCTTATATAGTGGTGGCCAGGGTTACAACGGTCATACAAGACCACAAGACAAGGGCTACACTCCAAACAGGAGCTGGTGGCGATGGCAGAGACCCTTGACTTCGCCCCTGATTGCTCTCGATGGGACGCCATATCCCTGTACCTTGTACCTCTTGAACTGTGGCCTTACCTCCGTGCGGTAAGCTCGTACTTGTGCACAGTGAGGGTAGGTAACCTCCACTATGCACCCTGCCATCTTACTCTGCTACCATGCTTGGATGTTTTCTTCCTTGATTGTAGGGATGTGACACCTTGGTTGACTTAAGCATCCCGGATATGACCGTTGGCCATACCCAGGACTTATATGCCGGACCAACGACCTACGAGGGTCGGGTAATCCGGCCTCCCCTGCTCCTGCACAACACACCAAATAGTTAGGCCGGCATATCTGAGTATATGCCGGCACACATATATCAGTATTCCGGCTATGCCGGCATATCCAGACACCAGCCGGGATACACATTATATGCCGGCCTGGCCGATGCTCTTATATTCCGGCCAGGCCCTTCCTTGATAACCCGGCATAAAGTCAATCATAGACCTTGTGTCTCTCTAGTCTCTTGACCCTACCGGGGGTCATCCCCCCGACAGCAGAGGTCTTCCACTCTTCCCCGGCAACGGCGCCAGAAAGAGCTTGATGCTACCGAGTTGATGAAGTAAATAACCGGCCAGTTGGAAAACCCCAAGAGAAGGTTTGATGAAGATAGCAGCAAGTTTTCCCTCAGTTAAGAAACCAAGGTATGTCGATCAGGAGAAGAGCAGACAATACGACTGAAGGTGATGCGGACTAGCTTAATGATAGCTTCGGACAATTTATATATGGCACCTCGTCCAAGCTTTGCTTTGCTAGCTGCAACGTGGAACCTGCACACACACAACCAAGTACTTTGTTCCCAACTTGCGATAAGGTTGTCAATCTCACCGGTTTGCTTGAAACAAAGGTTATGAGCGTATAGAGTGGAAAATAGTAGAAGTATGCAAGTAAAGTAAACAGTGCGAGTAAAGTAAACAGGTGATAGCAATATGATGGAAATAGGACCGAGGTCCACAGTTCACTAGTGGTGTCTCTCCATAAGATAAATAACACATGCTGGGTAAATAAATTACAGTTGGGCAATTGATAGAATAAAGATAAATGTGATATGTCAAGAAGATCACTATGCGATTTACTCTGGGCATTACAACAAAATACATAGACCGCCATCCAACTGCATCTATGACTAATAATCCACTTGTGGCGAATCAATCCGAGAACTCCACAAGTATTAAGTTGCGAACAACAGATAATTGCATTAAGCAAATTGTGTAATGTAAACAAAGCATATGCCCTTGAGCATATGAATGTTGTTTTCTCCCTAGTAGCAATAGCACATCTACAACCTTAGAGGTTTCTGTCACTCCCCCAGATTAAATAGAGGCATGAACCCACTATCGAGCATAAATACCCCCTCTTGGAGTCACTAGCAACTACTCGGCCAAGATAGCTACTAACAACGGAGAGCATGCAAGATCATAAACAACATAGAGATAACATAAGATATATTTCAGTATAGCAACTCAATCATAACACCAATATTCATTGGATCCCAACAAACCAAACATGTAGAATTACATAACGGTGATCTCAATCATGTAGGGCAGCTCATGAGATCTAAACATGAAGCACATGGTGGAGGAGACAACCATCTAGCTACTGCTATGGACCCATAGTCCAAGGTAGACTACTCACTCATTGCTCCGGAGGCAAGCATGGCGATGAAGAAGACCTCCGGTGGCGATTCCCCTCTCCGGCAGGGTGCCGGGAAGAGCTTCTAGACCCTCCCGATCTTCGGGTCGACGGCGGCGGCGGATCGCGATGTGTTCTGGAAAATTGATCGGGTACTTAGGTTTTTTCCGTTGGGGGGTCTTTATAGGCGAAGGGGCATCGTCAGGAGTGGACCGAGGCGGTCTCACACGTAGGGGGCGCGGCCAGGGCCTGGGCCACGCCGCCCTGGTGTGTGGCCACCTCGTGGCCCCACTCCGTCTCCTCTTCAGATCTTTGGAAGCTTCCGGGGAAAATAAGACTTCAGGAACTTGTTTCGTCCAATTCCGAGAATATTTCCTGTGTATCACTTCTGAAACACAAAAACAGCAGAAAATAGGGAACTGGCACTGTGGCGACTTGTTAATAGGTTAGTTCCAGAAAATACATAAAAGTGCCACGAAGTGTAACAAAACAGATATGACAATCTGAGATGTGGTAAGAGGCTGGTATGAACTTTATTTGTTTTCATTTTTGTACATATACTCGTCTATGTGGACATGCTTAGTCGGTTCATGTAAGGTATATGTTATTTAATGGATGCTTTGTAGTTCTTGCTCTCATATGATTAGTTTCAATTTACTAATAGTTCATAGCATGTCATGTAGATGCTTGCTTGCATTGTTTTATTCATAATATGGTATGACATTGTGGTATCCTCCTCTGAAAGTTTCATTTGAATCGACTTGGCACATGCTCAAGCATGCACATGACTGAACAAAAAGTCAATTAAGCCTCGATGATTTACTTTGCCTCAGAGTTCTTGTATCATTTTTATGCCTATATTAGTTTTGTTTCGTCGCAAGCATGATTATGACAGTTATTGCTCTCTCGATTGTCTCTTCCCAGTCTTTTGCTAGCCTTCACTTGTACTGAGAGGGAATACTTCTCGTGCATCCAATTACCAAAAACCAAGTCTACCAAAAGAGTCCACTATAAATCCCTATGCATGGTATTTGCAAGCCATTCCAAGTAAATTTTCATGTGCTACCTTTCAAAACTTTCAAATACTTCTCATTTTGTGCCACTCTTTTTAGCTCATGAGGACGTAGTGGTCGGAATTGCTATCTTCCATATTAAATTAAGTACCCCTCGACTAGGCAGCTTCATCTGCTCGTCATTAATTTTGCATGGGAGCTGTTCAGACCATTGTAATCTAATCTAAAAAGAAAAGAAAAAGAGCACTCCTCCATGGTATGTGAAAGTTGGTGGGCACCCGATGGAATCGGTTAGCCATGGTTTGAGAAAGGAAAAAAGGTGGGGAGGAGTGCCAAAGCTTTATAAAAGAGCACCAATGTGCCAAATTTTCAAAGAACTCGGAACCGCTCTCACTTGTTTATTATGGAAGATAGCAAGTCCCCATTGCCAGTCGTTGACATGAAACAACCACCTCTCAAAATAAATTTTTATCTCTTTTTTACAAATGAAAAGCTCTAGCACATGTTAAATCACTGCTTCCCTCTACGAAGGGTCCTTCTTTTACTTTCATGTTGAGTCTTCATCTTCTAACTTTAAGCACCTTCTTGAGAGCATAGCTGTTATTCTTAGTGTAATGTGCTTGTCCCAGAACACGGTTAATTGTGGTATAACTTTGATGCTTGTATCTTTGATATTTTTACTTCTAGTCTTCTCTTGGATTTCAGAGGTGCCTCAGCATTTATGTTTTGCTCCACAAATAAAGGCAAGCGGGATACCACTCTTTCATATCATTTATGAACATTACAATCTTGCAACTTCTTATGTTTCATGTTACTTGTTATTAGTGCATTGGCACTCTTTCATAGCTTGCTTGACTATGAGGTAGCATTAGTTGCATATTTCTTATCATGAATTGCCTGAGTACTTGATCATATAGTTAGTATATATACATCTTATGAAGCAAATGTGTTCGTGAAAGTTCCTTTTATCGCTCTCAGTTGTTAACTGATTTGCTTGAGGACAAGCAATAAGCTAAGCTTGGGGGGAGTTGATACGTCCAAAACGTATCTACTTTCCTGAACACTTTTGTTGTTGTTTCTCCTCTAATTTGTGTGTTTTGAATGCAACTAACACGGACTAACGCTGTTTTCAGCAGAATTGCTCTGGTGTCTCATTTTTTGTGCAGAAATCCAACTTTCAGTAAAAATTCGGGAAAATATTGCAAAAATCCTATTTCACCAGAAGACCCACGGAGCCAGAAGACGAGACGGAGAGGGGCTGGGAGGCCACCACACAACCAGGGGCGCGGCCCAGGCCTGGCCGCGCCCACCTGTTGTGTGACCGCCTCGGCCATCGCCTCGACCCCTCCTTCCGCCTACATATATCCTCTGACCTGAAAGGAGCGCGGGTTCAGCGTTTTTTCCAGATAGACTTCCGCTATGCCGCCACCATCAGAAACCGCTATTCGGAACCAGAAACTCCGTTCTGGCACCCTGCCGGGACGGGGATTTGGAGGAGATCTTCATCACCGACGTCTCTCCATCAACCATCCATGACTCCCCCATCCATGTGTGAGTAATTCCCGCTGTAGGCGAAGGGGATGGTAGGGAATGGATGAGATTGTTCATGTAATTTGCTATGAGATTGTTAGGGCATAGTGCCTAGTGTCTTTTATTAGTGCTTATGACATTGTTGCAACTTGTTGTGCTTAATGCTTGTCACTTTAGGCCCGAGTGCCATGATCTTAGATTTGAACTTGTTATTGTTTTATGATGATACTTGTTATTTATGGTCTTACCTACAAGTTGTATACACATATTGTTGTCCGGAACCCGAGGCCCCAAAGTGACAGAAATTGGGATAACCGGGGGGGATGGCTATGATGTGAGGATCACATGTGTTCACCGAGTGTTAATGCTTTGCTCCGGTACTTTATTAAAAGGAGTACCTTAATTAACAATAGTTTCCCTTGAGGCCCTGCTGCAACCGGCTGGTAGGACAAAAGATGTCGTGCAAGTTTCTCATTGCGAGCACGTACGACTATATACGGAACACATGCCTATGATTGTTAGTACTAGGATGCTTTATATTATTTATTTGCAATTGCCCATGTCTCACTGATTTCATGAATTATCTTATCCATGCAACGCCCGTACATCCATCCCTATGCCTACAGTATTTTATCCTACTATTTACTATTGCTACTATTACTGCTTTTATTTTACTACTGCTATTATTGTTTCACTACTAACACCACTATAAAACTGCTGCTACTGATAAACCGCTGCGAGCAAGACTGTTTCCAGGTGCAGCTGAATTGACAACTCATCTGTTAAGGCTTATAAATATTCTTTGGCTCCCCTTGTGTCGAATCAATAAATTTAGGTTTTACTTCCCTTGAAGACTGTTGCGATCCCCTATACTTGTGGATCATCACATGTCCTGTTTAGGAGCGGCCTACTGTATTCGACGCACTGCCCTGATTTTTCGGCACCACAGTTTTTTTGGTTAGATGTCTCACGAGAGCTGAACGGGCAGGAAGCAAAACTGTAAGCAGGGTTGGGAATCATATCAACGCCCTTGTCGGTGGCATATATATGTGATGCAAGTGAGACATAAATCTGCAATTAGCACGTGGTTGCTTTGTTCGGTTTGGGTCAAAGAACTAGGGCGGTAGTCTTACATTTGTTTGACAACTAACAGAATTACTCCTTCCTCAAATTAGGATGCATATTAGTTTTATTAACGCGGATTTGCTACCACCGGTGATAGCTATGCATGCATGCATAGTCCTTGGATTGTGTGAGCATGATATTCCTACCGCATGCGATGTAGAGAGCAGGAGATGATGGTGATAACGGATGAAATGCTTCCGTTTGTTGCATGCATATGGTACTTCTGAATGACTACTTAAAATGGCAACCGTGATGGCTAGAGCAGGTGGTGATTTGGGACATGCCATGCCGAGTTGCCATGCACATTTTCCTAACCGGGCAGGTGGTGATTTCGGACATGCCATGCCTAGTTGCCTTGCACACTCTCCTAACCAAGTAACCTGCCGAGTTGCCTTCCATGTTTTCCTAACCGAGCAGGTGGTGATTTCGGGAATGACATGCCTAGTCGCCTTGCACACTCTCCTAACAAAGTAACCATCTAGACATGCCATGTGATATAGCCATCTTCCTAAGACATATCTGTAGTTTTGGCAGGATTTATTTTGTTGGTGAGATGAGATGGTTTGTTTGTATGGTTCCATGGTGTGGTTGCTTTGGATGGATGGGTTGAGTGGATGGTGTAGTAGGTGTGTGTGTGTGGTTAGTTTGGGTGGATAATCCAATAAGTTGCATGGTGTGGTGTGTTGGGGTGGCTATGTTGAGAGGTTGTGAGAGATGGAGATATGCATGCAAACATCGTTGCTTTCTCTTCTGTTAAATCTTGTGCTCTCGGTAGGAAATGTCATGCTCCCTATAGAGGATCTAATGGTGGATGGTGGGTGCATAGCTACCACCGGTGGTAGGAGACTATTTTGCATAGTTTTATTTAAAGTCAAACCTTATAAACTTTGAGCAAATATATAACAAATAATATCAACATCTACAATATTAATTCAATGTTATTAGAACCATCATGAAATATATTTTCATATTATATGCATCTTATATAATTTATATATATAGTTTATCAAACATTATAAAATTTAACTTTGACCAAACCTAATATGCATCCTAAATTGAGAAGGAGTGAGTAGTACTTGAACTACTGTCTGCGGGCATATATATGGGTGTAGCGGGGTTAATATAGGAGGAAATTTATATCGAGCGAACGTTTAGATTTTAACGAGTTAGCAGCCATTGGATTTTGGAAGCGATGGTAGATGGCAACTGTAGCCTAAAACATTGCCACATGGAAACTCGTGGTTTGATTGCTCTAGAATATGTCTCGGTTAGCTGCTTAAACTAATTTGAGGGCTCATGTACATGTTAGTTTGTGGTATCTTTGTCAAGGAATTATTTTTATAAAGGATAACCTGACAAAGCGAAATTGTTAAGGTAGTACAAAGTTTTGTTTCTATCATCACCACGAGAATATAAAACACATATTTTTCCAATGTCAATTTGCATGTTTTATATTGTGAGCCATCCAAGTAGCTTTGAACTTGTATCCACCATGCTCTGTTTCTAATATTTTTGGCAATTGATTGCATGACATAGATCGCAGGGATAGAGACCTAATACAGGTGGGAGTAGTCTCTATGGCTATGTAGAAATGACATGGTTTTATTTCTAAAAGAATCTTGTCCTATATAGGTTATTTTTCCATTATCGAAAAATTATATTAGGTTATTTTTCCAGTGTGCTCATTATTTCCGATCGTGGTCTACTCTTCAGAAACCGGAACACTTAGGCCTATTTACAGAGGTATGCTCACGTCGGGAGTAAGTGGCGAAGGATATTTTTACTCCTCATTAGGTGGTGGCATAGTTTGTGAGTAGGGACTCCTTCACCGTAGGGTCTCGCCATAAGGCTTCTCCATAGTCACATATGACATGTATTTTTGTCTTATAAGTTCTTTTCATTCTCTTTATTTTCTCTTTTTAGCGGTTTTGTGCATCCTTGTTATGCATAGGTCGGATGTGAACTCCATGTTTGTGTCAGCGTGTTGTAAACGATTATATTTAATGAGACAAAAAATACGTGTTAGTTGCTTCAACTATTTTGCAACTTAATCTACAAAAAATTGTACTCCATCCGTTACAAAATATAAGATGTTTTAGCCTATTATTGACATACATGTATATAAACATCTTTTAGTGTGTAGGTTAAAAGCAAAAGGAGTGAACCTATATACTAAAAATCATCTAGATACATGTGTGTCAATGATAGGCTAAAATATCTTATATTTTGGAACATAGGGAGTAGTTAATTAAGTTTTTATTAGGGTTAAAATTAGACAACCAGTTGATTAACTAGCTTTTCTTTTTGTGGTAGGTTTAACTAATTTTCACAATGCTAAAGATGATTGCTGGGTCAAATAATAAAAACCTATAAGCTCCTAAACGTCAACCAACCATGTCCTAGTGTACAGAGAGAATTTTAATTTTATTTTCTAAAACATATTTACTTATATATTTTTTAACGGTTGCACATGTTCGGAAGATAAATATCCTCCTTTAAATTTATTTATAAATTATTACTTGAATTGACAATTTATTGTTTGGAATATCTACGTAAAATTTACCTAAATTTATTGAATGTGTTATTGACTTGGATTTCTTCACTACCAGATGCACACACCCATCTAAGTCTGTAGACATGCTTCCTAGCTAGTTAAATGTTCGTGGAACGGTGGAGGGTAATTATGTTTAGTTAGACATGTACCCCACCGTTCCACAAGACAGACTATTCATATAGAGTAGTATTCCCTCTATCCTAAAATATAAGACGTCTAAACTTAGGTAGAAGAGTCAATGTTTTCAAAATTTGGCCAAGTTTATATTAAAAATATAAACATTTATAATACTAAATCCATATCAGTACATTCACCATAAAGTATATTTTCTTAATAAGTTCATTCAATATTGTAAGCGTTTATATTTTTGTGTATAAATTTAATCAAATTTAAAAGATGTTAACTTTGACTAAGTTTAGGCGTCTTATACTTTGGAACAAAGGGAGTACTCGAAATTTTATAGGCATGAAAAAAGTGCCCTAGGTTTTGTCGCTTTAACTTTGGCTAATTAAGCAATAGTCTTTCGACGGAAGGTAGTCCAAAGTACAAAGTAAAAAATATCACTTGTCACAGTCTCTAGCCCGATGTATCCTGCCATAAAATCTCAGCATCAAATTCTGCTTGATCTGCTTGTTTATACCCTAGTTGCGCTGACACTGACGCTCATGGGTCGATCGCTAGCAGCACACACATTGTCGAGGGACAGCGACAGCCTATAATACGTACGCCGATACCGACTGTACCGTGCGTGCTTAACCAGCCAATTACGCGCAACCTGAGCATAGTTACCGCAATCGCGGCTCAACACGTAGCCGGCGGCTCGATCAGGAGCGAGAGGGCGCGGTGAAAATATTTACCACGCAGTGGTGGTTTCCACCGCGCGCGGGTGAATCTAGAAAGGCCGTGTAAAAACACGGCAGGGGTTAAAAGAAGAAGCTTGCAAAAGCGCGGTCAATTCGTCGATCGCGATAAGATAAGGATGGATCGATCGAGATCGGCGCAGTTGCTAAGCTAGGTAGCGGGCGTGGTAATTACGCGTCAGGTCGCTCGACACGATCGGCGATCCGTCGTCTAGCAGCGGTGGCCCACCGCCGCACGTCGCCGTCGCCAAAATTATCAAAATCGGGGAAGCCCGGAGGTCGACAGGGCCGAAAGGCGCCAGTCCGCATGCCATCGCGCGGTGGCGCCGACGTATCGACCGCCCGTACGTCCAAGCTCTCCATCGTCTATCCCCATCGTCCTCCTCTCCTGCTCGAAAAAATGCTGCCGCCTCGCCGCGGAGTAGCTCCTTGCCGGCGAAGCCGCCTGAGCGTACCGCCGTGATAGCGCATGCCACCGCGCGCGCCCATGCCTTTATCTTTCTCTAGTTGTTGGGCGAGCGCGACGGCTGTCCGTCCGTGGAGCTTTGCCGGCGGTTGTCGCCCGTACCGGGAGTGAGTGAAACAGCTGGTCGATCAGGCTCCATCGGAAAGGAAACATGTCTGATTTTTTACTGGGGACACGCCGAGTGATCGATCGATTCTGTTGCGATCGGGGAGAACCATATCGTGTTCCTCACATATCTGTGGCTGCGATCTGCAATGGCATGACAAGACCGTACCGAGGTAATTGGTCTCTAGCTTCGAATTGTCCGGTGTAGCTAGCTAATTCTCTTGTGGATCCTAGCCACGAAAAATCGCACATTGCTGTGCCTACAATCTCAAAACATGGCCTAGGTTATATAGAAAGCGAGGTAGAGAATCTCTACTAGAGATAAGGATGGTTGGTGTTGATCAAGATCAAGGCTTGGACATGTGACAGCCTTTAGAAGTTTCTAGACATTTGTATGATATAAAAACCTTGTATTTTGATGGGATAAGCACCAATAATTGGCACATCATAAAAACTATCTGATGAAAGAAACTAGCCAATTATATTTAACACCTCCCTGGATATTTTTAGGGGGGTGGGGGGTTACAAAAAAATTAAATATATCGTTAGCTAGGAATTGCTCCCGAGACATTTTAGCTCTGATCCGGAAACTGCATGCTCTAGGCAATTAAATTAGAAGACTGATATAATGGAAAACACTAAACAATTGTGTTTAACACATCCTTCACCCCTGAAGGTTAGCTTGAAGGTTTATTTCTTAAAAAAGGAGGCGAGGTCTCAAGCATATGCTTTAAAAGTTCAGATGATGCACCACACCAATCTTTATAGAAAATATTTATTAATAAATTGTATGGAATATAAATAAAGGTATGGCATCATGAATGACATGATACAACTAGTGTTGCATAAAATATAATTACTAGACATCCACAATGGTTTCACATATCATATATTGATGCATCCAATTGACTGCACCCAGAGGGGATAGAATCTTGGGCATCTGCATACTGCGGTAAGGGCCACATAGGGTTCCCCTTAAGGTTATACCTCAAGTCCACTGTCCTATGAACAAACTAAACATGATTTTTTTGACTTTTTCGATTGGTTAGTTATCACGGTTCACGCGTACAGGAGGAAGGACCTCCTCGCTTAATCTCGATAGTTCGGTGTGTGAGCCCATGGGGAGGATTAAAATATGATCTTTGGGTGACAGGACACTCTGCATACCCTCATCGGTGGCAAGATAATATCTAGAGGGTAGCGGAGAGGCGACACATAACTGGTAGGTGTTGGCTGGAATGACTAGGGAGGTGATATAGTTAAATCCTTGGGCTTGGTGAGTTCTTAGTCAATCGATTAAATTGTGGATATTTTTCATAGAAAGATGATAACAAGCAGAACCATACACTTTTGACACTTACATATATACATTTCTATTAATATATGAATATTGAGGGGTAATTTCCTTTCACACAGGTACTACTAGCCATAGTAATTGATCCTAGTTTACAAATTACAACTCTTAAGTGCAAATACACAAATATTGTGAGATATATCTACCTAGTTAATGACACAATGTACATGCATGTGGATCAAGCATGTATAAATGCATGCATGTAACTACCATGCCGTACTATGTTTACCCTATTTACTTATGTGTCCTGCGAAAATTAAGTTTGACTGATCGAGGACTTAAACTGCATACTAACTATATGCGCTACAATATATACGCATAGGCATAATTCTGACTAATTTTTTGGTACCTTCTAGCTAGGTATGGCTAGCAAGTTCGTACAAGTACCCCGGTGGTGCAATGCAGCCATATATATGCATGCAATGGTGATGTGCATGCTTACTTCTCAGTGCTCACTGAATGCGACTAGCACTAACTGCAACAACTATTGGCTAGCAATGATGTAACTGTAAAAAGATATGCATGAGTGCATGCGCATCCCTGGTGTCGGTGTCGATCAGGGATTCCAGTTCACGCCGGATATTTGAACGGGATTCTGGAAAGCAGAGGCGGCGGCGGCGCTGGCTTCCGGCGGCAGGGAGGTGCCGAGGATGACATGTTGCTGGTGGTAGGCCCCGTCTTGCACGGTGCTAAGAGGGCTCATGAAGGCAGACATCGTGTTTACCGCATTGCCGCCGCCGCCGCCGTTGTCCACCACACAGTTGCCAGCTCCAGCCATGTCGGCTGTTGATGACAGCGACATATTGCCGACGTTTCTGCCTCTGCTAAACCCAGGAAAATTCCTTGCCTGTGGGAGCATCCCCACTGTGGACGCGTCGAGCCAGTTGAACGGGGTGGAAGACGACGGAGCGAGGAGCTGCTTGGTGGTAGCCGGGCTCGTTCTCGCCGCCGCGGCGAGTTGGCTCAGCGATGTGGCGCCCGCAGAGAGGCCGGCGTCCTGATCTGCTGTGAGCAGGCCGTGCAGGAAGTTGTCCTCGTGGCTGTCGTGATGGTGGAGCAGTGAGCCGTAGTTGCTGCCACCGGCCATGCCCGCCGTGGCAAACGGCGGGTACGCGGCGACAGCGTCCTCCACGGAGTCTTCGCACTCCATGCTCCTCTGCGGATGATCCCCAGCTACGGCGGCCTTGTTGATCTTCTTGTATATGCGGCATAACACCCAGTCGTCCAGCTGATGAGAAACTAATTAACTTGATCAACCACCTACCGGCCGTCTATATGCATGCATATAGATAGATGGATCATTATCACGATATAGATGATGCAATCACTACCGGTCTCAAGGGCAATTAAAAGCGGGATTGGTTACTGCTAGACTATGCGATCGACACGTACCCTGAGAGAGGCAGCTCTGCTTGATCCGCCGGCGACGGGCGGCGGCCGGTTGGTGACGGTGGAGCTAGAACCGTCGGTGAGGCGGTACTCGTGCATGATCCAGTTTGTCTTTAGACCCTTGGGCGGCTTGCCGCGGTAGAAGACGAGCGCCTTCTTCACGCCGACCTTCTCCCGGCCGCTCCCCGACGCCAGGATGGGCTTGTCGGTGCCGGTCGCCTTCCAGTACCCCGACGTCGCCGCCCTGTTGGGCCGCGCGCCGTTGGGGTACTTGCGGTCGCGCGGGCTGAAGAAGTACCACTCCTGCTCCCCGAACGTCGCCTTCTCTGATATATCGACGCCGATCGAGCACATGAAGAATCGCATCAGTACGGTTTGGATCACATAGATAGAGATAACATCAACATGTCTTGTAGAATTATTTAATAATACTTTTCTGCTGCATAGTACTCCTGAATAACTTATTGCGAATGGAAATTGCGGCGCTTAATTAAGCATCTTTCTCGTGCATACCGGGGAGCTCCCATGGGTCGAATAACTTATTGCGAATGGAAATTGCGGCGCTTAATTAAGCATCTTTCTCGTGCATACCGGGGAGCTCCCATGGGTCGAACTTGTAGAGGTCCACCTCGGCGATGATGGTGACGGGGAGCGGCACCTTGGCAGCCTTCTTCTTGAGGTAGTGGACGACCAGCTCCTCGTCCGTCGGGTGGAACCGGAACCCCGGAGGGAGCTCCGGCGCCGCCGAGCCCCTTTGCTGCAGCGGTGGCGGCTGCTGATGCCGCGGTGGCGCCGAACCGGACGACGAGTCCGGGCTCCCCATCGATCTCATCACAGACTCCTAGCTACCAACAAGCTCACCAGATCTCACCAAAGTATATATACGCACACACAGCAGCAGCACCACCCCTGTGGTACCTACCTCAACTGCCAAAGCTTCTAGCTAGCTTAGCTAGTGTGAAGGAGCGGACTGGGATTTGTTACGGCGACGGTTAGGAGGAGGGGAAGAGCAGGAGAGGCAGGCAGGCGAGTGATCTGCGGTGGAAATTCTGGTGGTTTCGGGGGCGAGGAGAGGAGAGCAGGGGAGGCGCAGGCCATGGGGAAGGGGGGCGGTGTGGGAGGTGCGGAAGGCATTGGCCCGAGAAATACGGCTCCGTTGTACCGAACCCGGGGCCGCTGGCCCGTAGCCAGTGGACACGTATGCCCGCCGCCGCTCGTACCGCGTGTCAGATCGCCACCGGCCGGCGCGCCCCCGCTCGACCACGGCCACCCGTTCCGCGCCCTCCTTCCAGGCCTCCGTTCGCGCGCGCAGGGGGCATTCTCCGCGGACCGGCCGCCTGAATGCTCGGCCGAGCCCAGTACAGCCCACCGTGCTCCGGCCTTAGGATTAGGGGCCTAATTAATAAGGCAGCTTCGGAGATCTCCCGGCATCGAAGCTTCGTAGGCCTATTGTTTCGTCCAGTGCGGAAATCTGTTTGCTTTGGTATATTCTCGTGGGCCTCGGGATTTATTTGATCTCGCGAGCCTACTTGGCGATTAAGGACCGCTCAACCAAAAAAAATCAGGCAAGGAACGAGACATTCTGGATACTACTTTCTAACTTTTGTTATTCTTTTAACATGATGTTTTGGAACAATAATATGCTAAACTATATTATAATATGCTTTTTTTCTAGTTCTCGGTTGACTGAGAATTTGGTTAGAACCCGGTCGATTCCATGACTATTACATTTCTATGGTGATTCGTGAGTCACGTGAGTTGCACGTGGGTTGTAAATGAGTATTTGACAATTAAAATTTTGCAATAGAAGGAAAAAATAAATATTTAATTTGCCTCATGATTTGTATTATTAGAAGTTGCAAGTGCAACTAGTCGTGAACTAAACTAATTCTTGATCAACCGATAACTAGTTGCTTCCTAAATTAAAGTATTTAAATTTTGATAAGCATGAAAAATTGAAGATAGGAAAAGCAACGGTGCATCATTACATTATTTCGAACCGGTTACTTGATTTTTTTTAATGAAGGAAAAAACTTTCCATTATCACTAATTCAAAAAGGTGCACAATTAATTACCAAAAAATCGGGCGAAACCCAGACAACAAGGGCCAAACCCAAATAAAGAAAAAAACACAGGGCCAAGCCCACTTGAGACCCAAGAACAACATGACCACGACCGCACCCGCCGACAGCTAGGAAAATTGCCACCAAAGGTGTCAATCACATAAACACAAAAGAAACGGTGACCTCTTCAGCCGAGCTAGCCGGTCTCCCATCACTGCCAAAGAGAAGACGTCGTGACTGTTGTGAGATGAGTAGACTCGAGAGGGGAAGAGCACAAGGTCAAGCACCCTCGGTGTTGCCCAATTTTCATAGCCGCCGCCCAGACTTCCAACGTATCGTTGCACCCTGTGCAATCCATTGAGACCACCTTCTGGGGCCGCTACCTTGACATACCATCCCTTGTTGTCAAGCTGCCACGTCGCATGACTTATTGCACGTATGCATTAACCAACTCAACCAAAAGTCTAAACTTATGGAATGATCTAGGCAACGTATTTTAACATCCCCTCATGTCTAGGATGAGACATGAAATCGAGGTTATATCGCAACTATTTTATATTAGTAGTGTGTTGCGCAGGATTTGATTTGAGACCTTTTGATAGATTGCAATTATTTTGTATTAAGAGTGCATTGGGCATGATTTGATACCGGGACCTTTCTGCTCTGATATCATATATTGAGCGTATGCGCTATCCAACTTAACCAAACAGTACAAACTGATGGTAAGAGTTAAGCAACGTATTTTAACATGACCAAGTTCTCTTCATCCCAAATTAAACAGAACAATTATCCATAGACCATAGCTTCCACTATACGTTTGAGGCAACCGCCTCGGCATACTGCCACTCCCTCTAGGACACATCGATCGAGCCAACAAGCTTGCTGCACTCACAACTCGAGATTGTCACCCACACGATATAGAGCCACAACACCATCCCATCGAGTCATCGCCACGTTGCTTCCCAAGGCCGCCGCCTCGATGCACAACAGCCATCCCGAGGCTGCTACCCCAACGTCCACCAAAAAGTGACGCAAAAGGATCTCCACACAATAGCCACCAGCTGCTTCCTCAAAACGATAGCCCCAATGGGGGAAGCGATGGATTTTACGCGAGGAACCCATTCCTCTTTTCGGAGAAGAGCGGAGTTCACCATGACACTTCCAACAAGGAAAACTGCACCTGATGCTTCGTTGTTGTCGACACCAACCTCAGTCAGTGCAGGGCCTTCGCTCGAAACTCCTCATGTTCGGCAGAAGGCCACCAGACCTAAGCCTACCGCACGGAGGCTGATTTTCTTTCAAGTGCTCATCAATGCTGAGCTTGTTTTTGTTTTTTTATAAAGGACACTTTATTACTGAAAAAGTTTATGAATTACACCCGGCCTCTGCATATCTAACATGCACACAACCGCAAACTAGTCCAATGAATCAAAAAAGGAAAAAAAATGTGAAATACATATCAACATTGAGAAATTGTAGGTGATGGTGGTCCAATCCAGAGGTTATGTGGTCATCATCCATGTTGGTAAAACGTATCCTTCGATGTGACCTTCAACCATATTTATAAATCTCTATAAACAAGTTGCAATTCTCCGCATGTTATAGAGAAGACGATAAACGGAGTTTACCGATGTGCCGATAGATAACCTGCATTTTTTTTTATTAATGATAGATAACCTGCATAAAAGAAGCATTTTGTTGGAAGCCTGCAAACTTTTTTATTCTACGAAAGCTTACATGCTAGGGTTTGATTCTATTCAATAACTCCGAGATAGAATTCCCTATACGGCTATACCACAGCGCACGGCTGGCTCGACCAAGAACATCAAAAGTTTGCCTGTCACAGTTTACATTCCTGCAGGTGGTGGAATAAGACTGCTGTCTCTAGTTTTGAAGATACGAACAAATTTGAGGAAAGAACACGGACTGATGGAGCTCCCGTTCAGCCGGTGGTTATCCAAGCCGTAACAGAACAGCTTGTCAAACGTATTTCCTGACGCACCAAGTTTGTTGTAACCTGTTAGCTCTTACTTAGTTTCTACCCTTTTTCTGAAGCAGGTTTCCGAACAAGTTCATCGAGCTCTATAGCATATGATTAGCTTGACGACCTTTCCTGATACAGTCAAATTGAATTACTCCAGTACTTTTCGGCCTTTCTTCCTGGCAATCCAAAGAATCCAAGTACTGATAACTAGTATCCCTGCATTACTTTTCTGAATCTCTGACCGTTGGATCGGACCGATAGTTCTAGATGAACAACCGTCGCAGCCAAGAGAGCTGCAGCTCGATCTAAGCGGCGAAGATCGGCGACCTTTTGTTGACTATAATACTATATACGCTTCACTACCAAGAATTACATCAGTCGCTAACAAGAAGATCGAACAGCCGTAACCGTCGGTTGATCGGTACACATGCGACAACAACAAACAGAATCCCCGGCTGAATAGTATGGCCTCCAGTCGTTCTCTGCCGTACAGTTATCATATGTCGTAACTTTGATCCTGTCAAATTCTGATGTTTCCAAGCCTCTGACCGGACCAGCAAACCCCGAGTCAAATGGCCCCCTCAACGCCGGGGGCTGCGTATTCGAAGGTGAAAGCGAGCAGTAGCCATGCATGTCTTACTCGCGGCGATCGATCGGGCGAGCTAGCGAATTGTCTCCGGTGATGGCGCCGTGGCGGTGTAGCTAGACGACGTGTAGTGACACCTAGATGGATGGATTGGGTCACCGTGAGACTGCTAGCGCAGCCAGCTAAGCCGGCGGCGGATCCCGGCGATTTCCCTAGCCGCGTGGAAGAAATAGAAAACAACAGAGATCGAGAGGCTAGACAGAAGCAGCAGAGAAGGTTCAGTCTTTTAGGTGTGTTATTCAGTTGCTTGTTGATCAGGGAATTGAACACCCAGACGCAGCATCCAAGTAAGTATTAGAATGGTTGACCTCTCTCTCTTCGTTTGGATCTGCTCGAATGAGTCGGAGCTGACAGATAAACGAGACACGGGACGGGACTTTCGCTGTCAGGAAGACAGCGTGGTTAGAAAGTGATTGACCCGTGTTCTTTGTCAATTTCTTTTTTATTGTTGCGATCGAGTCTTTTATCTGCACTACATGCTCTTGGATTAGGGCGTGATTTCACACATCTTAACAACGTTTTTAAGGAGGAAAATAGGCCACACTCTATATGACTAAGTACTTCTTTATTCTGCAAGAAAATGACCAAGTACTTGGTCACTCGAGCATGCTAGATAGGATACATTGGAACGGATGCGTCTTACCTTGCCGGTCAAGATTAATCTTCTGCCTTCTTAAATCAACAGGACAAGCTACTATGAGAAGTCCAGAACACTAACAGCCTCTATACTATGTTTGATTGAGGAAAATGCCGAGGCTTTTGAGAGGGCGGTTATTTTCTACCACATTTCCAACACTAGGTGCCATTTTTCTCCCCGGAACTCCCAATACTGTATGTAACCGCTACGAGTCGGTGTGACCAGAGATCGCCAGAAGCTGCCTTATAAGTTCCAAGAGCTACGACCCCTCACCGCGGACACAATCCACCGGTTGATCACTGACCACGTCTACAAAATGAAAGCCGATCACTCACCACATTTTAAAGGAAGAGAAAAATAGATCGGAACTGAAGAAGACATGTGTATGGGTGCGCTTGTGTGTCCGGGAAGTCACAGTCTCGAACTGAAACCTCTGCGTCGCGGCAGCAGCTCCGGACGCCACATGCCACTTTGACCATGGCTGCTGGGGATGTGGCGATTGGCGACGGCGCGCGCGCGCGCTGACCGGCCGGGGGCGGGAATGCTTCCATGTCATGTGGAGCACGAACTAAACGCGTGCGAGAGCGAGAGAAACTTGGAGAGGGTAGCTAGCTAGTAGCTACCGGCGATCGACTTGCTGGCTGCGGGTGAAAGGGACGCGGCGGTTTGGATCGAACTTGGGAGAGCTTCGTGGGTGCCGCCGCCCGCCGGGACGAGACAGCGACGGAGGAGTCCGGCCGTCCCTACCAGGATCCCTAGATTCCAGCAGAATCTGCATCTTTGTTTTTAAAATCACGGGTGTCGCAGCTTGCGTGGTTTTTCAGTTTCGCCCTTAGTCAGAGGCAACCACTTTCTTAATTTATCCAGAAAAATATTTTTTCTGAGCAAATCAGCAAGCATGATCTGGTTCGAAACTTCGAAAATGGTCGTTAGCCAATCATGTACTTTATCGTTAGATTAGAAAATTTGGGAACAGTGTCAACAAGCCGGTACGTACGCGTACGCCTGGACTATTCAAAGTTCCAATTCAATTCAGGGAGTGGCATTCAACAGTCTCTCGTTTAAACTTTTAAAACACCCATATTGGAAGACTGAATTATTATCTCTTTTCGGAATAAAGCATGACTGAACTGTGCAGGTAAGAAACGCGAAACCGAGAATTCCATTATGATTCAAGGTTTGGGTTTCAATTCGGTCAAGTCTATAGAAAGTGCATGGACGATCTATATTTTACATTCGGTGCTCTCTAACCTCCATATGTATACACTTTATACGGAACCATCTGAGAGACTGAGAGTGTATATATTTCCAACTGTTTGGGCGAATTCACTTGAGTCAATGTATTTGTATTTAGGCATTGGCACGCTTAATTTTGAATTGCCTATTGGGCCGTTGAATTCTACAAGAAAAAAGGTTGCACCTTTTAATTTCTAAGGACGGTTCAACATCACTTTAGAAAACATCTTTATTTAAACAATGCATCTAGTCAACATACCATGCTAAAGAACTCTTTATCAGAACAAAGTCAAAATATTGTTCATTTGTCGTCTCTCGCCAAATAGTATACTCGATCCCCCTCCCCCCACCCCCACAAACCTAGCCATCCCGAAGACGCGCTCCGCTGACGGTCATAGCGGCGCTCGTGCGTCAAAGGAGGAGGGCGATGGAGGCACACGCTTGCGGCACACATTTGAGTGGAGAGGTGGCGTAGGTGGCTCGTGCACTAAGGTAGAGGTCATCGGCTTGGCGTGGTGGTGGCCCTAGATGGCGCAGCGGCCAGACAAGGGATGTGAGGCAACATGAGAGTTGTGGCGTGCTACTTGTTGATGGCGCCAGAAAAGAGGCTGCTGGCGTGTAGTTGACGTGGGAGCAGACTGTCCTTGTGCGTGGTGAATAACCAGCCTGTTGGGAACCCCAAGAGGAAGGTATGATGAGTATAGCAGCTAGTTTTCCCTCAGTTAAGAAACCAAGGTTTAATATCGGTCAGGAGAGGAGAGACGGCGACGACTGAAGGTGATGCGGAACCTGCACACACACAACCAAGTACTTTGTCCCCAACTTGCGATGAGGTTGTCAATCTCACCGGTTTGCTTGAAACAAAGATTATGAGCGTATCGAGTGGAAAATAATATAGTATGCAAGTAAAGTAAACAGTGCGAGTAAAGTAAACAGGTGATAGCAATATGATGTAAATAGGACCGGGGTCCACAGTTCACTAGTGGTGTCTCTCCATAGATAAAATAACACATGTTGGGTAAACAAATTACAGTTGGGCAATTGATAGAATAAAGATAAACGTGATATGTCAAGAAGATCACTATGAGATTTACTCTGGGCATTACAACAAAATACATAGACCGCCATCCAACTGCATCTATGACTAATAATCCACTCTCGGGGATATCAATCCGAACACCCCAGTAGTATTAAGTTGCGAACAACAGATAATTGCATTAAGCAAAGTGTGTAATGTAAACAAAGCATATGCCCTTGAGCATATGAATGTTGGTTTCTCCCTAGTAGCAACAGCACATCTACCACCTTAGAGGTTTATGTCACTCCCCCAGGTGAAATAGAGGCATGAACCCACTATCGAGCATAAATACCCCCTCTTGGAGTCACTAGCAACTACTCGGCCAAGATAGCTACTAACAACGGAGAGCATGCAAGATCATAAACAACATAGAGATAACAAAAGATATATTCAGTACAGCAACTTAATCATAAACACCAATATTCATCGGATCCCAACAAACCAAACATGTAGAATTACATAACGGTGATCTCAATCATGTAGGGCAGCTCATGAGATCTAAACATGAAGCACATAGTGGAGAATACAACCATCTAGCTACTGCTATGGACCCATAGTCCAAGGTAGACTACTCACTCATCGCTCCGGAGGCAAGCATGGCGATGAAGAAGACCTCCGGTGGCGATTCCCCTCTCCGGCAGGGTGCCGGAAAGAGCTTCTGGACCCTCCCGATCTTCGGGTCGACGGCGGCGGCGGATCGCGATGTGTTCTGGAAATCTGATCGGGTACTTAGGTTTTTTTCCGTCGGGGGGTCTTTATAGGCGAAGGGTCGATGTCAGAGGAGGGGCCAGGCGCCCTCACACGGAGCCCGCGCGGCCACGGGCCTGGCCACGCCGCCCCTGTGTGTGGGGCCCTGGTGGCCCCCCTCCTACTTCTCTTCGGATCTCTGGAAGCTTCCGGGTAAAATAAGACTTCAGGAACTTGTTTCGTCCAATTCCGAGAATATTTCCTGTGTATCACTTCTGAAACACAAAAATAGCAGAAAACAGGAAACTGGCACTGTGGCAACTCGTTAATAGGTTAGTTCCGGAAAATGCATAAAAGTGCCACTAAGTGTAACGAAACAATAGGAAAATGGTGTAAAAACAAGCATGGAGCATCAAAAATTATAGATACGTTGGAGACGTATCAAGCATCCCCAAGCTTAACTCCTGCTCGTCCTCGAGTAGGTAAGTGATAACAAAAGAATAATTTTTGAGGTGACATGCACCTACACAATCTTGATCATATATGTAAGCATTGGTGAGCTGGGATCATAAGAACTTAAAACATGGGCATGAAGATATAATCATGACAATAAGAACTTAGCAACCATGTTGTAAACATGCAAATGAACACAAACAAAAGATCATGATAATGAAACAATGAAAGTCAAACGTGTGTTCAAATCATAAGGAAAAACATACAAATGGTTTTCAGCTTGTCCTTCAAAGAGAGCAAAACATAAATGCATAGGACACCTTCAAGTTTAAGAGGGCGACTAGATACAAATAATTTAAGAACAAGTGAAACCAACAATATGAGTCAATCAATGAACTTTGGGACAATGCATATCACACTAAGAATGACAACTATGCTCTCTTAATGGTGCATAAAGAAAGAAGGTGGTGACTCAACATAAAAGTAAAAGAAAGGCCCTTCGCAGAGGGAAGCAGTGATTGCAAGTTTTATAACCTTCAAAAATTATGGTACTTACCGGCTTTGAGCTCTCATTGCCCCCATCATAAGCATCTTGAATGGTTAAAGTTAATGCGAGAACAATTATGATGCATATTCTTGACAAATCATAAGTTGAAAACCTCGTGCCCCGTGAATACGAGTACCCAAACCTCATGCTACTTTACTTAGAGTCCCAAGCAAGGCTCTTGTCATTGTAAGTATATGCGTATCATTGAGAACCGCCAATGGGGTACCTCCGTGCCCGATGACATGGAACAAGCCCACACCAAAATGACAGGACAAGCAGACAATGAACATCTCGACATCTCTTTTATTTGCCTTTTGTTTAGCTTTTTATTGTGAGATGCATCGTCGAATGTTCACCATGGGTATGCTGCAAATTTCCACCATGAATTATGCATGGCTTAGATTGGCGGCCTGGCGTTTCCCTAACACATATACAAACTCCATGATCCCCACAAGATTCCCAATTCATTTCACACCGCGGGCATCCATAAACAAAAGATCACGATATCAACTCAAATAAGAAGTGCAATGTTGAAAGCTTGCCCCATGATAGCATGGATGGGCTAGAATCCAACTTACAACTTGCAAGCATAACAACTCAACATAAGAGACCACAATGTCAAAATTTTAAGAACAGGAAAAAGTAAAGTGTGCCTTCCGGTTCGTGAGAGCTTTACTGACCGAATTTCGCATAACACTGGTAAGAGTTTAATTTGAAGAGAAAATAAAAGCAAGTCAAATTTACTTGGAATAGCAAATTGCTAGTAGGTATGTATGGTGGACACTTTGGAAAACTTTGGCTTTTAGGAGTTGGATGCACGAGTAGAGCTCATACTCAGTACAAGGCGAGGGCTAGCAAAAGACTGGGAGCGACTAACTAAGGGAGCAATAATGGCCATAATCATGCAAAGCGACAAAGCGGCATTAAAAGAAGCATAAGATGGCATCAAAAGTCAAAAACTAAATGATCATGAAGGCTATTGGCGACTTTGTAAGAGTCTAACATGTGTGAGCATGCGCCAAGTCAACCCAAATAAAGCATCAAGGAGAAAACCAAAATAATGCTTCCATACAATAAAAACAACGCATGATTTTTTCAAAGGCTCATTAAGCAATCTCAGTTATTTGAGACAAGTCATGCTACAGCAAAACCACTAAGCATACTATCAAAAAGACATCAAGCATGACATGAAAAAGCCTAAGCCGCAGTCTACACAAGCTCCTTCTTGTACCACTATTTTGCACAAAGCTTTTTCTCTTTTCCAACACCATTTGAAATTTTTATAAACACCTCTTTTGATGAAAACCAATAAGGATCAGAGGCAAAAATACACCTTGATGAAAAGATATGACAAGGTTTGAACGCAAATCAAGGCGAAAACGAAAACCAAAAGCAGTAGCAGAAAAAGAAGAACGCCTAAACAACTCCGTTTTTCACTCTTATAATTTCAACGAGTGTTCTTCGCAAATGAAAAGCAAGGCAACTTCTCCAAAAGAAATTTGTTGGGGTCCAACCATTTATTGCAGCAAACAAACAAACTAAACCAACTAAGAAAACTAAAACAACTGACGCTCCAAGAAAAACACATAGTGCATGAAGCAATAAAAATATAGTGTTTTGAAAGGTGACCTGATTTTTGCCGATGAAGAAGGGGTGCCTCGGGGGCATCAACAAGCTTTGACGCTTGTACTTCTTGGATATTTCTTGGGGTGATGCATGGGCATCCCCAAGCTTGAGATTTTGTCCATTCTTCAACTCATCTCATCATTCTCCAATCCCTACACTTGAAAACTTCCTTCATACAAAACTAAACACAATTCTATTAGCAACATTAGTGCAAGCATAACATATAATCAATCCTCTATTTGCTTCAGGTTTCAACTCAAAACCACCACATATATAGCAAATACTACTGTAGCAACCTCCCCAAAAGTTCCGTGATCAAAAGAACTCAAAAGAAAGCGATAAAGTGGCAAACACAAATATTGGCAGAAATCTGTCAAAACTGAACAGCTGACAAAGGTCGAATTTTTGAGGGATTTTCTGTTGCTCAAATCAAAAAGTGTTCAACTAACAAAAGTTTGGATGTAACCTGGGGCATATGCACAAGAAATCGCAGGTCCAAAAGATAAACAGAGAATTTTCACGAATGTTTACGGTGCAGCACCGAAAACAGTTTCAGGACAGCAACATCCCCAAATCTTTACCTCACTCAAATTAGAGGCTTCTCTTGGCACAAAAACGAAATAAACAAGATAAGGAGCGGTCATTACAGTAGTAATGACTTCCAAGACTCAAATAAAAGAAAAAGTACTGAAAAGAAAATATTGGGTTATCTCCCAAGAGTGCTTTTCTTTAACGCCTTTGAGCTAGGCGCAGAAAATTGCGAATCAAGTAATATCAAGTGATGAAGCATCAAGCTCATAATTTGCTCTAAGAATAGAGTCAAAAAGTAATTTCTTTCTTTTTCTAGGGAAGTGTTCCATACCTTTCTTGAGTGGGAATTGATATTTAATGGTGCCTTCCCTCATATCAATGATGGCACCTACAGTTCGAAGAAAGGGTCTTCCCAAAATAATAGGACATGAAGCATGGCATTCAACGTCCATAACAAGAAAATCAACGGGAACAAGATTATTGTTAACCACAATAAGAACATCATTAATTCTTCCCAAAGGTTTCTTCTTAGCAACATCAGCAATAGGAACATCAAAATAACACTTTTCAAGCGGTGGTAAATCAAGCATGTCATAAATCTTTTTAGGCATGATAGAAATACTAGCACCTAGATCACATAAAGCATGGCAATCATAACCATTAACATGCATATCAATGATGGGTTCCCAGCCATCTTCTAACTTCTTGGGAACAGAGGCTTTTTGCTTCAACTTTTCATCCCTAATCTTTATGAGAGCATTGGTAATATGCTTAGTAAAAGCAATATTTAAAGAACTAGCATTGGGAGTCAAAGCAAGCTTTTGCAAGAACAAAATTACTTCAGATATATTGCAGCCATCAACATCAAAATCATTAAAAGAAGTAGAGCTATCATCTCCTACACTCCGAAAAATTTCAGCACTCTTTTGAGAAAAAGTTTGGCAGTTTTAGGCTTTTTAACACAAGGAGTGGGAGTTTTCTCTACACCAATCAAAGTAAGAGGATTGCTACCAGTTGGAGCAACATCATTAGAGGTAGTAATGGTACATACCTTCATCTCTCTAGCCATCTCATCTTCCCTTTCCCACCTGGCATGCAATTCCGCTAACAATCTAATATTTTCATCAATTCCAACTTGAATAGCATTAGCGGTAGCAAAAACATTGTTCTCTTTCACATCATTAGGCAACACTTTTAATTTCAGAATTTCAACATCATGAGCAAGGCTATCAACTTTAGAAGCAAGAATATCAATTTTGCCTAACTTTTCCTCAACAGACTTGTTAAAAGCAGTTTGCTTACCGATGAAGTCCTTGAGCATTACCTCAAGCTCGGAGGGCGCGGCCCTAGTGTAGCTGTAGGAATTACCATAAGAGTTACCATAACCATTACCATTGGTAGAAGGATACGGCCTATAATTGTTACTAGCAAAATTGTTCCTATAAGAATTGTTGTTAAAATTATTGTTTCTAATGAAATTCACATCAACTTGCTCTTCTTGAGCAACCAGAGAGGCCAAAGGAACATTATTAGGATCAACATGAGTCCTATCATTAGCAAGCATAGCCATAATGGTATCAATCTTATCATTCAAGGAAGAGGTTTCCTCAATAGAATTTACCTTCTTACCTTGTGGAGCTCTCTCAGTGTGCCATTCGGAATAATTTACCATCATGTTGTCGAGTAGCTTCGATGCGGCGCCCATGGTAAGGGACATAAAAGTGCCTCCAGCAGCTGAATCAAGTAGGTTCCTTGAAGAAAAATTCAGTCCTGCATAAAAAGTTTGGATAATCATCCAAGTAGTCAGTCCATGAGTGGGGCAATTCTTTATCATAGATTTCATTCTTTCCCAAGCTTGAGCAACATGTTCATTATCAAACTGAATAAACTTCATAATATTGATACGCAAAGATATAATCTTAGCAGGAGGATAGTATCTACCAATAAAAGCATCCTTACACTTAGCCCATGAATCAATACTATTCTTAGTCAAAGACAGCAACCAATCTTTAGCTTTTCCTCTCAAAGAAAAAGGAAACAACTTGAGCTTAATAATATCACTATCAACATCCTTATATTTCTGCATCTCACATAGCTCAACAAAATTGTTGAGATGAGCTGCAGCATCTTCAGTACTAGCACCATAAAATTGCTCTTTCATAACAAGGTTCAATAAAGCAGGCTTAATCTCATAAAAGTTTGCAGCAGTAGCAGGTGGTGCAATAGGAGTGCAGATAAAATCACTATTGTTTGTGCTAGTAAAGTCACACAACTTGGTGTTTTCAGGATTGGCCATTTCAGCAAAACGAAAGTAAACAAGTAAAAACAACTACCAAGGATTCTAATTTTTTTGGGTTTTTGATATAAAGCGATGCAAGTAAAATAAAGTAAAGCAAAACAATAAAACAAAGTAAAGGATGTGTGTGCAAAAAAACTCCCCTCGCAGAAGTCTTCTCTTCCTCCCCGGCAACGGCGCCAGAAAAGGAGCTGCTACTTGTTGATGGCGCCAGAAAAGAGGCTGCTGGCGTGTAGTTGACATGGGAGCAGACTGTCCTTGTGCGTGGTGAATAACCAGCCCGTTGGGAACCCCAAGAGGAAGGTATGATGAGTATAGCAGCTAGTTTTCCCTCAGTTAAGAAACCAAGGTTTAATATCGGTTAGGAGAGGAGAGACGGCGACGACTGAAGGTGATGCGGAACCTGCACACACACAACCAAGTACTTTGTCCCAACTTGCGATGAGGTTGTCAATCTCACCGGTTTGCTTGAAACAAAGATTATGAGCGTATCGAGTGGAAAATAATATAGTATGCAAGTAAAGTAAACAGTGCGAGTAAAGTAAACAGGTGATAGCAATATGATGTAAATAGGACCGGGGTCCACAGTTCACTAGTGGTGTCTCTCCATAGATAAAATAACACATGTTGGGTAAACAAATTACAGTTGGGCAATTGATAGAATAAAGATAAACGTGATATGTCAAGAAGATCACTATGAGATTTACTCTGGGCATTACAACAAAATACATAGACCGCCATCCAACTGCATCTATGACTAATAATCCACTCCCGGGGATATCAATCTGAACACCCCAGTAGTATTAAGTTGCGAACAACAGATAATTGCATTAAGCAAAGTGTGTAATGTAAACAAAGCATATGCCCTTGAGCATATGAATGTTGTTTTCTCCCTAGTAGCAACAGCACATCTACCACCTTAGAGGTTTCTGTCACTCCCCCAGGTGAAATAGAGGCATGAACCCACTATCGAGCATAAATACCCCCTCTTGGAGTCACTAGCAACTACTCGGCCAAGATAGCTACTAACAACGGAGAGCATGCAAGATCATAAACAACATAGAGATAACAAAAGATATATTCAGTACAGCAACTTAATCATAAACACCAATATTCATCGGATCCCAACAAACCAAACATGTAGAATTACATAACGGTGATCTCAATCATGTAGGGCAGCTCATGAGATCTAAACATGAAGCACATAGTGGAGAAGACAACCATCTAGCTACTGCTATGGACCCATAGTCCAAGGTAGACTACTCACTCATCGCTCTGGAGGCAAGCATGGCGATGAAGAAGACCTCCGGTGGCGATTCCCCTCTCCGGCAGGGTGCCGGGAAGAGCTTCTGGACCCTCCCAATCTTCGGGTCGACGGCGGCGGCGGATCGCGATGTGTTCTGGAAATCTGATTGGGTACTTAGGTTTTTTTTCGTCGGGGGGTCTTTATAGGCGAAGGGTCGATGTCAGAGGAGGGGCCAGGCGCCCTCACACGGGGCCCGCGCGGCCAGGGGCCTGGCCGCGCCACCCCTGTGTGTGGGGCCCTGGTGGCCCCCCTCCTACTTCTCTTCGGATCTCTGGAAGCTTCCGGGTAAAATAAGACTTCAGGAACTTGTTTCGTCCAATTCCGAGAATATTTCCTGTGTATCACTTCTGAAACACAAAAACAGCAGAAAACAGGAAACTGGCACTGTGGCAACTCGTTAATAGGTTAGTTCCAGAAAATGCATAAAAGTGCCACTAAGTGTAACGAAACAATAGGCAAATGGTGTAAAAACAAGCATGGAGCATCAAAAATTATAGATACGTTGGAGACGTATCATGGCGGTGCTTGTGTGGGCCCCGAGCTAAGTGGCATCGCCTAGCGCTCTTGGGGCTTGATCAAGGCCGAGAGGGGCTCGATGTAGGCTGAGGCCCCCATCGTGTCGATCTACATCCTGGCGGCGGATCTGTGAGTGGCACTACTCAGGCGTGAGCTAGGAGGTCTGGGTGCTCTTGTTCCCCAAGAACTTGTGCTCCACGCCGTGGTTCGGCCCTCCAGTGGCCTGATTATGACTGCAGTGTTGGAGGCCAACAATCCCCTCCTTGTTCACCAATGTGTTTCTTTCTGTGGTGGTAGTTCAGGCCTGTGAATTTTTCCCACTCATCTACAGTCTATCGGGGCACGGTCTTTGGCCCGAGTGGAAGCCCTGCAAAGCATCTTTGGTCGTTGAGCACAGCGAAGCCCGTGAGTGCCGCTTCCTCCCTTGAGGCGTGGTCTTAGGCTTGATATTGCTTCCCCCTCCTTAGAGCTAGGGGAAACTCTAGGTCTGGTCCTTTGGATCGGGCAGCGGCTGAGCGACACGGCGTTGTTCCCTTCATGGAGGCTTTGGCTGCGAGGGGAGTCCCCATGCATTGTGGCATTTGGAGTTGCTTACTGTGTTGATGCATCTTTGCTGGTGGCTACTACTCAAGACATGGGTCTCTTGAGCGCTATGTACGTCATCGCCAACACCTCCCTAGTAGATAGCTTCCATCAGTTTGGTCAGATCCTGCCATCTGCTCGCCGATCTCTAGGCGCATGAGTAGGGGTACGTTGGTCCAGACAATCTAGGAGTCCTACCCGTGCTTTTGTGGTGTTAATTTGGTCGTGACACGGTCTTGAGGCTCGTTTATTATCTCCTAGCCATTCTTGTCCGGAGACTAGGCAAAGACGAGTTTGCCATCTAGCTGTGTTGTAGTTATTGGCTTGCTCTTGGGTGAGTGTGGCTTTTATCCACTATATAGCATTATTTTTTCCTTTTGAGCATAATCCAAAGACGCGCAGATATCCTGAAGGTTCTCAAAAAAAATGTATTTAGATAAAAGGCATTACAATTATGGATGGCTTTAAATTAATAAAGTCCTAAAAGAGATAACGATACATGTTGTTAAACAATAGCTTACACTTCAAGAATCAAAAACACAACAAAGAAGAAAAGACAGCTCTACTTGCAATTGTCGATGCCCTCCTCACCCTTGCATCAAAGAAGCAAATAAAGTGCCAAAGGATCACCCTACTATCTTGATGAAGAACATGCTCTCATTTGCTCCACAAGGTTGAAGACGAAGAACCTTCATTCTCAATCATCAAAGAGGGAACCCCCCTCTCAGACTGGCTCAAAATATGATGCACCATTGGTCGATAAAGGTAATCACTGGATGGATAGAAGAGGTTCCCACCTCAAGACCAATCAACGAAGGAACCAACAGTGAGAACAAACACCTTGTCGCGATAAGTACACCCTCGCCAGCTAAATGCTACTACCCACAAATGACCAAGTTAAAAATAAAATTTTGTTGATGATCATTTAAGAAAGATGATGCACACAAGCCCTGATGAAAAAAAACATGTACATCAAGCATGATCAATATCCCCTTCCTCCTATGCCGAAGGGCACAAAACCGCTAAAAAGGACAACATGACACAACATGTAGATAAAAAAATCAAACTATTTGAACATAAGCATGCTAGACCCAACTAACCTAAATGTTGAAGCCACCTCTGGAATGTCATCATTGGGAACCATCCATGGCATCACTCAAACTATTTGAACATAAGCATGCTAGACCCAACTAACCTAAATGTTGAAGCCACCTCTGGAATGTCATCATTGGGAACCATCCATGGCATCACTCGCTTGAAACTCCATCATTCCCCAAACGATTCTTACATGGAGGAAATAGCACCCGCGACATCCACCTAATATGAAGAAGATTTTAGGATTTTATCCGCATATGGGATGGGGTGGGGAGGAGGGATCTAGACGACACATCTTTAGGAAGTGGATCCCAAGGGGTGTCACCCCATGGCCAGAACACCCAACCAGGTTTCCCTTGGCCCCCAACCTGCACCAATAGGACCACACCTTCAAATGCAATGATCAAGGTCCACTTGCGACCGAATATGGTTGGGACCAATGAAAGGGAGAGAAGTGGATTCTAAACTTCAGATATGGCGTGGAAGGCCAATAAATTGGAGAACGTATCGCATGAAATAGCTCAATTTATGCACCTACTGCACTAGCAGAACATGGACCTTTGGATTAGGAATAGAGGGACAAGATCGTGTTGAATGATGGGCTGCAGGAACATTTGTTAAAAGATCCTCATATACACACTAAACTCAACCAGGTGAGCAACCGATCTGGATCTTTCTCCTTCCCCAAACTTGTTTGTTTATGTCCATATTCAAAAAGCAATCTAGGAGTACCAATCAAGCTCTCATCTCTTTAGAAATCATGTGATATGATTTATTCAAGCTTCAATGGCCGGTCGACACCGTAATCTTGATGTAGCACCAGTGCTCAAAGTCGACTTTGTTAACGACGGCTCGCTGTGAGTGCATCAATGGATCCTTGGAGCGACACCGCACTTGTCACTACATTAGCGTAGGGTCCGGAATCCACAGCTGCAAATTCTATATTTGTGTGTTAAGTTTTTGCTTCGTTGGGAATTTGCTACCATTGGCCCATGTTGTGACTAGATCTTGTCCCTCTGTTTCCCATCCAAAGTCCCATGTTGTTCTAGTGCACTAGGTACATACATGGCACCGTTTGATAGGATACATTCTTCCATAAATTGGCCCATTTTCACCCTACTGCCCACGCATGCGAGGATGCCGATGAGCACTAGCAGAGACCACATACGCAGATGATAACCCCAAAGTGCTGGGATCGATATAACACCTCTCAATATGGAAGTATTGGGTATCGAACCGAAGGAGCAAGAAGGTAAAGCAATAAATTCTCTCAAACTAGAGTGTCACAATTCTAATCATATTTGCACTGCATAAAACAAAGAAACAAGTGAGAATGATTTGGTGACTGCAAGAAACAAAGTAATAAAGCAAGGAAAATAATAGATGTCCCAATCCTCAACAATGGAGATGACAGGACTAAGGCTGTGCTCTTTAGGTAACAAAGGACCTCGGGTTCATGGGTTCTCTTGATCTCCCTCTCTCCTTCTCTCTCTCCCTCAACAATGATAATCATAGATAAACATGCACACACAATTTTCATGCTATTACTTTTATATGGGCAACACATCTTGAGACATGAATTGTGAACAATGTACCTTAAAGGGTGCTATGTCACCTAGCTATCATTATTGTCAGTTGGCCCTAGATACACGTTCCCATTAACCTCTAGATGTGAAGATACAAATGGATGCAGGTCTCGCTATTGTCACACTAGCTGCTCTGTTTCTCTCACTCGGATACATCCAGAAGCAACACACATCTATATACATCACACTTATTTATATAAAAAAAAAGAAAAAATATCTATGCGAAGATCTACTATTTGTATGCATACGCAAGTCTCTCATCTACCTACACTTAGTGTTGTCAACACCTCGCGACATGGGCAAACAAGGCGTTAGACATAACAATCTAATCAAAGACATGAACATCATGATATGAATCCAAAGTATAAGAAGATATGAAGTTTCCAACACAACGGTAAATGCATAACAAGATTCGTCTCATACCACAATACTCAAAGGAGTTACAAAACGATGTTCATAATCATGTAGGGAAGCTCATATGGATCTAATAATCAAGTACATGGATAGGGATTAATACAAGATACTGCCACAAACCCCAAGTCCAGGGGTGGACTACTCCCTTCTCATGGTGGAGAGCGCTGCAGACGTGTTGGTGAAGGAGGAGAGGCGGGCGGAGGCGATTCAGACAGCAGTTCCCCTGCAATCTTCCTCTGGCGGTGGCTTGCAGCCTCTCTATTTCTATGTTTTCGATCTCCGCCTCCATCCATCGCGAAAAAGAATACCCGAAGGTATAAATAGAAGGTTTTAGGTTAAAATGAATCCAATGGCGGTGGAATCGACGACATTCGAGGCTTGAGGCTCCAGATCGTCTGCACCACATGGTCTGAATTTATGGGACTTCCATTTTCATCTCGTTTGTCCCCTCGGGGCCTACTTTATCTCGTTGGATCGTATCCAAATTATCATTCTATCCCCGTTGACCTAGCTCCGTTTCGAGTCTCGTAGCTCCCTGAAAGTCCAAAACACTAACAGAAGCATTTTCTGCCAGAAAAAGTTGGAACCAAAATAAAGGGGACTTTGTGGAAAATCCCCGTAATCAATGCAAAACATGTGGAAACCATCATATAACATGTGAATATCAAGAAATATGACCTAATAAACTACAAAGATCATGGATGCATTTCACATGCATCAGTAGATTCCACATAGTTGCTCTAGCCGAGGTCATTGCCTATTGCTATCAGCGAAAAAATTGAACTGGCTAGTGCATCGTTGCACCTTCACCTGTGGCTACATGGTCTTGTCTAAGCGCAACATTGGGGGGCAGGAACGGTTGTGGCAGTGCTGGAAAACCTAGTCGCCCCCAAAGGATGTCACCAGTGCCTAGAGAACAATTGAGGCTTTTTTTATCCCAAAGTATGTCTATCATGTGTGGAATTTTACATTTTGTGCAATGCTATGGATCGACAAGTTAGATTGCCCTAATATGCATAATCTTAACATGACATGTGTTTCGTTGAACTTTATTTTGAGCAACTGGGAGTTATTTGTATATTTTGGACGGCGTGAATGGGAAGGACAACTACAAATATAGAGTTTCCCCAAATGATAGAACAATCTAAATAGCCGACCTAACAATCATAAAATGACATCAAATTTATGAGGAAATAAAGCAACATAATAGTAGAAAACTATTAACATGATCGTGTTGCAATTTTTTACTCCAAAAAATATGTTTTTTTAGATGGAGGATAACTCCTAGCCTCCGCATCGATTCATGCACATAGCCTTTTATTAGAAATCCAAGAAAGCCCAACAATAGTAGCCATATAGAAAGAAGAAAAAACAAAAGCGATCCTGAGGCCTCGTGCCTCACGACAGTACCTGCACCAGGCTACCACTATCCATATCGTACAAAGCAGGAACAACAAGAAGGAATCGTCGCATGTGCGGCAATGATGACGAGGCCAACCATAGGTCAACATCGGGATTTTCATCCCCAAAGCAGAGCTTCGAGCCACCACCCTCAACAAGGGAAGGACACAGGCGCGCGTCGACAATGCGTGTTTCCACTAGAGTATGCAAGATCAATGTCGAAGCCACTTGTACCACCATCACTTGTCCAGTTGGCGACTCTTTGCTACTGGCGACTCTTTGCTAACCGGATACCGCTGGAGGATAAACTAGAAGTCGATGATGTCCCATACCGCCACGCTTCTAGCCACTGCTGCACCACCTTTGATCGACAAGCAACAGACATGACTTGATGCCACCGGGAGAGCCCTCGTCCGTATCACCCGCAAGGATCGGGCACAACTTGACGCCTCCACATGAGACGCTGGCAGGCATGACTTGACATCTCCGCCAAATACATCCTGTGTAGCAATGTTGAGTTACCAAATCTCGAATTGGAAGGGGGGTCCCATTACACCGTCGGCCTATAAACTCCGCCAAATACATCATGTGTAGCAATGCTTGAGACCATCACCAAATTGAAGATCCGTCCACTGCATCATCCACATGACCACGATGTCCACCGCCATCGAAACACCAGAGCCGCAGCACCTGGCGCCAAACTCTTACACCGCCATCGGTTGACGTCGCAGCGAGCACATCACGACCAGATCGCCGCTGCTAGACCTGCTGCCAGCTATATTGTGCATCTAGGTAGCGCAGCAACACCGGCAGCCACCTCTACGGAAAGCCCCGCACCATAGGCCCTATGGCCCAAGGAACCAGACTGCTGAAGCCTCGACACCGCCGCCAGCCGGGTCAGCGGCGGCTGCCCTATGCACCCACCAGCAGATCATCCACCACCGTCACGGGGCCGCCGCCCCGGAATCAAAACTCCACCACGAATGATGTCGACATCCAGGGCCATCACCACGCTTTGGCCGGAGGTCTCCCGTCACTAGAAGGCCGAGGAGACGAGATTCCGCCGTCCACCATCCACCGGAGAGGGGCTTCGCCCACCGGCTTCCTTCAGCGGTGGCCGGGAGAAGTTGTGGGGGAAGGGTGGAGGTGGCGGTGGCTAGGGTTTCTCACGAGCTGCCCCCCGGGAGCGACCCGTGATAGAGAGAAGTAAAAAAAAAATGAAGATTTATGTAGAGAGATGAACTCATTTGACAATAGAATTGAAGAAAAGTTGTGAGATGACACGGAGTCATCACTAGCCACTCTAATACTAGTAGTTGCAAGCAGGTGCACACATAGCTTACTCCACTTAACTCCATGAAAGGTCAGCTGTTAAACTGCCAACTTGGTATGCACAAGAAGTTGAAGTCAATTTGCTCTAACCGACAACATCTGTAATATCACTCTCAGGCAGACCATATGTTTATATTTTGGCGACAATTTGGAAGCGCAAGACCTTTACATTCTATACCTACCCGGATGCAAATTCAACCCATGCCAAGTGAAAGTTTGCGCGGCTAAATTCTGAACGTACTTAAAAGACGGTACCTTTTGACCATATATGGTTTGAACAATACATAATACTTGTGGTTCACTGTGCGCATCCCGTACAGCTAGCACTGAAAATAGCAGGAGAAAAACGAAGATATTGAACACGATAAGTCGGTATGTACACACAGTGCACACATGTATATAGATGGAGGAGAATGGGGGACAGATCGAGACGTTCGAAATCAACACCGACATGCAATCAGTCACATGTACACATGTGGTACTAGCAGTCTACTTGCATCGTACCCACCCTTTCATGTTGTTTACTGCTCTCTCAGTTATCAAGATGTTATTATATATAACTAATACTAGTATTAGGTAATAGTTGTCCCACATCCAAAAAAAACAGGAAAAAGTAGTAATATGTTCCTGTTTTCTTCTCTTTGAACGGGTCGAGAGAGCACATTTCAAATAAATTACTTGTTCATGTTTTCGTCAATTAATTAATCCTTTGATATATTTTTTCGAGAATGCCTTTGATATTTTTTGACTAACTTAAACCCCAAACTTCTTACTCTTTAAACTTCCTTTTGGAAGAATGTAATACATTTTGTTTCCTTAGAGTTCATTAGTTCTATATTGTATATGTTGTATTTTGTAAATCTTATATTTTCTTGGTATGTCATGATTAGAGAAGTCCACAGAAGTAGTTTAATATTGTTAAAGGTCACCACACACTACCAGAAATGAGTCCTCTTCCGTGTGGGCAAAAGACAGGGCAGAGGTGCCTCGGAACATGGTAGAGCCTCTGCCGTGTGCAGACACACGACAGCGAAGACACGACACAAATTACCACGACAGACTATCCTCTGCCGTGTTCTGAACCACATGGACACACGGCAGAACTCTTGGCCACGGTAGCGGCCGTTTTTCCAGTAGTGATATTAGTGAAGATCCAAACATCTCACAAATTGGAGAAACAATTTTTTAAATCAGAGGCAAAGCTTTGCTTTATCCATTAATTAAAAAGATGGTTCCCAACTAATCATCGGAAAACTGGACGAAAACCATACAACAACAACACCACGGGGCCATGCCCACTCCCGCCATAGGACCAAGCCACTCAAGGCCCAAGAACAACAAGGACCAAACTCAAAACACCATTCTACCAAGACTAGATGAACTCCCACCATTAGCGGAGAGAAGACGCCATAACTTCTGTGGGAGGAACATACATGGGATGCTCCAACATAGATGAAGAAACCAACCCACTGCTATGCTGCGCCCACGCGACACCGGCGATCAATATCGAGGGCAACCTCGTCGTCCGCACGACACAGGGTTGACGTAATAAAAAATGGCAAACTTTCAGGGCCTTCCGCGACATCCAGCTACTCTGGACCATCATCCCAATGTACCACCGCTCGCACTCCAGCCACGATACTCCATGACCAGCCGCCCACAGACCAAGCTACATAGGGCAAACCGCTCGTAAATCATGGCCGTCACACATAAGTACGGGGTCGCCACCTCAACATAAAGTCAGACCTCCTCCGCTGAGGCGGATCGACCGAGTCGACAACCATGCCGCACTAGCGGCACAGGAATGCCGCCCAAGCTACACAGCGACCTTTGAATCCATAGAAGTCATTCCAACCTTATTAAAAGATCACCATTGATGAAGATCCAATGCTTCCCAGACAAATTTGATAAACACAAGTAAACATGGAATGTGGGGTCAAATCTCATTTTTGTTTTGGTGTTTGTGGTATATGGAAGGCGTTTCCACATTTCAATATATTGGAACCTATGAATCCATGGAAACCGTTCCATTGTTAAAATATCATCATATTGGTGAAGATCCAATGTCTCACAAATTTGAGAAACAAAAGCAAACATGGAAGTGGGATCAAAACTTAATTTTAATTCACCGTGTGCAGTACATGGAAGCCGTTTCGACATCTTTCTTTTGCTGTAGCTAGCTGCTGGATCCATGAAAAACATTTCAACATTGTTAAAAGATCACCGCTGATGAAGATCCAATGTCTTACAAATTTGAGAAACAAAACTAAAAATGAAACACAGGATAAAAAATCTCTGTTTTATTTCACTTTGTGCAGTACATGTACGAACAAATGCTAGTCTCATTATTTGCAAAATCTGAACTCCGGTGCCTGCATGGTCGTCAGCCGTATAGCTTATTTATCTACACATTTGGCAGCTCGACGCATGCACCGATCCTATACTTTAATTTACAGAAAAAGAATCAAACGAAAAAATGAATGAAAGAAAGAATCGCCTCAATGTCAATGTTTTAATTTGTTAATTATTTCGTTGTTCCTAGGTCGGTTCACTTCGCTGAATGGTAGCCGTTGATTTTCCGTTCAAAATTAGAGCCTTGAAACGATCATCTCCCTCGTCTGCACCTTCTCCATTTTTTCCATGTTGTAGAGCACCGCATCGGCTGCCGCTGACACCAGCTCGGCCATGTCCCTGCAGAGACAGATCGCCATTGCAGAAACAGTCAGTCATTTTGCTGCATGCATGCTTGGAATGGAAGAGGAAGAAAATGCGTCATGCATGCGTGATATACGGATCGATATGAATGATGACGTACCCTGTGGCTGAGTCGTAGGTGATCCCGACGGTGTTCTTGGCCTCGCGGAGCGCGAACCTGAAGCGCTCGAGGTCGCGGGGCTGGTAGACGTCGGAGTCCGCGAGCGCCTGGGGGAGGATGAGGTCTGAGGGCTTGATGTTGTAGAAGATGGGGATGATGGCCTTGCGCGACTCGACGATCATGGCGAGCTCGCGGAGGCAGTACTCGGAGTCGCAGTAGTTGGGGGAGAAGATGGCGACGGCGACGCTGGACTCGCGGATGCCGGCGCTGATCCGGTCCTCCAGCCGGTCGCCGGGGCGCATGGACATGTTGTCGAGGAAGCCGCGGACGCCGTCCTGGGCGAGGCGGTCGTAGAGCAGGCGCGCCACCGTCCGCTTGGTGTCCACCCCGCGGTGGTTGATGAAGACGTCGTAGCGGGCCTCCCCGGCCGCCGACTCATCGTCGTCGTAGTACTCCACCCGCCGCGCCACCCGCGGCGGTTGCTGCCTCATCCTCCCCTCGATCGCCTCCGCCGACGCGCTCAGCCGCGAAACCATGGCGGACGACGACGATCTGCGTGAGAACCCGGCGGAGGCCATTGATTGTTGGTCGCGCGTTCTCGAGCTTAGCTCAGCTGCAAGCTAGCGTCCCCGCAGCCGGGTGGAATGCGTACGGAAGTGTGCGTACGTGCGTACGTAGATAGTTCGGTGCCGTTGGATCGAGACGGCTTTGCGGAATTGATCAAACAGATCGACCGAGCTGCTTCTTGCTGAAATGGGTGTGTGTGGTGTGCTGGTGCCTGATCGGGGAGCTGCTAGGTATATATAGCACCGCCCCCCGCGAATTTCTTCTTCTTGTCGCCTGGTGGCTATGCGCTACTGGTCGCGCGCGAGATCAGACGTTTGAAAACGAAGAATTTTAGACGCGTTGGATTTCAAGGCTACCCCCGCAAGACGTACGGGGTATATAGGGAAAAAAACACACACATACAGAGACCAAAATACTAAAAACTATATCAGTCGAGACCGTATGCCAAGAACACTTTATTATTACCATCGATCGATCGTTTAGCAATTCTTTTTTTTTTTGCGTGGGTAGGTAATATGCATATATAGTTCTACCGCAAGGATCCCCGACCAATTTCTGCAGCGAGGGAATTCTAGCCAAGTTTGAATTTTCAGTAATGTGCATGCGCTCGCGTGGACCGTAGATTCATGTGGAGGACATGTGTGATTTTATTTAGTATACTACTCCTCTAGTTTAGATGGTTTGGGAGCCAAGAAAAAAAAACGCTTGGAGCGCTCGCGCGTATACTAATACTACCGTTTCAAAGCGAGACCAATTCAAAGGGGCGCATACGGGTGACGTCACGCGCGCCTTGGACTCTCCGTCTGGAGCGGACGTGTCTGCGTTTTGCTTTGCTTTGATTTGTTCAACTTCAACACACACCACCTCGTACTCGTCCAATTAACCCATGCTTCCTCGATCGGTAACAAGGTGAATTCTGTTTTACCTTTACCGGACGGGCGGGCGTCAAGACTCGAGAGAGGGGCCAGGAAAGTAACAGGTGCATGCCAGTTTGACGACATGGGTCAGAGCACAAAGCGAGGCCCCGAGACGTACGTGAGATGGTGACAGAGACGTACTTGCAAAAGGTTCAAAATTAGATTAGGCTAAGCTAAGAAGGTACCTATAGCTCCATGCATTGCGTATGTGCGTGCGTACTAATTAATACTCCCACTGTTTCATAAAACATGTCGTTAATATAAACGTGTTTAGAAATATTAGCGGCATAATAGCGGCATGTTTTATGGAACTGAGGGAGTAGTAGTCTCTCCAATCCATTTGTCGATCAAACGAGTTAACAGAGACGCTAAAATATGTCTAGATACAAATGATTCAGCACAAGCATTAGAGATCGCTGAAAGCAATAGTAATTTTGTTCCCGTAATTAAACATTTAGCTGCAACACCACAGACTACACAAGAAGTCGTTTTGTAGGAATGTTATAAACAAACTAATAATAATGAAGTTATAAGAGCTAGTAACCTTGATAATTGCTGCAGCTGAAAGTGACACTTGAGACTAAATTTCTGTAAATAACCATAATATATTGTATGATGTGTTGTGACATTGCAAATTAATTAAAGTGGCGCCGTACATGGAATAAACGCTCAGCTATACAACTGAATAAAAAGTCATGAAGCTCACGTACGTACGTGTAGATCTATCTCTAATATTATGTATCTGATACTAAAGTAATGTTAGAGAGAAGTATTAGTGGTCGGAGAGAGTATGTGTTTTGCGTTCATATCAATATGAAGAAACTTTGCTGGTACTACTGTATGTGCATACCATCGAAATCAACTCGTCATGACTAAGATTCATCTGATGATAAATTCTAACCGCCTCAACATTCCAAAGAACTTCAAGTGTTATTTTCAAGCCAATCGAGCACGTGGTTTCCCAAGTGGAAGTGGCATTGTACCATGACGAGATGCAGAGATCGATTCAAATACTTGCACCCTAAGATTGTACTGTTTCACCAACTTAATATGCTTGCTATATATCCAGTCAGCAGTTCGTAACAATTTTAATAGGGTACGACTAGGAATCAGTTGGCTGATCTAGCATAGGGTAAGACTACCTACCGTGGACGCATGACTAAAGGCAAATCGGAGAGGGATAAATAAATGCACTATATACCGATTGAATTAAAAAAATCTGTCCAACGCTAAGATAGCAAACCTTCTTCGTGAGGAGGAACTAAAATGGTACCAGCGCTCCAAAATCCAATTTATCCTTGAGGGAGATTCGAATACTCGCTATTTCCATAGTGTTGCCAATGGCAGACATAGGAAGAAGCGTATTCACTCTCTTGTTCAGGACGAAGGTATCATTGAGGGTCTGGACAATCTCAAAGCCTATATCACGAATTATTACAAAAAAAAAAATTGGGGCACCGGAGGAAGGCAACTTCTATATGGATGAGTCCCAAATAGATGATATTCCCCAAGTTTCCACAGAGGAAAATAATCTTCTTACGGCTGAGTACTCGGAAGAGGAAGTAAGAAAGGCTATCTTCCAAATGGAACACAACAAAGCACCGGGTCCGGATGGTTTCCCAGCAGAGTTTTATCAAACATTCTGGGATACTATCAAAGGGGACCTGCTAGATTTGTTCAGTTGTCTTCATGCTGGACAATTAGACTTGTTTCGTCTAAATTTTGGTGAGATAATTTTGTTACCTAAGGTTAATGAGGCAGAAAGGATCCAACAGTATAGACCCATTTGTCTCCTTAACGTTAGTTTCAAAATTTTCACAAAAGTGGCCACCTTAAGACTAAACACGGTTGCTGATCATGTAGTTCGGCCTTCTCAAACTGTGTTCTTGCAAGGAAGGAATATCCTAGATGGAGTCGTAACCTTGCATGAAACAGTACACGAACTACATTCTAAGAAGTTGAATGGGGTAATTTCAAAGCTAGACTTTGAAAAAGCATATGACAAGGTAAAGTGGTCTTTTCTCTAGCAAACACTCAGGATGAAAGGTTTTTCTTCTGAGTGGCGTGCTTTGATCAACTCCTTTGTGTCAGGAGGTAGTGTGGCCATCAAAGTCAATGACGATGTTGGTAGATACTTCCAGACATTAAAAGGTTTATGGCAGGGTGATCCCTTATCGCCAATGCTATTTAATATAGTGGCTGATATGCTTGCCATCATGATCGAACGCGCAAAGAATGACGGACTTATTGAAGGTGTTATCCCTCATCTAGTGGATGGGGGATTATCTATTCTTCAATATGCCGATGATACGATTCTTTTTATGGAACATGATCTGGAGAAAGCACAAAATCTGAAATTGATTCTTTCAGCTTTTGAGCAACTTTCTGGCTTAAAAATTAACTTCCATAAGAGTGAGTTGTATTGTTTTGGTGAGGCTCAAGATGAGGTCACTGCATACACCGATTTATTTGGGTGTGGGCAGGGACAATTTCCCATGCGGTATTTGGGGATCCCGATTCATTATCGGAGACTCACTCTCGCTGAATGGAAACTCGTCGAGGAAAGATTACATAAGCGTCTTAGCAGTTGGAAAGGTAAATTATTGTCCCTAGGAGGAAGATTGATACTCATCAATTCAGTATTCTCTAATATGGTATTGTATATGATTTCATTCTTCCTATTGCCTAAAGGAGTCTTACACAAGCTGGATTATTACCGGTCTAGATTCTTTTGGCAAGGGGACAGCAAGAAGAAGAAATACCGATTGGCTAAATGGAATGTGGTTTGCTGTCCCAAAGACCAGGGTGGGCTTGGTATTCATGACCTTCAGGTCAAAAATACAGCTCTATTGGGCAAGTGGCTATTTAAGTTACTCACGGAGGAGGGGACTTGGCAAACTATTCTTAAAAGGAAATATATTGGTCTGAAAGCATTATCTCAGGTCCTCTGGAGACCGGGAGACTCGCATTTTTGGGCCGGTCTTATGGCAACGAAGAAGTATTTCTTTAGCCTGGGTTCCTTTTCCATTAGAGATGGTTCAGAGATAAGGTTCTGGGAAGATAAATGGCTTGGTAATGCCACTCTTCGTGAACAATATCCTGTATTGTATAATATTATTCGTCACAAAGGTGATACTATCGCCAAAGTACTGGAGTCATATCCACCAAATGTGTCGTTTAGGAGGGACTTGTCTGGTCAAAGACTTGTGTCTTGGAATGCATTACTGCATCGTTTGGCTAATATCCAATTACAATCTGGACATGATGAATTCCGATGGAATCTGCATGAAAATGGCAAGTTTTCGGTAGCTTCTATGTACAATGCTCTTATCCTTCCCGATGTGCCAATCGATAAAGTTCATAATAATAAGCTTTGGAAATTGAAGATTCCTTTACGTATTAAGGTATTTGGGTGGTACCTACGTAAAGGAGTTGTTCTAACTAAAGATAATCTTGCTAAACGGAATTGGCATGGAAGCAAGAAATGTGTTTTTTTGTCACCAAGACGAAACAATAAAACACGTATTCTTTCAATGTCGTTTTGCTAGGTCTATATGGTCAGTCATCCAAGTAGCTTCAACCTTGTATCCTCCATGCAGCATCACCAATATTTTTGGGAACTGGCTTAATGGAATCGATCTTAGGTTTAAAAAGAATATTAGGGTGGGATCGATTACCTTTATTTGGTCGCTATGGCTATGTAGAAATGATAAAGTGTTTAACGATAAAAACTCTTCCATTTTTCAGGTTATCTACAGAGCTATCGGTACTCTCTGTTTGTGGTCCTCTCTCCAGCGTCTGGAGGACCGAGAGCTATTTATGGAGGTCTGTGCACGTTTGGAGGCTACGGCGAGGGATACTTTTTCCCAACATGGGTGGCCGCATAGTTTACGTATTGCTGCTCCAGTTTAGGCAAAATTGCAATTGCTCACTATGATATGTAATTTTGCCTTTTTATTCCCTTTGTTTGTGACTTGGATTTGGGCTGTGTGCATCTTAGTTATGCAGAGGTCAGGTGTATACTTAATAACTATTAAGTAATAAAGCGCTCTTTATCGAAAAAAAAATACCGGTGCCACATGGGCACTAGTGCTCCTTGAGTTTGAAAAATTCAAACATTATACATTTAAATTCCAAAAAAATCACAAAAATGAAAATCCCCGGATGCCAACATATATGTTGCATATTTCTACCAAGTTTTGGTGAAAAAGGTTTTTTTATTTTGGGTGATAGAAAATAAAATATTGTGGCTATGTAGCAATAAAAACTCTTTTTTGGGAGCAAAATTTGTCTTTTCTGTTGCACAAAACATAACGTATTTTTTCAAAAATTGTAGCAATAGTGGATGTGTGAACCTACTTCCATATTTTTCCGTTGATTTATTTGAAGAATTAGAAATATAGTTTCATTTAAAAAAAATGAGAGCATTGGTGCTCATGTGCAACACATTCTTCACCGCACGCCGAAACAATATAGTGTTCTACAGAAGTATGAGATCAGTATGCGTCTAGTCCTTGCTGAATGTGATGTCCTTGCTGGTGATGACCGCCAGCCGACTAGCGGCCTATAGCAGCGACGATGAGGGAGGGGACGCCGAGGAAGAGGAGGTCTGGTGGCGGCGAGGTGAGTCGCCCCGTTAGTCGCAAGAGCGGCTCACGAGGCTCTCGGCGGATTTCTGCTCTTTAGAGTTCCCAGCTAAGACAACTCACTCCATGCCTCCGGCATAAAGCCAACACGCTGACAATTATCGGAAAACTACAACTACTATCCACTCTATTGTTTTACAGAGGAAGCCAAACCACCTAGACCATCTTCTCGCCGACCGGCCACACCAGCAGAGAGAGAGAGAACCAGAGGCGGGAGCTTGAAGGTTGATTCTCAAGAGACAGAAGAGGGTGAGAGTGTACTAGGAGGTATTCCATATATGATATCATTTGATGACACATTGAATATCAGCACATGGAAGCAAATGATATAGCCCATGAACTAGCTAGAGGATCACCGACAAATTCTACTAGGAGGTACTCCCTCCGTCCTAAAATGTAAGCTTTTTTATAGAGCTAGTTAGCTCTCTAAAAAGGCTTACATTTTAGGACAGAGGTAATACCTCTTTTGTTTTCTGATGTAACCGTTATACATAGTGAATATAACGAGGTTTGAATTGGTCGAAAAAAAACTTCACAATAGGCCCTCTTCATTTATGTCAAGAAAAAAAATGCAAGAATGCAAGGTAGCTACGGCATAAACCACAGGTCTACAACAAAGTCTCCCTTAAGAAAAATGCCGCGTCACCGACCTGTGGGACCTAAAATCCAGTATCACAGCAAGTGGGAGCCACTAGCCCACTCCTTGCCCCAATCGCCGTCGTCCCGTCTCGCTCCGATCCTCCGCCGCCCGTTGTCCCATCCCGGCGCACGACGCACGCCCGCCTGCGGCCGGCCACATGTGGGAGCGCGGCAGGCCGCCGCGCAAGCCGCGACCGTCGCCTCTCATCTTGCCGGCATCGGCTCTGGTGTCGCCCCCTCCCCCTCGATTCGTCTTCCCCAGATCCCTCTTCGCACTCGCCGCCCGCATGATGCCGTCGCGCCGCCCCACCCCTGTCCTCCTCCTCCTCCTTGCGCTGGCGCTCGCCCTGCTCTTCCTCCTCATCTCCCCGTCCGGCCCCTCCGCCTCGCGCCTCTCCCACTCCTTCGCTTCCACCTCCGTCTTCTCGGCCGCCTCTTCCCCTCCCTCCCCCATCAAGATCTACCTCTACGACCTGCCGTCCAAGTTCACCTACGGCGTTGTACGCAGCTACATGTCCGCACGAGCTTCTCCGGGGTCGGCGGATGTGGGCGCGACGCTGGCAGACGAGGAGCTGCGGTATCCGGGACACCAGCACTCGGCGGAGTGGTGGCTCTTCAAGGACCTCCGTCGCCGCGGCCCGCGCGATCGCCCCGTGGCTCGCGTGGATGACCCGGCGGAGGCCGACCTCTTCTACGTGCCCTTCTTCTCGTCCCTCAGCCTCGTCGTCAACCCCATCCGCCCCCCGGCAGCCGCCAATGCCTCTGGGGCGGAGGCCACGGCGGCGCCTTTGTTGTATAGCGACGAGTCCATGCAGGACGAGCTGGTGGAGTGGCTGGAGCGACAGCCATACTGGCGGCGGCACCGAGGTAGGGACCACGTGTTCATCTGCCAGGATCCTAACGCGCTCTACAAGGTGGTGGACCGGATCAGCAATGCGGTACTCCTCGTCTCCGACTTCGGCCGGTTGCGAGGTGATCAGGCCTCGCTCGTCAAGGATGTCATCCTGCCTTACTCCCACCGCATCAACCCCTTCAAGGGTAATGTCGGTGTTGACGGTCGTCCAGCCTTGTTGTTCTTTATGGGCAACCGGTACCGAAAGGAGGTGAGTTTTTGGGTGTGAAATAAGTATGACACTTGATCAAACAAGGGGCATTACTCCATCTGAAGAGCATCTGCATTTAAAGCAAACCTATGTGATATTCCCTCCATTTCAAATTACTCCGCTTATTAGTTTCTGCTAAGACAAGCCTTTTACCAGCAATTACTCTATTACTATGGTATAATTACAGTATAGTTTTCAGATATACATGATGCTTTGTGTGATTAATTGATCTTTGTTAAATTTAAGTTGTGTTTAAATCTTCAGAGCACTCTCACATGATGTTAAATTCCTCTCTTTGAATGGTCATATCATAATGAAGCTGCGTGAAAAGAGTTCAGGATATGATTGCACTGGATTTTGTTTATTTGGATTGGTGAGGTTGCTTCATGTAAATAGGAATGCCACTCAGTCCAGGGACCAATATCATAGGACAATTCGACCAGGACACCATTTGGTATTCAAATGGCAACACATACAATCTTTTCAAGTTGAAATAACTATTTCTGGCACAACTCAAAAAATAGCTATGTGTAGGTCAATGCTAAGAACCATCCGATCTAAATACCGAGATTTGTGCAAGTAATATCTAAGTTGACTTCATCGGACAGCTATGAATGACGACTGAGAAATAACTATTTCTAAGTTGTCTGAGAAATAGTCAATCCCTTATATTGGATAAACCATTGCAAAATTAAGGGCTTGTTGGGTACATAAATTGCTGAGTATGGAAGTATTATTCAGTTGTAGTCTTTCACTATTCCACAACCCACGTCTTTTTACAAACCCACAATCTCTTGTACTTGCTAATCTACCTAGTTAATAATTTATTGCCGAGACAAAGCCTTCCACATTCTGGAAACTGTTCCTCTACCTTGTCCCTTTCTCGTTCATTCATCTTCTAACATGACTTCAAAGTTTTTAAGCTTCATTCAGTTTTTCTTGTTTCCGCTTGCAATTGTTGCATCCAATGTTGGTTACTTGATTCTGCATGATCCATAACTTGGGTTTGGAATAAGAGTGAAGTTAAGAAAGACACCGTCTGAGCATATATGAAACAATAATCAGTGGAGATAGTTAACAGAGAACCATCCTTGAAACTCCACACTATTCCATAAATGAACATGATATAATCTGGCAGTTTTCAGAAGATCTTTAGAAGCTATATTTTCCAAAAGGGTTAATTTGATATATGCCACTGCCAACTCTGTGTACTGAAAAATTGCCACTACAAAAGGACTTATGAAAGATGTCACTGTAAAGGGTTAGTTTGATATATGCCATTGCTATTTCAACTGTTGGCAGTGTCATTTTTCTTAAGTTTTATTTGCCATGGCATTTTTCAAATATGCGAAGTCGACCCTGGCATATATCCAATTGATCGAAGTGTTAAAAATACGTGACAGAGCGATGCTTAAAAGTAGAACTGCATGATTTAAAACTTCCACTTCCTTATTTTAATGCAAAAATGTGCTCCTCAAGACTTGATTAATTTCTATATTTGTTCACATATATCTTCCTTCAAGTTATATAGTTCCCACACTGCACTTAAGGTATGGGATGGTCTGCACATGTCCTTCCTTTTGCTGAGTTAAATTCTATCAACACGTCCTTCTTTGCTTCTTCACCATGGAGATTATAGTCAATGTTATATTTCTTTGAATACTTATTTCAGTTTATGCAAAGCATTACATAGTATGGTTGATCATTCTTAATAATGTAGGGTGGGAAGATCCGTGATACACTTTTTCAAGTTCTTGAAAAGGAGGGAGATGTAATCATAAAACATGGAGCCCAATCAAGGGTGAGTCGGCGTATGGCCACACAAGGAATGCACTCATCCAAATTTTGCCTGCACCCTGCTGGAGATACTCCCTCGGCATGCAGATTGTTTGATGCACTTGTCAGCTTGTGCATTCCTGTTATTGTTAGTGATCACATCGAGTTACCGTTCGAAGATGTAATAGACTACAGTAATATATCAATTTTTGTTGACACAAGCAAGGCTGTACAGCCTGGATTCTTAACTTCCATGCTTCGAAGAGTCAGTTCAGAGCGGATTCTGGAGTACCAGAGAGAAATACAAAGGGTCAGTTCTCCATCTTTCTTAGTTGTTGTTTACATCTTTCTCTGTATGTATGTCAGCTATTAGCATCTGATTTCGTGCATATATCTGATTGAGTAATTATATAGATTATCTTCCAGTTGCACTATCTCCTATACTGTAATTTTTTTTGTAGAGTACAAATGCAAATGCACCCTGAATAGTATAGTGACTTAGTGAGATAGCAACACTCACATGCTAAGTTCAGTTAGTTTCAGATGACCGAGACAAGCGATTCAAGGAAAACTACATATCAGTAAACCTGTGAGAACTTAATAATATGTCATTCAGGCCTTTTCATTTGGACAAGCCAACGTAATTTTAATAAATGTTGTGAATAGTCCTATAATTACCATGTCATAAATAAATATATTAAAAGCTCAACAATGTTGCACTCGTTTGATTAAGTTTTTTTGTTATTAAGAAGCTGGTTATACATTCAAAAAAAAATCTTGCAAAGGTCACTTGGCTGCTTGGTGCTTTTTACTAGAAAAGATAATTTCTTTCTGTAGTGACATTTAGTAGGAAGAACTTAATGGATCATGGATGGTTCGTAGTTTCCAATTGCTTTGAAAACTAAGTTGCTTTATGTAGATGATCTATTTTCCTTTTTTTCTGGTCACTGAATATGGAATAGTTTATGCTCATCATTGGTGGAAGCATATAATTTCTGCTACAAAGCAGCCAAACTCTTATCTTAAGTGAAATCCTTGCTCCAGTGCTTTTAATTGACTGGGATATGCCATTACTTAGATCTGATTGGCATGCAATAGCACACCAGTGTTTAACTTTTAGTGCAAGAGACTCAAGGGATTGCAGGAAGTTTCAAATTTGTGGAGTGTAATGCATATCCATACTGCTTTTGACATATTTGGCCGTTAACTAGTAGTTTATTTGCTGAACCTCTGATATGTTGCAGGTAAAACATTTCTTCGAGTATGAAGATCCGAATGGACCAGTGAATGAAATATGGCGCCAAGTTTCTGTGAAGGCGCCTCTGATCAAGCTGTTAATCAATCGTAACAAACGCCTGGTTGAAAGAGGCACTAACGAAACTGATTGCTCGTGCATCTGTTCAGTCCCGAGTGAGACATCTAATTCTAGCTAGGTAAATTAGATGGCTTTCGTGGCCGGAAGGAATTCAACCTTTGTGGCCACATGGCCTGAATTTTGGATATTGCAGCAATACCATATGTCTACAGCAAGGATCCTATTGACACAGTTTATTTCCTGATTGCACGTTGTTAGGTTGATCTCCAGGACCGAGTCCAACGACTCGATCCGACCCTTGCTCTCGCGCCCTGATCGGGGGCGCCCAACCTCTTCATGGTTGGTGGGCCCCTGTCGCCAGCGCATATAAAGAGGTGGGGGGGCCGGACGCACACGGTACGAGGTTCACCGTGCGCCGCAGCCCCCACCGACACAACCTACCGATCTAGGTTTTGCGCTAGGCCGACGGGAAGTCTCTCCACCGCCGCCACTCTCACCCACGCTCACGCCGTCGCCCTCCCGATGGCATCCGGCTTGAGCTCATCGGTCACTGGTGCAGGTACTCCCCTCTCTCTGATTCTCTCTCTAAGATCTCTCAGTACCATGGCGCATAGACAGTAACCCACTGAGATCCTCTAGTCTAGTTCAACAATGGTATCAGAGCATCTTTTGCTAGTGCTAGATGGTTTTCGGTGGAAAAGATTTCAAAGTGCAAACCCTAGTTTTCCCCACAGTCAAAGCCCCAAAAGAAAATCCAAGAGAGAAAAGGGGAAAAAGAATCTCATCGGTGATGCCTCGGGCTCGCCGGAATAGTGCGCCGCCGTCTTCGGCCGTGCTAGTTCCTCTCGATCCCGGTGCGTATCGGTAAGCCGAAGCACCAGACGAAGAACACGGGCGGTGGCGGCTTCGCCTTCACCACCGTCGAAAGGAATTGTTTCCCTTCGGGGGCAAAGACTCGCCGCCGGCCGCTGTGCCGACGAGGGCACCACCAGACCACCGTGGCCGGCGTGGAGGGGCAGAGAGGACCGTCGGGTCTTACTCCTCTCTCGGCTCGGTGACCGTCGATGGAAGAGAAGAAAGAGAAAGGAATAGAGGGGAATAGGTGGGGAAAGGCTCGCCGGCCACGAGCTCGTCGCCGGCGGGAAGCCTTCAGGCGCCGTCCTCCCTACGGGCTCGGTGGCCGCCGCCTCGAGCGGACAGAAGGGGTGACGGGGTCGGGGTCGGGAGCGAGTGGGGCGCTAGGGTTTGACCGGACCGGTCGGACGCCGTTTTGATCTGGCGACAAGGCAGGCCGACCGCACGATCTGATCCGACGGTCAGGGTTCTCAGGCGGGTGCTGGCAGGGCCTTTTGGGCCGCGCCCAGCTGGGCCGCAAAGGGGGCGGCGGCGTTTAACTGCCGCACACAGTGCGCCACGCGCGCAAAGGAGGCCGTGGGCCGCGTCTGGCCACGGGCCGATTTAGTTTTTTCTGTTATTTTTCATACAGAACACAGTTTTAATTGTTTTTGTTCAGTTTTTTGAGCAAGTTTCATATAGTTTTCTCTATTCGAATTATTCCAACGAAAAATTTGTTTAGAGAATTCAAAAGTTACAGAAACTTTTCTATAAAGTTTAAAGTTTATGAATTTTATTCATGTTTCCGCTGCAAATAGAAATTGCTTAATGCAATAAAGTGGTAATTGAAACTTTTGAAAGATGTGATAAAGTAATATTAAAAGTGATTGTGATTCTGTTATTATATAACCAACGTTGTTAATAGCATGATCATGATTTGTTAATTATATGATAAAAGGTGCATTTATCTCTACTTTTGCCCAACGGTAATATAGTTTTAATTACACAAACAGTTGTATGAGTTGATCTATACCAACGTTGGATTAATGCATGCAATTGTTTTGTTATCTCACATCTTTGTGAATTTCAGGAGGCTACAGTCTGAAGAGTTGCCTCAAAGACGTTCCGACGCTCAGGGGTGACAACTACACTGAGTGGAGGAAAAAAGTTGATCTGGCTTTTGTCTGCGCTGAGGTTGACTGGGTTGTGGACACTCCACAGCCAGTCAAGCCGACAGAGCCAGTCAGAGATGCAAATGATGATGATGCTGCATGGGAGAAAAAGAAAAAGGACTTTGCTCCAGTGGAGCTGGCATATGTGCTAGAGAACCAAAAGTGGGTCAATGCAAACAAAAAGTGCATGGCTTTTATAAAGAATACGATTGAGAACTGAAAGTGCAAACTTTGTTTCCCTCAGATTTTGTGTGTTAGATAACAACATTAGGAATATTAAGTGTGTGCTAAGATTGTGCAGGTCTGTCAGCTCAAGTGTTGCCAGGCCGGATTATCCGGCCAGGGGTGGCCGGATAATCCGCCCCCTCTGGAGAGTGGCCGAAAAATGGCTAAGTCCCTGGCTCGGCGTCACCCAGATAGGGGGGCCGGATATTCCGGCCAGGGGCCGGATATTCCGGCCAGGGGCCGGATAATCCGCCCCCCCCAGGCGAGAGCTCAAAACGGCTAAGGACCAGCCGCGGCGTCACCCAGATAGGGGGCCGGATAATCCGGCCAGGGGCCGGATAATCCGCCCCCTCCGGAGTCGACCCCAAAAACGGCTAAGGACCAGACGCGGCGTCACCCAGATAGGGGGGCGGATTGTATATCTCTCTCCACCGCCGAAGCCGAATACATTGCCGCCGCAAGTGGATGCACTCAATTGTTATGGATGAGGCAAACTTTGAAGGAATACGGTGTCAATTGTGACAAAGTGCCTCTTTTATGTGACAATGAAAGTGCTATCAAGATCGCCTATAATCCGGTGCAACATTCAAGAACCAAGCATATTGAGATCCGGAATCATTTCATTAGAGATCATGTTGCCCGTGGTGATATTGAGCTTGCATATGTTAGCACCAAGGATCAACTTGCCGATATTTTCACGAAGCCTCTTGATGAAGCAAGATTTGGATATTTGAGGAATGAGCTAAATATCATCGATTCAAGGAGTGTGGCTTGAACATCTTGCAAATACACCTATATGTCAATGCTTGTTTGGTTTAGGTGTGGGCATGGAGATAGGGGGAGTGCGGTCCTAATTAATTGGGCTATCCCTCCCCCCATAATGCCGATAGTAATCATATCATTCTCTTTATATCATTTTTGTGATATATGAGCTTCAATGATGAGTAGTGGTTATGGATCCAAGATACATCTTCGCGGTCCAATGCCATAACACTCATACATGGTGGCTTCGGCCACCGACCTCTTCTTTGCGAAGAGTTGATTCCTTGCATATCTTATTTGAAGTCTTGGTGTTCTCTCTCGATGTTATTTCTTATTTTTTTGATATGGGAAGGCACTTGCATTGGATCTTTAGTCGATTTGCTCTTGCAATGTTAAGTGCCGAGAACCACTCCATGTTTGCTCTCTCACCTAAGCCATCCTCTCTCAAGACATCTAATCTATGCACACGAGTTCAAATTTTTCATCAAAACAACATCTGTTTTTGAAAATTTCGAGTTGGTCAGTTTTCTGGCTCCCAGGCCGGAATATCCGCCCCCTGGGCGGAATATCCGGGGGGGGGGGCGGATTATCCGCCCCCTCCTGGCCGGATAATCCGGCCTAAGTGGCGCCTGGGTATTTAAGGGGCAGGGTCGGGCTGCCCTAGGGCAGTTCCTTCCCCACCCCTTCCAAGGTTCCCAGCCGCCGCCGCCTCCTTCCCATCGCCGCCGCCAGAGCTCCAGCCAACCCCTTGGCCGGATTTCGCCGGAGGTTGCTCCCCTCCTCCTCTGGAAGGCATTCACCAAGCCGATTTCGCAATGGATTTGGGTATTGTTCTATTCCTAGGATGTGATTTTACGCTTGCATATTCTTGGTGATTTAGCCCTCTAGTTGTTGTTTTCCTCTCTTATGAATCATGTTGTATGAATCCTTCCCCCGATCTATCAAATTGGTTTACTGCAGCAAGTTGTAGAAGAAATTTTCGAGGGGCCGGATTATCCGCCCCCCCCTGGCCGGATAATCCGGCCTGGGATTTCACTACCTCTTTTTATATTTGCAGCTGTCAATTTGATTCCTAGGGTGAAGTTTGCTTGTTCATATTACATGATTCTTTGATCCTTTCCGTAACTCGTGTGCATACGCTTATCCCCATGCTCTCCGTGCATCTCTCTTTCACAGGTGGTTCGGGGTTGCCGAAGCGCAAGCGTCGGCTTGTTCGGAATGAGGAAGGAGTTCTTGTGGATGAGATTGCTATCCGTCGGGAACAGAGGGAGGCTGCTAGGAAAGCTGAGAAAGAGAAGGCTGCCAAGGCTCAAGCCCGCCGTCGCAAAGGCAAAGCGACACGTCCTAACTACAAGAGCATGCCCGAGGCCGAGTACATTCTTGTGCGGCGAAACAATTGGTACGCCTCACCAAGAGATGAAGATATTGAGGACCGTGGTTTTTGGAATGAGGAGCAATGGGGGATTTTCCGTGATGTTTATGAGCCATTCAAGAACCCTTGTCGTCCGATGCATCCTATTGATTTTGATCACCTTCGCAGCAAGTCTTATTTTGATGAAGCAGTTTCTGTGGTTGAGAAGTTGGGTTTGATGGGGTTGGCCAACATTCAGTGCAACTATAATCCCGGTCTCATCAAGCAGTTCTATGCTACCCTTGTGATCCTGCCAAATGCTCAGAAATCTATGAAGTGGATGACCGACGAGCATGAGTGTACATCGGACTTCACTACGTTTGCCTCTCTCTTGGGGTATGCGTATAATGGAGACACTCCCGTGGGTCGCCGTATTCACAATCCGGGGACCAAGCCTGACAAGGATAAGCTGTATGATCTCTATGACTCCACAGGTGTTGTGGGCTCCATCCATGGGATGCATCCACTCTATGATCAACTGGTTCGCATTTTCAGGGAGAACATTGCTCCTAGTGGTGGCAACAATGATGCCATTCGCACCTCTCTTGTTGACCTCCTTGCTTTTGCTCATGAGTGTGCCACTTCGACTGACCCTGCTGAGGACTTTACCCTTGATGTGATGGATTTCATCTTCTATGAGATCAAGGATGCTATCATTCAGAGGAACACTGTGCCATATGCTCCATACATCATGCTACTCATCAAGCATGCCCTTGGAGATTATGATATCCATGATGACTGTGTGGAGCACCTTGTCAAGAAGATGTATGTCAAGAGAAAGGCGAAATATGCTCCTTCAGCTGCATATCCTGGCACTTTCATGGCTGATGCGAGGACTAGTGCTACTGCTCGTGTTCAGAGGACTGCTGCATCTGCTATGTCCAGGGAGGTGAAGAAGCTCAGTTGGTTTGAGCGGAATGTTCTGTGCATGAAGGTAGAGATCCACCGTGAGAACTATCAGGCCTATGTTGAGAGGAAGAGCATCCAGGACACTCAGCAGCTGATCCTTCACCGTCTCAGTGGTGCTCAGACCGCCGATCCCACACCTACTGCTCTTGTGTCCTATGATGCTTGGAACACCGATCGCTACAACTGGGTGGATATGCAGAAGCATCTCTTTGATGCTCCAGATGCTCCCGCAAAAGGTGCTCGTGCAGAGGCTGAGGAGGACTTTGAGGCTGAGGAGGACTTTGATGCTGAGGATGAAGATGCTGGAGCTGACGAGGGTGATGGCGGAGATTATGATGATGTGGACTCCGGCGACTTCGATGACTTGGATGATTGATTCCTCGGGGCGTGTAGCATCGCTCTTCTCTCTTTTTGGTGTCTTGATGCCAAAGGGGGCGAAGTAGTTCTATTAGGAGTCTTACGGGATTTGCATGGGTGGAAACACAAGCTTGCGCGCTTATCATTCTTTGGCGCTTGTGTTTCTTCTTATTTCATTCGTCTTAAGTTGAACTTTATGTGTGGTTGAACTTCGTGTCGTTTATTTGCTACCATATGGTGTATGAGACTATGTTATATGTTCTTAATGTGCTATGTGGATCATTATGTGTTGTTCACTTATATTTTTATGAGCTCATGGTTATTGGTGTGATGGCTATGGAATTATTGTTCGGTTTCTCGTCATTATCATATACGGAATTCCATTTTGAGTGAGTTATCCATGAAAAGGTATGCTGCCTACAAACTTAATTATGGAGATGCACACATCTAGGGGGAGCTTTATACCATGCTCAAATATTTGTTGTTTGAATTATTTGATCTCTCTTGCAAATCCTAGTGTTGTCATCTAACACCAAAAAGGGGGAGATTGAAAGTGCAAACTTTGTTTCCCTCAGATTTTGTGTGTTAGATAACAACATTAGGAATATTAAGTGTGTGATAAGATTGTGCAGGTCTGTCAGCTCAAGTGTTGCCAGGCCGGATTATCCGGCCAGGGGTGGCCGGATAATCCGCCCCCTCTGGAGAGTGGCCGAAAAACGGCTAAGTCCCTGGCTCGGCGTCACCTAGATAGGGGGGCCGGATATTCCGGCCAGGGGCCGGATAATCCGCCCCCCCCCCCAGGCGAGAGCTCAAAACGGCTAAGGACCAGCCACGGTGTCACCCAGATAGGGGGCCGGATAATCCGGCCAGGGGCCGGATAATCCGCCCCCTCCGGAGTCGACCCCAAAAACGGCTAAGGACCAGACGCGGCGTCACCCAGATAGGGGGGGCGGATAATCCGGCCAGGGGCCGGATAATCCGGCCAGCCGGATAATCCGGCCCAACTTTGGCCGGATAATCCGCCCCTCCAAGTCAGCAACGGCTACATTTTGGGAGGGGCTATAAATACCCCTCCCCTTCTTCCACCTCAAGCTGCTCGAGCTGTGCAAGAAGAACACCATATTTGGAGCCACCAAATTCGCAAGATCTCCTCCCTCAACCCACCAAAGCTCTTGATCTTTGGAGAATCGAAGGAGAAGGCCTTGATCTACATCCTCACCGAAGCGATTTGATTTCCCCTCTCATTTGCTTGAGGGCCCTTTGGTCTTGGGTTCCCTTGTGTCCCTTGGCCTTGTTTGTGTGATTGAAATCTTGATACTTGTTGATTGAGATCTTTGTGGTGCTTGGGAGCCTCCAATTCAGTCGTGGAGTTGTGCCCCAAGTTTTGTAAAGGCCGATTCCGCCTTGAGGAATCCCTTAGTGGAAAGTGAGCTAGGCCTTTGTGGCGGAAGCTTGCACCGGAGAATAGGGTGAGCCTTTGTGGCGTTGGTTAGGCCTTTGTGGCAACCACACCCCTCCAACGTAGACGTACTTCCCCTAAAAAGGAAGGAACTACGGGAATTACATCCGTGTCTCCGTGTGCTCCACTCTCGGTTACCTCTATCCTTTATTGCCTTTACTACTTGTATCTTGCTTAGCTTGCTTGTTGACATATAGGTAAATTCACCTTAGTTGCATATCTAGAGAATTTACCTTTTGTGTCAAGCCTAAATTGAAAAAGAATTAAAATTTGAGTAGCACATATTCACCCCCCCCCTCTAGGTGCCCATACGATCCGTGTAAGAACGCCATTGCGGGCTCAATCGCAGAGTGCACTTTCGTTGGGGAGTTTCTGGAAAAGATAAAGAGCCAGTTCACTGGCTCTTCAAAGGTGTATACTACCCAGCTGCTCAAACAGCTGGTCACAGAAAAGTACACAGGAGGTGCACATGGCATCAGGGAGCACGTCTTAAGGATGAGCAACATGGCTTCTAAACTGAAGCCCATGGATGCTGATCTGGAGTTAAAGCCTGCTCTGCTTGTTCACCTTGTCATGGCATCATTGCCTAAAGAGTTTGATAACTTTGTTATCAACTACAACATGTCCCCTGATAAATGGGACATAGAAAAGATGATTGCCATGTGTGTACAAGAGGAAGATAGGCTTAAAGCCTCAAATGGTGGTTCCATCAACTATGTCAAGGACAACAAGAAAAGGAACTATCAGAACTTCCAGAATAGCAATCAAGGTTCTCCCTCCAAGCCATATGGCAAAGGTCCCCAACAGTATCATCAGCCCACTCTCCCAGTGGATAAAGACCAGTGTCTCCACTGCAAGAAGACTGGGCACTTCAAGAAAGACTGTCTAGAATGGCTCAAGTCCATAATGGCAAGGAAAGGTATAGATACAGTTTCTTTTGTTAATGAATCCCTGTATTCACAGTTTTCAAAATCTACTTGGTGGATTGACTCAGGTGCAACTGTTCATGTTGCAAATTCTTTACAGGGATTCCATTCGACGAGGAATATGAGAAGAAAAGAAAGATGCATTGAAGTTGCGAATGGAGTTCAAGCAGACGTGGAAGCTGTTGGCGACATCTCCTTGGAGTTAGCTGATGGTTTTTCGATTCTGCTTAGAGATGTGTTATTTGTTCCTTCACTTCATAGAAACTTAATAAGTGTATCACGTTTGGATAAAGACAGTTATCAGTGTTATTTTGCACACGGCAAGTGTGCCATATGGTTTAAAGATGCTTGTGTGGGTGTTGCTTTACTTCACAACGAGCTTTATTTGTTATCCTTACGTGAAAAAGTGCATTCTGTGTGTAATGTGAATGAACAAACTTCCTTGTCGAACAAAGAACAAAAGAAAAGAAAGAGAACTCATGACTCATCGAAGTTATGGCACTGTCGATTAGGCCATATTTCGAGGGGAAGAATCGAAAACCTCGTTAAAAATGATATTCTTCCTCCGTTAGAGTTCTCCGATATAGAACAATGCATAGATTGCATAAAAGGAAAGTATGTAAAGCAAATTAAAAAGGGTGCAAACCGAAGTACAGCAACACTAGAAATCATCCACACTGATATATGTGGACCGTTTTCTGTAAAAAGTGTGGATGGCTATGACTCATTCATAACATTCACAGATGATTACTCCCGATATGGTTATATTTATCCAATTAAAGAAAGGTCTGAAGCATTGGATAAATTTAAAATATTCAAAGCAGAGGTTGAAAATCAACATGATAAAAGAATTAAGATAGTTCGGTCCGATCGTGGTGGGGAGTACTACGGTCGGCACATTCCATATGGTCAAGTACCTGGACCTTTTGCAAGGTTCTTACAGGAAAATGGAATAGTCGCCCAGTATTCTATGCCGGGCGAACCTCAGCAAAATGGAGTAGCTGAAAGGCGCAACCGTACTCTTATGGATATGGTGCGCAGTATGATGAGTTATTCCACCCTGCCATTGGGATTATGGATGGAGGCGCTTAAAACCGCCATTCACATTCTCAACAGAGTACCAAGCAAGTCGGTGCCCAAAACACCGTATGAGTTGTGGACAGGGAGAGTTCCCTCCCTGCGCCACTTGAGGGTCTGGGGGAGCCCAGCTGAGGCAAAAGTATTTAATCCAAATATTGCAAAGTTAGACCCCAAAACAGTAACTTGCCACTTCATTGGCTATCCTGACAGATCAAAAGGTTATCGTTTCTACTGTCCAGACAAATACACAAAGTTTGTAGAAACGAGACATGCAGTCTTCTTGGAGGACGAATTGATGAGGGGGAGCATGGTAGCTCGAAAAATTGATCTTGAGGAGAAGAGGGTGCATGCACCTAATCCGATGATTCAGGAGCCATTTTTCTCGCTACCTGTTGTGCCTGCACCAACAATCCCTGAGGTTGCGGTGCAAGCACCTGTTGTAACTCCACCCGTGACAACAAGGAGTGAAGTTTCGGAACCTGTCCGTCAGGAGCCGACTGAACCCTTCGTTGAGCATGAAAGGGAGCTGCAGCAGCCACCTCTAATAGATGTACCAGAAGTTGAGGTACATAATGAGCCAGAGAATGAGGCCCTTAGAAGGTCCAAAAGAGTCAAGAAATCAACTATTTCTACTGACTATAAAGTTTATAACACAGAAACAGTTCATATGGAAGGTGATCCCACCTCATATGAAGAAGCTATGGAAGGCCCCAACTCATCGAAGTGGCTAGAGGCCATGGAAGATGAAATGAGGTCGATGAGTTCCAACAATGTTTGGGACTTAGAGGAAATTCCCAAAGGAGCCAAAACAGTAGGCTGCAAATGGGTCTACAAAACAAAGTATGACTCTAACGGGAACATAGAAAAGTATAAAGCGCGTCTAGTGGCAAAAGGATTTACACAAAGAGAAGGGGTAGATTACAATGAGACATTTTCTCCAGTCTCATGTAAGGATTCCTTTAGAATCATAATGGCACTAGTTGCACATTTTGATTTAGAGTTGCATCAAATGGATGTAAAGACGACATTTCTAAATGGAGATTTAGAAGAAAAAGTGTACATGAAACAACCCAAGGGTTTTTTCATGGAGGGGAAGGAACACATGGGATGCCGTCTAAAGAAATCCATTTATGGATTAAAGCAAGCCTCTAGACAGTGGTATCTAAAGTTTAATGATACCATCAAAAGATTTGGATTTAAAGAAAATATCGAGGACAACTGCGTTTATGCAAAGTTTAAAAGTGGGAAATATATTTTCCTAATCTTGTATGTGGATGATATCCTGCTTGCTAGAAGTGATGTTAGTCTTCTGCGAGAAACGAAGAAGTTTTTGTCCTCAAACTTTGATATGAAAGATCTTGGTGAAGCTTCATATGTTTTGGGCATAGAAATTCACCGAGATAGAAAGAATGGAGTGTTAGGACTATCACAGAAGGCATATTTAGAAAAGGTTCTAATAAAGTATAATATGCATAAGAGTAATGCCACACCTGCTCCGATAGTCAAGGGCGACAGTTTTGGGGAGTATCAATGCCCCAAGAATCAATATGAGATCGATCAAATGAAAGCAGTACCATATGCTTCGGCTGTTGGAAGCTTACAGTATGCACAAGTGTGCACTCGCCCTGACTTAGCTTTTATCACCGGGGTACTCGGTATATATCAATCAAATCCAGGCATAGAACACTGGAAGATGGTAAAGAAAGTATTGCGCTATGTGCAAGGCACAAAAGACCTCATGCTAACCTACAGAAGATCTGATTCCCTAGAGATAAAAGGGTATTCGGATGCAGACTATGCGGGAGACAAAGATGAAAGAAAATCCACAATAGGATATGTGTTCACTCTCGCAGGAGGGGCTATTTCGTGGAGAAGCTGCAAACAGACAATAGTTGCATCATCCACGATGTATGCCAAATTTATAGCATGTTTTGAGGCCACGAATCAGGTGTTATGGCTAAAGAAATTTATACCCGACTTGAAAGTAGTGGATTGTATTGACAAACCAATAAAGATGTACTGTGACAACCAGCCTGCAGTATTTTATGCTCACAACAACAAGTCGAGTAAAGCTACTAGACCAATAGAAGTAAAGTATTATGTTGTGAAAGATAAAATCCAGGATCAAACTATAAGACTTGAGCATATAAGGACAAAGGATATGCTTGCGGATCCGCTAACGAAAGGCTTACCACCCAATGTGTTCAAGGAACACTTAGCCGGCATGGGTTTAACGGCAAGCCTATGATTCCTGGATCATAAGAGGCCCAAAAGTAACAGAATTTGTTTCAAAACAGAAAAGTGTATAGTGGCTGTCTGATTCTATCGGCAATTGAGCTGTGACGATGAAACATGCTCTATGTACTAATCCGTGATGAAACGAGTAAAGTATAAAGTATAAAGTTAAAAGTAAAGTTGAGATCAAGGGGGAGAATGTTAGGTTGATCTCCAGGACCGAGTCCAACGACTCGATCCGACCCTTGCTCTCGCGCCCTGATCGGGGGCGCCCAACCTCTTCATGGTTGGTGGGCCCCTGTCGCCAGCGCATATAAAGAGGTGGGGGGGGCGGACGCACACGGTACGAGGTTCACCGTGCGCCGCAGCCCCCACCGACACAACCTACCGATCTAGGTTTTGCGCTAGGCCGACGGGAAGTCTCTCCACCGCCGCCACTCTCACCCACGCTCACGCCGTCGCCCTCCCGATGGCATCCGGCTTGAGCTCATCGGTCACTGGTGCAGGTACTCCCCTCTCTCTGATTCTCTCTCTAAGATCTCTCAGTACCATGGCGCATAGACAGTAACCCACTGAGATCCTCTAGTCTAGTTCAACACACGTATCCTCCTGCTAAAGTCCTTCAGTTTATTCAAGTAGATACTGTTTTAGAATAGAGTCAGCAATGAAGATGCCACGTCGATTGGTGTTTGTGTATTAGTTTATTTTTCGTTGTTTGCTTGTCAAAATGTTAGTATGTTGAACCGATATGCTTTATTCTCAATATTGATCATAATGTTTCTTCTTGAGACATACAAGTTGGAATATGAATGATGAACCAGAACCAGAAGCGCCATTAACGTACGATACGTGTTTCATGGCAAGAAAAAACTTATTCTACGTGTCAGTTGCTATCGCGAGAGAGGAGGGAAGCAACCAGAGCGATTCGGTTTAGCCCACTTTGGGCCTCCGTGTAGAACCTGGCGGATCCTTTTGAAGAATGGATGGGCCGAGTTACATAAGACTTGTGCCAAAACTGATCCATAACTGTTAAGGGATCCATTCAGGTGTTTGCCCGTCTCTAAGGGCGATTCAGTTTGCGGTCACCAAGTTCCTTGCCACAGGCTCACAGGTGCCTTAGTTCGCTGCAATCACCCTGGGGGTCCAAAAGTCCTTAACAAATAGCTCAGAGGGTTTTTTTGGTAAAATTTGTTTGAGCCCAAATCGTAGTATTTGAATTGGGCAAAAAACGTTTGAACTCATAATTCCCGTTCCGCTGCCGCTTGCTGAGCCCACCTTGTCAGGTTTACCCGTTATTCTAACAGAACTAGACTTTGTCAGCGTTAGAGTTCCGTTGCTACCGTCTTCTTCCCTGTTCTGTCATCCTCCCCTGTTCTGTCCGCCCGCCCAGCTCGCCGTCGACCCCTCGCCGTCGCTACGCCGGAATCGAGCTCGCCGTCGCTTCGCCGGAATCGAGCTCCCCGTCGCTGAAACCACCCTGGTGCTAGGATCTCCCACATAGTGGCAAGGGCTCCCCAGGTCGCAGTTCCGGCTCCTCCCTTCCCCCATAGATCTGAGCTCCCCAGATAGAAGATCTAGAATCGCTCCCTCTAATGTCTCTAATGGAAGCGCGACACCTATGGAAGCGCGGCAATCTCAGAGGAGATCGGCTAGCTCATGAACATCTTATTTCTTGTTATGTTAATTTTCACCGGATTCATCTCTGTAAATGCGAATCTCAAAAATGAAGAACAATAAATGTAGATTTCATATCTGAAATTTACAGGAGAAACACTAAATCTGAAAGTTCATAATATTTGGTTGCTTCAAACTTACAGAAGCTAGTTAGTAACACAAAAGGCGGCTTTAGCCTTGTCTATACAAAAGCTATTCTTCAGAGTTAGTCTAACACTAACTATACTTAACTGAAGAAACAAGGGGAGAGCAGTCTTCTTGGAAGTTGGCATACCAAAATGCTGCGAAGGGCTAAAGTTCATTGCTAAATCATCCGGAACTGAACGATTTCCCTTCCCGCCTAACTCCTGCTGCTTTTCTCCATTCAGTATGCACGTCGTGGCTTCCCCTTCCTCGGGCGGCTGCGCTCGCCCTTGGGGAAGGAGGGCTTTCCGCGCTTCTGGCGGAAAAGCGTCTGGTTAAACCTGACCAGCAGCGCCGCCGCGAGGCATTCTTCAAACGAGTAGTACGGCAGATCTTGATAGCATAGTTTTAAAAACCGGACCAGACCGGCGGTTCAACCGGAACCAGAGCCTCTGCTGGTTTTTTTAGCGCACTGGACCGCATGCGCAGATGAACCAGATTAAACCGGAAAAACTGTGGTCCGACTGCTGGTTTAGGCACTAAACCGGCCATCCGGTCTGACCGGTTTTCGTCTTAGCGTGAAGGTTCTAAAACTTAATACGTAGCCAACAGGATTCGAACCTGCAACGCAGCCGCGAGAGTGCAGCAGAGATAGGACTCTAACCATCTGAACTACGTTCGCTTGTTGTCTAGAATAGATACACATTTGTTTTGTAGCAGGATCACTGTAAATTCAAACAATTGGACACAACATGGCGTTGGCAAAACTAAATAATGAAGGCCACTTCACGTTTACGTGAGTGTCTTGAATATGGTAAGTTGTTGATCACTGATTACCTTACTCTGTTGTATTATCATGTTAGCTATTGTGTCAAATTACAAGTTTAAATTATTTTTGCTAGATAATTATTTATTTAATGCAACTTGTATAAATAAAAATAATTACTTTATATATTATAAAAAACCAGACATTGAACCGGTGAACCAACGGTCCGACCAGTAAAAACCTAAACCGACGGCCTCACCGGTTCGGTCACCGGTCCGGTTTTTTAAACTATGCTTGATAGGTGTCATATTTCCTGGTGAACCGCAGTCGCAATGATAGATCAGTGTAGTTGTGGTTCGCCGGCGGCGCATAAGCACGCCATATCGTAGAACTCGATATGGACCGCTTCCTCGTCCGCCGCAAGTTCTTGTTGGTCTTCGACGTCGGGAAGGCGGTGAATGGCCGACGACGACGCTTCCCCAGCTTACCCCACTTCAGCTTCATAGCCCTTACCTCGGACAGAGCCGGTGAGCATCTAGACCTTAGGGAAACCCTCCTCCCCGCCTGCAACGCCCCCGCCGACAACGCCAACTTGGGGAAGTTCATGACAGCCGCTATTGGCACCTGCATACCGGCTTTGACAAGGCTAGTCATTGCCTGCCGGATGTGGGCTTGATATTGGAGCATCGGCGGCGGCGGTGCCATGAGCTACGGCGAGCTTAGGGTTGGGACTGTGAAGTGGGGAGTGAGACAGGGGAGGAAGACGCGTAGCAGCCTTAATCTGCCCCGTAAATAAAATAACAGTTATCCATGTTTATCTAATTGGGCTTTTACTTCATTTTTCTGGGTCCACTGTCAGTTAGACTGGGATTACTATATGGGGTAAAGTACTAGATACCTCTACCCGTGGCGACCTCAACCCTAAATCACATTTCCAGTCGCCTTCCTCCCAAACCGGCGGCTGCTGGGGGTTGGCCGCCCCGCCCACAGCGACTGCTCGAACCAACACCGGCCGGGTGGCGTTCGACCTCCACGGCGTCTTGCACGCAGGAATCCCTTCTCAAGGTAAGTGTAGGGTTTTCCCGTACGGATTGCCCAATGCTCCGATGTAGCACTAGTTCAAGGGGCGGCACTAGTTCAAGGGGAATGTTCCAAAAATATTTCTACTTCTGTAATGATAGTTCAGTAATTTCGTAATCGATATTTCGCAAAAGGAGTGGTTCATATGGTCAGTGAGCCTGCTTGATTGTTCTATAATCAGAACTATATGGTTGCTATGTATGTTGCCCAAACTTGCATGGCCTGCCAAAACATTGGTTACCTATTGTATTTTAGTCTTTGTTCGGTTTGGTTTGTTGCCAAAATATTTAAAATGATTGAATGGGTGCTCTTATTCCAGTTTAAATTGTGTTGTATCTCGGACACAACATTGCTCCATTGTGCTAAAAGGGGAAATCTAGGACATGCTCTTGGTGGAGCTTTTAAAGCACTGTTGGAAGCTATGCAATGCTACTGGATATATTGACATGTTCTTGTTGAGATGAATTTTAAATGATAATAGAAAGCTATGTCATGCTCTTGGTGATTTGTATATCAAATATTGCATTCCACCTCATGTTTTTTGGTGATTTTTAATTTGTTATTTAGACGAAGAATATAGATGTGATGGGTTATGGGGTGACGGCACCGTGAGTTTGACCTAGAATTCAAAATTGAGCTAAGGAAATAAAAAATAAAATCAAATAATTGGAAAACCAGCGCATGGAGACATGGTATGTGATGTAGTATCTTGGAAAAATAGCAAACAGGGCATGCCAAGGATTCATAGGAACACTCTTCACAAATTTTGTATGCTTTTGGGAGCTTACGGCACCGTGAGCTTGACCAAGTTTTTCCACATGCTTTTGAAATGGAGGTCAGTTTCCAATGATCATACATAGTTAGGACATGCGCGTGGTGGAGCTTTTTAATTGCTATTGGAAGCTATGTAAAGCTATTGGGTTTAAAATCATGTTCTAGTTTACATATTATAATTGAAAGCTTAGCCATGCTATTGGTTATTTCTATATCAAACATTGCAAGCTACATCATGCTTTTTGGTGATTTATAATTGATTATTTATAAGAAGTAAATAGATGTGATGGGTTATGGGGTTTAGGGCTCACGGCACCGTGAGTTTGACCTAGATTTCAAAAGTGAGCAAAATAAATACAAATAAAATCGAAAAAATGGAAAAAATAGTGCATGGAGTCATTGTATGTGATGTAGTACCTTAGAAAAATACCAAACATGGCATGCCAAGGATTCATAGGCAAACTCTTCACAAAATTGGCATGCTTTTAGGTCTTTCCAATGAGGTCGGATTCCAATGATTATACATAGTTAGGACATGATCTTGGTGGAGCTTTTAAATTGCTATTGGAAGCTATGTAATGCTATTGGTTATATTGTCATGTTCCTGTTTTAAAATGATAATGAACTGTCCCTCACACAATTACAGGTTACAATGCAACGTCATGAAGCATGCTACGACTGTCCCTCCGACGATGAGAACTGTGTGATTGGGCACAGTCCCAGGACTTACCAGTACCACACCCATCTAGGACCGGCGCTGACAGATGAAGGTAATAACTTATACATGTCTGGTTATAGAATTTGAGAGATAGGACATATATCTCATTCATGAAATAATTCATGTAGGTCCCATCGTTAGGGGTATAAGAGGGGGGGCTCTTGACCTAGCACCTTGGGAGCTAAATAAAATCGTTTATGGAAATGATGTACCAATGTCTTATGTAAGGATTGGACTTCTCAAATTGCTCTCACGGAGGCTTGATAGTGCTAATCCGGTGATCCCTTTGTATGTCTGCTCTGTCAAGAAGTCTCTGACAGCTAAAGGGAAGTCAAAGATGGTAAGATTTCATTGTGCACAGTGAATACTAACGTGTTTGCTCAACTGTATGACACCCTAGTATCTATACTATCATATCAGGTATTTTCGAAGCCGTACAGCCAACTCTATCTCAAGCAGTACCTGGAAGCAGGAGATATTATGGTGCCAGCCTGCGCCGATGACCCGTATGCACCTGAAGGTGAAACTGAGCAGGATGTGCATTACGTCAAGCTTCGGATGGGCAATGATGGTCGTGCCCAGATTACAACTAACTGGAGCACGCTTGTGACCACCTCACGCATGTCTGTTGATGACATGGCTGTGTTCGAGCTTGAACCAGATGAGGAAGTACTGTTTATCCATCTGATGAGTAATGTGCCGATAGGTAAGCCAGTTAAGTGATAACTTGAACTACTAATCTGGTGGTGTATGCATCTACACCAACTCAACTTGTATGCCAGATATTAAGGCTTTAGTACTAATTCTGATCGGCTAGTTTATGCTATATATTAAGGCTTTAGTACTAATTCTGATCGGCTGGTTTATGCTATATATTAAGGATTGAGTTGTAAAACTTGTATGACATGTTATTCTATATGCTATTACGCTGTGCATTCTCTTATCTAGATTTTGGATGCCATCTATCTAGTCCATCTAGCCGCTGGACCAGACAATTTTTTTCCATTTGAATACAACTAAGCTTAATTTATAGAGATATTGACCATCAGTGCATCACAGAAAGCACAACATGTTGCAATTAGTTAATACAAACAATTCAATTCACAAAATCATGTACGAGTTAAGGCACTTCATCATAACAAGATGGTTTTAGTAAATAGAGTATAAGCATGCAGAGAAGAATGCAAGTAATCATAGCCTGCGCAACATATTGGCATATGGTTTAGACTACCAGGTGACACAATAATATAATAACATAATTAACTAACTGATAGCAACTGCGCAACATATATAGGCTAAATTTTTTCAACATGAACAGACATAGCCTCCTGCCCCACATTCAAGAAGGTGAAGATGCACACATTCCCTTCTTCTATCGATGCTTTTTGGAGAACCTTAGGCCAGTTTGCTGTCATCTGGGCAACACAGTTGCCCTGATGGGTGAAGCTTACATTATAGAAACCATCTTGCTCACTGCAATATGTTGGAATGGTGCATGGAAGATAGCGGGCGAGGTGGGCACTGCTGTACTTTGCTGAAAAGTACTGGAGTACAAGAATACAGTCAGTTTTTGAACACAGATTCATGTGCATGAGAAGATTAAAAGAGTCAAGCAGATTACCATTTTTGCCTTCCCACGAAGGACATGTGACTTCTTCATCTCACAGATATAGTATGGAACTGTTGGCCTCAGTTTAGCAACCATTGCATTGAGATCGACAATCTGGCGACCAGTGAGATTGATATTGCTTGCAAACACACAGTGCTTGTCGAATTCCAAGTCACCAGTTATCTTGGGACCTAGAAAGAAATGCACTACTTAGTGATCTTTATCTCCATAAGAATGTATTAAAAGATCATCAGACCCATGTTAGACAGATTCACACCTCTGCGAATGACGATAGTCTCAGCCGCCCTTGCAGGGCCACGATAGGATGAGAGTGGGCCCGATGTGAGTCTACGTGCCTTGGATTTAGGTGTCTTGGAAGATGAGATAGTCCTTGGCTCACTATCTGGATCAGTACCTTGATATGAAGGGAGGGGGTAATCCCTATTGGTTGTGGCTTTCTTGCATTTCTTGATAGCATAAGAATCATTGATTTTAAATAGCTTGAAATAATCGACAGAACGGTTCTTCCGGCTAGTACAAGCATCAGCCTAAAAATAGAGATTGTGCTTATTACAATGTTGTGTAGCACCTAAAAACACCATTGCCAGAAATAGAAATTTGTATAACCTGCACCTTAGTGGCGATATGGTCAATCGTTGGGTCCATCTGGAGACTTGCAAGCTTTTCTGAAAGAAATGGGCACCTATTTAGTGCAGGCATCTATTTTCCTTGGAATAATAAACTATGCTATAAGTAGCAGTATGTGCTACTACAATTTGCAATGACAGTACCGCATTCCATATCCAGTATGAAGTGAAATCTACTACCATATCCAGCGACAACTACCCTACAATAATAGAGTGCGTACAGAGGTTCCCCAGCCGTGCCGCCCATCCCAAAATTTAAACTCGACATAATTCAGCATACTACATAAATTTTATTGAAATTTAGATGGTTTTTACAAAATACGGCGAAATATGAAATAGACTAAAAGAGGTGGTCTTCGACGGAGTCCTCGCCGGCGGCGAAGTTCACCGATGCGGCCGATTGTGCTGGCGGTGAATCGTTGGACGGCCCAGCTCCGTCATCGGACAGGCGGCCGGAAACCATCCCGCGGTGGCGATGGTTCTCGCCGGTGGCCAAGTTCACCGATGCGGCCGATGGTGCTGGCGGTGAAGCGTTGGACGGCCCAGCTCCGTCATCGGACAGGCGGCCGGAAACCATCCCGCGGCGGCGATGGTTCTCCTCCGCCGCGCGCTGGCTGCGGTCGCGCTCGGCCTCCTCGAGGGATGAGATGAAGGTGCGGCGCTCCTGCGCTCGCTGCGCCAATGCGTTGAAGCAGGGGAGAGGGTACTGATGCTCGCGGCGCTGGCGCTCCGCCGCCACCTTCGTGAGCCCTACAGCCACATCCGCCCGGAAGAGGCGTCTCTCAGCCTCCGCCATCGCAGCCCTCACCGCTTCGATGTTGCGGCGGTGGGCGTCGGCGCGGGCGGCAGTATGGTCCTCCGCCAGCCTTGCCGCTGCCGCCCTCCTCTCGGCGGCCATGAGCTCCTGCGCCACCCGGTCGCGGCGATGCGTCTCGAATGACGCTACGATCGCTCTCTGTTCCGCGGCGGCCTCCTCCGCCTCCGCGTCCGTCGGCAGCTCGGTGAGGAACTCCTCGTCGTCGGAGTCCTCCTCCTCCTCGCCCTGCGGCGGAGCTGGGTCCTGCGGCGGCGGTGGAGGTGGGGGTGGTGGTGCTGGTGGCGCGCCAGAACCGCCTCGAGGGAGCATGGCGTAGGTTGTCAAGAGACGGCAAGGCATTTTCTACCGGCGGTTGGAGGATGTGAACCTACCGTCGAGGCGACGAGCTATTTATAGCCGGGAATGGGGCGGGAAAACGAAGGAGAAGGGGTGGGTAGCGCGCGACATGGCATTCATTTCCCGCTGACGTGTGCCGCGACGCGACGGCTCGCTGCCCCGCTGCAAAGCTGTTTCCGTTTGCAGCGCCATTACTGGGCGCGGGAGACGAGACGAGTGGAGACGACGAAGCATCGGTCGTGCCGCTGACAGTGGGCCACGCATTACTGGGCGAGTGGAGATGCTCGTAGATCTAGTACGCGACGGAGCGAAGAAAAAAAGGGAGGCGACTTAAAATCACCGTACGTGCTCGAGGCCCACCGCCGTCGATCTAGGAAGAACGCCGGCAAGGTTCACTTCGAAGCGAGAGGAGAGCGGACGATCTTCTCCGGGGACTAGGAATCGAGCGGCACTTACCAGCCTACCTGCAACGGAGGAGAGAGGACGGTCTTCTCCGGGGACAGGATTACAGCGCCGCGCAGGAGATTTCGTCGCCGGAGCTGCTAGGGGACAGTTTTCTGCAGCGCGCGAGAGGCAGGGCAGTTTGGATTTAGGAGAAATGATGGTAACAGTGGGGCTAGTGGAGTGGTGGCAAGGCAAGAGGTGGGCGAGGAGGCCACGTTGCCACGCGGCAGCTAACCAGATGGCGTCGGCGGCGGCGGCTGACTCGTTGCAACAGCTGTGTCGATGACGAGTGGGTCCACGAGCGTGGCAGAATAGAACACAAGCCTTATTCTTAAAAAACAGAAAATACATAATCATAGGGGAGTTTTCACGAAAAAGCATTAAAATTAGACCTCAAACAGTAGAATTTTAGATAAGTAAATAAATTTTTAAAACAATAATTATTCTAACAGTAGAGGAGCTATATCTTGACGACATGGTGTTGATCCATGGGGTCAGTGAGAATAATCGGTAAAATTGTTTGCACCATACAGAAGGTCACATGTGCACCATCCCATTCATACATCTTTCCATGGAACCTCACCAAATCTCGGTTCCGCATCTTGATGTAAACATAGCCGTCGTCACCATTTTGGTGAGATTGGACGATCCGCCACCTGGCATCCTGCATCTTGCTGAATAGAACACACGCAACCACATAACCTGCTGGTTGTAGGTTTGGTGTTACAATGGCTTCCAGAATCTTAGTCTATCGAACACCATATGTCACCCTTAGCTGATAGATAACTATACGGGAGATCCTAGCTTTCTTTGCGGATTTGATATCAATATTTGGTGATCGTGGTTCAGGGTCATCGTCTTCAGGGTCATCGTCTTCGTCATCACCTTTTTTGTTCCCTTCATCCCCTGAAAAATTTCTTGGACTTCCTCCGTCGAGAGAACCATACGGATCCTCGTCAGATTCAGGTTCCGGATCAGAATCTTCTTGCACATCCTCCACCTCTACAACCTTTAGCCTCTGACATATGATACAACACGCGTTAATAATCAAGAAATGTTCCTTTTATACGTTTATACGTAGTACTAACATATTTTAAAACAAAGACAGTCCTGTGTAGTACCTTGTCATCTTTGCGAACTCCTTTGGAAGAGCCCTCTCCGGCGAAAGTGCGCTTCTTACCCGCTCCTCCGCCCGCATCCATCGATCAATGGTTAAGTTCAAACTACAATAGGGAGTAAATCATGGTTTACAAGCGGAAATAAAAACTATACAAATCAACTCTAAAATATTGATACATACCTCTGTAGCTTAGCTGAAGATGGTTTACCGATGTGGCGGAATTAGTGTTAGCCATACGTCCCTTTTATAGAGACTTTCTAGGAACTGACGTCCCGATATTCACGTATCGGAGTAGTGGAGAATAGGAAGGATAACGTTTCTATCCATTAATATGTTGCAGAAATTTCGGCGGTGATCTAACAGTAGAGGAGCTATATCTTGACGACCGCAGTGTGCACCATCCCATTCATACATCTTGCTGAATAGAACACACGCAACCACATAACCTGGGCAGTGTGCACCAAGACGAGAATCAAACCATCTAATTTAGTAAACAAATGCAGTGTGCACCAACATGAGAATTCAGATAACATGGGCACCAATAATGCAACAGCAAACTCCACATATATTAATATAGTCTTAAACATCTGGGTATGATTGCCCAGATTCCACCATACATAATAAAAACATAGTCTTCAAACATCACACAGTTTTACTCTCCAGGGGGACAACACAGACTTAAACTAATCTTTTGGAAACAGAACATGAGGGCCAACAGCAGGACCGATAACCGGGATGAGGCCAGTCTTGAAGAACTTTTCGAGGAATCTGCCATAGGCGGCATGCTTCGCCATGGTGTGGCCCTTGTGCTTCTGCTTACTGCCTACGCCAAAGCCATTCGCGTGCTGGATCAAGCTCTCTAAGTTCTTGCTGACGACCTTGCCACAGAATGGACAAGTTAGCTCCCCGTACCTGGTGCGGAAAGGGATCTGGCCACTCTTGAGCCGCTTAAGAACATAGCGGCTCTTGCGGTCCCTGTCCTCCTTGTCGTGGCCCACGTCATCAGAGTCATCCTGTGAATTTTGAAATACATAAGAAGTGAGATCAACAGGAGCACAACATAGATCAAAGGAAATAAGCTGTAAAAAATAACAATGCTGCCAAAATGATTCTAAATTGTTGCGGTGATAGTACTATCAGAGGCTAGTAATGTTGTGTGACCAATATTTGATGAATCGAGGACACACTATGGAATCATCACATTAATAAGCGCAGCAAATTAGGAAAATGTTAATTATAAATTCCATGCATCAGATCAATCATTTTTTCCCAAATAAAAATCTTGTTATCATAGTCTCTACAATCAAATTAGAGTCAGATCACAATGTGAACAGTACGACGAACAGAGGGGACTACATTAACACATTCAGAATGTAATCTGATAACTATTAACTGATAGATATCATATGAGCAATAACAATGTGAACAGTACGACGAACAGAGGGGATCGATCAGAACAGCTCAGAACCTCGGTGCTGTCGTCGGAGGCCTTCTCCTTGAACGGTACTGCTTCTTTGCGGTCTTCTTCAATCAAGTACTTGATGGACTCAGGGTCGTAGCCGGCGCCGGCGTAGTAGTTATCGTCCGGCACGACGATGACTTGGCCTGCATGCTGGTTCTGCAGATCTGCCGCCACAGCCACGGGGTCCTCCATCTCCATTTCGTCGACAGCGCACCGAGGAGCGGCTGGTGCTCCCGAAGAAGACTCGCCCGCCACCGCGGCGACGACCGCGGGTGCATCGCCAGAGCCTCCGACCGCACTAGACTGCGGCTCGTCTTCGCGAGCGCGCTTCATCTTGCAGATGCACTAAGGAATGAGATTGGTGGTGCGGTGGTGGATGATGTCTACGCACGCGTCTGTTCTTGTAGACAGTGTTGGGCCTCCAAGTGCAGAGGTTTGTAGAACAGCAGCAAGTTTCCCTTAAGTGGATCACCCAAGGTTTATCGAACTCAGGGAGGAAGAGGTCAAAGCTATCCCTCTCAAGCAACCCTGCAATTACGATACAGAAAGTCTCTTGTGCCCCCAACACACCCAATACACTTGTCAGATGTATAGGTGCACTAGTTCGGCGAAGAGATAGTGAAATACAAGTAGTAGTGATGATTATAAGTAGCAAATGTGGTTTGAAATAAATATCGCTGCGAGCAAACATGTAACAAAACAGCAAGTAAACGGTGTGCAATGCTTGGAAACAAGGCCTAGGGATCATACTTTCACTAGTGGACACACTCCCAACAAATATAACATAATTGAACAAATAAACAACTTCTCTCCACTATGGTACTCTGAATTACTCTCCTATTGAATAACACTAATCATTGTGTAGTGGCTACAGAAGCACCCCTTAAAGTTCATCAAGTACTTGACAAACACCACTCATAGAGATATCCAAATCAAAGCACAACTCAATATAGATATTATTGCAACTTAGACCAAGTACTAACACGGTGCACACACTGTCAACATTACACCATGAAAGGAGGAATAGATCACTTCAATACTTTCATAGCGATAATTATTCTCATAATCCATAAGAGATCACAATCGTAGCCTAGACCAAGTACCACCACGATCCACGCACTGTCACTGTTACACCATGGCTGGAGGAATAGATTACTTTAATAACATCACTAGAGTACATATAATATCTGAATAATAACATCTACTTGTTCAACATGATACAAAGCTCACGATCACATAAAGATCACATCATGGGAGAGAGAGGTGAACCACATAGCTACTGATACGTCTCAAACGTATCTATAATTTTTGATGCTCCATGCTTGTTTTTACACCATTTGCCTATTGTTTCGTTACACTTCGTGGCACTTTTATGCATTTTCCCGGAACTAACCTATTAACAAGTGCCACAGTGCCAGTTCCCTGTTTTCTGCTGTTTTTGTGTTTCAGAAGTGATACACAGGAAATATTCTCGGAATTGGACGAAACAACATCCTGAAGTCTTATTTTACCCGGAAGCTTCCAGAGATCCGAAGAGGAGTAGGAGGTGGGCCACAGGGGCCCCACACACCATGGTGGCGCGGCCAGGCCCCTGGCCGCGCCAGCCATGTGTGAGGGCGCCTGGTCCCACCCCTGACATCGCCCCTTCGCCTATATAAAGCCTCGGGACGGAAAACCCTAGAGGAGTCGGCAATTTTCCAGAAACAGTTCCGCAGCTCCGCCGCCGTCGCCGACGAATTTCGGGGGACAGAAGTCTCTGTTCCGGCACCCTGCCGGGACGGGGAAGTGCCCCCGGAGCCATCTCCATCGGTCTCCATCGCTGTCTCCGCCGTCTCCATCGACCTCACCGCCATCTCCATCAACCTTGCTGTCTCCTATGATGAGGAGGGAGTAGTTCATCCCCGGGGCTGAGGGCTCTACCGGTAGCTATGTGGTTCACCTCTCTCTCCCATGATGTGATCTTTATGTGATCGTGAGCTTTGTATCATGTTGAACAAGTAGATGTTATTATTCAGATATTATGCTACTCCTATGCTTAATTGTTATAGTGTACTCTAGTGGTGATTGTTAAAGTAATCTATTCCTCCTGCCTTGGTGTAACGGTGACAGTGCGTGCATCATGGTGGTACTTGGTTTAGGCTATGATTGTGATCTCTTGTGGATTATGAGAATAATTATTGCTATGATAGTTTGAGTGATCTATTCCTCCTTTCATGGTGTAATGTTGACAGTGTGTGCACCGTGTTAGTACTTGGTCTAAGTTGCAATGATTTCTATCTTGAATTGTGATTTGATTTGGATATCTCTATGAGTGGTGTTTGTCAAGTACTTGATGAACTTTAAGGGGTGCTTCTGTAGCCACTACACAATGATTAGTGTTATTCAATAGGAGAGTAATTCAGAGTACTATAGTGGAGAGAAGTTGTTTATTTGTTCAATCATGTTATATTGTTGGGAGTGTGTCCATGTCGTGGTTTCGTCAACAGATCTGCCATAGGGGTAGGTGTATGGCGGTTTGTGGAAGGGGGTGAACATGGAGGAGCGATCCAGGACGGTGGTAGCACGAGTTTACCCAGCTTCAGATCCCGCAACGGTGGCGAGACCCTACGTGCTGCTATAATTCACTATAAGGCAACAAGTGCTCGGTTACAATGATGAGGTTGGCTGTTTCGCTATGCGATTGGCCGTAAGATTGGTATGATCTCTAACTTGCCTCAAGGGCTGCTCCACGCCGGGCTTATAAAGGCGCCTGGCGTGGGCTACACGTTGGTACCGGAGCGGATACAACTTGGAATCCTAGACTAAGTCCTGCGCGTACGCTACAAGGTCACCCGCCATGGGCCGTCATCCGGATCCGCCATAAGCTCGCCGCTAGTAGCCCGCCATGGGCCTGTCTCCGGATCCGCCATAAGCGCCTGCGTCCAGTACCGCCGTGCCATCTTCAGCAACTGGGCCGCCCGGTATGGCGAATCCGCCATACCACCCCTGATGGGCCACCCTGGCTTGCTGATTTAGGACTACGTCGCTGGTATACCTATTTGGTATATCCCCAACAGTCCACTAGTGAAAGTATGATCCCTAGGCCTTGTTTCCAAGCATTGCACACCGTTTACTTGCTATTTTGTTACTTATTTGCTCGCAGCGATATTTATTTCACATCACGTTTGCTACTTATAATCATCACTACCGCTTGTATTTCACTATCTCTTCGCCGAACTAGTGCACCTATACATCTGACAAGTGTATTGGGTGTGTTGGGGACACAAGAGACTTTCTGTATCGTAATTGCAGGGTTGCTTGAGAGGGATAGCTTTGACCTCTTCCTCCCTGAGTTCGATAAACCTTGGGTGATCCACTTAAGGGAAACTTGCTGCTGCTCTACAAACCTCTGCACTTGGAGGCCCAACAAGTGTCTACAAGAATAGAAGTGCGTAGACATCAAGCTCTTTTCTGGCGCCATTGCCGGGGAGGTAAGGTAAAAGGTACTCGCATCCTCCTGTGTGAGTGCTCGAAGTTATTTCCTTTAGATTCTGCAATTATATCTTTTTGTTTCTTGTTTTTATTTTCACTAGTTAGGCTTAATGGAAAACAATGAGTTCTTTAGTCTTTTTCCTGAGTTTAGATATGAAGTGTTTGAAGAGAAAATTGGAAAACCTTTGGAGCTTAATTTGCATGCTAATAGTGTTGTTAGTATGAATGCTTTGAACACCGTTGTTGATAATGCTATAGAAAAGTCTAAGCTTGGGGAAGCTGGTTTTGTTAATCATGATATTTTTAGTTCCCCAGCTTTAGTGGAGAAAGTTTTCTCTGATGATATTTTATCTCCCATATGTGATGTTCCTTCTTATGATGATATGTTTGAAGAATATGCTTTGCAAAATAGCTGTTCTTTAGCTTGTGATGATACTAAACCTCTAGTTTATGATGGCTATGATGATGAGTATAATATTTTCAGTTCACCTACTTTTGAGGAGAAAAATAGTTATGATTACAATATGCCTCCTGCTTTTGATGATTATGGTGATGAGAATAATTATTTTGTTGAATCTGCTCCTACTACAATTGTTCATGTGGGGAGTATTAATCCTTTTATGCATGTGGCTCATGATAGGGATGTTTTATGTGATAGTTATATTGTTAGTTCTATTCATGATGCTACTGAAAGTTATTATGAGAGAGGGAAACATGGTTTGATGGATCTCAACAATATTAAGTTTTCCCTCTTTATGTTGCAAATCTTGAAGTGGCACTTGTTTTATCTACCCATGCTTGCTACTATGTGCCTCGTTGATTTATTTTCTTACAAGATTCCTATGCATAGGAAGTGGTTCAGATATAAATGTCTTTCATACTTGCTTTTTGATGCTCTCTATTGCTTTAAGTTCCTATATGGCGCCTTTGCCTCAAGCTCTTATATGGCGCCCACATGAGCATCTTTGCAAATTAATGCGCCTAGCTCAAAGGCGTTAAAGAAAAGCACTCTTGGGAGATAACCCAATGTTTTCTTTTCAGTAATTTTTCTTTTATTTGAGTCTTGGAAGTCATTACTACTGTAATAACCGCTCCTTATCTTGTTTATTTCGTTTTTGTGCCAAGAGAAGCCTCTAATTTGAGTGAGGTAAAGATTTGGGGATGTTGCTGTCCTGAAACTGTTTTCGGTGCTGCACCGTAAAAATTTGTGAAAATTCTCTGTTTATATTTTGGACCTGCGATTTCTTGTGCATATGACCCAGGTTATATCCAAACTTTCGTTAGTTGAACACTTTTTGATTTGAGCAACAGAAAACCCCTCAAAAATTCGTCATTTGTCAGCTGTTCAGTTTTGACAGATTTCTGCCAATATTTGTGTTTGCCACTTTATCGCTTTCTTTTGAGTTCTTTTGATTATGGAACTTTTGGGGAAGTTGCTACAGTAGTATATGCTATATATGTGGTGGTTTTGAGTTGAAACCTGAAGCAAAAAGAGGTTGATTATATGTTATGCTTACACTAATGTTGCTAATAGAATTGTGTTTAGTTTTGTATGAAGGAAGTTTTCAAGTGTAGGGATTGGAGAATGATGGGATGAGTTGAAGAATGGACAAAAGCTCAAGCTTGGGGATGCCCATGCATCACCCCAAGAAATATCCAAGAAGTACAAGCGTCAAAGCTTGGGGATGCCCCCGAGGCACCCCTTCTTCATCGGCAAAAATCAGGTCACCTTTCAAAACACTATATTTTTATTGGTTCATGCACTACGTGTTTTTCTTGGAGCGTCAGTTGTTTTAGTTTTCTTAGTTAGTTTAGTTTTGTTTGCTGCAATAAATGGTTAGATCACATCATGTTGTTTTTTAGGGAGATGAACTCCGTTTTTCATTTGCCAAGAACACTCTAGTTTTCACTCTTATTAAAGATCGAGTGTTCTTCTTTTTCTGCTACTGCTTTTGGTTTTCGTTTTCGCCTTGATTTGCGTTCAGATATTCTTATATTTATTTATCAAGGTGTATTTTTGCCTCTGGACCATGTTGGTTTTCCTCAAAAGAGTTGGATTAAAAAAGTTCGAATGGTGTTGGAAAAAAGAAAAAGCTTTATGCAAAAAAGTGGTACAAGAAGGAGCTTGTGTAGACTGCGGCTTAGGCTTTTTCATGTCATGCTTGATGTCTTTTTGATAGTATGCTTAGTGGTTTTGCTGTAGCATGACTTGTCTCAAATAACTGAGATTGCTTAATGAGCCTTTGAAAAGATCATGCGTTGTTTTAATTATTTGGAAGCATTATTTTGGTTTTCTCCTTTGATGCTTTATTTGGGTTGACTTGGCGCATGCTTACACATGTTAGACTCAAACAAAGTCGCCAATAGCCTTCATGATCATTTAGTTTTTGACTTTTGATGTCATCTTATGCTTCTTTTAATGTCGCTTTGTCGCTTTGCATGATTATGGCCGTTATTGCTCTCTTAGTTGGTCGCTCCCAGTCTTTTGCTAGCCCTCATTTTGTACTGAGTATGAGCTCTACTCGTGCATCCAACTCCCAAAAACCAAGTTTGCCATTGTGTCCACTATAAATTCCTATGCATGGTATTTGCAAGCCATTCCAAGTAAATTTTCATGTGCTACCTTTCAAAAACCTTCAAAACACTTCTCGTTTTGTGACACTGTTTTCAGCTCATGGGGACGTAGTGGTCGGATTTGCTATCTTCCATATTGCTTATTCCAAAAAAGAAAAAAAAAAGAGAAAAAAAGAAAAAAGGCACTCCTCCATGGAATGTGAATGTTGTTGGGCACCCGATGAAATCGGTTAGCCATGGTTTGTGAAAGGAAAAAAGGTGGGGAGGAGTGCCAAGCTTTATAAAAAGAGCACAAAAGTGCCAATCTCTCTCTCAAAAACTTGCTTCATTTTTGTATGGAAGATAGTAAGAACCTCATTGCCAGTCGTTGACAAAGACAACCACCTCTCAAAACCAATTTTTTATCTCTCTGTTTTACAAATTAAAACCTCTAGCACATGTTTAATCACTGCTTCCCTCTGCGAAGGTCCTTTCTTTTTACTTTTATGTTGAGTCACCACCTTCTTTCTTTATGCACCATTAAGAGAGCATAGTTGTCATTCTTAGTGTGATATGCATTGTCCCAAAGTTCATTGATTGATTCATATTGTTGGTTTCACTTGTTCTTAAATTACTTGTGTCTAGTCGCCCTCTTAAACTTGAAGGTGTCTTATGCATTTATGTTTTGCTCTCCATGAAGGACGAGCTGAAAACCATTTGTATGTTTTTCCTTATGATTTGAACACACGTTTTACTTTCATTGTTTCATTTTCATGATATTTTGTTTGTGTTCATTTGCATGTTTACAACATGGTTGCTAAGTTCTTATTGTCAAGATTATATCGTCATGCCCATGTTTTAAGTTCTTATGATCCCAGCTCACAAATGCTTACATATATGATCAAGATTGTGTAGGTGCATGTCACCTCAAAAATTATTTCTTTTGTTATCACTTACCTACTCGAGGACGAGCAGGAGTTAAGCTTGGGGATGCTTGATACGTCTCAAACGTATCTATAATTTTTGATGCTCCATGCTTGTTTTTACACCATTTGCCTATTGTTTCGTTACACTTCGTGGCACTTTTATGCACTTTCCGGAACTAACCTATTAACAAGTGCCACAGTGCCAGTTCCCTGTTTTCTGCTGTTTTTGTGTTTCAGAAGTGATATACAGGAAATATTCTCGGAATTGGACGAAACAACATCCTGAAGTCTTATTTTACCCGGAAGCTTCCAGAGATCCGAAGAGGAGTAGGAGGTGGGCCACAGGGGCCCCACACACCATGGTGGCGCGGCCAGGCCCCTGGCCGCGCCAGCCATGTGTGAGGGCGCCTGGTCCCACCCCTGACATCGGCCCTTCGCCTATATAAAGCCTCGGGACGGAAAACCCTAGAGGAGTCGGCAATTTTGCAGAAACAGTTCCGCAGCTCCGCCGCCGTCGCCGATGAATTTCGGGGGACAGAAGTCTCTGTTCCGGTACCCTGCCGGGACGGGGAAGTGCCCCCGGAGCCATCTCCATCGGTCTCCATCGCTGTCTCCGCCGTCTCCATCGACCTCACTGCCATCTCCATCAACCTTGCTGTCTCCTATGATAAGGAGGGAGTAGTTCATCCCCGGGGCTGAGGGCTCTACCGGTAGCTATGTGGTTCACCTCTCTCTCTCCCATGATGTGATCTTTATGTGATCGTGAGCTTTGTATCATGTTGAACAAGTAGATGTTATTATTCAGATATTATGCTACTCCTATGCTTAATTATTATAGTGTACTCTAGTGGTGATTGTTAAAGTAATCTATTCCTCCTGCCTTGGTGTAACGGTGACAGTGCGTGCATCATGGTGGTACTTGGTTTAGGCTATAATTGTGATCTCTTGTGGATTATGAGAATAATTATTGCTATGATAGTTTGAGTGATCTATTCCTTCTTTCATGGTGTAATGTTAACAGTGTGTGCACCGTGTTAGTACTTGGTCTAAGTTGCAATCTTATATATTTACTAATTGGAGGCACCATACGAGACACCACGTTAATCCTAGAGTTTAAGAAACGTCGTCCATCTGATTAGTATATGATTTATGTGCAGCCGTCGGATTGAAACGTAAAACGTGGCATCGTCAGACTCACGCGCGCATGTCGTCCTCTACATGGTCTCTCATGTTTTAATCGGCAAGAAAAGGCGCTGTCCCCGCATAGGCTGCCGTCAAGCCTTCCGATCCTAGCCCTCTTGCGTGGCCATCGCACATGTGCAGTCTCCGCCGGCCGGCCGGTCAAATGACAGCACAGGACCTGCGATGCCTGCCCGATTCCTATGAACTACGATGCCAGATTGATCGTAGTCTCGCAGATGCAAATTAGTCACTGAGTCGAGTGGAGGAGATCAGCATGGCCAGCGATTATGGTTTGCGATTTACCGGACATGGACAGCACCGTATCAGGTTTAGATAAGCACAGGCACTTCCTAAAGCTGCTCTAATCCATGTGTCTATATGTCCAGCCAAAAGAAAAGTACGTATAATTTATCTTTTCTCTACTCAGTTCTAATCCTTCCCGTTCCTCTATCTAGAATTCTAGATGATTCTCCTTATTTATTTTACTGCTGGCAATGCAACCTAGGTGCTCCGTTAAATACTAATTCAGTTTCTGAAGTTTAAATTCTAGCAGAAGGAATTTGACAAGAATAATCGACTACTCCAAATCTCAATGAAGTAATAATAATATTAAACTAGAATATAACATATGTATGTACTTCTAGATACATGCAGTGAGCAGATATGAAATTTGGCCAAATAAAGAAATGGCTATTCTTTTTTATGGTAAAATATGCACCCTGTTGAGATGATCCTCAGTGTACATTCATTATATGTTCTTATTGAAAATTTTCTTACACTTACCTTTTTATACTAATATGTTTGCTCGAATGTCATGCCGTGCAAGCGAGTTCAAGTACAACAATGGCAGGTATTATTTGTGTAATTTTACCACAATCCCCATTCAGTCTATGCCCCATAATTAGATCATATGCCTGAATAGCATAACTTATTATAATTGTTTATTAGAAGCTGCTAAATATCAAATCTATTGCGTCCCTCCATTTATGTCCAGATCTATATATAGAGAGACTCCATGACAACAATGGGAACTTGAGGATAAGGCAGAGAGTCGTGTTCAGGGATGACAAGCCATGAAGGTAGCATTTGGATTATGAAGGATGGTAAAAATTAATTACCTATCAGTGTCTACAACAAGACAATTCTGAAAAAAGTCTTCCTATGTTTCTATTCACATGCTATATGTTGATGTACCATTATGGACATAGTTTGGTTCTTATTTTTGTCTTTAGCCATGAATCAATCACTGATATAATGAATTCATAGATGTTTCATGGGAAAGCTAGGAACGTATGTTTTGGTTTATTTTCGCATTAGTTATCAGTGCAAAGGCATCCTTCACACTAGATTGTGGTTGGTGTAACGGAAAGCATATTGGGTTGAGGCTGGCGAGCAATTCTTATATTTTAGACTAACTATTTATGGTTTTGTTGTGTGGATCTGTAATTAATGAGAGAAAATCTGAATTACTCTCTCCGTCCCGGTGTATAAGTCTTGTGTGTATCCCTAGGTTACCATTTTAACTAATATAATATAAGATATATACTATAAAATATATATCACTGGAAACTTCAGATTATGTACTTTCTAATGGTATAATTTTTATATTGTTAAATTTGTATTATATTTGTGAAAATGGCGACCTAGGGGTACGCGCAGGACCTATACACCGGGACGGAGGGAGTATTGATGTTTGGCTAAATGTGCACTAGTTTCTTTATAAATCCTTCATGGTTCTATGGGTTAATTAAATTAACGATACCATGATTGTTTAAGATATTTTGTTAAATTTCATTTCGATGAAATACATACTATTTTTGTGAGCCAATGTTAGATAAAGGAAAGCAAGTCGATTAATTATATTTTTTGGCTGCATGTAAATTTGTCTAAGAATTTTATCACCATGCTTTTTTCACACCATGCACTTATGATAACAATTATTGTATACCCGTGCGGAAGCACGGGTTGAGGACTAGTGATTTCTATCTTGAATTGTGATTTGATTTGGATATCTCTATGAGTGGTGTTTGTCAAGTACTTGATGAACTTTAAGGGGTACTTCTGTAGCCACTACACAATGATTAGTGTTATTCAATAGGAGAGTAATTCAGAGTACTATAGTGGAGAGAAGTTGTTTATTTGTTCAATCATGTTATATTGTTGGGAGTGTGTCCACTAGTGAAAGTATGATCCCTAGGCCTTGTTTCCAAGCATTGCACAACGTTTACTTGCTATTTTGTTACTTGTTTGCTCGCAGCGATATTTATTTCACATCACGTTTGCTACTTATAATTATCACTACCGCTTGTATTTCACTATCTCTTCGCCGAACTAGTGCACCTATACATCTGACAAGTGTATTGGGTGTGTTGGGGACACAAGAGACTTTCTGTATCGTAATTGCAGGGTTCCTTGAGAGGGATAGCTTTGACCTCTTCCTCCCTGAGTTCGATAAACCTTGGGTGATCCACTTAAGGGAAACTTGCTGCTGCTCTACAAACCTCTGCACTTGGAGGCCCAACAAGTGTCTACAAGAATAGAAGTGCGTAGACATCAGCTACCGGTAGAGCCCTCAGCCCCGGGGATGAACTACTCCCTCCTCATCATAGGAGACAGCAAGGTTGATGGAGATGGCGGTGAGGTCGATGGAGACGGCGGAGACGGCGATGGAGACCGATGGAGATGGCTCCGGGGGCACTTCCCTGTCCCGGCAGGGTGCCGGAACAGAGACTTCTGTCCCCCAAAATTCGTCGACAGCGGCGGCGGAGCTACAGAACTGTTCTGGAAATTTTGCCGACTCTCTTAGGGTTTCCCGTCCCGAGGCTTCTTATAGGCGAAGGGGCGTCATCAGGGGGCAGCCAGGGGCTCCTCACACCAGGGTGGCGCGGCCAGGGCCTGGGTCGCGCCACCTATGTGTGAGGGCGGCCTCTGGCCCCCCTCCGGCTCCCTTTCGGTCTTCGGGAAGCTTCCGGGAAAAATAAGACTTCTGGAACTTGTTTCGTCCAATTCCGAGAATATTTCCTGTGTAGCTTTTCTGAAACACAAAAACAGCAGAAAACAGGGAAGTGGCACTGTGGCGACTTGTTAATAGGTTAGTTCCGGAAAATGCATAAAAGTGCCACGAAGTGTAACGAAACACAAGGCAAATGATGTAAAAACAAGCATGGAGCATCAAAAATTATAGATACGTTTGAGACGTATCAGCATCCCCAAGCTTAACTCCTGCTCGTCCTCGAGTAGGTAAGTGATAACAAAAGAATAATTTTTGAGGTGACATGCACCTACACAATCTTGATCATATATATAAGCATTTGTGAGCTGGGAACATAAGAACTTAAAACATGGGCATGAAAGATATAATCTTGACAATAAGAACTTAGCAACCATGTTGTAAACATGAAAATGAACACAAACAAAAGATCATGAAAATGAAACAATGAAAGTCAAATGTGTGTTCAAATCATAAGGAAAAACATACAAATGGTTTTCAGCTTGTCCTTCATGGAGAGCAAAACATAAATGCATAGGATACCTTCAAGTTTAAGAGGGCGACTGGATACAAATAATTTGAGAACAAGTGAAACCAACAATATGAATCAATCAATGAAAACTTTGGGACAGTGCATATTACACTAAGAATGACAACTATGCTCTCTTAATGGTGCATAAAGATAGAAGGTGGTGACTCAACATAAAAGTAAAAGAAAGGCCCTTCGCAGAGGGAAGCAGTGATTTAACATGTGCTAGAGCTTTTTATTTGTAAAACAGAGAGATAAAAATTGGTTTTGAGAGGTGGTTGTCTTTTTCAACGACTGGCAATGGGGTTCTTACTATCTTCCATACAAAAATGAAGCAAGTTTTTGAGAGAGAGATTGGCACTTTTGTGCTCTTTTATAAAGCTTGGCACTCCTTCCCACCTTTTTTCCTTTCTCAAACCATGGCTAACCGATTCCATCGGGTGCCCACCAACATTCACATTCCATGGAGGAGTGCCTTTTTTTTCTTTTCTTTTTTTCTTTTTTTTCTTTTTGGAATAAGCATTATGGAAGATAGCAAATCCGACCACTACGTCCCCATGAGCTGAAAACAGTGTCACAAAACGAGAAGTGTTTTGAAGGTTTTTTCAAAGGTAGCACATGAAAATTTACTTGGAATGGCTTACAAATACCATGCATAAGAGTTTATAGTGGACACAATGGCAAACTTGGTTTTTAGGAGTTGGATGCACGAGTAGAGCTCATACTCAGTACAAGGCGAGGGCTAGCAAAAGACTGGGAGCGACCAACTAAGAGAGCAATAACGGCCATAATCATGCAAAGCGACAAAGCAACATTAAAAGAAGCATAAGATGGCATCAAAAGTCAAAAACTAAATGATCATAGAGGCTATTGGCGACTTTGTATGAGTCTAACATGTATGAGCATGCGCCAAGTCAACCCAAATAAAGCATCAAGGAGAAAACCAAAATAATGCTTCCAAACGATAAAAACAACGCATGATTTTTTCAAAGGCTCATTAAGCAATCTCAGTTATTTGAGATAAGTCATGCTACAGCAAAACCACTAAGCATACTATCAAAAAGACATCAAACACGACATGCAAAAGCCTAGGCCGCAGTCTACACAAGCTCCTTCTTGTACCACTTTTTTGCATAAAGCTTTTTCTCTTTTCCAACCCCATTTGAAATTTTTTAAGACACCTCTTTTGATGAAAACCAATAAAGATCAGAGGAAAAAATACACCTTGATGAAAAGATAAAACAAGATCTGAACAAAAATCAAGGCGAAAAACAAAGGCTAAACGCAGTAGCAGAAAAAGAGAGCACTCGTTGAACGATAAGAGTGAAAACCAGAGTGTTCTTGGCAATGAAAAGAGAGTTCATCTCCTCCAAAAGAAACATGATGTGATCTAACCATTTATTGCAGCAAACAAAACTAAACTAATAAATAAAACTAAAACAACTGACGCTCCAAGAAAAACGCATAGTGCATGAAGCAATAAAAATATAGTGTCTTGAAAGGTGACCTGATTTTTCCCGATGAAGAAGGGGTGCCTCTGGGGCATCCCCAAGCTTTGACGCTTGTACTTCTTGGATATTTCTTGGGGTGATGCATGGGCATCCCCAAGCTTGAGCTTTTGTCCGTTCTTCAACTCATCTCATCATTCTCCAATCCCTACACTTGAAAACTTCCTTCATACAAAACTAAACACAAATTTATTAGCAACATTGAATCAACCCTTTTTTGCTTCAGGTTTCAACCTAAAACCACCATATATAAAGCATATACTACTGTAGCAACTTCCCCAAAAGTTCTGTGATCAAAAGAACTCAAAAAAAAAGCGATAAAGCGACAAACACAAATATTGGCAGAAATCTGTCAAAACAGAACAGCTGAAAAAAGGTTGAATTTTTTAGGTGTTTTCTGTTCCTCAAATCAAAAAGTGTTCAACTAATGAAAGTTTGGATATAACCTGGGCATATTCACAAGAAATCGCAGGTCCAAAATATATACAGAGAATTTTCACGAATTTTTACGGTGCAGCACCGAAAACTATTTCAGGACAGCAACATCCTCAAATCTTACCTCACTCAAATTAGAGGCTTCTCTTGGCACAACAACGAAATAAAAATGATAAGGAGCGGTTATTACAGTAGTAATAACTTCCAAGACTCAAATAAAATAAAAAGTACTGAAAATAAAACATTGGGTTATCTCCCAAGAGTGCTTTTCTTTAACGCCTTTGAGCTAGGCGCAGTAATTTGCAAAGATGCTCATGTGGGCGCCATATAAGAGCTTGAGGCAAAGGCGCCATATAGGAACTTAAAGCAATAGAGAGCATCAAAAAGCAAGTATGGAACACATTTAAATCTAAACCACTTCCTATGAAAAATAGTCTTGTAAAGAGACAAGTCATGAAAGCGCAAAGCAAAAAGCATAGGAAGGCAAAACAAGTACAACTTCAAGAATTGCAACATAAAGAGGGGAAACTCAATATTGTTGAGATCCATCAAACCATGTTTCCCTCTCTCATAATAACTTTCAGTAGCATCATGAATAGAATTAACAATATAACTATCACATAAGGCATCCCTATCATGAGCCACATGCATAAAAGGATTAATACTCCCCACATGAACAATCGTAGTAGGAGCAGATTCAACATAATAATTATTCTCATCACCATAATCATCATAAATAGGAGGCATATTGTAATCATAAGTAATTTTATCCTCAATAGTAGGTGAACTGAAAATATTATACTCATCATCATAGCCATCATAAACTAGAGGTTTAGTATCATCACAACCTAAAGAACAGCTATTTCGCAAAGCATATTCTTCAAACATATCATCATAAGAAGGAACATCACATATGGGAGATAAAATATTATCAGAGCAAACTTTCTCCACTAAAGCTGGGGAACTAAAAATATCATGCTTAACAAAACCAGCTTCCCCAAGCTTAGACTTTTCTATAGTATTAGCAACAACGGTGTTCAAAGCAATCATACTAACATCACTATTAGCATGCAAATTAAGCTCCAAAGGTTTTTCAATTAACTCTTCAAACACTTCATATCTAAACTCAGGAAAAAGACTAAAGAACTCTTTGTTTTCCATTAAGCCTAACTAGTGAAAATAAAAACAATAAACAAAAAGATGTAATTGCAGAATCTAAAGGAAATAACTCCGAGCACTCACTAGCAACTAAAAGACTTAGTAGCCAAAGGATGTGAGTACCTTTTACCTTACCTCCCCGGCAACGGCGCCAGAAAAGAGCTTGATGTCTACGCACGCGTCTGTTCTTGTAGACAGTGTTGGGCCTCCAAGTGCAGAGGTTTGTAGAACAGCAGCAAGTTTCCCTTAAGTGGATCACCCAAGGTTTATCAAACTCAGGGAGGAAGAGGTCAAAGCTATCCCTCTCAAGCAACCCTGCAATTACGATACAGAAAGTCTCTTGTGTCCCCAACACACCCAATACACTTGTCAGATGTATAGGTGCACTAGTTCGGCGAAGAGATAGTGAAATACAAGTAGTAGTGATGATTATAAGTAGCAAATGTGGTTTGAAATAAATATCGTTGCGAGCAAACATGTAACAAAACAGCAAGTAAACGGTGTGCAATGCTTGGAAACAAGGCCTAGGGATCATACTTTCACTAGTGGACACAATCCCAACAAATATAACATAATTGAACAAATAAACAACTTCTCTCCACTATGGTACTCTGAATTACTCTCCTATTGAATAACACTAATCATTGTGTAGTGGCTACAGAAGCACCCCTTAAAGTTCATCAAGTACTTGACAAACACCACTCATAGAGATATCCAAATCAAAGCACAACTCAAGATAGATATTATTGCAACTTAGACCAAGTACTAACACGGTGCACACACTGTCAACATTACACCATGAAAGGAGGAATAGATCACTTCAATACTATCATAGCGATAATTATTCTCATAATCCATAAGAGATCACAATCGTAGCCTAGACCAAGTACCACCACGATGCACACACTGTCACCGTTACACCATGGCAGGAGGAATAGATTACTTTAATAACATCACTAGAGTACACATAATATCTGAATAATAACATCTACTTGTTCAACATGATACAAAGCTCACAATCACATAAAGATCACATCATGGGAGAGAGAGGTGAACCACATAGCTACCGGTAGAGCCCTCGGCCCCGGGGATGAACTACTCCCTCCTCATCATAGGAGACAGCAAGGTTGATGGAGATGGCGGTGAGGTCGATGGAGACGGCGGAGACGACGATGGAGACCGATGGAGATGGCTCCGGGGGCACTTCCCCGTCCCGGCAGGGTGCCGAAACAGAGACTTCTGTCCCCTGAAATTCGTCGACGGCGGCGGCGGAGCTACGGAACTGTTCTGGAAATTTCGCCGACTCTCTTAGGGTTTTCCGTCCCGAGGCTTCTTATAGGCGAAGGGGCGTCGTCAGGGGGAAGCCAGGGGCTCCTCACACCAGGGTGGCACGGCCAGGGCCTGGGCTGCGCCACCTATGTGTGAGGGCGGCCTCTGGCCCCCCTCCGGCTCTCTTTCGGTCTTCGGGAAGCTTCCGGGAAAAATAAGACTTCTGGAACTTGTTTTGTCCAATTCCGAGAATATTTCCTGTGTAGCTTTTCTGAAACACAAAAACCGCAGAAAACAGGGAACTGGCACTGTGGCGACTTGTTAATAGGTTAGTTCTGGAAAATGCATAAAAGTGCCACAAAGTGTAACGAAACACAAGGCAAATGGTGTAAAAACAAGCATGGGGCATCAAAAATTATAGATACGTTTGAGACGTATCAGTGGAGCGGATTGGGGTTTTTCGGTAGATTGGTGAAGAAGTGGCCGATGGTGGGAGAGACGATGAGACCGATGTGTTATATAGATGCTGCCGGTTTGGTTTCCTCTCGTGGACGCGTGGGTGTGGAAGCGTGTAGTCGTGCATGACATGTGGGACCCCCATCGCTTCGTTTATGAGAGAAGAGTAAATTGGGGAAGCAATTGTTTTGGGATCCAATTGTTTTCCAGGCCGCGAGATCGTGGGATAAATAGTGCGCGACGTGTCGCTGGCACGCCGCGTAAGTAAATGCAGTGTAGCGCTTCGGGGGTGCTTTGAAAGTTGAACCCCCCACGCGAGCCGCCGTCGCTTCGTGAGAGAAGAGGAAGTTGGGTTAGCAATTGTTTTGCGGGCACGCCGCGGTAAATGCCAGTCTAGCGCTTTGGAAATTGAACCAGTCGCTTCGTTTCGTTTCTGAGAGAGCGCTAGACCAACGTGTCACCGCGGGCCCCGGTACAGCGGCCCACTTGTAAGTGAGAGGCTGGTATCGTGGGTAAGGATGTACATACGTTAACCTACAGGCAGCAATTAAAGAGTCTCGTTGTTGGGCCCCTCGTTGTTTGACTACGGGCAGCAGAGCGACAGTCTGAAAAAGGAGATAGCGTGCAAGGGGTCCGGTCTCGTCTGACTCGCGGAAGGAATAGAGAACAAAATCATACCATTGAAATGCTTCTCATCGAGGTCACCTGCTCCATGAGCCAAACGAGTGAGACAAACTAGTCCTGGTTTAGCATCCGAAACGTGTGGGGAACCACTTGTCTGGGCAAGGTTTGGTCTGACGTGTGTTTGGGGCCCCACTTGTCAATAGTGTTCCGGGCCTTAGTGGGGCCACATGTCATTAGGGTTAGGATTCGTGGCCATTGGAAATTGTGCGTAGCAGCGGGATGAGAATTGACAGGGCATCGAGATTTGAAAGGCAAGTAAATTGACGAGACACGCTGCAGTCTGACAAGGCGTGCTCAAGAGATCTCAGTAGCATCATCATCGCTCACTCTACTCTGGCGACTACTGTTCAGTAGATGGAGGAGTTCCCTTCCATGGGTAAACAAATGAATAAATGAAGGAAATTCCATCAACCACCAACTATTGCTGTCATCGTTGCACAAACCACCAACTATTCGTATAGCTTGCAACAAGGTCTAAATCACAACTTAAGCGGATTAACAAGACATCTGACGCCAGGGGCCCACCATATAATGAATTATTTTTTCCCTAAATCCATTTTAATCCAATTTTGCACTGGGGCTACAAGAAATGCACACCAGGAAAATTGGGGAAAAATACAGGGAGGTCCCCTGGGGGTGTGGGACCCTAGAACCAAGACCAAACCATTGTTCCCACCCCACCTGGCAGACATCGATGGCACCGCCGAGTCTGACCTAGATCTCGGAGGGGGGCCTGGGGAATTCAGAAAAAAACAAAAAAAATGGAAACACACTGCATGGAGTCATGGTGAGTGATGCACCACCTAGGAAAAATACCAAACATGCCATCCCAAGGGTTCACATGTGGACTCCCTCACAGAGAGGTGCTTCCACGCAGTTCTCTTGGTCTTCCTTGGCAGATGACCATGGTTTGTGCAAGTTCCACAGCAAACTTTGGAACCATGGTCGTATTTTTGGTGGAGATGTGCATCTTTGCATTCCAAACCACTTTTGCAACTAGTGTTTTTCCAGTTTCCACATAAACAATGCATTTCCCATTTTTCGGGTGCCCGGAGGGGTCAAAACAGGTGCTTTTTTGTGAAGGGGCCACGAAGGGCAGGTTGCGGAACATCACCACTCTATTTTTCATGGGTGGGGGACCTGCCAGGGGTGCCACATCCAGTAGGTTAGGAATTATCTCGGCCTGCTGCCATATAATGAATTATTTTTGCCCTAAATCCTTATTAATCCAATTTTGCACTAGGGCTACAAGAAATGCACACCAGGAAAATTGGGGAAAAATACAGGGAGGTCCCCTGGGGTGTGGGACCCTAGAACCAAGACCAAACCATGGTTCCCACCCCACCTGGCAAACATCGATGGCACCGCCGAGTCTGACCTAGACCACGGAGGGGGGCCTAGGGAATTCAGAAAAAATCAAAAAAAATGGAAAAACACTGCATGGAGTCATGGTGAGTGATGCACCACCTAGGAAAAATACCAAACATGCCATCCCAAGGGTTCACATGTGGACTCCCTCACAGAGAGGTGCTTCCACGCAGGAGTTCTCTTGGTCTTCCTTGGCAGATGACCATGGTTTGTGCAAGTTCCACAGCAAACTTTGGAACCATGGTCCCATTTTTTGGTGGAGATGTGCATCTTTGCATTCCCAACCACTTTTGCAACTAGTGTTTTTCCAGTTTCCACATAAAAAATGCATTTTCCATTTTTCGGGTGCCCGGAGGGGTCGAAACAGGTGCTTTTTTGTGAAGGGGCCACCAAGGGCAGGTTGCAGAACATCACCACTCTATTTTTCATGGGTGGGGGACCTTCCAGGGGTGCCACATCCAGTAGGTTAGGAATTATCTCGGCCTGCTGCCATATAATGAATTATTTTTGCCCTAAATCCATTTTAATCAATTTTGCACTGGGGCTACAAGAAATGCACACCAGGAAAATTGGGGAAAAATACAGGGAGGTCTCCTGGGGGTGTGGGACCCTAGCACCAAGACCAAACCATGGTTCCCACCCCACCTGGCAGACATCGATGGCACCGCCGAGTCTGACCTAGATCTCGGAGGGGGGGCTGGGGAATTCAGAAAAAATCAAAAAAATGGAAAAACACTGCATGGAGTCATGGTGAGTGATGCACCACCTAGGAAAAATACCAAACATGCCATCCCAAGGGTTCACATGTGAACTCCCTCACAGAGAGGTGCTTCCACGCAGGAGTTCTCTTGGTCTTCCTTGGCATATGACCATGGTTTGTGCAAGTTCCACAGCAAACTTTGGAACCATGGTCCCATTTTTGGTGGAGATGTGCATCTTTGCATTCCCAACCACTTTAGCAACTAGTGTTTTTCCAGTTTCCACATAAAAAATGCATTTCCCATTTTTCGGGTGCGCGGAGGGGTCGAAACAGGTGCTTTTTTGTGAAGGGTCCACCAAGGGTAGGTTGCAGAACATCACCACTCTATTTTTCATGGGTGGGGGACCTGCCAGGGGTGCCACATCCAGTAAGTTAGGAATTATCTCGGCTTGCTGCCATATAATGAATTATTTTTGCCCTAAATCCTTATTAATCCAATTTTGCACTAAGGCTACAAGAAATGCACACCAGGAAAATCGGGGAAAAATACAGGGAAGTCCCCTGGGGGTGTGGGACCCTAGAACCAAGACCAAACCATGGTTCCCACCCCACCTGGCAGACATCGATGACACCGCCGAGTCTGACCTAGATCTCGGAGGGGGGCCTAGGGAATTCAGAAAAAATCAAAAAAAAATGGAAAAACACTGCATGGAGTCATGGTGAGTGATGCACCACCTAGGAAAATACCAAACATGCCATCCCAAGGGTTCACATGTGGACTCCCTCACAGAGAGGTGCTTCCACGCAGGAGTTCTTTTGGTCTTCCTTGGCAGATGACCATGGTTTGTGCAAGTTCCACAGCAAACTTTGGAACCATGGTCCCATTTTTGGTGGAGATGTGCATCTTTGCATTCCCAACCACTTTTGCAACTAGTGTTTTTCCAGTTTCCACATAAAAAATGCATTTCCCATTTTTCGGGTGCCCGGAGGGGTCGAAACAGGTGCTTTTTTGTGAAGGGGCCGCCAAGGTCAAGTTGCAGAACATCACCACTCTATTTTTCATGGGTGGGGGACCTGCCAGGGGTGCCACATCCAGTAGGTTAGGAATTATCTCGGCCTGCTGCCATATAATGAATTATTTTTGCCCTAAATCTATTTTAATCCAATTTTGCACTGGGGCTACAAGAAATGCACACCAGGAAAATTGGGGAAAAATTCAAGGAGGTCCCCTGGAGGTGTGGGACCCTAGAACCAAGACCAAACCATGGTTCCCACCCCACCTGGCAGACATCGATGGCACCGCCGAGTCTGACCTAGATCTCGGAGGGGGGCATGGGGAATTCTGAAAAAAACAAAAAAATGGAAAACACTGCATGGAGTCATGGTCAGTGATGCACCACCTAGGAAAAATACCAAACATGCCATCCCAAGGGTTCACATGTGGACTCCCTCACAGAGAGGTGCTTCCACGCAGGAGTTCTCTTGGTCTTCCTTGGCAGATGACCATGGTTTGTGCAAGTTCCACAGCAAACTTTGGAACCATGGTCCCATTTTTGGTGGAGATGTGCATCTTTGCATTCCCAACCACTTTTGCAACTAGTGTTTTTCTAGTTTCCACATGAAAAATGCATTTCCCATTTTTCGGGTGCCCGGAGGGGTCGAAACAGGTGCTTTTTGTGAAGGGGCCACCAAGGGAAGGTTGCAGAACATCACCACTCTATTTTTCATGGGTGGGGGACCTTCCAGGGGTGCCACATACAGTAGGTTAGGAATTATATCGGCCTGCTGCCATATAATGAATTATTTTTGCCCTAAATCCATTTTAATCCAATTTTGCACTGGGGCTACAAGAAATGCACACCAGGAAAATTGGGGAAAATACAGGGAGGTCCCCTGGGGGTGTGGGACCCTAGAACCAAGACCAAACCATGGTTCCCACCCTACCTGGCAGACATCGATGGCACCGCCGAGTCTGACCTAGATCTCGGAGGGGGGCCTGGGGAATTCAAAAAAAATCAAAAAAATGGAAAAACACTGCATGGGGTCATGGTGAGTGATGCACCACCTAGGAAAAATACCAAACATGCCATCCCAAGGGTTCACATGTGGACTCCCTCACAGAGAGGTGCTTCCACGCAGGAGTTCTCTTGGTCTTTCTTGGCAGATGACCATGGTTTGTGCAAGTTCCACAGCAAACTTTGGAACCATGGTCCCATTTTTGGTGGAGATGTGCATCTTTGCATTCCCAACCACTTTTGCAACTAGTGTTTTTCCAGTTTCCACATAAAAAATGCATTTCCCATTTTTCGGGTGCCCGGAGGGGTCGAAACAGGTGCTTTTTTGTGAAGGGTCCACCAAGGGCAAGTTGCAGAACATCACCACTCTATTTTTCATGGGTGGGGGACCTGCCAGGGGTGCCACATCCAGTAGGTTACGAATTATCTCAGCTTGCTGCCATATAATGAATTATTTTTGCCCTAAATCCTTATTAATCCAATTTTGCACTGGGGCTACAAGAAATGCACACCAGGAAAATTGGGGAAAAATACAGGGAGGTCCCCTGGGGGTGTGGGACGCTAGAACCAATACCAAACCATGGTTCCCACTCCACCTGGCAGACATCGATGGCACCGCTGAGTCTGACCTAGATCTCGGAGGGGGGCCTGGGGAATTCAAAAAAAATGAAAAAAAATGGAAAAACACTGCATGGAGTCATGGTGAGTGATGCACCACCTAGGAAAAATACCAAACATGCCATCCCAAGGGTTCACATGTGGACTCCCTCACAGAGAGGTGCTTCCACGCAGGAGTTCTCTTGGTCTTCCTTGGCAGATGACCATGGTTTGTGCAAGTTCCATAGCAAACTTTGGAACCATGGTCCCATTTTTGGTGGAGATGTGCATCTTTGAATTCCCAACCACTTTTGCAACTAGTGTTTTTCTAATTTCCACATAAAAAATGCATTTTCCATTTTTCGGGTGCCCGGATGGGTCGAAACAGGTGCTTTTTTGTGAAGGGGCCACCAAGGGAAGGTTGCAGAACATCACCACTCTATTTTTCATGGGTGGGGGACCTGTGATACGTCTCAAATGTATCTATAATTTTTGATGCTCCATGCTTGTTTTTACACCATTTGCCTATTGTTTCATTACACTTATTGGCACTTTTATGCATTTTCCGGAACTAACCTATTAACGAGTTGCCACAGTGCCAGTTCCCTGTTTTCTGCTATTTTTGTGTTTCAGAAGTGATACACAGGAAATATTCTAGGAATTGGACGAAACAAGTTCCTGAAGTCTTATTTTACCCGGAAGCTTCCAGACATCCGAAGAGGTGTCAGAGGAGGGCCACCAGGGCCCTAGACACATGCCCGGCGCGGCCAGGGGTCTGGCCGCGTGGGGCCCGTGTGTGGGCACCTGGCCCCTCCTCCGACGGTGTCCCTTCGCCTATATAAAGCCTCGGGACGGAAAACCCTAGGGGATTCGGCAATTTTCCAGAAGCAGTTCCGCAGCTCCGCCGCCACCATCGACGAATTTTGGGGGACAGAAGTCTCTGTTCCGGCACCCTGCCGGGACGGGGAAGTGCCCCGGAGCCATCTCCATCGGTCTCCATCGCCGTCTCCGCCGTCTCCATCGACCTCACCGCCATCTCCATCAACCTTGCTGTCTCCTATGATGAGGAGGGAGTAGTTCATCCCCGGGGCTGAGGGCTCTACCGGTAGCTATGTGGTTCACCTCTCTCTCCCATGATGTGATCTTTATGTGATCGTGAGCTTTGTATCATGTTGAACAAGTACATGTTATTATTCAGATATTTTGTGTACTCTAGCAATGTTATTAAAGTAATCTATTCCTCCTGCTATGGTGTAACGGTGACAGTGCGTGCACCATGGTGGTACTTGGTTTAGGCTATGATTGTGATCTCTTATGGATTATGAGAATAATTATTGCTATGATAGTATTGAGTGATCTATTCCTCCTTTCATGGTGTAATGTTGACAGTGTGTGCACCGTGTTAGTACTTGGTCTAAGTTGCAATGATATATCTATCTTGAGTTGTGATCTGATTTGGGTATCGCTATGAGTGGTGTTTGTCAAGTACTTGATGAACTTTAAGGGGTGCTTCTGTAGCCACTACGCAATGATTAGTGTTCTTCAATAGGAGAGTAATTCAGAGTACCTTAGCAAAGATAAGTTATTTGTTCATTCATGTTATATTGTTGGGAGTGTGTCCACTAGTGAAAGTATGATCCCTAGGCCTTGTTTCCAAGCATTGCATACCGTTTACTTGCTGTTTTGTTACATGTTTGCTCGCAGCGATTTTTATTCCAGATTGTATTTACTACTTATAATCATCTATACCACTTGTATTTCACTATCTCTTTGCCGAACTAGTGCACCTATACATTTGACAAGTGTATTGGGTGTGTTGGGGACACAAGAGACTTTCTGTATCGTAATTGCAGGGTTGCTTGAGAGGGATAGCTTTGACCTCTAACCTCCCTGAGTTCGATAAACCTTGGGTGATCCACTTAAGGGAAACTTGCTGCTGTTCTACAAACCTCTGCACTTGGAGGCCCAACAAGTGTCTACAAGAATAGAAGTGCGTAGACATCAAGCTCTTTTCTGGCGCCGTTGCCGGGGAGGTAAGGTAAAAGGTACTCGCATCCTCCTGTGTGAGTGCTCGGAGTTATTTCCTTTAGATTCTGCAATTACATCTTTTTGTTTCTTGTTTTTATTTTTCACTAGTTAGGCTTAATGGAAAACAAAGAGTTCTGTAGTCTTTTTCCTGAGTTTAGATATGAAGTGTTTGAAGAGAAAATTGAAAAACCTTTGGAGCTTAATTTGCATGCTAATAGTGTTGTTAGTATGAATGCTTTGAACACCGTTGTTGCTAATGCTATAGAAAAGTCTAAGCTTGGGGAAGCTAGTTTTGTTAAGCATGATATTTTTAGTTCCCCAGCTTTAGTGGAGAAAGTTTGTCCTGATAATATTTTATCTCCCATATGTGATGTTCCTTCATATGATGATATGTTTGAAGAATATGCTTTGCGAAATAGCTGTTCTTTAGCTTGTGATGGTACTAAACCTCTAGTTTCCACATAAAAAATGCATTTCCCATTTTTCGGGTGCCCGGAGGGGTCGAAACAGGTGCTTTTTTGTGAAGGGGCCACCAAAGGCAGGTTGCAGAACATCACCACTCTATTTTTCATGGGTGGGGGACCTCCCAGGGGTGCCACATCCAGTAGGTTAGGAATTATCTCGGCATGCTGCCATATAATGAATTATTTTTGCCCTAAATCCTTATTAATCCAATTTTGCACTGGGGCTACAAGAAATGCACACCGGGAAAATTGGGGAAAAATACAGGGAGGTCCCCTGGGGGTGTGGGACCCTAGAACCAAGACCAAACTATGGTTCCCACCCCACCTGGCAGACATCGATGGCACCGCCGAGTCTGGCCTAGATCTCGGAGGGGGGCCTGGGGAATTCAGAAAAAATTGAAAAAATTGAAAAACACTGCATGGAGTCATGGTGAGTGATGCACCACCTAGGAAAAATACCAAACATGATAAATAGAATAACACTGCATTTTCCATTTTTTTCCAGTGGCCGAAGGTGTCAAAACAGGTGTGTGGGCCTTTCAAAAAAACTATATTTAAAAAACACGCCGTGGATCGTCTAACTTCCACACCCTAACTTTTCTGACTTTGGGTCACTGAAAGTAGGCCCCACGTGTGGTTGGCCCTACTAATCAGTGACACAAAATGGCTTGATTAAGTGGCGGTTCCTGGCCTACAAAATGTGCAGCAGTCGGGCCACCCGCAACAACCTTCCGAGCCAGACAGTCAATCAGCTATCCTTCTTCTTCTACCTCTTCTTCTACAAAAATCACGGGCATGGATGCACGCCGGGCGAGGAGATAGATGTACATGTACGGCTGGGCATGCGCGTCGTGTCGCCGCTAGCTTGGACCCAATGCAGAGTCCAATCGAGTTCAATGCCCAGTCCCATCGTGACAGTGCGCAGTGAAAAAGCAAGGGGCTACTGCTTCCTATTCGTTCGTACCTACGGTGACCCTTCGTCGACAAGGTACCAAGGGCTACGCTTAGATTCAAACGGACGGCCGAGATTGCTTGAGATGGTGCCCAGGAGGCAAGGACACGGTGGTTAGCTGAAGCTGGTCCTTGACCGTGTAGCACTATTCTTCAGAAACCCACTTCCTCTGCTTCCTCCTGCCTTCCTTGCCCCTCCCTGCATTCTACGACGAAGCCATGCCTCCCAAGAAGCGGACCTGACCGGCGTTTAAGACCGATGGGGTCAAGACTAGGGCGGCGGAGAGGAAGGAGTTAACCCGCCGGTAGGCAGATCTCCATGCAAGCAGCCTAATCAGTCAGGCCGAAGCCGTCCTCTCTTTCTGCACACCAACGGACGAGGGGGACGTTGTCTCCCCCGGGTGGGTTTAGGGTTAACGACGCCTTGATCTTCCGTTTGTTTGTTCTTTCCAACTTCGTAACCTATTTTATTTTGTAGGCCCCTAAAATTGACGGATAAGAAGCTGCCCATGAAGACCATGGACCCGTCAATGGACTTCCTGATCAAGCCCGTTCCCCGCCTAAGCAAGGTAATCGCATGCCATCTAGTGTACTTGCTGATCAAGCCTTACCATTGTTCATAACCTACCTTTGGCAATGCGGCTAGGTACTACGCATGTAGATCTGTATAGATTTAGTGTATAGATTCACTCATTGTTAACCGTATCTAGTTTACTTTGAAAAACTAAAAATAACTATATATTTGTGAAAAGAGGCAGTATTAGCATTGATCTCTTTTATTGCCTGCCCTAAACTACGGTGCAGGAAGCGAAGGAGAAGATCGAGGCAGATGTGGCCGCACTGAATATCAAGATACAGAGCCAACTGGCCGAGAAACATTCCCTCGAGTTGCACTGTGCTAGCCTAGGCTCACATTTGGATCAGGAGAAGGAGAAATCACGAACTTTGGCGCATGAGGTTGACAAGCTTACGGCTCTGAAAAACTTGCTATCGGGGCATATGGACTACCTTGTGAAGACGCAGGAGCAGATGAAAATGTTCCTGGACAAGGATAGGTTGACCATCAGGGCGCTGGAGGTGGAAAATCGGAAGCTAAATTCCACGTGCAGCGACCTTCGTGTGCAAATCACCAAGGGCCTCAAAGAGCAGATCAAGCAGAGCGAGAGGACCGTGGTAGCCTATGAGGCCAGAGACAAGTCCAGAGATCTCTTGAAGCTGATGACCGAGAGCACTCGCAAAGCAGCCGGTCTGCTCGAGGCTGTTACGAAGGAGAATATCATGCTGAAAGCCAAGTTCAATGAGTCCGAGCGCCTCCAGCAGGATCAGATTGCCTCCAAGTAAGAGGAGATACGATGTAGTCTGCGCGCTATGTTTCATCGTCCTATATGTCTGAACTTTGTGTTAACTAGCCGGAATCTTATGTTATCTGAACTAGTAGTGAAATGTTAACTGAACTATGATGTTGGCTTAATGCTCTCTGTTATATGGAAGCAATTGTTGTAGGTACGCTATTGCTTATAGATAACTTGAAATGCTGAATTACATAGACATAACTTATTCATCTAAAATTTGTTTCAATCTATCTAACTTGTCCTTATTAACTGCTGCTTGCTTCAAGAGATCTGCAATGCAGTTCTCCAGCCTTTTTTTCTCCTCTTTCAGCTGGTCCCTCTGCTTTTCTGCCTTGAGCTTCAGAAAGATCTGAATATCTAGAAGATTTTTCGAAATGGATCCCACCTGCCTATCGGTCATTGTTTTCTAGAGTTCTTCGGCCATATTGTTGTTTATTTCTTCGAGCTCCTTCTTATCCTGTGATAGCTTGTAACATTCATCAGCAGCAGCACAAGCATCACTAATTCTCCCAATACTTTCCGATTTATACAACTCCCATAACTTGACCAAACATTTCTTCAGTGCGTCAGGCCACTCCGGATCAATCCACTCCACTATTCCACACTTCGGACCATCCTAATGATCAGCAGCATAGTATAACAAATATAATAAACTATGAAATAAAGAGAGAACAATGCTATTCAAACATTCATTTTGCAATATAAATAATCCAAACCTCCTTTGCGCATCCTATAAACCTTTTCCCTGTGTTAGTGCCTTCGAAGGCAACAAATTTCCTTAGTTTCAACCCATGGTCACATGGTGCCTCCCTCTCGATCGCCAAACCATCCCAATCTGGGTCGTAGATGGTCTGTGCCACCTAAAACAAAACCTAAACCTAAATTCCTAACCCCATAAACCAACACGTCGAATAAAAGGAACTCACATTGGTCCGGCAGTAGTCGAAATCGGAGAGAAGGCTGCCGCTGTCGTTGCCGCTGCCGTAGCTTGTATCGTCGCCATCATTACAAGGCGGCATGGTGAAGGAAGGAGAGAGGGGGTAGAACTAGAGGAAGGAGAGAGAGGTGGTAGAGCCGGCGTGCGAGGTAGTGACTCAACGGTCAGTTTGAACATAAATATCTTGTTCTGCCTACTACCCATGCCTCCTACTACCCATGCCTCAGTGGAAATAAATAATTTATACGCTTTCAAAAGGAAAACAACACATAAGTTGGCAATTGAGTTTGGATAAATCAGGTAAATTATGCAGAACAATGACTGTCCCCTACTAGTTGGTATTTTTTGTAATATTTGTTTTTTAGTTTTTAATATTTCAATTAAGCATAGTTTTACTCTTCAAAATTTGAAATGTATTTTACAAATGTGAATCTACACAGTACAAGGCATGTAGATACATGACATGATTTGTTTGTAATATAATACAACAAGTGATGTAAACAACGCTTATTATTTCAGCAGTCATTTTATTACAACATCTCAATATCCCAGGAATGAATTTATTACATTCTCGCAACATAGTTCTATAATAAAATTACAAATTGACACTAGTTTTCAGAAAAAGTTTGAGGCAGACAATATGAGATACAACATTTTCTAAGATACAACAGCTTATTGCATGGAGCAGCTACAGCACACTCACAAACATTTACAGAGTGATGCAGAATGAAGGAGATGAATCAAATAGTGACCAGAATTGGGTTGCACTTCTCACTGTAACATACTAGCACCTATGAAGCGGGAAGCTCAAAACTTCAAGATGACACCTCTACAGCAGTCTCATCATCTCCAACCATTTCTAAAATTGCAACAACAAAAAATACCTTCTTACTCAATTTCTTCCTTCGGAAAACCTGCATGAGATCGTCATCTTTAACAATGTCGATGAAATCCCTCTTCTTAAAGTGCCACCAACGTAAACGTGCCTGCTGATTAGGGCCCCAAGGACATCTCTGCTTTAGCCGCTCAAGAATCTGGTCAACAGTAACTGTCTTGTGATCTACCATTATTTCCATATGATCGTTCTGCACAGCAAATTCTTGGCCATCATCTAGTACTGCAGTGTAAGGATCCACTTGCAAAGCAATTAGATACATTTGTGAATGGTCAATAGCTGCTAGTTTACAAGCATCCATACCACTTGGAGCACCACCATCTGGATCAACACCTTTGACACCTAACAGTGATTCTGGTGCATCAACATCATCAACCATAACAAAGAGATCCAACTGACGAGTATCCTTATACTTCTCCCAAATCTGCAACAGCTGATGGGAGTGCTCAAGTTGTTCGTACACCTGATTCATGTTCATCCACACAAACTTAGCCTTCTGTTTGGATCCCCAAGGAATCCTAGCGTGAAGAATGACAACAAGCTGCGAAACAGACACAATCTCACTGCAATTCACATTCATTTGCACAGACTGCGAAGCCACACACATCTCCAAGCCGTAATCTAATCTAGCAATATACTGATGCACTCGGACATTTATTTTGTATGTGTTCTCTGAATCATCGCTGTCTCAAAAATATTGGGAAATAAAAGATACAAATTAGTTGCTTCTCTCTAATCATACCACAATTTGGGAAAACATAAGACAAAAAGTATGTTTTCTGCTTTTGAATAAATTGGAGCCTTCAGATCTGAACATAATTTGAGATGACTTCCATAAGATAAAAAATCTGGGTTTGCATGTTGGTTGGTTTGATAGAGATTGAGGATTACTTGCATACAAAATAATACCACAATTTCGGAAAACATATGACAAAAATCAGTCAGTTTCTTCTCTACAATTGTTCAGATACTGACGGACAGTTACTCCTGCCGTTCCATAAAACATCTTAGTGCTATCGGGATGTAAGAGAGGGATCTGAAATATTCACCTCTGCTTTATGGCGCTCACAGTCACAGTAGAAGGCCCAATTCCGTTCATCTTTGGGATTTGGTCTTTTCCTCCAATCTACTGGCGGCGCCGCGCCAGCGACGCCGGAGGGCTACCGCTCCGATTGCTCTTGGTCGGCGGCGCCACCGCCGGGCCGGCTCTTCGCTTGGTCGGCGGCGCCACCGCCGTCGGGCAAGCTTTCCGCTTCTCGCTGCTCCCCGTTGCTGGCTTGTTGCAAGATATCTGGCTGCTTTCCTGGCTTGCAGCTCCAGCAATCGCCGCTCCTGGCGGCGATGGTGCCTCTCGTTTCCTGCTGGTAGACATGCGCCGCCGCCGGAATTCGACTACGACCTAGGGGGGGTCTAGGGTTGGAAGGACAAGAAAGGGGATTTGTTCGTACTGAGAGTTGCAGGTGGAGTTGACATACTGTCAACTAACGAGACAACATAACGGAGACACCTGACAAGCAGGACCCACTCGCTCAGCACATAACGGAGAAATACTGACATGCGGGACCGCAATGGGCCCAAAACGGGAGAAGTCACGGCAATATTTGGTTTGCCCTCATTTCATCCAGAATGGGCCCTCTGAGGAATTACCTACCCAACTTTTCAAATCGCGTCAATTACAAGCAACAAAGGCACCTGTGAGCCTGTGCCAAGGAACTCGATGACCGCAAACAAAATCACCCCTCTAAACTAAACGCCTTGCCAAAAGAAAGGTGTAAACGCCGTAGGACGTCCAAGAGCCCATTGGTTTGGGCTTGTTATAAGCCCGATATCGAAATACAGTGAGCCTGATCTACAAATTACGACTCTTTACAACCGTCCAACACATCTCCAAAAAAAAGTCTACACGTACACGCTGTACAGACGCATTTCCTTCCTTCCACTGATTGCACGGCGTCTACAAGAAACAAGCAAACACCGTCACAGAGATAGGATGCGAACAAGCAAACACCGTCACACTGTAAACATCTATCAACTCTATCTCTCAAAATCGAGCAAGGACGCAAAGAATAGATACAAAATTGTCGATCTGAACGGATTTTTCCTCCCAACCCTCGAGCCTGTTCTACACGGCACTGTCCGTTCATCATTATTCAGTTACTGGCTAAATTTCAGCGAAAAATTATGGGTTAGTTGAATTTATGTCAATGTAATTTTGTCTATTTGAGAAACATCAGCATAACTTTCACTGTTTAAAAAATACCACTGCAATTCTCTCACTAGTACAAAACCCGCCATTGGAGCCCGTTACATTGCATGCTCTCTAATAAGTGGAGCATTTGAACCAGTTTTAGAAACCGGCTCTAATGACTAATGCCGTAGCCCTCCAATAGCCAAAAACAAAACTATTGGAGAGGCTTCTATTCACGGACGGCTCCAACTCTATGACCATCGGAGACGGCTTTTATTCGCGGTCGGCTCCAACTCTATGACTATTGGAGATGGCTTTTACTCACTCTAGCACAGGGCAACGCAAAGGACATCCTCACAAGGAAAACAACAGCGTTACGACCCACAATTAAACATAATTTCATGTTGCCAACCAAGTCTGTCCGACAAGGGCCCCTGATGTGGAGATAAGATGGGACATGGTTATTTTACCACCTCTGCCACCAATTTATTGCAAATGGGCATTCAGAAATCTCCATATGCAAGATAGCATCTACAGAAACGGTGTTGCGGAGTTCTCCATTTCCAATATCCTCTTGCTCCATATATAGAGCACTTAACACTCGCAGAAACCTTACACCTCACCCTCTCACCACTCTCTCCTTGCATCTGCAAGCAGTGTGGCGGTGGCCCTCGTGGTGACCTAGCTGTCTCTCGTATCTTATCTCGACGCGAGAGAGCGCATCCGCTATGTCAAGGCACGACCTAACAGGAGGTGGCCCAGGAGAGGCTCATCCGATCGCCATCGGGCCGATCTAGTTTCTTCTCTAGAATGCTCATTCGGCCGGTGTCGGCCTAATATGGATTCCTCTCTAGGCTTCTCATCCGGCCGGTGTAGGGCTGATCTAGATTCCTCTCTAGGCTACTGATGTCAGCAAATCTACTTGTTGAATTAACACTAGTTGGGACTCTAAGCTCAGAGTGATGCAACAAACATAGTTTTCCCAACAAGGGTGAATTGAAGGTCTATACCGAACTCTCGGGGAAAAGCGTGGGACTCTTCCTTGTCATCTCAAGCAAACTATAATAGAAAATAACAGTTTTGTGTCCCCAACTCACCGAAGTATTTTGTCAGACATTCGCGTCTAAGCAAAACAAAACAAAACTTAATAAATAAAAGAAACAAAGAAAATATCTTTGTATTTTCGATTTTAATAAAAACTAAAAATAAAACAACAAGTAAACAAGTGTAAAAGATGTTACTTTTGATTAAAAATGGACCAAGGATCATGGTTTCACTTAATGTCTCGTGTGTTGTGATAAAGCTTCAAACAACAAGTTAGGAGCATGCAAAGAAATATGGAGTTATTGATAAGCATAGATATGGGCATCACATCCAAGCATAGAGTTGACGCAACAAAACCTATTAATGCTCCTACAATAAGCAAATACTAAAAGAGAAGAATTAAATTATCCCTAGTGATGGCCATGTTTATGCTAATAAATAACTTCATTTTTTGCATGCTCTTAACTTGTTGCTTGAAGCTTTATCACCACCACCATGTTCGGGAGAGATAGGTCAAGTGATACCAAAATCCTTGATCCACTTTTAGCCAGAAGAAACACCTTCTACACTAGTTTACATGCTCTTTTATTTTTACTTATTATTAAATCCGAAAATACAAAATACTTTGCTTTTTTCATTTACTTATTAAAATAATTTTGTATTGCTTACAAGCCGTGACTGCCTGACTATCACTCAGGTGAGTTGGGGACATAAAATCGTAGTATTCTGTTGCTGGTTGCTTGAAAGGACAAGGAGGGGTTCCACTTTTTCCCCAAGAGTTCGATATAAACCCTCAAGTCACCCTCACACGGAAAACTATGCTTGCTACATCACTCTACGTTTGGAGTTCTAACTAGTTGTAATTGAAGAAGTAGAATTTTCCATCAGTGTTATATATACTAGATATAGGGGTGCGCCTTGGCGCACGATCCCGTGGGATTACGTTTGTTAAATTTTACAAAACAAAAATTAGACATAAAATACTATGCCATAGAGGAAATTGTTCCAAGATAATGAGCAATTCACTATTCTCAAAGCTAAAAAATGAAAACAACAATATTGCAATACCAAGACATCAAATATTACAATCAGAAAGAAATATAGAATGGCATCTTTCATTATGCCCTGTAGACATGCTCAATCTCTCCCTTCCCATTTAACATATGTGCATCAGGGAAGAAAATTATCTTACAAATTTGTCGAAATGAACATGTATCAAATTAATGAATGTCAAAGGAAACTACCAGATGAGTAGCTAGGTAGCTTTCTGTGGTAAGTTTCAGTTACTTAATAGCTAAACATATAGACCAACGAATACTTATGGGAGTGTCAGCAACTTCATTCGAAGGTTGATCGTTGCTTACTTATGGGAGCCATTTAGTCGTTCTTTGCCTTTTTCCCTGCTCCTTGGCACTTCTCTTGCTGATGATTGTCGACAGCATAACTGCAACCAGTCCGTATATAAACTTCAGCAACCTACACCAAGCAATAGCAGATCACTATGATAGTAACAATAGTACGTAATACATCAATCTTAGTATCTTGGTAACCAAGGTAACACATAAAACCTGGAAGATAACTGAGCTCACCATCTCTCGTCTTAATTTTTTTGGTTTTCAGCCAATATGTAGTAGTATGAATGTGGTTACACTTCTACAGGATAAAATGAGAAGTTCTCAACCTGATGCCGGAGGGCAATAATTCCCATTAACAAATTTTTGACACTATCCAAATGTTTTAGGAGACATCCATACAAGGAAGTCATCAAGCCATGAAGCATCAGGTTTTGCGAGGCAACTTGTCTCAGACGATAAAGATTGTCTTGCTATCTGCATGGTAGCAGTTTAGTTACATCAGGAGCCAATAGCTTTATAGTAAGAGCTCATTCATATGTCTTGTGATACTAAATTGAGTTAGCCAATCATTCATTTCATACTAACCATTACTGGAAAAAAAATACTTTGCCAAAAAGACAAAAACAATTTTATACCTCTACTGGTATTCAGAAAGCAAATATTTAGTAACAAAGGTAGTATTTTAGTTAAGCATGCAACACAAAAGAGCTCAACAAAATTGCCTCTTTTAAAAATCAACAATGCAACTCCCTCATATGCCTTATCCTTCTGATGAGAGTGCTTCTACAGTCCAGCATGTATTCCCAGACATCTCAAAATAGTTCTTGTATTAATCAAGATAATTCCTAAGATATAGATTTATTGCTTTGTGCTGCAACTCTATGACTCATCTCAACAAAAAATGGTGTTTTGGCAAGAATATTCCTAAATGATATTGCCTTCTCTATGTCACAAACTGGCCAAGTTTGAAAACCACATGCACTTTGAGGCATAAATAGAGAAAGATAATTTGATAGTAACATTTGTATTACCCTACTGAAAGTTGCCGACATCAAGTCAAATGCCAGCAGAAAATGGAGTGAACTCAGAAAGATATTTAAATACATAGAGCATAGTGACAGACATGCCTTCAAACTTGCACAATCTAGAAGTCATAGAAATGGACAACTAAATTAATATTAAAACTAAATTGACCTCACTGCCGCATACTTATGACATTGTTACGCTCATTGGCAGTAGCACAACTAAGCAAAATATGGTATGCCAAACAACAATCTTTTTATTTCTTTGATTATTCGTTAACAAATGTAAAAAAAATTGCTTCCAATTACATAGCACCTTGGAAAGCATAGAGCTTCAATCAGATTTACATAGCCTCTTATGCGTGCTTTGACCGTGCACCCCGTTTTACATTGTCTCTCGGTTGAACTGCTTTCAGGCAAATTTGTCCAAATTACTTTAACACATGACCCACAACATTACTTTAAAATTATCATTATTCTCATAAGCAGCAGCGGTGTACAAACATCAAAATCTGTAAGGGCGCACCTATTCGAAGGCTCACTGAGGCAATGCAGACAACTAATGAAATAGACTTAATTCCAAAAAACCACCACATTTGCGGGGGAAATACGCAAAACCACCACTATTCGGCGAAATTGCGAAAAACCACCGGTATCGCGCGAATTGGTTCCAATGTGCACTGATTGTTCGATTTAGCCCGGTTAACGCGATTTCTGACATTTGGGCCCCACTGTCGGTGCTGACGTGGCAAGGTGTGCATGTAATCAAGGTCAAAATTTAGATAGATCTAATTGTTAGGGATCTTTTTGTAAAAAAATTGGGGGTGGGGGCCACTTGTCAGATCCTTCTTCTTCCCTCTCTCTGGGAATCCTCCTTGGACTCGCAGCAGCCGACGCCGGTGGAGGGGAGGCTGACGCCGGCGGAAGGGAGATCAACGCCGGTGGAGGGGAGGCAGAAGCCGGTGGAGGGGGAGGCAGCCGGAGCCCCGTGGCGGCCGTCGCCGGATGTGGGCAGGGGCAGCCGGAGCAGCGTACATCGGCGGCGGGGCGGCCAGAGCACGGGACGCCGGCGGCGGCGCATGGCCGGAGGCGAGGAAGACAGAGCAGGGGACGCCGGCGACGGGGGCAGGGGAGGCTGGCGGCGGGGGCAGGGGAGGATGGCGACGGAGGCAGGGGAGGTTGGCGGGGCGGCCGGAGCAGGGGACGCCGGCGACGGGGAGGCCGGAGCTAGGGACGCCGGCGGCGGGACGGCGGAGCTGGGGACGCCGGCGGCTGGACGGCGGAGCTGGCGACGCCGGCGGCGGAGCGGCCCGAGCGGCTGTGCCCTGGGAGTAGGGGAGAGAGTGTATTTGGGAGGAAAAAAAGAAAAACAAATTAACTGACAAGTGGGTCCCACGTTTTTTTTACAAAAATACCCAAATTAGATATGTCCAAGCTCTGCCTTGCCATGTCACCACCGACAATGGGGCCCAATGTCAGAAATCGCGTTAACCGGGCTAAATCGAACAATCAGTGCACATTGGAACCAATTCGCGCGATATCGGTGGTTTTTTGCAATTTCGCCGAATAGTGGTGGTTTTGCGTATTTCCCCCGCAAATGTGGTGGTTTTTTGGAATTAACTCAATGAAATACTCATGGTTATGACAAATCATTGAGTAGTAAGATGTTTGGCTCCATTTGAATTGAATATCTGAGTAAGTATAATTTGGCTTAGGGACCACAATCTAAGGAATACCAAAAAATATAACATTACTTCAAATGCTTGAATAGAAATCATTCAGTGGTACTCTATATTGGCAAATGCTTTCAAAAGAAGACAACTAAGATCTGAATTCATTCAGTATAGCAAAATGATCAATGAAGCATGGTATCAGGCTACAAAAAAGGTCAATTTACGAACATAGCTAATGCTCATAGGCAGGTCATACTGTACAAAGATTAAGAAAGCTACAGCAGGTCATACTGTACAAATATAAAGAAAGCTACAACCTCTTAGGTACTAAATAATTTGTGAAATTAGAAATAACCAGTAAATGGATGACTAACATATGGATGACTGCAGCCATTCCTACAATCAATGATACCATACCGAGGTGATAAATTACATTGTATTGGATGATCCGGAGCTGAACCAAAAAAATACCTAAAAACAGAACACAACAATGTCATCCTTTTGGTTTGAAGAGGAAAATACATTACAAATGGGAGCATTTTTCTAAGAAGAGAGCTGCAGTTTTGTACATAAAAAATAGAAGGGGTAAACACTGCAAATAGCATATTGCAATAAATTGTCAAAAGTCTCGTTGCTACCAGGAAGCAATTTCTCTAAGCGTTAACTGTATACCTAAAGGATCTTTATTCTAGTTCAGAACCAAAATACCTTGTCAAAGATATATGAGCATATATACAGTTGTGCAGTTTGTCCATCCTGGATAAAAAATGGTGACCCTTTAGGTATACAGTTAACGCATTTTCTGGAAGCCACCAGAGACAAATAACTGAACATATTAGTAGACCTTCTCGGTTTAGAAAAAAAGCATTAGGTTCCAGAAAAGCTAATATATAAAAGCCGATTATGCAAAAGAATCTAAATAAGAGTAGAAGGATACATTGAACCAATTAACCACAATAGCTTCCAATTTCTCAAAATGGAGACAAATACTTTTTTTGAATCAACACAATTCATCCCTTTATTATTTCATCTTTTTAGGTTTCCAATACTGATTTATAACTTTTGTATACATAATTATGTGTAGCCTCTACTCCTCTATTCAGAGCTCTCCCAATATTTACACCCCATAATATATTTATCAGGCCATAGGTTAGGACATTGTATATTTCCCTTTAACCTTCATGTAGTAGCGATTTTGAGTATAAATTCTTACAGTTTCAGCAGGTGCGTAAAACCACCTGAGGTCTTGTCTTGGAATAGACCCAATGAAGATCCTGTTGCAGAGCATAATCCCAATAAGTAGTAAGAATATAAGATTTAAGATAAGATGTACCATCTCCAGAAAATGTCAAACTGAAGCATCAATCTCTGAAAGTTCCTTTGATGAAAAAGAACTATTGGTACTTGGCTCGGTCTCATAAACAACCTATAGGTGAACACAAAGTTTGTAAAAACTTGATTTCTGATCCAACAACACGACTTTCATATATAATATTTATTATTCTTTTGAAGGGAAAAATATTCAGTAATCTACACTACCAATATGTCAAAGGTTGAGTAATGTATAACAAAAAATTAAGCAGTAGCCGGGCATGCTTATATAGAATTTGCTTAGAAGTGACAAAAAAGATTTATTTTTCAAGCTCCATGCTACTCAATTTGGTGGCAGTTTTCCATCAGATTGCTACGTAAAGGTGCATTTTCCAAATATTAGTAAATGAGGCTTCCATCGTTTGCTTATGCTGACAATTTATTAGAGCTGGTTTGTGAGCACTGTATTAATGTCAAAAAATAACCTAAGGATATATTACTATACCCAGACATCATTGTCAAGGGGTGTGAATAGCCAAAAGGAAACAACAAAAATTGCAATATGATTGAATTAGCACATCTAACCTAAGGATATATTATTATACCCAGACATCATTGAACAGAATCACTAACTTTTGTTCTTGAAATTAAGATGGTCTCTTAAACAAATAATCACTGGCTATCTGAACTGAAACTATTAAAAAGCAGATGAGTTATTTACATATAGCACATGATTAAAGCACCAAGCATCCATGTACAGACCTACAAACCATAAAGCCAAGAAACTCAAATTTAATTTTTCTTCGGACACAAATCAAGTCTCTTCTAGTCACAATAAATCTGTTTTAATTTGTATCAATTTCATATAGTGCTTGTTCAGAATTCAGATGCACATGACGGTCGAAGTGATGGACTACAAAATTGATATTCACACCAATCATCATATATAAGAGAAACAAATGCTCTAACAATTGGTATTCACGCTAAATATAAATAAGAAAACAATGTATGCGTACATAAACTCATCATCGAGCCCCTATACCCACTTACTCTTTGTTCCAAGTCCATGTTGCATAATGCCAATCAACACTAAATAACCACAAGATAACACACAATATTGCAGGTACAGAAATACATTTCATAACTACTGCCAAGGAAGAAAGAGTAACCACATAGAGTTATGACATATGTTTCATTTCTTCGGTAAAAATACCAGATGCACATTTCTTCAATTACTTATAGAATCAGAGTCCCTAATTGTGTGTACCTAGGTTTAAGCCTGTAATTTTAGTGATTGCTGCCCACCAAGAGACAAACATGTTTCCTTTTAATCTCACATCCATCCTTACTGGTTGTTTAAAATCCATGCTGCATGATTTCAATTGACAGTAAATTGAATAAATGTACAGTAATAACAGCAAGTGGCAAGTGAAACGATCTAATACATCCTCCTAAAGTATCTTTTTGATTGCATAAAAAATAGGGGTTATGGTACACTGAATAATTATGTTATTAGGCTGATTTCATAAAAACCAACCTTAAGACTAAAATGCAAATATTACCAGCATTAGGATAGTGTCTTTGGACTGAGGTCGCCCAAAAACATCATAGCAGTTAAGCAGGGAACTAATATGGGAAATTGAACACAAGAAAGGTAGCAGCTATTTCGAATAGAATTATTTCAAAATTCTCACCTTGTTTCCTTCCATTAAATTACCAAGAACATCCGCCACCACAGGTTCAGTGGTTCACACAAATAAGAATGGAGAACATCTACAATGCAAAGAAAAATTTGGGATATGATTGAGAACAGCAAATTGGTAATGCACTGCCAACCAACTATAATCAAAGAGAAAAGGTATACTCTGGGAAGTAGTATGCCCTGACATAGTTGCTTGATACGTCTCAAACGTATCTATAATTTTTGATGCTCCATGCTTGTTTTTACACCATTTGCCTATTGTTTCGTTACACTTAGTGGCACTTTTATGCATTTTCCGGAACTAACCTATTAACGAGTTGCCACAGTGCCAGTTCCCTGTTTTCTGCTGTTTTTGTGTTTCAGAAGTGATACACAGGAAATATTCTCGGAATTGGACGAAACAAGTTTCTGAAGTCTTATTTTACCCGGAAGCTTCCAGACATCCGAAGAGGTGTCAGAGGGGGGCCACCAGGGCCCCAGACACATACCCGGCGCGGCCAGGGGTCTGGCCGTGCGGGGCCCACGTGTGGAGGCCCTGGCCCTCCTCTGACATCGCCCCTTCGCCTATAAGAAGCCTCGGGACGGAAAACCCTAGGGGGAGTCGGCAATTTTCCAGAAAGAGTTCCGCAGCTCCGCCGCCGCTGTCGACGAATTTCGGGGGACAGAAGTCTCTGTTCCGGCACCCTGCCGGGACGGGGAAGTGCCCCCGGAGCCATCTCCATCGGTCTCCATCGCCGTCTCCGCCGTCTCCATCGACCTCACCGCCATCTCCATCAACCTTGCTGTCTCCTATGATGAGGAGGGAGTAGTTCATCCCCGGGGCTAAGGGCTCTACCGGTAGCTATGTGGTTCATCTCTCTCTCTCATGATGTGATCTTTATGTGATCGTGAGCTTTGTATCATGTTGAACAAGTACATGTTATTATTCAGATATTTTGTGTACTCTAGTGATGTTATTAAAGTAATCTATTCCTCCTGCTATGGTGTAACGGTGACAGTGCGTGCATCATGGTGGTACTTGGTTTAGGCTATGATTGTGATCTCTTGTGGATTATGAGAATAATTATTGCTATGATAGTATTGAGTGATCTATTCCTCCTTTCATGGTGTAATGTTGACAGTGTGTGCACCGTGTTAGTACTTGGTTTAAGTTGCAATGATTTCTATCTTGAATTGTGATCTGATTTGTTTATCGCTATGAGTGGTGTTTGTCAAGTACTTGATGAACTTTAAGGGGTGCTTCCATAGCCACTACGCGATGATTAGTGATGTTCAATAGGAGAGTAATTCAGAGTACCTTAGCAAAGAGAAGTTACTTGTTCATTCATGTTATATTGTTGGGAGTGTGTCCACTAGTGAAAGTATGATCCCTAGGCCTTGTTTCCAAGCTTTGCATACCGTTTACTTGCTGTTTTGTTACTTGTTTGCTCACAGCGATATTTATTTCACATCACGTTTGTTACTTATAATCATCTATACCACTTGTATTTCACTATCTCTTCGCCGAACTAGTGTACCTATACATCTGACAAGTGTATTGGGTGTGTTGGGGACACAAGAGACTTTCTGTATCGTAATTGCAGGGTTGCTTGAGAGGGATAGCTTTGACCTCTAACCTCCCTGAGTTCGATAAACCTTGGGTGATCCACTTAAGGGAAACTTGCTGTTGTTCTACAAACCTCTGCACTTGGAGGCCCAACAAGTGTCTACAAGAATAGAAGTGCGTAGACATCAAGCTCTTTTCTGGCGCCGTTGCCGGGGAGGTAAGGTAAAAGGTACTCGCATCCTCCTGTGTGAGTGCTCGAAGTTATTTCCTTTAGATTCTGCAGTTACATCTTTTTGTTTCTTGTTTTTATTTTCACTAGTTAGGCTTAATGGAAAACAAAGAGTTCGCTAGTCTTTTTCCTAAGTTTAGATATGAAGTGTTTGAAGAGAAAATTGAAAAACCTTTGGAGCTTAATTTGCATGCTAATAGTGTTGTTAGTATGAATGCTTTGAACACCGTTATTGCTAATGCTATAGAAAAGTCTAAGCTTGGGGAAGCTGGTTTTGTTAAGCATGATATTTTTAGTTCCCCAGCTTTAGTGGAGAAAGTTTGCTCTGATGATATTTTATCTCCTCTTTGTGATGTTCCTTCTTATGATGATATGTTTGAAGAATATGCTTTGCGAAATAGCTGTTCTTTAGCTTGTGATGATACTAAGCCTCTAGTTTATGATGATGAGTATAATATTTTCAGTTCACCTACTTTTGAGGAGAAAATTAGTTATGATTACAATATGCCTCCTATTTATGATGATTATGGTGATGAGAATAATTATTCTGTTGAATCTGCTCCTACTACTATTGTTCCTGTGGTGAGTATTAATTCTTTTATGCATGTGGCTCATGATAGGGATGTTGTATGTGATAGTTATATTGTTAGTTCTATTCATGATGCTACTGAAAGTTATTATGAGAGAGGGAAACATGGTTTGATGGATCTCAACAATATTAAGTTTCCCCTCTTTATGTTGCAAATCTTGAAGTGGCACTTGTTTTATCTATCCATGCTTGCTACTATGTGCCTCGTTGATTTATTTTCTTACAAGATTCCTATGCATAGGAAGTGGTTTAGATATAAATGTCTTTCACATTTGCTTTTTGATGCTCTCTATTGCTCTAAGTTCCTATATGGCGCCTTTGCCACAAGCTCTTATATGGCGCCCACATGAGCATCTTTGCGAATTACTGCGCCTAGCTCAAAGGCGTTAAAGAAAAGCACTCTTGGGAGATAACCCATTGTTTATTTTCAGTACTTTTTCTTTTATTTGAGTCTTGGAAGTTATTACTACTGTAATAACCGCTCCTTATCCTTTTTATTTCGTTTTTGTGCCAAGAGAAGCCTCTAATTCGAGTGAGGTAAAGATTTGGGGATGTTGCTGTCCTGAAACAGTTTTCGGTGCTGCACCGTAAAAATTCGTATAAATTCTCTGTATATCATTTTGACCTGAGATTTCTTGTGCATATGCCCCAGGTTATATCCAAACTTTCATTAGTTGAACACTTTTTGATTTGAGCAACAGAAAACCCCTCAAAAATTCGACCTTTGTCAGCTGTTCAGTTTTGACAGATTTCTGCCAATATTTGTTTTTGCCACTTTATCGCTTTCTTTTGAGTTCTTTTTGATCATGGAACTCTTGTGGAAGTTGCTACAGTAGTATATACTTTATATGTGGTGGTTTTGGGTTGAAACCTGAAGCTAAAGGAGGTTGAATATATTTTATGCTTACACTAATGTTGCTAATAGAATTGTGTTTAGTTTTGTATGAAGGAAGTTTTCAAGTGTAGGGATTGGAGAATGATGAGATGAGTTGAAGAATGGACAAAAGCTCAAGCTTGGGGATGCCCATGCATCACCCCAAGAAATATCCAAGAAGTACAAGCGTCAAAGCTTGGGGATGCCCCCGAGGCACCCCTTCTTCATCGGCAAAAATCAGGTCACCTTTCAAGACACTATATTTTTATTGCTTCATGCACTATGTGTTTTTCTTGGAGCGTCAGTTATTTTAGTTTTCTTAGTTAGTTTAGTTTTGTTTGCTGCAATAAATGGTTAGATCACATCATGTTTCTTTTGGAGAAGTTGCCTTGCTTTTCATTTGCCAAGAACACTCTGTTTTTCACTCTTATCGTTTCAATGAGTGTTCTCTTTTTCTGCTACTGCTTTTGGTTTTCGTTTTCGCCTTGATTTGCATTCAGATCTTGTCATATCTTTTCATCAAGGTGTATTTTTGCCTCTGATCTTTATTGGTTTTCATCAAAAGAGGTATTTGTAAAAATTTCAAATGGTGTTGGAAAAGAGAAAAAGCTTTGTGCAAAATAGTGGTACAAGAAGGAGCTTGTGTAGACTGCGGCTTAGGCTTTTTCATGTCATGCTTGATGTCTTTTTGATAGTATGCTTAGTGGTTTTGCTGTAGCATGACTTGTCTCAAATAACTGAGATTGCTTAATGAGCCTTTGAAAAAAGGGATTTCTATTTTCGTGCCCCTGGGTCGTTAGTTGTACTCAGTTTTCCCCAGCCGCTTAACTTTTCCTCAGTTTTCCCCTCGCTCTAGTTTGAAACCCCTCGCAGACGCTCGGACGGGAGGAATCCCGTTAAGTTGACCGTTGGTTGGTGCTGGCAAGTGGGGCCGCCGTTGGTGCCGGCAAGTGGGGCCGCCGTTGGTGCCCCGCAGTGGACACGCCTCCACTTATCCAGATCATCGTGGGACCCGCAACTTGTCCACGTTAGCGCGCCGGACCCATAGCTTACCCAGGTGCCCGTTGCAAAATGGGAGCCCGAGCCAGCCCCGCGCCCGTGCCCGTGCCCGTGCCCGTGCCATTGCTTCCCCCTTCTTTCCCCGCGCCCCATTGTTCTTCTTCTCCGGCAGCGGCAGCCCTTCCCCGGCAGGCGGGTGATGTCTAGTTTCTCTTCGACCTCCCGTTCTTCATGGCCGCAGTATGGACCCGTGCCTTTGACAAGATGCCCTGACTGCCCACGCCAAGAGCCTCTGAAGCGGTCGATCTGTAAGACGAACGACAACGGCAACCGTGGACGTGAGTTCCTTGCATGCGAGAGCTTGCCATATAGAGAGGGGGATAAGGTTAGATCTCGCTCCAATTGCTCTGTTTTCTATCGATTTTCTTGTTATTCCCTCGAATTTGGGATTTAGGGTTCACGTTGTTGTTTTCAGATCCTGGAGAAATGCAGGTATTTCGAGTGGATCGATGTGTACGTTCAGAGGCTTAAATTGCAGGAATCAATTGGCGGTATTGGGGAGCGCAATTTGGGAGGGGGGGTACTTGCTGTAGAGAATGCGGTGGAGAGAGGGGCCGTCCCGATTATGCCTAATGCTCCCAATGCAGAACTGGTGGAAGTGAAGGGAGAACTAAAGAAAATGAACAAGCAGTTAAAGCAGCTGATCGAGTTGAAGAAGCAAGCTAATCTGATGGCTGGTTGTTTTTTTTGTTGTATAATTGCGATCGGATTCTTATCATTGCTCGTCAAGCGCTAGAAGTTGTTACAAGGGATCCCTTGTTACAAATCCATTATTCAGTTACATGTACTTGTAGTTGTTTTCAAAGTTAGTGTGTGCATTCACCGAAATTACCAAAAAAAATAAGTGTTAGGGAATATAGGAATGCTAAAGATAGTTGATAATTGTTAGAGGGGTGACATATATGTATGTCTCATGTTTATACCAAAATTATACCACTTTTGGGACGTTTCAAATAACCAAAACTATATCCCAAACTATATTCCCTAAAAGAAAAGGAATGCTAAAGAAAGTTGATAATTGTTAGAGGGGTGATAAATAATCCATTCACCGAAATCCCACAAATATGCCAAATATGTATGTCGCATGTTTCTACTAGAATTATACCATTTTTGGGCCGTTTCAAATTGCCAAAACTATATTCCCTAAAAGAAAAGGAATGCTAAAGATAGTTGATAATTGTTAGAAGGGTGATAAATAATCCATTTACCGAAATCCCACAAATATGCCAAATATGTATGTCTCATGTTTCTACTAGAATTATACCATTTTTGGGCCGTTTCAAATTGCCAAAAAACTATTTTCCCTAAAAGAAAAGGAATGCTAAAGATAGTTGATAATTGTTAGAGGGGTGATAAATAATTCATTCACCGAAATGCCCCAAATATGCCAAACATGTATGTCTCATGTTTCTACCAAAATTATACCACTTTTGGGCCATTTCAAATTACCAAAACTAAATTCCCTAAAAGAAAAGGAATGCTAAAGATAGTTGATAATAGGGGTGATAAATATGTATGTCTCTTGTTTACCACTTTTTAGTTTAACATTTTTAAATCGTGGAAAATAATGCATAAATAGACTCCATAAATAATCCATAAATGCACACGGATCGACTCCACCAACCGTTGATAATAGAGGGAAGGGATAGTTACGTGGTAAAATAATCCATAAATGCACACGGATCGACTCCACCAACCATTGATCCACCGACAGAGAGAGAGGGGTGGCCACGAAGAGAGAGAGGGGGGTGGCCACGAAGAGACGGATAGGGGTATACTGCCCATTAGATCAGTGGATCAACGGTTGGTGGAGTCGATCCGTGTGACAACCGCTCAACCAATCAGGATAAGTTTGGGTTTCTGTGAGCATTTGTGACAGTACTTGAGGGCAAAACTGAGTACTACTAAGAAACCAAGGGCATGTAAATAGTAAATAGACTAAGGGATTCAAACAAAATAATTACAAAATGAAAAATGCGTGTTTTGTACAATATAATTCATATTGGGCTACATCAAATTATTTGCAATTCAAATATACATGAGTGTGACAATTATGGCCTCATTTAGACAAACTATGTTTTGGGGAAGATGTTTTGCAAAGGGGTTTGAGTGGAAAACCATGCATCTTCATAGCTACTAGTGATTATGAGAAGTGGCAATTTGTGGTAAAACATGATTTATCTATGTTGGTTAAGGTGGCAGGTTGCGTAGAAGACTCCATGAGTAGGTGCCACTATGTTTTTATTTTTTTGGATTTTTTTGCGCATGAAATGACTCAATTAGCTATGTTAATCTCATTTGTTGACTCTCTGTTGACCAGCTACTTGAGGGTAGAACTGAGTATATTGCACTTGCCAGTCTAGTACTCGAGGGGAAAACTGAGTGCATATAAAATTTCTGAATAAGGCCCGAGGGTAGAACTGAGTACGCGTGTCGCGGTGCACGCTGCAGCCGTGCATAGCGGACGCGTGTTGCGATACACCAAACGCCACCTTCGTCTTTATTATAGAGCCCCTCTTTCTCTCTCTCTCGACGCTTGCCCACTCTCATTCTCACTGCAACCGCCTCTCCTGTCCCATCATCTTCTCCACTTCGCGTCGAAAAACCCCCTAAGAAAAAACCCCGGCGATGGAGAAGCATGAGATGCCCATTGCCGACGTAGCCGCCGGCGCATCGGCCGCCGGCGCATCTTCCGGCGCATCTTCCGCCGGCGCATCGGCCGCCGGCGCATCGGCCGCCGGCCCCGTCCAGGCCCCCGTCGCTGCTTCCGACGTAGGCGCCGGCGCATCAGCCGCCGGCGCAATGGCCGCCGCCCCCGTCCAGGCACCCGTCCAGGCACCCGTCGATTGGGACCTGTATGAAGACCCGTACGAACCAGTGCCGTACGTCGCGCCGGCGAACCCCTACGACACCAGCATCGTCGACGACTACCCGGAGGTAACCCTTTGTTCCCTTGTTCTTATGCCATTTCAATCATTTTGTGTTAGATCTAGCGTTATTAGGGTTCGTCTGTTCCTAGTTCAATCCTTTTATGATAGATCTAGCGTTATTAGGGTTCGTCTGTTCCTAGTTCAATCCTTTTATGATAGATCTAGCATTATTATGATAGATCTAGCGTTATTAGTGTTTGTGATTTGCTTTTGTTTACGATTCGGTTAACTTATGTGAGTAATCAATCCCATCCCGTTAATTTGTGCCGATGATGATGAATATTTGGGCACAAATTGATTCAGGGTTTGGTCTGTGAACAATTGGTGTGTACAAATTTGTTGTGCATGATCTTTGGTTCACTGACCCAAATCTTGGATGTAAGTGTGTCCAATGTAACTGAGGCTTCTTTTTTTCGTGCCCATATTATCATGCATGATCTTTTGTTCACTCTCTGTTCCATCATCGCTGCAATTGACTCCGTGTTTTTCGATCTTTGGTGCTACGTGACAGGTGCAGAGCAGCGACGTCGACAGCGACGACGAGTCCTTCCACACCAAGACTCGTCACGTCCTCAGGAGGCTGCAGTCCGGCCATTACGATCGCCACTTTGCTCGAGGCGTTTACAGGTGCCCCTTCTGCAACAGGAGGCTCCGCGCCACCAACTTCAACTGCCTGGTGAACCATGCCGAATCCCTTGGCAGTGCCACCGGCGGCGCTAGAGTTGGAACGACCGTGAACGTGCATGCGTTCATGGCCAAACACAAAGCACTTGGGATTCACCTGCGCAGCCTCCAAGCTTAATCCCATGTAAAATGTAGCTTATGTTGGATCTAGGGATCGGTAGTACTGTTGAATCTGTCCTCAATATATATATATATGCTATGTTGGCTGCTGTATGCAGCTTTTCCTATATTTTCTCGATTTATTATGCTGCTGTGAATTTATCCTCTACTAGCTTCTAGATTTGCTACTAGATTTGTTAGCATATTGGGCAAAAAACGAGGGCCAAAAGGCAACAATCATTAAAGAAAGACAGAGATAGAAGCTTCTCTAGATTTGATACTAATTTGGTGAAAAGAGAGAACTGTTACAGAGAGAGAGAGGGGAAAAAGGCGCTCTGAAAAATGCCAATTTGGGCCGAGAGAGAAAAAACCGAGCTCTCACGTACAACCAAACGCGGTCTCGTCCTGTCCCACGCGGTCCCGTTCTACCAGCCCCACGCGACGCGGCCCCACACGACGCGGCCCCACACGTCAGCACGGAACGGTCAACTAAACGGCAAACCTCCCGTCCGAGCGTCTGCGAGGGGTTTCAAACTAGAGCGAGGGGGAAACTGAGGAAAAACTAAGCGGCTGGGGAAAACTGAGTACAACTAACGACCTGAGGGCACGAAAATAGAAATCCCTTGAAAAAATCATGCGTTGTTTTTATTGTATGGAAGCATTATTTTGGTTTTCTCCTTGATGCTTTATTTGGGTTGACTTGGCGCATGCTCACACATGTTAGACTCTTACAAAGTCGCCAATAGCCTCTATGATCATTTAGTTTTTGACTTTTGATGCCATCTTATGCTTCTTTTAATGTCGCTTTGTCGCTTTGCATGATTATGGCCATTATTGCTCTCTTAGTTGGTCGCTCCTAGTCTTTTGCTAGCCCTCATTTTGTACTGAGTATGAGCTCTACTCGTGCATCCAACTCCCAAAAACCAAGTTTGCCATTGTGTCCACTATAAACTCCTATGCATGGTATTTGTAAGCCATTCCAAAGTAAATTTTCATGTGCTACCTTTCAAAAACTTTCAACTACTTCTCGTTTTGTGACACTGTTTTCAGCTCATGGGGACGTAGTGGTCGGATTTGCTATCTTCCATATTGTCTTATTCCAAAAAAAAAGGCACTCCTCCATGGAATGTGAATGTTGGTGGGCACCCGATGGAATCGGTTAGCCATGGTTTGTGAAAGGAAAAAAGGTGGGGAGGAGTGCCAAGCTTTATAAAAGAGCACAAAAGTGCCAATCTCTCTCTCAAAAACTTGCTTCATTTTTGTATGGAAGATAGTAAGAACACCATTGCCAGTCGTTGACAAAGACAACCACCTCTCAAAACCAATTTTTATCTCTCTGTTTTACAAATGAAAAGCTCTAGCACATGTTTAATCACTGCTTCCCTCTGCGAAGGGCCTTTCTTTTACTTTTATGTTGAGTCTCCACCTTCTATCTTTATGCACCATTAAGAGAGCATAGTTGTCATTCTGAGTATAATGTGCATTGTCCCAAAGTTTTTCATTGATTGACTCATATTGTTGGTTTCACTTGTTCTTAAATTATTTGTATCTAGTCGCCCTCTTAAACTTTGAGATGTCCTATGCATTTATGTTTTGCTCTCTTTGAAGGACAAGCTGAAAACCATTTGTATGTTTTTCCTTATGATTTGAACACACGTTTGACTTTCATTGTTTCATTATCATGATCTTTTGTTTGTGTTCATTTACATGTTTACAACATGGTTGCTAAGTTCTTATTGTCATGATTATATCTTTCATGCCCATGTTTTAAGTTCTATTGATCCCAGCTCACCAATGCTTACATATATGATCAAGATTGTGTAGGTGCATATCACCTCAAAAATTATTCTTTGTTATCACTTACCTACTCGAGGACGAGCAGGAGTTAAGCTTGGGATGCTTGATATGTCTCAAACGTATCTATAATTTTTGATGCTCCATGCTTGTTTTTACACCATTTGCCTATTGTTTCGTTACACTTCGTGGCACTTTTATGCACTTTCCGGAACTAACCTATTAACAAGTGCCACAGAGCCAGTTCCCTGTTTTCTGCTGTTTTTGTGTTTCAGAAGTGATATACAGGAAATATTCTCGGAATTGGACGAAACAAGTTTCTGAAGTCTTATTTTACCCGGAAGCTTCCAGACATCCGAAGAGGTGTCAGAGGGGGGCCACCAGGGCCCCAGACACATGCCCGGCGCGGCCAGGGGTCTGGCCGCGCGGGGCCCGCGTGTGGAGGCCCTGGCCCTCCTCTGATATCGCCCCTTCGCCTATAAGAAGCCTCGGGACGGAAAACCCTAGGGGGAGTCGGCAATTTTCCAGAAAGAGTTCCGCAGCTCCGCCGCCGCCGTCGACGAATTTCGGGGGACAGAAGTCTCTGTTTCGGCACCCTGTCGGGACGGGGAAGTGCCCCCGGAGCCATCTCCATCGGTCTCCATCGCCGTCTCCGCCGTCTCCATCGACCTCACCGCCATCTCCATCAACCTTGCTGTCTCCTATGATGAGGAGGGAGTAGTTCATCCCCGGGGCTAAGGGCTCTACCGGTAGCTATGTGGTTCACCTCTCTCTCCCATGATGTGATCTTTATGTGATCGTGAGCTTTGTATCATGTTGAACAAGTACATGTTATTATTCAGATATTTTGTGTACTCTAGTGATGTTATTAAAGTAATCTATTCCTCCTGCTATGGTGTAACGGTGACAGTGCGTGCATCATGGTGGTACTTGGTTTAGGCTATGATTGTGATGTCTTGTGGATTATGAGAATAATTATTGCTATGATAGTATTGAGTGATCTATTCCTCCTTTCATGGTGTAATGTTGACAGTGTGTGCACCGTGTTAGTACTTGGTTTAAGTTGCAATGATTTCTATCTTGAATTGTGATCTGATTTGTTTATCGCTATGAGTGGTGTTTGTCAAGTACTTGATGAACTTTAAGGGGTGCTTCCGTAGCCACTACGCGATGATTAGTGATGTTCAATAGGAGAGTAATTCAGAGTACCTTAGCAAAGAGAAGTTACTTGTTCATTCATGTTATATTGTTGGGAGTGTGTCCACTAGTGAAAGTATGATCCCTAGGCCTTGTTTCCAAGCTTTGCATACCGTTTACTTGCTGTTTTGTTACTTGTTTGCTCGCAGCGATATTTATTTCACATCACGTTTGTTACTTATAATCATCTATACCACTTGTATTTCACTATCTCTTCGCCGAACTAGTGCACCTATACATCTGACAAGTGTATTGGGTGTGTTGGGGACACAAGAGACTTTTTGTATCGTAATTGCAGGGTTGCTTGAGAGGGATAGCTTTGACCTCTAACCTCCCTGAGTTCGATAAAACTTGGGTGATCCAGTTAAGGAAAACTTGCTGCTGTTCTACAAACCTCTGCACTTGGAGGCCCAACAAGTGTCTACAAAAATAGAAGTGCGTAGACATCATTGCTCACCATATGAGATAAGTAGAGATTGTATACTTCAGAAGTTAAATAGGTTGGTGCATCCATGGTTAAAGTCTAAATATTGGAGGATGGAACTCAACCTGTAAGTACAAGTTGTGCTAATCCATCATAAGCAATATTGCAGTGGTACCTGCAATTAAAATACAGTAAGGCATCTAACATTTCTGTTTAGTCTTTATTGTTATAAAGAAGATTGGCATGGAGGCATTATAGGCCATCGGGCATTGTCACAATTGGAAATTTTGGCTCATGTATGTTGGCAAAGAAAAAATACACTATTGCTGAAATGAAGAATAAATAAAATAAGCATGCACTGATTTACTTACCCTCATATGTTGGTAAATCAATGTAAAGATAAAACAAAATATCTCTTCAATCTGCATGAAATATTGTGAACAATATACGTAGAAGAAAATGAGTTAAATAGATGATTGCATAATTCAAGATGGTACTCAGCCTTTGAAACACCAAGCGAAATTGGCTTGTATTGAAAATATACACAGTATATGCCTGAGCTCCAATAAAACTGAGAAGTTCATACATTGCAGATAATGAATACGGTCAGCTCCTAGTGTCGACAACCCTGTTTCTTCAACATTATAAGCTGTAGAGAAAAAGGAGATCATAACTATATTCTTATATCACAACACTGTGTGCAGCTCCTTCCGCTTAATCTTCATACTTCTCTCCACCTGGATAGGTAACTGCTTGGAATTATTTCTTCATGATCGGTTTCACAAGAATTGTTGTCTCTCTTCCAGCCGGCTGCGCGCTCATCTATATTTTGGAACACCTATAAACTGAAATAATAAATCCCCAATTTGTACAGTGCTGATTCAGTAACCTTATGGCAAGAATAACCATACTTTTAAATATATATTCCACAAAAACTCATGCCACACAATGTGACGAGAACTATTTTTATTCCACAAAAAATGTATGGGCAGGGTTAATTGGAAAGTGAGTGAAATCCTATAATATAAAATCATGGAGGATGTTTACTAAAAATGCACATACATGCTAGCTGCAATGTTATTCATAAGAAATGCTTAATTATTAGCTATAACACAAACATCAACGCATATCACCTTTGGTCTTGAAATTTGGCACTCCTCAGAAATGTAAGAAATAATGGCATTCATAGAGCAATTGAATATTGCTCTACTTTTATGCCATCACAAGTAGGAGCCTGATATGGCAAATGACCTAATCTGAACAAATAGCTTCAGCAATACGTGATTGGAAAAGAGGTTCTTGTAACTTACAACAGTCATCTGAATCTTCGTGGTCATCATCCAGTGAAAGCAACTTCTGTAGGTTGCAATAACAATTTATTAGAAGGAAAAGGGAGGCATGATGGACTGACAGTGCCTTGAATTCAAGTAACTTGAGGCAAGGAGGATTTTTCCAGTGAATGTCATCCTTTTGGTTTGAAGAGGAAAATACATTACAAATGGGAGCATTTTTCTAAGAAGAGAGCTGCAGTTTTGTACATAAAAAATAGAAGGGGTAAACACTGCAAATAGCATATTGCAATAAATTGTCAAAAGTCTCGTTGCTACCAGGAAGCAATTTCTCTAAGCGTTAACTGTATACCTAAAGGATCTTTATTCTAGTTCAGAACCAAAATACCTTGTCAAAGATATATGAGCATATATACAGTTGTGCAGTTTGTCCATCCTGGATAAAAAATGGTGACCCTTTAGGTATACAGTTAACGCATTTTCTGGAAGCCACCAGAGACAAATAACTGAACATATTAGTAGGCCTTCTCGGTTTAGACAAAAAGCATTAGGTTCCAGAAAAGCTAATATATAAAAGCCGATTATGCAAAAGAATCTAAATAAGAGTAGAAGGATACATTGAACCAATTAACCACAATAGCTTCCAATTTCTCAAAATGGAGACAAATACTTTTTTGAATCAACACAATTCATCCCTTTATTATTTCATCTTTTTAGGTTTCCAATACTGATTTATAACTTTTGTATACATAATTATGTGTAGCCTCTACTCCTCTATTCAGAGCTCTCCCAATATTTACACCCCATAATATATTTATCAGGCCATAGGTTAGGACATTGTATATTTCCCTTTAACCTTCATGTAGTAGCGATTTTGAGTATAAATTCTTACAGTTTCAGCAGGTGCGTAAAACCACCTGAGGTCTTGTCTTGGAATAGACCCAATGAAGATCCTGTTGCAGAGCATAATCCCAATAAGTAGTAAGAATATAAGATTTAAGATAAGATGTACCATCTCCAGAAAATGTCAAACTGAAGCATCAATCTCTGAAAGTTCCTTTGATGAAAAAGAACTATTGGTACTTGGCTCGGTCTCATAAACAACCTATAGGTGAACACAAAGTTTGTAAAAACTTGATTTCTGATCCAACAACACGACTTTCATATATAATATTTATTATTCTTTTGAAGGGAAAAATATTCAGTAATCTACACTACCAATATGTCAAAGGTTGAGTAATGTATAACAAAAAATTAAGCAGTAGCCGGGCATGCTTATATAGAATTTGCTTAGAAGTGACAAAAAAGATTTATTTTTCAAGCTCCATGCTACTCAATTTGGTGGCAGTTTTCCATCAGATTGCTACGTAAAGGTGCATTTTCCAAATATTAGTAAATGAGGCTTCCATCGTTTGCTTATGCTGACAATTTATTAGAGCTGGTTTGTGAGCACTGTATTAATGTCAAAAAATAACCTAAGGATATATTACTATACCCAGACATCATTGTCAAGGGGTGTGAATAGCCAAAAGGAAACAACAAAAATTGCAATATGATTGAATTAGCACATCTAACCTAAGGATATATTATTATACCCAGACATCATTGAACAGAATCACTAACTTTTGTTCTTGAAATTAAGATGGTCTCTTAAACAAATAATCACTGGCTATCTGAACTGAAACTATTAAAAAGCAGATGAGTTATTTACATATAGCACATGATTAAAGCACCAAGCATCCATGTACAGACCTACAAACCATAAAGCCAAGAAACTCAAATTTAATTTTTCTTCGGACACAAATCAAGTCTCTTCTAGTAACAATAAATCTGTTTTAATTTGTATCAATTTCATATAGTGCTTGTTTAGAATTCAGATGCACATGACGGTCGAAGTGATGGACTACAAAATTGATATTCACACCAATCATCATATATAAGAGAAACAAATGCTCTAACAATTGGTATTCACGCTAAATATAAATAAGAAAACAATGTATGCGTACATAAACTCATCATCGAGCCCCTATACCCACTTACTCTTTGTTCCAAGTCCATGTTGCATAATGCCAATCAACACTAAATAACCACAAGATAACACACAATATTGCAGGTACAGAAATACATTTCATAACTACTGCCAAGGAAGAAAGAGTAACCACATAGAGTTATGACATATGTTTCATTTCTTCGGTAAAAATACCAGATGCACATTTCTTCAATTACTTATAGAATCAGAGTCCCTAATTGTGTGTACCTAGGTTTAAGCCTGTAATTTTAGTGATTGCTGCCCACCAAGAGACAAACATGTTTCCTTTTAATCTCACATCCATCCTTACTGGTTGTTTAAAATCCATGCTGCATGATTTCAATTGACAGTAAATTGAATAAATGTACAGTAATAACAGCAAGTGGCAAGTGAAACGATCTAATACATCCTCCTAAAGTATCTTTTTGATTGCATAAAAAATAGGGGTTATGGTACACTGAATAATTATGTTATTAGGCTGATTTCATAAAAACCAACCTTAAGACTAAAATGCAAATATTACCAGCATTAGGATAGTGTCTTTGGACTGAGGTCGCCCAAAAACATCATAGCAGTTAAGCAGGGAACTAATATGGGAAATTGAACACAAGAAAGGTAGCAGCTATTTCGAATAGAATTATTTCAAAATTCTCACCTTGTTTGCTTCCATTAAATTACCAAGAACATCCACCACCACAGGTTCAGTGGTTCACACAAATAAGAATGGAGAACATCTACAATGCAAAGAAAAATTTGGGATATGATTGAGAACAGCGAATTGGTAATGCACTGCCAACCAACTATAATCAAAGAGAAAAGGTATACTCTGGGAAGTAGTATGCCCTGACCTAGTTGCTCACCATGTGAGATAAGTAGAGATTGTATACTTCAGAAGTTAAACAGGTTGGTGCATCCATGGTTAAAGTCTAAATATTGGAGGATGGAACTCAACCTGTAAGTATAAGCTGTGCTAATCCATCATAAGCAATATTGCAGTGGTACCTGCAATTAAAATACAGTAAGGCATCTAACATTTCTGTTTGGTCTTTATTGTTATAAAGAAGATTGGCATGGAGGCATTATAGGCCATCGGGCATTGTCACAATTGGAAATTTTGGCTCATGTATGTTGGCAAAGAAAAAATACACTATTGCTGAAATGAAGAATAAATAAAATAAGCATGCACTGATTTACTTACCCTCATATGTTGGTAAATCAATGTAAAGATAAAACAAAATATCTCTTCAATCTGCATGAAATATTGTGAACAATATACGTAGAAGAAAATGAGTTAAATAGATGATTGCATAATTCAAGATGGTACTCAGCCTTTGAAACACCAAGCGAAATTGGCTTGTATTGAAAATATACACAGTATATGCCTGAGCTCCAATAAATCTGAGAAGTTCATACATTGCAGATAATGAAGACGGTCAGCTCCTAGTGTCGACAACCCTGTTTCTTCAACATTATAAGCTGTAGAGAAAAAGGAGATCATAACTATATTCTTATATCACAACACTGTGTGCAGCTCCTTCCGCTTAATCTTCATACTTCTCTCCACCTGGATAGGTAACTGCTTGGAATTATTTCTTCATGATCGGTTTCACAAGAATTGTTGTCTCTCTTCCAGCCGGCTGCGCGCTCATCTATATTTTGGAACACCTATAAACTGAAATAATAAATCCCCAATTTGTACAGTGCTGATTTAGTAACCTTATGGCAAGAATAACCATACTTTTAAATATATATTCCACAAAAACTCATGCCATACAATGTCACGAGAACTATTTTTATTCCACAAAAAATGTATGGGCAGGGTTAATTGGAAAGTGAGTGAAATCCTATAATATAAAATCATGGAGGATGTTTACTAAAAATGCACATACATGCTAGCTGCAATGTTATTCGTAAGAAATGCTTAATTATTAGCTATAACACAAACATCAACGCATATCACCTTTGGTCTTGAAATTTGGCACTCCTCAGAAATGTAAGAAATAATGGCATTCATAGAGCAATTGAATATTGCTCTACTTTTATGCCATCACAAGTAGGAGCCTGATATGGCAAATGACCTAATCTGAACAAATAGCTTCAGCAATACGTGATTGGAAAAGAGGTTCTTGTAACTTACAACAGTCATCTGAATCTTCGTGGTCATCATCCAGTGAAAGCAACTTCTGTAGGTTGCAATAACAATTTATTAGAAGGAAAAGGGAGGCATGATGGACTGACAGTGCCTTGAATTCAAGTAACTTGAGGCAAGGAAAGCTTGTAACCAGTGAGCTGGGTATCTACCTTCAAATTCCCATAGCATGTTTCAAGGTCATCATTTACCAGAAGATGGTCGAAAAGACCTATATGGAGAATACATAAGACATACATTAATCTTAGCTAGGATTTTCATCAAACACTTTGTATACACCAGGTACAAACAGATCTGCACACATCAAAATGTGATGCTTTGGTAGAGTACCTTTGACACAAAGAGGGAAAGAGAGATGAGAGGAAGAACCTGAAAAAAAAAGACAGAGGAGGGCACGCTGCTGCTGTTGGTTGGTGTTTTCATTGGCGAGGAGGACAGGTAATTGTGAAGCTGCACATCAAACTAAATGCGAGTAGTGCTCATCCACCTTCTTCTCCTCCATACGCTGCATCCTCTCCTACATCAGCCACAAAAAATTATAAGAGAAGAATATGAGGGAGAAAAAAGAGGAAATCAGAGCGGGAGAGAGAGAGAGACAGAGAGAGAGGGAGAGGGAGCTAACACTGCGGGGTGGGGAAGAAGATATCAGAGCTAGATGGGCGCTAGCGGCCGGAACAACTGCAGGGAGGAGCATCCCGGCCACAAAATCGCCCACACCCGCACGTGGAGGAGATCCTCGACGGCCCGGCCTCCTCGTCCGCTCCCCCACCCGTCGGCCCCGTTCTTCTGCCAAGCCGCTCCCCACCACCCGCTTGCGCGCCGCTCCTCCAGCCGACTGGCCGCGCCGCTCCGCCCACACCGCGCCGCTCGCGCCTGCACCGCTCTGCACGCGCGCTGCTCGCGCCTGCGTCGCCTTTGCGCCTGCATCGCCTACTCGCGCCGGGGGCCACCACCGCCTGCTCGCGCGGGGGGCCGCCTCGTACCTGCGCCTGCGCTGCCGCTTTGCACCGCCGCCGCCGCCGCACGCGGAGTGGGTGGGTGGGGATTTTTTGTAGGGTTTCGGTCGGAGGGCATTGGCTGGTTGAGGATATTCCTGTTTTTGTCTCTCTTGGACATACGCAAGTGGACACCGACGGGGCCCACCCGTCAGGCACAAGTGGCATGCAAGTGGGCTGTCCTGTAGATGCAAGTGGGAAGGAAACCGCCCTATGACCACTGGACCCCGAGAACTCGGCCCCACCCATCATTGACCTACTGGCTGAAGTACTCGGTGTCAAAAAATAAACACTTTGGCGCTTAGTAAAAAACAACAACCGTGAATCGATGGCCGAGATGCTCTGAAGGCTGCGATCCGATGGCCCGAATTGGCTAATCCTTGTGGAGGCCTCAATGGGGGGCACCAATTATACCTTTAGATGGTATGCGATTTACGAATAAGTGAGAAACTATCAGAATCATTCCAAGTTTACCGAAAGTGTTTTGGAGTATCATTAGAATAGTTACAGAGTTAGTAAATTATGTACGAGATTTATGGAATTGTTCCGGTAAAGTTTTATATGGGAAACATGATTACGAGAAATTTAGAGTGTTTGGAAGACCCTGGTGCCACTACTAGGATAACAGCTATAGGTAGCACAGCTACCTGTAGCACATTAAATATGTGGTGCGCTGCGGGTATTTACTCATAGCGCATCTATGCCCATGCGCTGCGGGTATATGACTTACCCGCAGTGTATCATATATTTAGTGCATTACAGGTAATTGTAGGCCTCGAGGGGTGCCCTCCCCCAACTTACCCACAACGTATGTGTCTGACATGCGTTGCGGGTAGTAAAACTATCCGTAGCGCATGCAGGCCCGTGCGCTACGGGTAATTTGGACGGGAACAAAATTCAATTTTTTTTGAAATTTTAGACTTACCCATACCGCACCGCCCAGTGCGCTATGGGTATACATATATGGTGCGCTATGGGTAAGTTTCCAGCCAAAATTTTTGAATCGGCGGGAATTTTTTTAAAAAAAAAATCGAATAGGCGGAATTTTTGTCAAACATTTTTGAATCGGTGGCAAAATTTTCAAAATTTGAAAATTTACCCATAGCACACCACATAGCCCATGCACTACGGGTAAGTTTCCAGAAAATTTTCACCCGCCACCCCCTGACCGCCTTTTCAGTTTTCCAGGAAATAAAAGAAAATGATACAAAAACTGAAAAAAATAAAAAATTGAGATGTAGTTATGTTACGTGATCTAGTTATTAGGAAAAATAATAAACTTAAATTTTGATATATTTTACAAAAAACTTTATGCCCCGGTAAAACGGCAATAACTTTTGCATATGAAGTCGGATGAAAAACTTTTTTATATGAAAAAGTATCTACACGAAAAGTTACATCCGAATTCAACGACCATAGGTCGTTTTGACAAATTTTAGAATCTCAAAATTTGAAAGGGAAAATAGACTTTTTTCTCACTTTATATTTTCAAATTTTTATTTTTACTTTTAATTTATATTGGACTAAACTTTTAGATTAGTTATATACACACATATATACGCACACATATAGCACACATGCAGACATATATACACATATATATCATACACACATATACACACATATACACACACATATACACATATATATGCACACATACACACATATATATACGCACACATATATGCACACATATATGCACACATACACACATATATACGCACACATACACACATGTATATGCACATATATACATACACAGATACACACATATACATACATATACAAACACATACACACATATATAATACATATACACATATACACATATGCACACATAAGCCTTAAGAGGATTGATATGATAGTAATATCAATAAGAACTTGGGTAGCTTTGAGATAGCTCATGAAAATAGAATGGAGAAGTTAAGCGTGCTCAGCCCGGAGTAATATAAGGATGAGTTCCCTAGCGGGAAGTCAAGAAATTTGGTGTGATTTGAAAATGTTCATGATGTGATAAAATCCCCAAAAATTTAAAATACTACAGTTTTTCACATTATTTCAATTTTTATAATTTTCAAAAAAAATAGGTTTTTTTAGATTTTTTAATTTTTTTAGATTTTCAAATCTTACCCATAGCGCATAGACCAGATTACCCGCAGCGCATGGGCTGGTGCGCTACGGGTAAATTACCCGTAGCGCACCAGCCATGAGCTACGGGTAATTAAATACCAGTGGCGTGGTACCGGCGGCGCACCGATAATGCGCTACGGGTAACCATTTTTGATGCGCCACGGGTAGCCTTTTTCTAGTAGTGCATAAGAGAGGGTAACCTCGAAAGGGGAGAAAGTGAAGGGGTGGCTGGCTGGGCCTCCCAGTCCCATTAGGGTGTCGCCAAGGCGAGCCCTAGAGCATCTGACTAGGCTCCAAGTGCCATGACACCCCCCCCCCCTTTCCACCAACCCCTTCTAGAAGGGGGCCTAGGGTTTTTTTGGTGGGGGTGACCCACCAGGGGAGGCGATGACCAACCTAACCCTAGGGAGGGGCGGAGGTCAACCTTGCCCACTCCCTAAGACTCCCTCCTACCTTGCCCCTTATATAAAGAAGAGCCCCCTCCTCTTTGAGTACACGTGCAATTGAGCTCTCCCTCTGTTAGATCTAAACAGTGAGTCAGTTGCCTCTCTCTCCACATACGCCAAAAGGCTAAAACACTTCCCATGAGCTCCTAGCCCTGTACGACGAAGCCCTCATGGATTGTACCTCTGTACGCGTGGATGTACATGTGGATATCGGCAGAGGAATCATGCTTTTGATTCCATGATCATGACAAAAGAATTATCCTCACAGCTTGAGGGATATGCCTAGTTGTGGGGATTGCCCATACTAGAGTCGTCAATGAGACGAGTCTTCATGATCGAATACTGTTATTGCACATACATGGAATAGATCTTGGGTGTTCGTGTAGGACAATTTTTTTATTTTACATTCATCGGACCCCAACAAGTTTAACATTCATTTTTATTTTGAGATGTGGGATTAACATTCTTTCAAAAGGTGATTGTGTCTTGTGCAAGTCATTATCCCAAAATATGGTATTTTATGCACAAATAAAACTTTAGTTGTTGTTCTTTGAAAAAATGCCCAGAAAATGGGTGTAAAATGCTAATACCACTACAAATTCTAGACCAAATTGAAAACATGCAACACGCTTGTAACCTTTCCCTTATCCTCAACTTATTCCTGGAACCACTAACCAACATTTGTTATTTTCCTCCCTCGGTCGAGCACCTTCTATCTGGCGCCCAGCGACGTTCTAATACAAATGAGTAAATTCCAAAAAACAATCACATTTCAGTCAGAAATACGCAAAACCACCGGTATTCATCTAAATTGAAAAAATCGACAGGTTTTGTGCAAATTCATTCCAATGTGCACCGATTGTTCAATTTAGCCCGATTAACACGATTTCTGACAAGTAGACCCCACTGCCAGTGTCGATGTGGCACAACGTGCATGTAATGAGGTCAAAACTTCAACAAACCTAACTATTTGGGGTCTTTTTGTAAAAAAATTGGGGGGGACCCACTTGTCAGTTCCTACCTCTTCCCCTCTTAGTGGATTCCACCATGGAATCTCACCGGAGCAGGGCCCACATGCGGTCGGCGGAGGAGGGGAGGCCGACGCCGGCGCAGGAGATGCCGATTCGGACGCAGGGGAGGCCGACCGCGCCCGCCCGCGCACTGCCAAAGCTCGCCCGTGTCCGCACACTGCTGTATCACGGTAGGACAACTTCTGTGGCCCTGCCTGGCTGGAGCTCGCCGTAGCCCTTCCATGGTGGGCCAGAGCTTGCCCGCGCACTCCTGTAGCACAGGAGGACACCTTCGGCCAGCCAGGGACAGAGCCGAGGGTGGCGCCGATGGTCGGAGCATGGGAGGTCGACGGCCGGAGCACGAGAGCTCGACGGGCCAGAGCACGGGAGGGCGGCGTCCAAGGAGGATGGGGACCAGAGCAGTGGAGGGCAGCGGCTGGAGCACGGGATGCTGGCGGTGAGGGCAGGAGAGGCTGGCGGTCAGAGCAAGGAACGCCAGCAGCGGGGTGGCTAGAGCATGGGTCGCTTGCGATGGGGCGACCTGAGCAGGGGACACCGACAGATTTGGGGAAAAAAGAAAAAAATTCTAACAAGTGGGTCCCACAAAAAAGTTCACAAAATAACCCGAAGTAGATATGTCCAAGCTTTGTCTTACCACGTCAGCACCAATAGTGTGAACTGATGTCAGAAATCGTGTTAACCAGCGTCAATTTCACAATCAATGTACATTGAAATGAATCTCCACAAAACTGGTGGAATTTTGCAATTTCACCATATACTGGTTGTTCCCACTGAATTGTGTTGGTTTTTTGGTATTTACACAATACAAATGTTGTGTGCATTGTGATACGTCCAAAACGTATCTACTTTCCCGAACACTTTTGCTATTGTTTCTACTCTAATTTGTGTGTTTTGAATACAACTAACATGGACTGACGCTATTTTCAGCAGAATTGCCCTGGTGTCTTGTTTTTGTGCAGAAATCCGACTTTCAGGAAAAATCCCGGAAAATACTGCAAAATTCCTATTTTACCAGAACACCCATGGAGCCAGAAGATGAGACGGAGAGGGGCTGGGAGCCAGGCTCACCACCAGGGGGTGCGGCCTAGGCCTGGCCGCGCCCACCTGTGGTGAGGCCACACCAGTCGCCTCCTCGAGCCCCCCTTTTGCCTACATATACCCTTCGACCTGAAACTATCGGGGGTTTGGTGTTTTTCCCAGATAGACTTCCGCTACGCCGCCACCATCAGAAACCGCGATTCGGAACCAGAAACTCTATTCTGGCACCCTGCCGGGACAGGGATTTGGAGGAGATCTTCATCACCATCATCACCGATGTCTCTCCATCAACCATCCATGACTCCCCCATCCATGTGTGAGTAATTCCCGCTGTAGGCGAAGGGATGGTAGGGATTGGATGAGATCATTCATGTAATTTGCTATGACATTGTTAGGGCATAGTGCCTAGTATCTATTGTTAAAGCTTATGATATTGTTGCAACTTGTTGTGCTTAATGCTTGTCACTTTGGGCCCGAGTGCCATGATCTCAGATCTGAACTTGTTATTGTTTTATGATGATACTTGTTGTTTATGATCTTACCTACAAGTTGCTTACACATATCGTTGTCCGGAACCCGAGGCTCCAAAGTGACAGCAATTGGGATAACCGGAGGGGATGGCTATGATGTGAGGATCACATGTGTTCACCGAGTGTTAATGCTTTGCTCCGGTACTTTATTAAAAGGGGTACCTTAATTACCAGTAGATTCCCTTGAGGCCCTGCTACAAACAGGCTAGTAGGATAGAAGATGTCGTGCAAGTTTCTCATTGCGAGCACGTACGACTATTTACAGAACACATGCATATGGTTGTTTAGTACTAGGATTTTTATCTTTATTTATCTGCAATTGCCCATGTCTCACTGATTTCATGAATTATCTTATCCATGCAACGCCCGTACATCTACCCCTATGTCTATAATATTTAATCCTAATGTTTACTATAGTTACTATTATCATCTTTACTTTATTATTGTTGCTACTATTTTACTACTATCACCACTATAAAACTGTTGCTACTGATAAACCGTTGCGAGCAAGTCTGTTTCCAGGTGCAGCTGAATTGGCAACTCATCTGTTAAGGATTATAAATATTCTTTGGCTCCCCTTGTGTCAAATCAATAAATTTGGGTTTTACTTCCCTCGAAGACGGTTGTGATCCCCTATGCTTGTGGGTCATCAAGACTATTTTCTGGCGCCGTTGCCGGGGAGCATAGCTTTATTTGTAAGTTCACTTGGGATTCATATTGTTCGCTGCAATCCATTCATCATGGGTAAACCTCGTGATGGAAAGTTTCCTATTTTGCCATCCACTACAAGAAGAGGTACGACCCTGAACACCTCTGTTGCTCTTGATTCGCCATCTGTTATGAGTAAGTTGCTTACACCATCGCATGCATGATGACCCACAAGTATAGGGGGTGTATCGTAGTACTTTCGATAAATAAGAGTGTCGAACCCAACGAGGAGCAGAAGGTGTTGATGAGTGGTTTTGATCAAGGATTCACTGTAAATACTAGCAAACAGGTTTTCAGGGGTATTTGGTAATACGAGTGATGAGGGGTTAACTCGACAAATGTCCTAGATGAAGGACTTAGGATCGGGGAGATAGGGCGTTGGATGAACTCGAAGGTAAAGTTAGTCGAAATAGGTGTGTGTCGAAAGTAAACTTGGGTATTCAACCTGGCTTGCTTTCAATCTGCCCTACGCCGTCCCCTCCTGGCCCCTATATATAGGTGGCCAGGTCTCGAGGATCGGGTAGGGTCCGATACAGATTACAATATCGACATACGGTAAGAACTCGTATTCGACTTATCGTTACAATTGGGCCTAGCTATACGGGCCGTGGGGGTACTCAACTAACGGGCTCTATTAACTATACCCTTGTCAGTAGCCCCTGTGATTCTACCAGAATTTGAGATTCTGGTTGAATCTCTAATCTTTAAATCTTTGACTTGATCAGCTCTTCGACTTCTTCATATCTTCAAATCTTCGACTTGGTCTTCCGACTTACTTTCATGATATTTTTCGCAAGGGGCTTTGATGAACAAGCCTGACAACTCTGACGGATCAAGAGGTTAGTTAACTGCCGGAACAGATACTTGTCACCTACTTCAAATTCAATCCCCTTGGATTTGAATTTGGGATACCGGTCAAACCCATTCTTTTGCCGCATTTAGGTCTTACAAAGAATGAATCCCAGTGATTCTCAGGGTACCCAGTGCGTCCACCAGGATTTTCTTCGCATCGTAGACACGGATACATTCCAGCAGAGCGCATCCATGTGCGTATACTAGGCCACACAGGACGGATCCCGGGGTCTTATCTTCGTGACAAGTCACGGCATTCGAGTTGTGTTGTGATAACATAACTCGAGAATCTCATGTCGCAGTCAAATTTTGACTGAAAATATTCGGGTTTAAACAACCAAAAAACTCGCTCCCGATGGGAATAACACTCCTCCTCTTCACATGCTCGAATGGTTGCCAAGAAATATCGTCGGGTGCGCGCTCAGCGCTCCCGATGGGAGTAGCCCCCGAGGCTATAGTCGAAAAAGACTTTTTCGAGTATATGCTCAAAATATAGTGCAATCCATTATACTTCAACTCGAGATACTCTAATAACATCTTGTCGTTGAATACGCGTCCACCACTCTAGTAAAGAGTTGCTTTCAATATCTTTGATAGTAGTAACCCGCAAGGCTATAATCGAAAATCCTTCATATATAATCTTGTTTATAAATTTTGCACTTGTCGGCGCCATCCTTCTTCCTTCTTATATCATCTTCTTTATGACGTCAATGAATACGTCACTCTGTATAAGTGCGAACCGTTTGATGGGCAGCACTGTAATTTTCGCGATTTTTGACCGTTAGTGGGCTGCCATTTCCGCTCTTTGCGCCACGTCTTAGCCCACGATCCTTCTCCCAGAAGGTATATAAGGGGCGTTGTGGGGGATTTTACTATTTACTAGTTTGTTCCCTCCGCCGCCTCCATTGCTGATCTCCTCTTCCTCCATCTCTCGCGCATAGTCCCCAAGCTCTCCGCGTATTAGATGCGCGTGAAACACCTGGCCACCAAGAACACCATGGCCAAGACCTCTTCCTCCACCAACTGGGTGCGCTCCACCATCACGAAGAAGGAGGTGGAGAAAGCCAGGGCGGACGGCCTCATCGCCGCCCAGGATTCCATCAAATTTCCAAGCACTGAGTGGATCCCGGAGCCCCCGAGCGGTTATCGGGTAATGTTCCTGGCTTTCCTCCTCCACGGCCTTTCTCTTCCTGCCCACGAGTTTCTCCGTGGGCTCCTCTTTGTTTATGGTGTGCAGCTTATACCTGGGCATGTTGTCGGGCCGGGCCGGGTCGGGCCGGGCCAGCAAAAAGCCCGACTCCAAAATCTGCTACCCAGGCCCGGCCCGGCCCGGCTGTCGGGCCTCATTTTTCTGCCCAAGCCCGGCCCGTCAGGCCAAAATAGTGCCGGGCCGTCGGGCTGTCGGGCCGGGCCTTCACTAATTTCACATTTTTCTCTGCCCAAGCCCGGCCCGTTACTCCTATCGGGCCTTAAATTCCTGCCCAGGCCCGGCCCGATAGCATGCTTTGGCCCGACGGGCCGGGCCATTTTCGGGCCGGGTCGGGCCGGGCCGGTCGGGCCGGGCTTCCCATGCCCAGCTATAGTGCAGCTTCACCAGCTTACACCAAATTCTATTCTTCACATTGCTTGCTTCGTGACTCTTTGTGAGTCGTTCCTGGGCATTGAGCCCCATTTTCTCCTCTGGAGGTCGATCTTCCGGCTCCGCCCCAATGTTGCTTTATGCAGAAAACCCGAACTCGGCGGAGCCGTTGTTTTGGTGCGTCCTGAGGCACAATATCTTGAATTTTCCATGGCCGTGTCTGTCCAAGGGTGGAGAACCAAGTGGTTCTATATCAAAGACAACAAGGCCTCTCCTGAAGATCAATATGGTCTAGCCCCCTTTGATGCCTCCAGGGAAGTAAAGAAATTGGCGTCATGGGATGCACTTCCCTCAGATGCAGAAGTACAACAAGTTCTTCCCATTCTCTCTTGAATTCAAGCTCTGAAAGGAGGCAGAGGAGGCGCTTTGTCGGGTATCCAGCTCATGGCGTTCTTCGTGCAACGTCGAGTTCAACCCCTACAGCATCGTCTTACCAACCTTTGGAGCTATTCAGGCTTGGAAGATCCTACTCGCGTCTCTGAAGATGTGATGAAAAAAGAAGATGTCGACAAGCAAGTCAGGAGTCTCACCAAGCTTACCAAGGAACACGCGGTTGCTGATTTGACCGCTGAGTACTTCGACTCCGTGCACCCTCTGCCCGAGGTATGTATCTGTGTCGTATTTTGTTCACTTGTTGTTGAATATTATTTACATCGAGTTGCGCTTTTCTTTGCCTTTCTTAACCTGTTAACTTGTTCATGTGCAGGGGCACCAATTCCTTATTTCGCACCCTCCTCTTCCAGAGGCAGGGCCCCTTCCGGCTGAGCTGGCCTTGTCTGTGTCTGAAGCCCCCGAGGCTGACGAGAATCAGGACGAAGATGATGCCGAAGAATCGGAAGAGGAAACTAGCTTGTTGACATCGTCGCCCCCCGTACTTGCTAAAGATACTGATGTCGACAAGAAGAGGAAGCGAGTCAAAGAATTTGCTTCTTCGAGTTCTGCAATGGCTAATAAGGCCTCTGTTCCTGCTAGAGATATGGAGTACTTTGACCTTCTGGCATCGTAAGTGTTTTTATTCGAGTTCCTCAATTGCATCTCTCTTGCCTTGTTTCCGTCGTGTTACTCATAAGTTCTTTGCTTCGTGTAGAGATGACGAAGAGCCGTCAAAAGCTGCTACAGCTACTCCTTCAATTCCTCCTGCTGTTGACGATGAGCCCCCGGCCCAAGAAGTTGCGCCTAGGGTTACCAGGGCCTCTGTAAAGAAGGTTCATGTGCCCCGAAACCCCAAGCGCTTGAAAAGGGCTAAAGAACCCGAAGTTTCTCTGGAAGCCCACGAATCCTCGGCTTCCCCCCATGACGTGAGCAATTTCTCCTGACTTATCTCCCTTGCATACACTCGTGCTTCTTACACGCTTTTTCTCTCAGGCTTTATTGAAGAGATTCGTCGCCTTGGGCACCGAATGCGCTGAGTACCTAAAGGTTGCGAAAGCTTCCGAAGGAATGTTCTATATCCATTCATGGTTTTTCCTCCACGCATATCTTTTGCTGTTTATCTGACTTCCTTTCTTCTTCTAAAGTAGCTGCTCTAGCAACAGCCAATGCCCGAATCGCGTCATTGGAGGCTGAGCTAAGTGCCTCGCAGAAGGCATATGATATTGCGGCCGCTGCCAAAACAAGTGCTGAGAAGTCGCAGAAATCAGCGCTTGGTAAGGCGAAAAAGGCTAAAAAAGCTCTAGCCGATGCCAACAGGGGGCACGCTCAGCGAGAGCAGGCCGTAATGGAGCACCTTCACACAATGTCTACTTCTGCTGAAAGTAAGTGTTTCGTCTTGCCTTCTTTTTCGACTTCTTGTTGTATTATTGATCTTCGCTAATTCTTTCTTTTACTTCTTTCTTTTCGACTTCCTTGGTCGCGCAGGATTTACCAAGGTGTCTTCTTCATCTTTGCCATCGGGCGATGATCCTCTGCTGACCGCAGTTAACCTACTCGAGGCAAACTGGATATCTATCCAGGAGACTTTTGAGTTGGTTAGCCGCGTTCTGTCGCGGTTATTTGTCGGGTTGTGGCCGAAAAAGAAGGCAGAAGTCCCAAAGGATAGCTTGGAGAATCTTGCCAAGTCCTTCGATACAATTGAGGACCCGACCCTACAGCTGAAGGGGCTCTCTCTGAAGCGCGGCGCTGAGGGTGCTATTGCACTTTCTTTTGCGCATGGTGCGGATTTCGACTGGGAGAAGGTGAGCTCTCCCCATGGCCGCACTCGCGATGAGATGAAGGTTTTCTTCGAGAAGGCGAAGAAGTTGGCGCCTGCACTGGCAGCGATTATTTCTCCTTCTGCGGCCTCCGCGGCATCTACTACACTAGCTCCAACGATGGAAGAGCATGCACCTTCGTCGACTTCTGGCGACGGATTTGCCATGCCCTCTTCTGCCACGGAGCAAAATGCTGAGGTGGCGTAGACTTCGGCTCCTCTGTAGCTTTCAATTGTTCCTTCTGAATGTAAAAAACTTTTAGTCGCGTGCAACCTGAGAACTTTAGTCAAAGGGTTTTGCACTTATGTAAATATATTTTCGCCTTATGAGGTCTTGTGCTGCCTTTCTGAAATATTTCTTCTTTCTTTTCTTTTGACTTCCAGTCGATGCATACCAACGATCCCTTGACTGGCGGACCTGCTCCTTCCGCTGCCCGCACCTTCGACTCGGCGGTTTCTTCACCTCCTAGTCAATGCACTCAATGTGCAGAGTATTCTTTAAGGATTTCTGATCTCGAATCTCGCTTGACTTTAGCCAAACGCCAAGCTCAGGTGGCATTTGACAAAGCTAGCAAAGCTTCTAATTTGACGAAGCAGGTATCCATTCTTGATGATAAGGTGTCCAGCTTGACGGTAAAGATTTTGCATCACGAGGAATGCAGTTCTTTTCTCCTTGGCATTATTGAATCCGCCTGCGAAATGTTAAGATGTAAGTTTCCTCTCGACTTATCTTTTTCTCTTTTTGTTCCACTGCTGTTCTTATGATATCCTCTTGCCCTCATAGGCACTTGTTTAGATTTCGCCGCTGAAGATCGTCGGGTTACTGAGCGGAATGCGGTCCTAGAGAAAATGTCCGCATGTGTTGAAAATTTGTGGTCTGATCCTCGACGCCGGCGTGCTGTTGTATTGCTTCAGGACCGTGCCCAGCATGTTGGCGAAGCGGTGGATGGCTGCAGAAGATCTCTCGTAACTATGCACTCGGTTATGCTTCCTCGTAATCTTGTGCCTTCAACTTTCCCACTACTTCTTGATACTTTTAGATCCAGCCAGCGAATTCATCGATTGATAGAACTGAACTTAGTGGCAGGTGCCAACTTTGCCCTTGGGTGGATACGCAAGTGGCAACCAAGACTCAATTATAGTTCTATGTCGCTGAGCTACCCTCCAGGTGGAGCTAGCCTTCGGGTACACTTGGAGAGTACCTTGCAGCCTGCCCGATGAATTATAGCCAGGCTGTTGCAAGAAGATGCCGCGTTTTTCCACGAGTTTCACTATTTAGACCCTTTGGGTGTGGATGATTCTGACAACCCGATGTTGTAATACTTATGGAAAACGCGAGAATTTCTTATTTCGCGACTATATGTCTGAGATATATTTTCAGAGCGTTTTTTTATATGACTCGTGCGTTTGCCGCATTTTCTCTTTGAAAGACTCGTAAACTCGAATCTGAGGAACGTTTTGTCTTTATTATACTTGTAATGTAAGATACATGGGGTGACCCAAGAGATCCGGCCCATGGCCTGTGTTCTGGATCTAGAGGGCATTGCCCCTGGTATAACTCGTGGATTTTACAGCCTTCTTCTTCTACTCTATTTTATTGTTCTTGAATTCTTATGCCATCATGGCTTTCTCTTCTTCTCCTGCATCTTTAACTTCTCCCGATGCTCCTACTCGTGGTTTTTTCATCTCCGGCTCCGCAACGCGTCCTTCGAGTAGCTTGACGCCTTCTGTAGTCATATTGTTCGCCTTTTCTGCATAGTTGGCTATCATGCCAAAGTTTTGCGCCATCTTGTGGAACTCCCTGTCGCAGAGATCTGAGACTTCAAAGCTTCCTTTTACTGTAATTATTCCTCTTGGTCCTGGCATTTTGAGTACCAGATATGCATAGTGTGGCACTGCCATGAATCGCGAAAACGCGGGTCGCCCGAGGATCGCATGATACTGAGATGGCCAGTCCATGACTTCGAAGTCCAGTTTTTCTCTCCTGTAGTTTTGTCGGTTGCCGAAGCAAATATTGAGTGCTATTCGACCCAGTGGGTAATTGGCACTTCCTGGTACGATTCCGTGGAAAGAACAATCCGTTGGTTTCAGGAACTCTAGTGATATGTGCATTGCTCTGAGCGTTTTTGCGTATATCAGGTTAATCCCACTTGCTGCATCCATGAATATTCTGTCGACATCATATGCGCCGATTTGAGCTTTAAGTACCAAAGGCGCGTTTCCTGGCCGAGGTACTGTTATAGGGTGGTCTTCTCTGTTGAACTCGATTGGTTGTTCTGACCAATGCAGATACTCCGTTGTGGCTGGAGGTGAGATGACTGCTAAGTTGACTTGTCGAGTGATACTCTTTTCTTCTTTGTTCGACTTGGGCACAGGTTGTATCATTGCTGTGATGTGGCCCTTTGATAGAACGTATCCTTCGTCGTCGTCGTGCCCTTGGTTTTGCTGGTCTTGTCCTTGAGGAGCTCTGTTGTTTCCTTGTTGTTTTGTCGGAGGATTGTTGCTTCCTTCAAATCCTTGTCGCCTTGCTTCGGTTTGCTTGTTTAATGCTGCCTCTTGCAGTTTTAAGAATGTTGTGCAATCTTTCATTGCGTGCCTTGATACTCGCTTCCCATCGACGAATGCTGAGTGTATATGACAAGGTCCGTTGAGCATATCTTCTGGCGATGGGTTGTACTCTCTGGGTTCTCTTGTGGGAAACTTTTTGTAGTCCTCTTTCCCGTAGCTTCGATATCCCGAGTTCCGGCGATCGCTTCCTTGATAGCTGTTGTCTTTGTATCCTGCGGCGACTTGGCTATGAGAGCCATAGTTGTCATAATTTCGGGACCGTCTCCTTTGACTTCCATATCTATTTCTTCTATCGTCCTCTGGGGATCTCGTCCGCTTGTTGTTGCATGCATCTTCTCCATCTGCAAATCTGTTTGCTACGTCCATGAGGTCTGACACTGTTTTTGGCTTGATTCTGCCCATCTCTTCGACTAGGTCTCTTCGCCTTAATCCGATGATGAACGCATCTATTGCTCTTTCGTCTGAAACTTCGACTGCCGAATTTTTGATGAGAATCCATCTTTGGATGTATGCCCGCAATGTTTCATCGCGTTGTTGTACACACGTTTGACTTCTTCTATTGATGCTGGCCGCTTGTATGTCGACCTGAAGTTGCTTGTAAATTGCTTTGTGAGGTCTTCCCAGCTTCCAATAGTTTCTTTCTCTAGTTTGCTCAACCATGACCTTGCTGCGCCGGTGAGGTGTAGTTGCAAACTTTGCATTGCTGTTTCTTTGGTTCCTCCTAATATTTGTACTGCTTGTAGATAATCTGAGAGCCATGATTGCGGTTCCTGTGATCCATTATACTTTTGCTGATCATGAGGTAACTTGAATCCCTTGGGAACTGGAGTGGTGCGAACCCTGCGGGTAAAGCATGATGCCCCCATCTCTTTTTCGTCTTCTTCATAATCGCGTTTTTCATTTGGGGATCGCGATCTTCGGGTTCCACCGTGTTGTTTTGGTGATGGCGATCGAGATCGTTGCTTGCTGCTTCTGCGCCGAGGACTGTTGTGACGGCGAGGTGACCTTGCTTTATGTGCTTCCTTGTGATGATGCGCTTCCTCTCCTTTTGTTGATAGCTTGTGGCCCACCATGTTAAGTCCGTTTAATGCTGCTCTGTGCATATGTTCCCTAGGATCTCCTGGACTTGGTTGAGTTGTGAGCAGATATGCTTGCGCTGCTACTAGTGCTGCTTCAGGGGTTTTTGGTAAGATGTTCCTCTGCTCGTCGACCGATAGGAAGGACGAGTCGAGGTTTTTGGAGATACTTTGCCTGTCGGAATACTCGAGGTTGTCGTACCTTGAACCATGTCGATGATTTTTCCTTGCGTTACTATATGATGCGTCGCTTCGCGCTTTACGAGCGGCATCGCTAGCTGCGATGGCTGATTCCTTCCTTTTTTGGATCTCTATTTTCTCCTTTGCTAGTTGCTTCGCCTGCTGTCTTAGGGCATAATGATACCCCAAAAGCATGTCTTTGCTGGAGTTTGATGGTATTGGCGTGCCGTGCTCTACGGCTTCTCTTATTATCCTCCATTCATCGACTGATAGTCGAATTTTTTCCCTGGCTGTGAGGGATTCTGCTGTTTGTCCTTCTGCTAGGTGGTTTGCTCCTCTGTCGATATTTGCTGGGTTTAGCACTGGGTTATTATTTTCGTCGAATTCTTCTGAGTTGTCTCCTACAATGGCGAGCACCTGGCATTGTCTGCCGATATTACTATTGAAGCTTGAGAAGATCGAGTCACCATCTTCAGAAAGCTCTAACCCTGTCTTCCATGTGTCTGTTGATTTGTCTGAGATATGGTCGAGGCAGATCATGAGATCGTCGAGTTGGACTCCTACGTCGAGATTTTCCTTTGCTTCTTCTGCGACTTTTCCTTTTTGCACTTCTCCTAGGCTGACCGGCGAGTTTACTTCGCTGGAAGAGCCGTCGGAATACTCCATCATTGCTATTGTTTCGGTCTCACTTGCCGTCGGATCTTGTTTCGTCGGATCTGAAAGGCGAGATGAGCCTAATGGCCCGATGAGGATGCTCAAACTTCCAATTGTCAATTCCATCTCTTGATTTTCGTCGACTTCTGCACTGATGTTGGCTAAAAGCGAAAAAGCCGTCGAATTCATGGTTCCAACACCCAAGGTCCCCACGGTCGGCGCCAATTGACGAGGGGTTAACTCGACAAATGTCCTAGATGAAGGACTTAGGATCGGGGAGATAGGGCGTTGGATGAACTCGAAGGTAAAGTTAGTCGAAATAGGTGTGTGTCGAAAGTAAACTTGGGTATTCAACCTGGCTTGCTTTCAATCTGCCCTACGCCGTCCCCTCTTGGCCCCTATATATAGGTGGCCAGGTCTCGAGGATCGGGTAGGGTCCGATACAGATTACAATATTGACATACGGTAAGAACTCGTATTCGACTTATCGTTACAATTGGGCCTAGCTATACGGGCCTTAGGGGTACTCAACTAACGGGCTCTATTAACTATACCCTTGTCAACGAGTAAATAAAGTGCGAGTAAATAAAAGACAGTAGTAACAATTGCAGCAAGTGGCCCAATCCTTTCTTCAGCAAAGGACAAGCCGGTTGTGTAACTTATAATAACCAAACGTTCTCGAGGACACACGGGAGTTTCTGTCAAGAGCTTTCGCTTCATAAAGCCAATAGTCTTTATTGGTTTGATAGGTGTTATGGGAGTGAACCTGTGCTAGCGCACTACCCTTACTAGGATAAATACACACTTGTGATTATAACCCTTGCAAGCATCCGCAAATACAAGAAAGTAATTAAGATAAATCTAACCACAGCCTTAAACTCTAAGATCCTACGCTCCCTGGTGCAAAGGTTTCCCAACGGAGGTTTAGGTTTCTGTCACTCCAGCAACCCCACAATTGGTAGCCAAATACACAATGCATCTCACTAGGCCCATAAATGGTAAAGTATCATGTAGTCGATGTTCACATGACACCACTAGTGAAATAGCACCACAACAATATCAAACCATTAAATATTCTCAACAATAATTCACTACTAACATCTTGACTTCTCCCATGTCCTCAAGAAGTAAACGAACTACTCACAAGACATCATATGGATCATGATCAGAGGTGAAATAATGGTAAATAACAATCTGAACATAAACCTTAATTCAACGGTTCCACTCAATAGCATCAACTACAAGAGTAATCAACACCGGGAAAGTTTCCCCTATGAATATAGCAAGATCCAACTCAAGATGTTACAGCGGGATGGCGTGGTGATGGTGGTGATGAAAGTGCTGGTGATGGAGATGATGATGATGATCCCGATGAAGTCCGGTGCGATGATGATGACGATGGCGACGATCTCCCCTCTCCGGGAAGGAATTTTCCCGGCAGATTTCTGCCTGCCGGAGAGCTTTTCTCTCTCTGGTGTTTTCCGCCCCGCAGAGGCGGCTGTGTCTATCTCTGAGCCCTCCTCTTGACTTAGGTTTTCGGGGACGATGAATTACGCGAAGGGGCGATGGCAGAAGTGGGCCAGGGTGGCCTCACACAGGGCTGGCGCGGCCAGGGGTCAGGTCGCGCCGCCCTGGCGTGAGGGCCCCTCCTGGCTCCTCTCGACTCCTCCTTCTGGCTTCCTGAGTCTTCTGGGAAAATATAATTTCCTGGTATTTTTTTGGAATTTTCCTGATCTTCAAAATATGGTACCTTGATGGTCCTTTTTCCAGCAGAATCCTGACTCCGGCAGCAAATCCTCCAATGATCATCAAACATGTGAAAACAAGGGAAATAACATAAGTATCAACTCTAAATATGAAATATATCAATGAATAACAGTAAATTATGATACAAAATAGTGATGCAAAATGGACGTATCAACCCCCCTGATACGTCTCAAACGTATCTATAATTTTTGATGCTCATGCTTGTTTTTACACCATTTGCCTAATGTTTCGTTACACTTCGTGGCACTTTTATGCATTTTCCGGAACTAACCTATTAACAAGATGCCACAGTGCCAGTTCCCTGTTTTCTGCTATTTTCGTGTTTCAGAGTGATACACAGGAAATATTCTCGGAATTGGACGAAACAAGTTCCTGAAGTCTTATTTTTCCCGGGAACATCCAGACATCCGAAGAGAGGAAGGAGAAGGGCCACAGGCCTCCCTCACACAGGGCTAGCGCGGCCCAGGCCCTGGCCGCGCCACCCTTGTGTGAGGAGGCCTGGGGCCGCCTCTGACATCGCCCCTTCGCCTATAAGAAGCCTCGGGACGGAAAACCCTAAAGGAGTCGACAATTTTCCAGAAACAGTTCCGCAGCTCCGCCGCCGTCGCCGACGAATTTCGGGGGACAGGAGTCTCTGTTCCGGCACCCTGCCGGGACGGGGAAGTGCCCCCGGAGCCATCTCCATCGGTCTCCATCGCCGTCTCCGCCGTCTCCATCGACCTCACCGCCATCTCCATCAACCTTGCTGTCTCCTATGATGAGGAGGGGGTAGTTCATCCCCAGGGCTGAGGGCTCTACCGGTAGCTATGTGGTTCACCTCTCTCTCCCATGATGTGATCTTTATGTGATCGTGAGCTTTGTATCATGTTGAACAAGTAGATGTTATTATTCAGATATTATGTGTACTCTAGTGGTGATTGTTAAAGTAATCTATTCCTCCTGCCATGGTGTAACGGTGACAGTGCGTGCATCATGGTGGTACTTGGTTTAGGCTATGATTGTGATCTCTTGTGGATTATGAGAATAATTATTGCTATGATAGTTTGAGTGATCTATTCCTCCTTTCATGGTGTAATGGTGACAGTGTGTGCACCGTGTTAGTACTTGGTCTAAGTTGCAATGATATCTATCTTGAGTTGTGCTTTGATTTGGGTATCTCTATGAGTGGTGTTTGTCAAGTACTTGATGAACTTTAAGGGGTGCTTCTGTAGCCACTACACAATGATTAGTGTTGTTCAATAGGAGAGCAATTCAGAGTACCATAGTGGAGAGAAGTTGTTTATTTGTTCAATCATGTTATATTGTTGGGAGTGTGTCCACTAGTGAAAGTATGATCCCTAGGCCTTGTTTCCAAGCATTGCACACCGTTTACTTGCTATTTTGTTACTTGTTTGCTCGCAGCAATATTTATTTCACATCACGTTTGCTACTTATAATCATCTATACCACTTGTATTTCACTATCTCTTCGCCGAACTAGTGCACCTATACATCTGACAAGTGTATTGGGTGTGTTGGGGACACAAGAGACTTTCTGTATCGTAATTGCAGGGTTGCTTGAGAGGGATAGCTTTGACCTCTAACCTCCCTGAGTTCGATAAACCTTGGGTGATCCACTTAAGGGAAACTTGCTGCTGTTCTACAAACCTCTGCACTTGGAGGCCCAACAAGTGTCTACAAGAATAGAAGTGCGTAGACATCAAGCTCTTTTTTGGCGCCGTTGCCGGGGAGGTAAGGTAAAAGGTACTCACATCCTTTGGCTACTAAGTCTTTTAGTTGCTAGTGAGTGCTCGGAGTTATTTCCTTTAGATTCTGCAATTACATCTTTTTGTTTCTTGTTTTTATTTTCACTAGTTAGGTTTAATGGAAAACAATGAGTTCTGTAGTCTTTTTCCTGATTTTAGATTTGAAGAGAAAATTGAAAATCCTTTGGAGCTTATTTCGCATAGCAATGTCATTAGTATGAATGCTTTGAATACCGTTATTGCTAATGCTATAGAAAAGTCTAAGCTTGGGGAAGCTGGTTTTGTTGAGTATGATATTTTTAGTCCCCCAGCTTTAGTGGAGAAAGTTTGCTCTGATGATATTTTATCTCCCATATGTGATGTTTCTAATGATGCTTGTGCTCCCCATCCTTTTAAAATACCTATGAAGATTGTTGAACGTGTTAGGGATAACTGCTATTTAGGTGATGGAACTGTCCATCCTGGTGATCATTTGCTCTTTATACATGAATTATGCGAGTTGTTCCAGTGTGTAGGTATTTCAATGAACCAAGTTAAGAAGAAGCTATTTTCTTTATCACTGAAAGGCAGAGCTGAGGAATGGTATCGGCTGCTTGAAGATGGTCCATCTGTTGGCTGGGAGGAAATTGTACCTCTCTTTTATTCTAAATTCTATCCTCCAAGTGAGATTCATAAAGATCGTAATCAGATATATAATTTTTGGCCTCATGAGGAAGAAAGCATTGCCCAAGCGTGGGGAAGATTGAAGTTACTAATGCATAAATGCCCTATTCATGATCTTCCCCGTAATATTGTTATTAATAATTTTATGCAAGGCTTTCAGGATATTACAAGGACTATCTAGATGCATGCTTTGATTGGTCTTTCACAAGCAAGGATGTCGACACCAAGTGGGGTCTGCTTGAGACAATTCAAAACAATATTGAAGGTTGGGATAGCGACAAAGGTAAAGGATCAGGTATGAATTATGAGTTTGATTGCATTAAGTCTTTTGCTGAAACTGCTAATTTTCAAGAGCTTAGTGCTAAATATGGTCTTGATCCTCAAATTATGGTTGATTGCTTTAAAGCCTTTGCTTCCCATATGAATGTTCCTAAAGGAAATGGGGACGTGTATCATGAACCTTTTAAGGACACTTGCATAGAAAGTGATATTGTTATTGATGATTGCAATAAACATGCTCAAACTTCTAAAAGTCCTATTTCTTACAAGCATGTTAATTTTTGTGGAGTACATAGACCTTGTGAACAGAGTTACAACAAGGAAGATTATTGCATCACCCACGCAAATGAAGAAACCAGTATGTGGCTCAAGGATCTAGATGTGCTTGGTGAATGGGTTTGTGAGCTTTATCCTTTTCTTTGTGAATTTTGCGGTGAAAAGGGGCACTTTAATTTTCAATGCCCAATTAATCGAACAAGTACCGCAGATTTGTATTGTGATGATAAGATTACTTTCAATCAGTATGATGAGCTTACTTTGTTTTTGAATTGTGAAGAGATATCTAGAAAGATTGCTTTGGTAGACATGAATGATGTTGATCTTAATAGCACCCTTCGTGGTTGTCATCTCTATTGTGCTAAAGATTGCCTCGCAAATACTTACTTACAAGATCTTATTAAACATGACGTTTTGCCAAGCTATGACAGGACTGGTAGATGTTTTTATCTTATTAATAGAGAGGAGGAATCCTCCAAAGTTTCTTCTGTTGTTTCTGTCAGCAAACCAGATTATGTGGAGAAGATGCCTTTCCCTCCTAAAGAATATGTGGAGAAGATGCCCTTCAAGTCTCTCCCTCCTAAAGGAGAGAGTAAGAAGAGTAAGAAGAAGAAGAAGAAGAAGAAGAAGAGGAGTAAGAGGCGAGAGGACACGGTATCTTCCCCTAAGCGTTATGATCCTGCTATAGATTATGATAATTCTGATTGGGATGATGTTCCTATGCCTATTACTTATGTTAGTGATCATGATTGGGAAAAGCACTCTACTTTTGATATTGAAAATCTTTTTGGTACCAATTCTAAGGTTAATAATTGTTGTACCATTAGTGCTATCCATGTTCCTTCTTATGATGATATGTTTGATGAATATTCTTTGCGACATAGTAGTTCTCTATCTCTTGATGATACTAAGCCTCTAGTTTATGATGATGAGTATAATGTTTTCAGTTCACCTACTTTTGAGGAGAAAAATAGTTATGATTACAATATGCCTCCTGTTTTTGATGATTATGGTGATGAGAATAATTATTCTGTTGAATCTGCTCCTACTACGATTGTTCATGTGGGGAGTATTCATTCTTTTATGCATGTAGCTCATGATAGGGATGTTTTATGTGATAGTTACATTGTTAATTCTATTCAAGATGCTACTGAAAGTTATTATGAGAGAGGGAAACATGGTTTGATGAATCTCAACAATATTGAGTTTCCCCTCTTTATGTTGCAATTCTTAAAGTTGTACTTGTTTTGCCTTCCTATGTTTTTCGCTTTGCGCTTTCATGACTTGTCTCTTTACAAGACTATTTTTCATAGGAAGTGGTTTAGATTTAAATGTGTTCCATACTTGCTTTTTGATGCTCTCTATTGCTTTAAGTTCCTATATGGCGCCTTTGCCTCAAGCTCTTATATGGCGCCCACTTGAGCATCTTTGCAAATTACTGCGCCTAGCTCAAAGGCGTTAAAGAAAAGCACTCTTGGGAGATAACCCATTGTTTATTTTCAGTAATTTTTCTTTTATTTGAGTCTTGGAAGTTATTACTACTGTAATAACCGCTCCTTATCCTTTTTATTTCGTTTTTGTGCGAAGAGAAGCCTCTAATTTGAGTGAGGTAAAGATTTAGGGATGTTGCTGTCCTGAAACTGTTTTCGGTGCTGCACCGTAAAAATTCGTGAAAATTCTCTGTATATCCTTTGGACCTGCGATTTCTTGTGCATATGCCCCAGGTTATATCCAAACTTTTCTTAGTTGAACACTTTTTTATTTGAGCAACAGAAAATCCCTCAAAAATTCGACCTTTGTCAGCTGTTCAGTTTTGACAGATTTCTGCCAATATTTGTGTTTGCCACTTTATCGCTTTCTTTTGAGTTCTTTTGATCATGGAACTTTTAGAGAGGTTGCTACAGTAGTTTATGCTTAATATGTGGTGGTTTTAGGTTGAAACCTGAAGCAAAAAGGGTTGATTATATGTCATGCTTGCACTAATGTTGCTAATAGATTTGTGTTTAGTTTTGTATGAAGGAAGTTTTCAAGTGTAGGGATTGGAGAATGATGAGATGAGTTGAAGAATGGACAAAAGCTCAAGCTTGGGGATGCCCATGCATCACCCCAAGAAATATCCAAGAAGTACAAGCGTCAAAGCTTGGGGATGCCCCCGAGGCACCCCTTCTTCATCGGCAAAAATCAGGTCACCTTTCAAGACACTATATTTTTATTGCTTCATGCACTATGTGTTTTTCTTGGAGCGTCAGTTGTTTTAGTTTTCTTAGTTAGTTTAGTTTTGTTTGCTGCAATAAATGGTTAGATCACATCATGTTTCTTTTGGAGGGAGATGAACTCCGTTTTTCATTTGCCAAGAACACTCTGTTTTTCACTCTTATCGTTTCAATGAGTGTTCTCTTTTTTTTGCTACTGATTTGGTTTTCGTTTTTCCTTTGATTTGCATTCAGATCTTGTTATATCTTTTCATCAAGGTGTATTTTTGCCTCTGGTCTTTATTGGTTTTTATCAAAAGAGGTGTTTATAAAAATTTCAAATGGTGTTGGAAACGAGAAAAAGTTTCATGCAAAATAGTGGTACAAGAAGGAGCTTGTGTAGACTGCGGCTTAGGCTTTTTCATGTCATGCTTGATGTCTTTTTGATAGTATGCTTAGTGGTTTTGCTGTAGCATGACTTGTCTCAAATAACTGAGATTGCTTAATGAGCCTTTGAAAAAATCATGCGTTGTTTTTATTGTATGGAAGCATTATTTTGGTTTTCTCCTTGATGCTTTATTTGGGTTGACTTGGCGCATGCTCACACATGTTTGACTCATACAAAGTCGCCATAGCCTCTATGATCATTTAGTTTTTGACTTTTGATGCCATCTTATGCTTCTTTTAATGATGCTTTGTCGCTTTGCATGATTATGGCCGTTATTGCTCTCTTAGTGGGTCGCTCCCAGTCTTTTGCTAGCCCTCGCCTTGTACTGAGTATGAGCTCTACTCGTGCATCCAACTCCTAAAAACTAAGTTTGCCATTGTGTCCACTATAAATCCCTATGCATGGTATTTGTAAGCCATTCCTAGTAAATTTTCATGTGCTACCTTTCAATACCTTCAAAATACTTCTCGTTTTGTGACACTGTTTTCATCTCATGGGGACGTAGTGGTCAGATTTGCTATCTTCCATATTGCTTATTCCAAAAAGAAAAAAAAAGAAAAAAGAAAAGAAAAAAGGCACTCCTCCATGGAATGTGAATGTTGGTGGGCACCCGATGGAATCGGTTAGCCATGGTTTGAGAAAGGAAAAAAAAGGTGGGGAGGAGTGCCAAGCTTTATAAAAGAGCACAAAAGTGCCAATCTCTCTCTCAAAAACTTGCTTCATTTTTGTATGGAAGATAGTAAGAACCCCATTGCCAGTCGTTGACAAAAGCAACCACCTCTCAAAACCCAATTTTTATCTCTCTGTTTTACAAATGAAAAGCTCTAGCACATGTTTAATCACTGCTTCCCTCCGCGAAGGGCCTTTCTTTTACTTTTATGTTGAGTCACCACCTTCTATCTTTATGCACCATTAAGAGAGCATAGTTGTCATTCTGAGTATAATGTGCATTCTCCCAAAGTTTTCATTGATTGATTCATATTGTTGGTTTCACTTGTTCTTAAATTATTTGTATCTAGTCGCCCTCTTAAACTTGAAGGTGTCCTATGCATTTATGTTTTGCTATTCCATGAGGGACAAGCTGAAAACCATTTGTATGTTTTTCCTTATGATTTGAACACACGTTTGACTTTCATTGTTTCATTTTCATGATCTTTTGTTTGTGTTCATTTGCATGTTATAACATGGTTGCTAAGTTTCTATTATCAAGATTATATCTTCATGCCCATGTTTTAAGTTCTTATGATCCCAGATCACAAATGCTTACATATATGATCAAGATTGTGTAGGTGCATGTCACCTCAAAAATTATTCTTTTGTTATCACTTACCTACTCGAGGACGAGCAGGGGTTAAGTTTGGGGATGCTGATACGTCTCAAACGTATCTATAATTTTTGATGCTCCATGCTTGTTTTTACACCATTTGCCTAATGTTTCATTACACTTCGTGGCACTTTTATGCATTTTCCGGAACTAACCTATTAACAAGATGCCACAGTGCCAGTTCCCTATTTTCTGCTGTTTTTGTGTTTCAGAGTGATACACAGGAAATATTCTCGGAATTGGACGAAACAAGTTCCTGAAGTCTTATTTTTCTCGGGAACATCCAGACATCCGAAGAGAGGAAGGAGAGGGGCCACATGCCTCCCTCACACAGGGCTAGCGCGGCCCAGGCCCTGGCCGCGCCACCCTTGTGTGAGGAGGCCTGGGGCCGCCTCTGACATCGCCCCTTCGCCTATAAGAAGCCTCGGGACGGAAAACCCTAAAGGAGTCGACAATTTTCCAGAAACAGTTCCGCAGCTCCGCCGCCGTCGCCGACGAATTTCGGGGGACAGAAGTCTCTGTTCCGGCACCCTGCCGGGACGGGGAAGTGCCCCCGGAGCCATCTCCATCGGTCTCCATCGCCGTCTCCGACGTCTCCATCGACCTCACCGCCATCTCCATCAACCTTGCTGTCTCCTATGATGAGGAGGGAGTAGTTCATCCCCGGGGCTGAGGGCTCTACCGGTAGCTATGTGGTTCACCTCTCTCTCCCATGATGTGATCTTTATGTGACCGTGAGCTTTGTATCATGTTGAACAAGTAGATGTTATTATTCAGATATTATGTGTACTCTAGTGGTGATTGTTAAAGTAATCTATTCCTCCTGCCATGGTGTAATGGTGACAGTGCGTGCATCATGGTGGTACTTGGTTTAGGTTATGATTGTGATCTCTTGTGGATTATGAGAATAATTATTGCTATGATAGTTTGAGTGATCTATTCCTCCTTTCATGGTGTAATGGTGACAGTGTGTGCACCGTGTTAGTACTTGGTCTAAGTTGCAATGATATCTATCTTGAGTTGTGCTTTGATTTGGGTATCTCTATGAGTGGTGTTTGTCAAGTACTTGATGAACTTTAAGGGGTGCTTCTGTAGCCACTACACAATGATTAGTGTTGTTCAATAGGAGAGCAATTCAGAGTACCATAGTGGAGAGAAGTTGTTTATTTGTTCAATCATGTTATATTGTTGGGAGTGTGTCCACTAGTGAAAGTATGATCCCTAGGCCTTGTTTCCAAGCATTGCACACCGTTTACTTGCTATTTTGTTACTTGTTTGCTCGCAGCGATATTTATTTCGCATCACGTTTGCTACTTATAATCATCTATACCACTTGTATTTCACTATCTCTTCGCCGAACTAGTGCACCTATACATCTGACAAGTGTATTGGGTGTGTTGGGGACACAAGAGACTTTCTGTATCGTAATTGCAGGGTTGCTTGAGAGGGATAGCTTTGACCTCTAACCTCCCTGAGTTCGATAAACCTTGGGTGATCCACTTAAGGGAAACTTGCTGCTGTTCTACAAACCTCTGCACTTGGAGGCCTAACAAGTGTCTACAAGAATAGAAGTGCGTAGACATCACCCCCCCCCCAAGCTTAGACCTCGCTTGTCCCCAAGCGAAAACTAAACTCGGTAAACATGACCACAGGTTTATGGAGTGAAGTGTCGATAATCAAAATACGGACAAGAAGCATCACATTCACCAAGGCACAAATTATAATAGCCAGCAACTTCCCTTTATAAGATGTAGACTTGCAATAGGTAAAAGGGAATCACATGTAAAGATGCACAAGGTAAACTATAATTGGCAATGGCAAACCTTAGTTCTTGGTCAAAGAATGATGAACAAGCTATTCTTTCTTTTAAACGGAGCCTTTTAAAACAGAGCTAATATAGCAAAGACCATATGCTCAACAAAATAAACTTTTGCATTCATAGAAAGCTTTCAAAGATATATTCCTTCAGACAAAAGCATTGTACAAAACAAGGAAGATAGTAAACATGATTAAACGAATCAACATATGGATGAGTGAAACATAACAACTCAAATGCTTGCTTGAGATAGAGGGGAAATAGGTTGACTCAACATAAAAGTAAAAGATAGGCCCTTCGCAGAGGGAAGCAGGGATTAAACATGTGCTAGAGCTTTTCATTTGTAAAACAGAGGTAAAAATTGTTTTGAGAGGTGGTTGCTTTTGTCAACGACTAGCAACGGAGTTCTTGATATCTTCCATACTAAACAAGTGAGAGTGGTTCCGAGATGTTTGATTAATTGGCACATTGGTGCTCTTTTATAACTTTGCACTCCTCCCCACCTTTTTCCTTTCTCAAACCATGGCTAACCGATTCCATCGCGTGCCAACCAACTTTCACATACCATGGAGGAGTGCTCTTTTCTTTCTTTTCTTTTTGAGATTATAATGGTCTGACCAGCTCCCTTGCAAAATTAATGACGAGCAGATGAAGCTGCCTAGTCGAGGGGTACTTAATTTAGTATGGAAGATAACACACCCATCCACTACGTCCTCATGAGCTAAAAACAGTGGCACAAAATGAGAAGTGTTTGAAGGTTTTTGAAAGGTAGCACATGAAAATTTACTTGGAATGGCTTGAAATACCATGCATAGGAATCTATAGTGGACTCTTTGGAAGTGACTTGGCTTTTGGGAATTGGATGCACGAGAAGTATTTCCTCTCAGTACAAGTTTTTGGCTAGCAAGGCTGGGTAGCAAGCATAAGAGTTGCATGAAACAGACAAACATACATATAATAAGAACAATCATGCAAACTCCCTTGAAGATACAACGATTTTGACTTTAGGAATAACAATGCTTATAAGCCAAATATAAAGGAAAAACTGAAGTGATGTAACTACAAGCACTTCTTTATTCTTTTCTACTCAAACCTCAAGGTAAAGTTGCTACTGACCAAGCTAGGTTTGCCAAAACCAACTAAATTTACTCATGCTCCCAAAGTGATACCAATACCAATCAACAAGACTAGTCATATAAGAGAGATTGCAAACTAACATAAAGTGTGCGGAAAGTAAACGATAAAACTTCTCATTAATATTTCATTACCGCAACTCACACCAAGGGATACATAGATAACCAACTAAGGAGGATACTTCCAAACTGCAAACTATTCTATAAGATAACTTATCTATTCATGATATGACTCTACTTGAAAAGTAAATGAGCAAAAGGTAATGATGTGATACCGCGGCACTCCTCCAAGCTTGAAACAAGCCAAGGGGATGCCTATACCGATGATGAATTATTCTTGTGGCGGCGGCGGTGCATCTTCATCGTTGTCATACTTCCAAGGCAGAGGTCCTCCATCAAGGAAGGATGTCTTGGTCTCCAAAATCCTGAAACTTGCAGCAACACTCATTTGTTGAAATCTAGCTTCATACTCACAATTTTGGTTCTGCACGTCGTAGATTTGTGCTTGTAATTGGCTAGTCGTAGTCTCTTTCTTGTACTTGGCAACAAGCTCTTGATTAATCCTATAGATAATGTCCACCTCACGTTCTGCCATCTTCTTGTATTTGAAAACTTCTTGTTCCAGTGCTTCCATCCTTGCTTCGAGACTCCCTTCTCCCTTGGGTCCTTGCACATCTTTAATATGCAACTCCCCATCCTTGAGTGACAATTCCTTCAGATGCATCCTCAGCTCCCTCATGTACGGATTGATGGAATCCGCAAGAGGGTTCTCCTCAGATGGACCGGACGAAGACATTGTAACTCCCAAGCCGAGAGTAATCCCTGACAGAAATAGCTCGAAACAAAACACGACGAGAAAACGATATACAGACCTCGGGGACTCCGGGGGGGTTAAATAGGCGAAAATTATACATCGAAACGAAATCACAGGAGGAAACCGGGACGGAAATGAGTTCCATGGTGCTCTCACACCTGGGTGGCGCGGCCAGGGGTGGGCCCGCGCCACCTATGTGTGAGAAGCACACGGACTCCTTTTCCTGCCCGTTTTCGTCTCGTGATTTTTCATATTTAGTAAAAACAGCAAAAATATTAAAGGAAGAGCTTTTAGCGAAACTTCTCTGACTAGAACTGTTACCTATTCGAAAACGAACTCTACAGGTACCTGCAATTTGTCTTGGATGAATTCTTCCGGAGAAACTGTTTCAATAACATCAACATCTTCATTATAAGAATCTCCAGAAATATAATGTTTGAGTCTTTGCCCATTCACCACTTGTGTAGAGTCATCCTTCAATGAAGCAATCTTAATAGCACCTGAGCGGTACACTTCCACAATAACATATGGTCCTTCCCATTTAGAGAGTAATTTTCCTGCAAAAAATCTGAGACGGGACCTATACAATAGAACTTTCTCACCAACATGAAACTCTCTCTTAAGAATCCTCTTATCATGCCATTGCTTGACTTTCTCTTTAAAAATCCTGGCATTCTCATACGCTTCGTTTCTCCACTCATATAAAGAACTCAAATCAAACAACCTCTTCTTACCGGCTAGTTTAAAATCTCTATTAAGCTCTCTCACTGCCCAAAAAGCTTTGTGTTCTAATTCTAAGGGCAAGTGACACGCTTTTCCATAAACCATCTTATAAGGAGGCATACCCATGGGGTTCTTATAAGCAGTTCTATAAGCCCATAAAGCGTCGTTTAACTTACTAGCCCAGTTTTTCCTAGATCTATTGATAGTCTTCTGCAAGATAGACTTGATTTCTCTATTAGAAAGCTCTACCTGCCCACTAGTTTGGGGATGATAAGCAGAAGCAATTCTATGATTGACATCATATTTAGCAAGAGTTTTTCTAAAACCACCGTGAATAAAATGAGAACCTCCGTCAGTCATAAGATATCTAGGCACACCAAACCTAGGAAAAATAACATCCTTGAGCATTTTTAACGAAGTCTCACCATCGGCACTCTTTGTAGGTATGGCTTCTACCCATTTAGTAACATAATCAACAGCAACAAGTATATGGGTATAGCCTTTTGAAGGAGGAAAAGGACCCATAAAGTCAAATCCCCAACAATCAAATGGTTCAATAACAAGAGTGTAACTCATAGGCATTTCATTGTGTCTAGAAATATTACCAACTCTTTGACATTCATCACAAGATAAAATATACCTTCTGGCATATTTAAAGAGGGTTGGCCAATAAAAACCTGATTGTAGAACCTTTTGCGCGGTTCTATCTCCGGCATGATGCCCTCCATAGGCGCTGCTATGGCATTTTCTTAAAATCTCTTGTTGCTCATATTTCGGTACACATCTTCGCATAATACCATCAACTCCTTTATATAAGTATGGGTTATCCCAAAAATAATGCCTCAAATCATAAAAGAATTTTCTTCTTTGCTGAGCTGTAAAAGTTGGAGGCAAATACTTGGAAACAATAAAGTTAGCATAATCAGCATACCAAGGAAGGTCTCGCGAAGTTACATTTATTGCAGCCAACTGTTCATTTGGAAAACTATCATTAACAGGAATAGGATCAAAAGAAATGTTTTCCAATCTAGATAAGTTGTCAGCCACAGGATTTTTAGCACCTTTCCTATCTACAATATGCAAATCAAATTCTTGTAAAAGCAACACCCATCTAATAAGCCTAGGCTTAGCATCCTTCTTAGTCATAAGATATCTAATAGCAGCGTGATCAGTATGAATAGTAACTTTAGAATCAACAATGTAAGATCTAAACTTATCACATGCAAAAACAACAGCAAGAAACTCTTTCTCAGTAGTAGCATAATTCTTCTGAGCAGCATCAAGAGTCTTACTAGCATAATGAATAACATTCAACTTATTATCTACGCGCTGTCCAAGAACAGCACCAACAGCAAAATCACTAGCATCACACATAATTTCAAAAGGTAAATCCCAATCAGGTGGTTGAACAATAGGAGCGGTAGTTAAAGCCTTCTTAAGAGTTTCAAAAGCTTCCTTACAATCATCATCAAAGACAAATGGTACATCTTTTTGAAGAAGATTAGTAAGAGGCTTTGAAATCTTAGAGAAATCTTTAATAAACCTCCTATAGAAACCAGCATGACCAAGAATACTATGAATACCTTTAACATCTCTGGGACAGGGCATTTTCTCAATTGCCTCTACTTTTGCTCTGTCAACTTCAATACCTCTTTCAGAAATTTTATGTCCAAGGACAATTCCTTCATTCACCATAAAGTGGCATTTCTCCCAATCAAGAACAAGGTTAGTTTCTTCGCACCTCTGCAAAACTTTATCAAGGTTGTGCAAACAATTATCAAAAGAAGTTCCATAGACGAAGAAATCGTCCATGAAGACCTCCACAATTTCTTCACAAAAGCCATGAAAAATAGCAAACATGCATCTTTGAAAAGTAGCAGGAGCATTGCATAAACCAAACGGCATACGTCTATAAGCATAAGTTCCATAAGGACAAGTAAAAGTGGTTTTCTCTTGATCTTCCTTTTTAACAGCAATTTGAGAAAAACCAGAATAACCATCAAGGAAACAAAAATGAGTCTTCTTAGACAACCTTTCTAACATCTGATCTATAAACGGTAAAGGATAATGATCTTTCTTAGTAACTTTGTTTACCTTCCTATAATCAATGCACATTATATAACCAACTACTACCCTTTGAGGAATAAGCTCGTTATTCTCATTAGGCACAACAGTCATACCTCCTTTCTTAGGAACACAATGAACAGGACTAACCCATCTACTATCAGCAATAGGATAAATAATACCAGCATCAAGGAGCTTTAATACCTCATTTCTTACCACATCCTTCATCTTGGGAATTAGGCAGCGTTGATGCTCCACGACTGGCTTCGCGTCTTTCTCCATATTAATGGCATGCTGACATAAAGTGGGAGAAATCCCTTTTAAATCATCAAGAGTATATCCCATAGCTCCTCAGTGTTTCCTCAATATCTCCAATAGTATTTCTTCTTCCTTTCCTGAAAGTTTAGAGCTAATAATAACAGGATATATTTTCTTATCATCTATATAAGCATATTTAAGATTATCAGGCAAAGGCTTTAATTCGAACACAGGATCTTCCTTAGGTGGCAAAGTGGTACCAAGATCCTCCACAGGTAGATTATGCTTGATTAATGGTGGTTGACGAAGAAGAATATCGTCAATCTCTTCTCTTTCCTTGCTGAAAACATCACTTTCGTGATCTTCCATGAATTGCTGCAAGGCATTATTAGGAGCAAGAGCAATAGAAGCAAGCTGTTCAACTCGAAAATTTTCATTAGGCGTGTCATTTTCATAAGAAGTCTTAGCAAACTTGGAAAAATTAAATTCATAAGACTCTCCATTAAACTTAGTAAAAAAATTCTCCTTCTTACAATCTATCACAGCGCCACAAGTGTTCAAAAATGGTCTACCAAAAATAATAGGATAAGTTTTACTAGCCTCCTTACCAAGTACTAGAAAATCAGTGGGGTATTTAGTCTTACTGCAAAGAACTTCCATATCTCGAATAATACCAAGAGGCCAAACGGTCTCTCTGTTAGCAAGCTGAACAACCACATCAATATCTTCAAGTACACAAGCGCCAATCTCATGCATAATTTCTTTGTAAAGCTCTAAGGGAATAGCACTTGCACTAGCACCAATATCGCATAAACCATAATAGCAATGATCTCCAATCCTGACAGAAATAACAGGAACACTTGTTTTCCTATGCTTTTTAGGATGTGAGAGAATGTTAGAAGCGTCTTCACAAAAAAGAATATATTCATCCCCTACATCTTTAGTAACAAGATCCTTCAATATAGCTACAGGAGACTTAATAGTAATTTGCTCATTAGGTTCTGCAGCTTTCTTAGTACTTTTATTAGACACACTTACCAAAGTAGAATACTTCTTTACCTTAGCAGGGAAAGGTGTCTTCTCAAAATAAGGCTCAGGCACAATGCTATCAACAGTACAAACTTCAGTAGCTGCAGCAGGTATATGACTAATAGAATCTTTATAAGGCGCATGATATTTGTTCCAATCTTTCTTTGGAACATCAAGATAAGAGGCAGAGGCCTTAAGACAATTAGCAAGTATTTGTGAATCAAGACCATAAGCAGTGCTAACACTATGGAAGTCATCGGTTCCCATAAAAGATTTAATGCATTCATAATCATAGTTTATACCTGACTTCCTACCTTTGTCGTTTTCCCAACCTTCAGCATTCTCTTGTATACGGTCAAGAAGTTTCCACTTAGCATCTTCTTTCATATGAGTAAATGATCCAAAGCAAGAAGCATCCAAATAATCCTTATCAGGAAGAGTAAGCCGCGCATAAAAATTATCAATAACAATATTATTGGGGAGCTCATGAATGGGGCATTTGAGCATTAGTAACTTCAATCTCCCCCACGCTTGGGCAATACTCTCTCCATCATGAGGCCAAAAATTATATATCCGGTTATGGTCTTTATGAATTTCACTTGGAGGATAAAACTTGGAATAAAAGAGAGGTACAATATCCTCCCATGCCATAGATGGACCATCTTGGAGTAGTCGATACCACTCTTCAGCTCTGCCTTTCAACGATAATGAGAATAATTTCTTCTTGACTTGGCTTGGTGAAATACCTGCACATCTGAACAACTCGCATAATTCATGTATAAATAATAAGTGATCACCCGGATGGACAGTTCCATCTCCTGAATAGCAGTTATCCATAATACGCCCAACAATTTTCATAGGTATTTTAAAAGGATCAATTTCAGCAGGTGGTGGCGGTGGTGGTTCATCCACATGTGCAGTAGTAGTAGTAGATGTGTTTCCAAATAGGAAACCAAATGGAGAGTTCTCCATTGCAGAGTAAAATAAAAATAAAAGACAAAATAAAAACAATACTCACAGTGACAGTTACCTTTACCAATTCCACTCTTCAATAGCGCTACACTCCCCGGCAACGGCGCCGGAAAATAGTCTTGATGACCCACAAGTATAGGGGGTGTATCGTAGTACTTTCGATAAATAAGAGTGTCGAACCCAACGAGGAGCAGAAGGTGTTGATGAGTGGTTTTGATCAAGGATTCACTGTAAATACTAGCAAACAGGTTTTCAGGAGTATTTGGTAATACGAGTAAATAAAGTGCGAGTAAATAAAAGACAGTAGTAACAATTGCAGCAAGTGGCCCAATCCTTTCTTCAGCAAAGGACAAGCCGGTTGTGTAACTTATAATAACCAAACGTTCTCGAGGACACACGGGAGTTTCTGTCAAGAGCTTTCGCTTCATAAAGCCAATAGTCTTTATTGGTTTGATAGGTGTTATGGGGGTGAACCTGTGCTAGCGCACTACCCTTACTAGGATAAATACACACTTGTGATTATACCCCTTGCAAGCATCCGCAAATACAAGAAAGTAATTAAGATAAATCTAACCACAGCCTTAAACTCTAAGATCCTACGCTCCCTGGTGCAAAGGTTTCCCAACAGAGGTTTAGGTTTCTGTCACTCCAGCAACCCCACAATTGGTAGCCAAATACACAATGCATCTCACTAGGCCCATAAATGGTGAAGTATCATGTAGTCGACGTTCACATGACACCACTAGTGAAATAGCACCACAACAATATCAAACCATTAAATATTCTCAACAATAATTCACTACTAACATCTTACTTCTCCCATGTCCTCAAGAACTAAACGAACTACTCACAAGACATCATATGGATCATGATCAGAGGTGAAATAATGGTAAATAACAATCTGAACATAAACCTTAATTCAACGGTTCCACTCAATAGCATCAACTACAAGAGTAATCAACACCGGGAAAGTTTCCCCTATGAATATAGCAAGATCCAACTCAAGATGTTACAACGGGATGGCGTGGTGATGGTGGTGATGAAGGTGCTGGTGATGGAGATGATGATGATGATGATCCCGATGAAGTCCGGTGCGATGATGATGACGATGGCGACGATCTCCCCTCTTCGGGAAGGAATTTCCCTGGCAGATTTTTGCCTGCCGGAGAGCTTTTCTCTCTCTGGTGTTTTCTGCCCCGCAGAGGCGGCTGTGTCTATCTCTAAGCCCCCCTCTTGACTTAGGTTTTCGGGGACGATGAAGTACGCGAAGGGGCGATGGCAGAAGTGGGCCAGGGTGGCCTCACACAGGGCTGGCGCGGCCAGGGGTCAGGCCGCGCCGCCCTGGCATGAGGGCCCCTCCTGGCTCCTCTCGACTCCTCCTTCTGGCTTCCTGTGTCTTCTGGGAAAATATAATTTCCTGGTATTTTTCTGGAATTTTCCTGATCTTCAAAATATGGTCCCTTGATGGTCATTTTTCCAGCAGAATCCTGACTCCGGCAGCAAATCCTCCAATGATCATCAAACATGTGAAAACAAGGGAAATAACATAAGTATCAACTCTAAATATGAAATATATCAATGAATAACAGTAAATTATGATACAAAATAGTGATGCAAAATGGACGTATCAATGCACATGCTACTTCTTCTGCTGAGTTTGAAAATGCTACTGATATTTTTGATGATGCTTCTACTGTGCTTGATGAGAGTAGTTCGTTAGGTTCCTTTTTAGATGCTACAATTGCTAGGACTAAGCAATTGGGGAACACTGTTGTTACACCTGCTAGTTCATCTGAGTCTAGGGAATGCCCTAGTGATGATCTTGATGATGCTTATGTTGAGTTAGATGATGATTTTATTTATGAATCTCATACTACTAGTGATGTTGATGCTATTAGGGATCTTTATGCAAGACGTGTTGTTAGATACAAGTTATCTCCTAATGCTAAGTTTGCTGCTTCTCCGATACATATTAGTGATAAGGACTATGATTTCTCTTTGGATTTATCGTACATATCTATTGTTGAGAAAGAACTCTTTTGTGGTACTGAAAGTAAGAGTGCTATGGAGCACATGAATGAGCTTTCTTCTTTGAGTAATTTATTTTGTGATGATACTAAGTTGCGTATGTACTTTGTTGCTAAGATCTTTCCTTTTTCATTGAAAGGTGTAGCTAAAGCTTGGTTTAATAATTTGTCTTCTGGATCTATTGATAGTCCTATTGCTTTGGTTAACACTTTCTTTCAGAAATATTTTCCTGCTAGTGCTCAACATGCTGCTTTGCAGAAAATCTTTGACTTTGAGCAGGAAAAAGGAGAGAAACTACCAGAATTATGGGGAAGGTTTTGCTCTTTAATTCGAGTACTGCCTGGAGAGCCATTACCTAAAAATGTACTCCTTGATATATTTTATAATGGACTAACTGTTGAATCTAAGACATACTTGGATAGTTGTGCTGGTGGTGTTTTTAGGAAAAAGACTCCAGCTGAATCTGAAGAATTAATGGCTAAAATAAGCCAAAATTATGATGATTGGACTATGGCTGAGTCAACGTCAGCACCAACACCAACACCAGCACCAATGCCAGCGCCGACACCAAAGAAGAGAGGGATGATTGAACTAAATGATGAAGTGATGAGAGAAGCCAAGAAATTTCTTAGGGAGAAGGGTATTAAATCTGAAGATGTGAAGAATCTATAACCTATAGAAGAATTATGTAAGCCAATCCCTCGCTCATCTACTATTGAGGTACGCTCTCTCCAACGCTTTGATAATAGAGATATTCCTTACTCTAAACCTCCTGATCAATGCTTAGATGAGTTTGATAATTTTATTGTTAAGCAAGATAATTTTAATAAGAGAGTGCAGAATCATTTGTTGGAAAATTCTAGAGCTATTAACAAGTTGCAGGATATTGTGGAGAGAACCTCCAATGATGTGAAGATGCTTGTTAAACATTTTCAAATGGTTCAAACTCAAATTGAGAAAAACAAGCGTGTGAAATACGCACTAGAGGTGGTGCTACTACTCAAGATCCCTTATGTCTTGAAGGGCATCCTAAGAGGATCGAGCAAGATTCTCAACGTGCTACAAGTGATAGTAATCCTTCCCAGAAGAAGAAGAAGCACAAAGCAGTTGCGGAGTCTTCTGAAACAGGTAAGGACCCTAATAGTGTTTCTATTTCTGATACTGAAACCGAAAGTGGTAATGCATCTGATAAAGAAGAAGTTGAAGAGGAACCAGAAAAGCCTCCTAAGAATGCAAAGTACACTAAGGAAGACTTCATTGCCAACAAGCATGGTAATGAGAGAGAATCTTGGGTGCAGAAACCAATGCCTTTTCCTGGTAAGAAACACAAATCTAAGGAAGAATAACACTACAATAGGTTTTGTGAATGGATGAGACCTTTATTTTTGCAAATTCCTTTGACTGATGCTATTAAAATGCCTCCTTATTCAAAGTATATGAAAGATATTGTTACTAACAAAAGGAAGATTCCTAGTGAGGAAATTTCCACTTTACTTGCTAATTACTCTTTTGACAGTAAACTTCTGGAGAAGCTTGGAGATCCAGGTATACCGACTATTCCTTGCTCTATTAAAAATAACTATGTTAGAACTGCTTTATGTGATTTGGGAGCCGGAGTTAGTGTCATGCCTTTTACTCTCTACAAGAGACTTGATTTAGAAAAGTAGATATCGACTGATATATCTTTGCAAATGGTTGATAAGTCTACAACTATTCCTATTGGTATATGTGAGAATGTTCCTGTTCAAGTTGCTAATAATTGTTTGATATTGACTGACTTTGTTGTGTTGGAAATGCCGGAAGAAGACAATATGTCTATTATTCTTGGGAGACCTTTTCTAAACACTGCAGGTGCTGTTATTAATTGCAATCAAGGAAAAGTAACTTTTAATTTCAATGATAAAGAGCACACGGTGTATTTTCCCAAGAAGATTGATAGAAAAATATGCTCTAAATTCAATCAAGAATATTGAGACCATGAGAGTTGGTCAAATTATTTGTTCAGAGCCAAAGCCCAAAGAAGAATATCAAATTGTTATGGTTGGGACTATGCCTATCAAGGTCGAGGTAACATAATCATTTAGTGAAATGCAAAGTTTTGCTTTATAGAAAAGTGGTTTGGTAACAAGACCTGATCAACCTTGTTAACAAAGCAGTTTTCAAATGAACAAAATTATGTTTTCACCGCATTTACTTTTGTTTCTACCTTGTTCATTTTCGTTTCCGCTATTTAGTTTCATATTAGAGTATCTTAGAGCTGTTGTAAGGTTGGGTTGGATTTGCTTTCTATCGTTCCATCTTCGTTTTCCTGAGTTTTATTCTCTTATCATTTTTTTGAAAAATCCTCAAAAAAAAGTTTCTCAAAAAATTCCAGAAAAATCTTTTTAAATTTTTATGTCAAAAATGGGGCAGAGAGGAACCTGGGAGACCTCATGGGGACCAACCATGCCACCTCACCACCAGGGGGCGCGGCCCAAGCCTGGCCGCGCCCACCTATGGTGAGGGGGGCCCTGGCCTTTCACTTACCTCTCCATCCTCACTTCCTTCTCTCTCCCGAAATATCTCAACAACCTAGCTCAAACCCATGTTCTTGCTGCTCTCCATCGCGATTTTTCGATCTCCTTACTCAACCCATCTTTGTTGCTGAGATTTGGAGCATTTGTTCTTCGGTATATGACTCCTTCGATTGTCCAAGTAGAATTTTGTTTAGTGGAGTATTTCTTGAGTATTTTAGCTCTATAGGTGACAGGTGAAATGAGTTTGCATGCTTGTTATATTGCCTAGAAATGTTATTTTGATGCATGTTAGCTCTCTTGTAACTCCCTATAGTAGTTTCCTACATTTGTTTGTCTCAAAATCATTTTTATGAGGTTTGTCAAAAATTTCAGAAATGGAGGAGAATGCATACCAACTCTTTCAACATGAACTAGAGGTGCATGAGGTGATGAGAGTTCACCGTGAAGAGAGGGTCTTTCCCTCAATCTATCCATGCTCAGAGTTCATGAATGCTGCTGGAATCCTGCAGGACTTCCAAACTCTAATTTCTAATGCAGGATTGGAACATTTTATTGACGGTGAACCTCCTCAATATGCTAAACTAACAATGTCTGTGGTGTAGGATTTTAGATTCAGTTGGTCCACGTCTAACCCCATGGTTCATTATAAAATTTACAATAAATCTGTGGACTTGCCCTTTGATGTTTTCTGTGCAGCAATTAGAGTGCCACAATGGGGATCACGTGAAAAGATGAAGGAGCGACCCAGGCAATTGATGGACCTATATGAGGAGATTTGTCAAGGAAGAAGCTTCTTAGGAGAGAGTGGTAAAATTTGGAATATTCATTTCCCATCCATTCGATATTTTGCCTACTTTATTACCAAGTGTGTTCTTGCTAGGAAGGTTGCAAATAAGTTATCCTCCTATGATCTAGCTTTTATTGATGCTGCTTTGAGACATGATAGGACTTACAATTTGGGTGCTTTAATAGCTTTCCATCTTGATGCTAACCGTGAAAAAGGGGAAATCTGTGGAGGTCTTATTGCTTCACGCCTATTAGCTTTGCATGGTGTAGTGCCTCATGTTTTAGACCTCCAGTTCCCCGTAGAGAGGCTTGATTTCAATTCTATGTTACATCATAAGTTTGTTTCTCCTCATGCCTATTTGAATAACTTGATGTTTGAGATAACCTTTTTCAAGAAATCTACCTGGAAGGTAGTGATGACTGATCGATCAGTCCATTTGCATGCACCTCTTTTGTTTAACCTTGATCGCAGGAATGGATGGTCACTCATGGAGGATGAGTTCGACACGTACATAGAGGAGCACCCGCCACCCGTGCACGATGGAGAGGTGACCGAGGAGTCGGGCCAGCCCTCCAACATGGCGGAGTTTCCATACCAGCAGCCTTATTATGATTATGCACCATCTGTTTCATATTCACGAGGGCCAGGCTATGACTATGCCAATGATGACCCACCAGCTTGTGGCATTTACCGAAGACGAGATTGATATCCACTTAGGCCAAAAGCCTAAGCTTGGGGGAGGTACGCCGATGATACACTCATCTACATATTATATTTTGTCGGTACTTTGTATATCCATATTTCGCTTTCTTTTCTTTATTGTTCTTGTTCTTATTTCTACTTTCCGAAACACAAAAAGACCAAAAATATTTCCGTTGTTTCCCTTTGTTTGCCTTTTTAGTTTTCTAGCTTTGGTTTGCTTTACTTGCTGTTTTCGGTTTGATATTTGAAAAATCCAAAAATATTTTGCTTTGTTTGCTGCTTCCTTCCGTTCTTGTTTCAAACTTCGAAAACCTAAAAATATTTGTTGTTCTTCTTCGGTTTTGTAAAGTTTGTTGCAGAGTTCAGTCTTCTGTGACTCCATTGGAGCTTGGTATTCACTTCATATTATTCAAGCCACACAAGTGAAAAGCAATAAGGACGACATATGACAATCCGAGATGTGGTAAGAGGCTGGTATGAACTCTATTTGTTTTCATTTTTGTACATATACTCATCTATGTGGACATGCTTAGTCGGTTCATGTAAGGTATATGTTATCTAATGGATGCTTTCTAGTTCTTGCTCTCATATGATTAGTTCCAATTTACTAATAGTTTGTAGCATGTCATGTAGATGTTTGCTTGCATTGTTTTATTTATAATATGGTATGATATTGTGGTATCCTCCTCTGAAAGTTTCATTTGAATCGACTTGGCACATGCTCAAGCATGCATATGACTGAACAAAAAGTCAATTAAACCTCTATGATTTACTTTGCCTTAGAGTTCTTGTATCATTTTTATGCCTATATTAATTTTGTTTTGTCGCAAGCATGATTATGACAGCTATTGCTCTCTCAATTGTCGCTTCCCAGTCTTTTGCTAGCCTTCACTTGTACTGAGAGGGAATACTTCTCGTGCATCCAACTCCTGAAAACCAAGTAACCCCAAAGAGTCCACCATAAATTCCTATGCATGGTATTTGCAAGCCATTCCAAGTAAATTTTCATGTGCTACCTTTCAAAACTTTCAAATGCTTCTCATTTTGTGCCACTATTTTTAGCTCATGAGGACTTAGTGGTCGGAATTGCTATCTTCCATATTAAATTTAGTACCCCTCGACTAGGCCTCTTCATCTGCTCGTCATTAATTTTGCAAGGGAGCTGGTCAGACCATTGTAATCTAAGTCTAAAAAAAAGGAAAAAGAAAAAAGGCACTCCTCCATGGTATGTGAAAGTTGGTGGGCACCCGATGGAATCGGTTAGCCATGGTTTGAGAAAGGAAAAAGTGGGGAGGAGTGCCAAAGCTTTATAAAAGAGCACCAATGTGCCAAATTTTCAAAGAACTCGGAACCGCTATCACTTGTTTAGTATGGAAGATAGCAAGTCCCCATTGCCAGTCGTTGACATGAAACAACCACCTCTCAAAATAAATTTTTATCTCTGTTTTACAAATGAAAAGCTCTGGCACATGTTAAATCACTGCTTCCCTCAGCGAAGGGCCTTTCTTTTACTTTTATGTTGAGTCTTCATCTTCTAACTTTAAGCACCTTCTTGAGAGCATAGCTGTTATTCTTAGTGTAATGTGCTTGTCCCAGAACACGGTTAATTGTGGTACAACTTTGATGCTTGTATCTTTGATATTTTTACTTCTAGTCTTCCCTTGAACTTCAGAGGTGCCTCAACATTTATGTTTTGCTCCACAAATAAAGGCAAGCGGGATACCACTCTTCCATATCATTTTATGAATATTACAATCTTGTAGCTTCTTATGTTCATGTTGCTTGTTATTAGTACATTGACACTCTTTCATAGCTTGATTAACTATGAGGTAACATTAGTTGCATATTTCTTATTATGAATTGCCTGAGTACTTGATCATATAGTGAGAATATATACATCTTATGAAGCAAATGTGTTCGTAAAAGTTTCTTTTATCGCTCTCAGTTGTTAACTGAATTGCTTGAGGACAAGCAAATAGCTAAGCTTGGGGGAATTGATACGTCTAAAACGTATATACTTTCCCGAACACTTTTACTATTGTTTCTCCTCTAATTTGTGTGTTTTGAATACAACTAACACGGACTAACGTTGTTTTTAGCAGAATTGCCCTGGTGTCTTGTTTTTGTGCAGAAATTCGACTTTCAGGAAAAATCCCGAAAAATACTGCAAAATTCCTATTTTACCAGAAGACCCACGGAGCCAGAAGATGAGACGGGGAGGGGCTGGGAGCCAGGCTCACCACCAGGGGGCGCAGCCTAGGTGTTGCCGCGCCCACCTGTGGTGAGGCCACACCAGCCGCCTCCTCGAGCCTCCCTTTTGCCTACATATACCCTTCGACCTGAAACTATCGAGGGTTCGGCGTTTTTCTCAGATAGACTTCCGTTGCGTCGCCACCATCAGAAACCACGATTCGGAACCAGAAACTCCGTTCTGGCACCCTGTCGGGACGGGGATTTGGAGGAGATCTTCATCACCATCATCACCGACGTCTCTCCATCAACCATCCATGACTCCCCCATCCATGTGTGAGTAATTCTCGCTGTAGGCGAAGGGGATGGTAGGGATTGGATGAGATCATTCATGTAATTTGCTATGAGATTGTTAGGGCATAGTTCCTAGTATCTATTGTTAGTGCTTATGACATTGTTGCAACTTGTTGTGCTTAATGCTTGTCACTTTAGGCCCGAGTGCCATGATCTCAGATCTAAACTTGTTATTGTTTTATGATGATACTTGTTGTTTATGATCTTACCTGCAAGTTGTTTACACATATCGTTGTCCGGAACCCGAGGCCCCAAAGTGACAGCAATTGGGATAACCGGAGGGGATGGCTATGATGTGAGGATGACATGTGTTCACCGAGTGTTAATGCTTTGCTCTGGTACTTTATTAAAAGGAGTACCTTAATTACCAGTAGATTCCCTTGAGGCCCTGCTGCAAACAGGCTGGTAGGACAGAAGGTGTCGTGCAAGTTTGTCATTGCGAGCACGTACGAATATTTACGGAACACATGCCTATGGTTGTTTAGTACTAGGATGCTTTATCTTTATTTATCTGCAATTGCCCATGTCTCACTGATTTCATGAATTATCTTATCCATGCAACGCCCGTACATCTATACCTATGCCTACAGTATTTAATCCTAATGTTTACTATTGTTACTATTATCGTCTTTACTTTATTATTGTTGCTACTATTTTACTACTATCACCACTATAAAACTGTTGCTACTGATAAATCGCTGCGAGCAAGTCTGTTTCCTGGTGCAGCTGAATTGACAACTCATCTGTTAAGGCTTATAAATATTCTTTGGCTCCCCTTGTGTCGAATCAATAAATTTGGGTTTTAATTCCCCTGAAGACTGTTACGATCCCCTATATTTGTGTGTCATCACATTGCCAGAGAGGCCTCGGCTACACCAAATGGTATTACAATGGCCTCCTTTCTTGAGCAACATGCTCCAACACGTCTCAAGCTTGTTCCTTCTGTGTCTCCGCCCTCCACGCATCCTAGTGGACATTCCACTTTGGTAGTTTTCTTAATGGGGTCCCCAACAGCGTCCGATGTCTCTGCTAGACGATGTCGCGAAGATATGCACTGGGAATATTTTATACCAAACATTTTTTCTTGGGTTAATAACTTGTTTGTCGACAAGGATTATTTTAGGGCATGAATTACATTAATCATTTCAGTTTTTGTTGTAAGTATTACATTAACCAATTAAATTTAGTTTGGACATTTAAAGCAAAATTTTGTTACAAAACATTTTGCTCTCGGTCTAACCAAAGTAAACACATTCATCTACAATTAATTTATGGTGCTCAATGAATTATAGTTTGTACCATGTCCCGGGTTACACATGATTGTATATCTGTATTACCTAGCATGCATGGTACATAAGCATTACACGAACGAAGGGCCTTACACGAATCGAGGTCCTGTCCGTCGAGCCGCGGCGCTAACCATCACAAATCAGCATCGCCGATAAAAGAAGAAGTGTCGCCGTCCGTGGCCGAACGGATTGCGGTTGGATGCGGAGCCCCATCACAAATGTTAGAAGTAATCGAGAGACAAAGCGAGAGACAAGGAATAGAATCAATCTCTGTCTTTCATTGATGTGGATTGTTACATATATATAGGGGGTGAACAGACGTGAGAACTTCGGTTCTCAATGTCGGTTCCGGGAGGCGACCCTCCAGGAATAACCGCCTACGGTTACAAGCAGGATTACATATTTAATTACAATAATTAAATCCTAACACTCCCCCTAATCTATGCTTGTCCTTGTGTATATCCATCATCTTGAAATAATCTCCTCTAAAAACCCTGTGGGAAAAATATGAGGAGAGTTGTGTGTATGATATGTTGCTAAAACTCCTTTAAACCCAATGGAAAAATAAGGAGAAAATGGTGCAACATATAATGGTGGGATATGCTGTTAAAACTCCTTCAACCCAGTGGGAAAATAAGGAGAAAATGATACAGCATATAATGATTATTGCCTCTGTTAACTCCATATGAGAAAAACCTTGTAAAAGGGGAAAACCCATAGAGTTTAGAGAACAATATATATGTCGTGAATACTTTCCTAAAAACCCCGATGGGGAAAACAGAAAGTATGACATATAATCTTGTGTTGATATTACCTCATTAAAAACCTTGATGAGAACCTGGATAGTAAACTCATAAAGGGAAAAAGAGTGTAATATGATGCTTTGAACAAGATAGTCTAGGGAGATACTCCCCCTGATTCTTGCAAATCCTGAAGCCGTCGAATACCAATTCCATGAAAATATTTTTTTTTTGGAATATGAAAGTTGGTAGAGACTTCGTGAATAGGTCATCGAGGTTATCGCATGATTTTGACTTGCAAGATGTTTATTCTCCGGCTATTGAGGAGCTCATGGAGATAAAACAATTTAGAGGCAATATGCTTAATGATATTGCTCTCGATGTATCTTATTTGCATCCATCCAACACAAGCAACATTATCTGTGTAGATAATGGTTGATGATTCAAGAGAATCAATACCACATGACTTATGTATGTGATTTATCATTCCGTAAAGCTACACGTGTAACGCGGCTTCGTATTTCAGAATGATTGGTAGGTGTAGTCACTGAAGTCTGTTTCGAAGACATCAATGGAGTCACACTTCTACCATGTAGGTACACATTGTGAGGATCATTCAAGTAGCCAACCTCAGTGTATCCTGATGATATTGGAGTTTAGATTTCAATGACCAGAATAGGTCAAGTAATGTGTGGTGCCTTGGAGATATCGGAAGATATTCTTGATTCCCAACTTTTGATGGGTCCAATGGCACTAGGATATGGAACTTCAGTCCCAACATCCCTTCTACATCATCCCGCGGTTTGAGTGAATCTTTCTCTATGTCTAGAGATTGAACAACCGGCATGGGAGATGGATATGACTTGTCCATTCTAGGTTTCTCCAATATTTATAATATAGGCAGCTTGGTGTACCATAATACTTGAGTGAAGTAGCCCGACTGGTAGTATCAGACACTATTTGGGTTTAACCAAATCCTTCATCTCAAATTCCGTCTTTTAGATGATCACGTGCTTTGTCATTTGCAGGAGTATCCTTAGGTATGACAAACACGCATGGGTAATCATCATTGTAGGAGTAATCCTTGCGCATAAGGAACTCACTATGTCGGTTGTACCAAAATATACCAACAACAATAAGCCATGTAATGACTCATTGATTTTACACAATGCATGTTGCATTTACATTTCGATTCGGATAGAGATTCCATCGGGAACCATACATGTCCAAATCTAGTGATCCACATGACATGTAGTCACTACATCTATCAACTGCATAGATAGATAATTTTGCACCGCCAATGATATAATTATCGGAAAATTTTGAGGATTCCAATCCTGTCTAGAGAGTAGGTCTCGGATCTCCGCGGAAACCCGACCTTATGCTACAAGCCTTGCTTTCTCACCACCTTGTTGTTTTCTAGAAGAAAACATATTGATTCCCGTAGGGAATTCAATTGGAGGAGCGAGGCTAATTCTGCTTGGATTGCATCCTTTGTTTGTTTCAGTCCGAGCGAGTGGTTTACACTCTGCCATGGCCATGGTCTTTGGATCTGAATAATTTGAAGGATGTATGCAATCATACAAGAGAAATATTTGTCGACAATTGTAGACTTTGGTTATATGATTCTCCAGAATCGATATTGTTGGAGGAAATCTCATGCACCCATGATGACTCTTCGTGATTTCCCAATACGTATGAGTCCAGGTGTTCCGATGTCCCAGCCAGTGTGTGCAAGCTAAAGCTGGGGTTGTGGAGGTTTCCCTTCCACTGGGTGTATACTACCCATAAGGTGTTTATCAACGCAAGGTTGACTTGCATTTACTGATTTAGAGGATATCTCCTCAATTTCCTTTGTTGCTTGCATGAAGCTAGATCCTGGTTAGAGGCCGTACTACTCCCCCTCTTTTTAGGTAAGGGGAGTTGAGTGGTTTTTATTGGTACCTCCACTCTTTCGGGCGCATTTCTAGCCGGACTAAAGGATTTTGTAACACCTTTGAGATCAGTAAATGAATATGGCAGGTTATTTGCAATGAGTTGCAAATATGTGAATTCTGGACGTAGTCTAAATTCTTGAATACATGGATATAAGGTGGGACGTGGAGTCCCTATTAATTTCCTGGCATTATGTGTGGTACATGAAATCTCCCCCTAATGCCTGGAAATAATCCATCCTTTATAAGCAATCAGCATACTGGGCTATGAATGAATCCCTAATGAGGGGTTCAAGGTACGTGTTGATCGACGGAGATCTGTACCCCACATAGATCCTTAGTCTGTGGGCCCAATGATGTACGCTGCGGTGGTGAGATCGGTACGCGTGAAGCGCATCCAAACTTACGCAGATGGGAAATACTCGGAGGATTTCCACGTATCAATTGCAGAGGAGGAGTACTGTGATATACAGTGAGTCATTGAGCAGTGTGTAAAGCTGCATGACTCCAACGTCAAGTTGGTAATTGCAATTCAGTAACAAAGGTCTTGCAATGAGTTTGATCCTCTGAATAATGGATCTAGACAAACCATTTTGAGTATGGACATATGGGATAGAGTGCTGAACTTCAGTCCTCAAGGCCATGCAAGTCATTGAGGCCACATGAGGAAAATTCTGCATCGTTATCCATGCGAATTGATAAAATTCGACTTTCATGATAATGGGCGTGTAACTTAATTACTTCCCTCATTATCGTGGTAAATGCATGGTTTCATGTGGACATAAGCACACGTGTGACCATCATGTAGATGCGTCAATGAATACCATAAAAATACCTAATATGGTCCACACGATGGTTGGATGAACACAAATGTCCCCCTGAATGAGTTCAAGAAACTGAAGTGGTTCATCTTGTATGTTGAGGTGCGAAGGCCTCAAAATTGGCTTCCCAGTAGTGGCGCACGAGGTGCACACACATTCTAGTGAGGGAATTTGAACTCGAGCAAGTTGTGACCAATGGAATTGCTTTATATGCAACATGTGGTACGGGTTGGATGCATGTGTAGTACAATCCAAACAATGGAGAGGGTACTTTTTCAAATACTTGTTCCTCATCCATCGGATTGCTTCCCGTAGAAATCTATATATCGAGTTAAAGGATTTCCAGGATTGAAAAATCTTTCTCAGATATATAGAACTCATACAATCTTATTATATCAAAGTGTTGATACAATATAGATGACAACAATACTTATGTTCTAGTACAACTTCACACATGGACATAGATACATAAAGCGATCATTATGGAGATAGTGGGACTAGCTAGTCGAAGTCTCCAAACATGTCCGTTGAGGCGTACTCAACCATCATGTTCTCCGTTCCCAAAGGTTCCTCTGACGTCTGGAGGGTCGTAGTGCTGCTAGGTCCCGAAGGAACGTCTTGCGAGCAACTAGCTCCATCAGTGTCATCCGGATGAAGGTTGAAGTTGGCTTCAAACCTTTTCCCTTGAGGTCCTTTGCGTCCTTGGGATTGCTGGTAGAGAATGGCCAGATGCTTCGGGGTCTTGCACTTGTCAGTAGGATGCGTGTAGCACCCACACCTATCACAAAGCTTAGTTTTTTCAAACTTGGGCTTTGTGGTGCTATTCCCACAGTCCGAGTTTCTAGGCTTCTTGTTCCGCTTGCGCTTTCGCTTACCATTGAATTTCGATGAGTTGCCTTTGGAAGCACCATCAAAATTATGTCCATTCGCAACATTCATATGAACTTCAGGGAGAGGTTGGGAACCAACCGGGCGCTGAGAGCCATTCTTAGCGAGTAGCTCATCATGCTTTTCAGCCTGAAGTAGGATATGAATGAGGTCAGAATAGACTTGGTAGTCGCGAGCACGGTATTGCTGCTGGAGGAGCCTTTCAGATGGGAGCATAGTAGACAAAGTCTTTTCTATCTTTTCCGCGTCAGTAGGTTCCTTCCCGCAAAAACGCAATTTAAAACTTATCTTATGAACCTCATGATTGTACTCTCCAATGGACCTGAAGTCCTGGAGTCGAAGATGTGTCCAATCATGTAGTGCTTCAGGCAAGACAAATGCCTTCTGCTGTTCATACCTCGTTTTGAGGGCCTGAAACAAAGTAAGTGGGGATTCCTCCTCCAAATACTCAGACTTAAGATCTTGATGAATATGGTGCCTTATGATGTATAAGGCAGAATATTTCTGCTCATCTCTTAGTGGCGTGACTCCATCCGGAAGGGGGGCCTCCGGATTCTGGATTGCACGCACTAATCCACGGGATGCAAGAGCGATCATGATGTCCATGACCCAGATGGGGTAGTTGTGGCCATTGAGGTCTGAGTGCATCAAACTCCCTTTTCGGCCATCGGTTACCATCATGGGTAAACCAGAGATTATTAATTTACGCATGGTAAATCAAAAACCATCATGGTTATATTGTAATGAACGATGCAAAATTAATTGTAATTTCAAGAAGAGGGCTTGAAACCATTAGTGTGGACTTCAAGTTGTTAAGCATGACACATTGTAGATATTCCCCAAAAAGAATTTCAGGGTCCATCTCTCAGCACTAGAGAGTATAATCTGATGAAATCAATAGATACTCATGTTTCTAGTACCTTATGTTATAACTTAATTAAATGTATGGGAGATCACTTGTTAAGTAATCACGGCAGCGGAGATAATCTGCAATGTATGCAGTAGATCTGTGCACTACCTTTGACCCAAACATCAACTTGAAGTAGTCACTTAGAATTTTGCATATCAACTCGTGCTCATATTAAGCCAAAGGCTCAATTAAGACGATGAATCGATATTTGATTCTTGCTCATATTGAACCAAAAATGGCTCAATTAAGATGAATCAATTTTTATTTGCAAGAAATTAAAAATCTCGATTGCAAATAATGGATGCAATTAATCTCGACATGTGCACACATGGAAATATATATTACATCACTTATTTTCAGAAATACACAAAGTACTCGGACTGAACACAGTACTGAAACTAAATACCATGATTAACAGTGTCAAAACTGAATTAGAAATAAATAAACTAGAACTACTCTTAAAGGACAGAAATTGCGAAATTTAGAGAGAGAAAAATTCAAGCAAATTCAGCCCAAAAAGGCAGCCTAGTGGGCCGGCCCATGTCCTAGCCTGAGCGGTTAGCAGAGAGTGGATAGGGATCGATTGGATCCCCAATCTTCTGACACTCAACGCCACAGCCAGGAACCAGCACCACGCGCACCAGGAGCCGCCGCCGCACGGACGGACTTCACCGGAGGCCGGAGCCGCTCTCGCCGCGGGCGTCCTCGTCGGAGGACTCGCCGGGGAGGCGGACGATGGGAGTGGCGCTGTCTGCGAGCCCCAACGCGGTCGGGCTCCAAGTGTCGGCGGCGCGCCGTCCGCGGCCGCTCGATGGCGGGCTGGGAAGCGGCAGGCCGATGGCCACGAGGCCACGGCAAGCGCCGGAGCGCGGTGAAGGTGCAGGGTGGCGGGTGTCGGGGACGGCAGCCGCGCACGGAGGAGCGGTGCCTTACGTGGCCGGTCATGGGCATGGGCGCCGCCGCGTCGAGCGAGGAGTAGCACTGCGCCGGTGCCGGTTGCCGCAGGGAGTCGCTGTGAAGAGCGGCCACCGGTGAGGGCGGGCAGGGCCTCGTCGGGCGTTTTCCGCCGCTGACGAGAGGCACTTTCCAGGCTGCGCGCGTCGCCCCGCCGGAATTCGCGTCAGGAGGTCATGGTCGCGGGCGCCGCCATGTCACGAGGATGAGAAGGGGGAAGGGCCGGTGTCGACCGCTGATGCGGACGATGCATACCGCTCCGCCGCCAACACTTACAGTTCGGCCGCGTCTGCTTCCGCCCGGGATGGAGTTTATGTCCGCAGCGCCGGAGAGACGCCGGGATGGGCTCACCTTTCCCCGTAGAGTGGTCGACGGTGGTTCAGGTTCAACATCAACGGTACGTGCCGGAGCCGCCGTCTGCCGCTTGTTCTCTTCTTCTCATCTTTCTTAGATGTAGACTCAATTCGCCGAACTCAATGGTTCGAGCGTGCTGTCAATCTTCTCGTTCCAGTGATCGCCGGAATTCGCTCTCGGCAGAGCCTGCTGATAACGTGTTAGAAGTAATCGAGAGACAAAGCGAGAGACAAGGAATAGAATCAATCTCTGTCTTTCATTGATGTGGATTGTTACATATATATAGGGGGTGAACAGACGTGAGAACTTCGGTTCTCAATGTCGGTTCCGGGAGGCGACCCTCCAGGAATAACCGCCTACGGTTACAAGCAGGATTACATATTTAATTACAATAATTAAATCCTAACAACAAAGATATGAGAATCGTATCCGAGCCGCTCCATACATGATACATCCCGTTAGCGTCGGAATCTTCCTCCGGAGCACTTTCAGCGCCTAACCGAGATACTTAATCACAACCCGTGTGCGCCCCACCTCCGCTAATGATGGATCCACGCGTGCAGCCGGGCTGGGCGTGGCAGTCGTTGGGAATTAAAACAAGTGATGACGAGGATCGTAGCCGGCCGCTCGCTAGGTCCCCCCGCTCGGAGCTTGTGTGGGATCGACGCTGGAGCACTCGAGTGTGTGCATAAATGCGCAGATGGGCTCGTATCCTCCGCCATCAAGACGCGGAAAGATACTCGCCGCCTCGCTGCAGGGCGGAAAATGAACCTCGCGGCGCCCGTGCGCGCACGCCGCCCGCGGCTCCGGCTGGCTGGCCGGCCGCTTTCCACACGGTTTTGTTTAACTATAATCTTGTGGCGGACTCCAGTTCAGTGTTGTGCACTATTCCAATTGGATTACACTAGTCGTCAACCCGTGCATCTGCACGGCTAGTTAATTTTATATGTATCCTTAATTAATTTAAAGTACATTGTAAATTTTAATTATTATGAATATGAAATATTATTATTAAAACATATTCTACATGTTTCGAATAAAGGAAACCTTCGAATATTTTATTTTGCAGTCCAGCAAATTGGCATTGGTCGAGACATCTGAATCATGGATGTGTCTATTGAAATAAATGAGAGATTATTTACTAAAATATAGTATAATATACTTTTCTATAACTTTGAATATGATATATTATTAATAGAACATATTTTACATTGTTTTCAAAAAAAGAATATCTATGAGTAGAATACATCATTCTTTTGTACAACATTACCGTATAAAGCAGTAACATTTCCAATTTACAATATAATATCTATGTCTTAATTTTGTTCTATCCATATCTTGTTAATAAAGAGGGTACACAGATCATTGTTTGCCTTACAAACTACTAAAAAAGCATAACTTACACGAAAATAAAGGTAGATGACTGGAAATCACGTGAGGCATCTGCCAAATGTTGTGGATGTCATTCCTGGATGGAGAAATAAAATCTGGAGAAAGAGGAGCAATTTTTCAAGGATAGTTTTGACATTTTCTTTGATTCAAGTTAAAAATAATTTTATTATCAAAATTATTATGGATACTACTCCTATTTATTTATATGTCATAAATATTGGAATACATTTTAGTCTATAAATCATTTTCTTACTATTTTTTTAACATGCATATGAATAGCTAATTACACGTGCCAATGAAAACCAACATTCTTGCTTTATTCACCTTATGTACTCCACGATACCTAAAAATCATGTGTGGTATTATAGTTATCATACAGAGGAAATGATATGAGGTTTGTGGATTGTTAATGACAAAATCTCACCTTTTCCACCTCCTTATGGGCATAGCGTTGTTCGAGGTTCTGCCGAATCCCATGCCTTCACGTGTTGGCTTGACGGAAAGTGGTTTAGCTACACAAATATGCCTGAGATCTTGCATATGTGTCGTGTGGGTACATCGAGCTAATTTTAAATTTGAAACTTAAAAAATCATTGAAGAATAAATTTACGGTACTTTGAAGAAATAAATTTGAGAATGTCAATTTATTTTTGGGATATATCTTACCTGGCAGTGCAAACAGTGGGAAACGTGAGTCTCGTCCTTCAATACTCCACGCACCGAGGGTAATGTGACTTTTGCAGTGACTTAGCATATAGATAGAAGATAACCTTAGTCCTTAGTTGACTGAACTACTATACCATAAAAAATCATAAATCTTACACTGCGATGTCCATATCTAACCACATTCTAGATTAGCAACAATAATCCCTTGATTTGCTTATCACCTTCAGCATCTTTTAGTTCAAGGGGATTTACATATGGGCTACTTCAGCATTGACGACAATGACCGCATAGATAATATCTGCCAGCAGAAAGGGAGTATGCCTATAAAATTATAGATAATTATTTCTTGCACTTGATAATGCAAATCAAGGTAGCAATTTTTTTAGGCTTTCATGACTGTACCTATATTTCAAGAGGAGGTATAGTCATACAATTCAACGATCAGGTCAAGATGTATGTGTCTTGAACCTGTAGGCACCTTAATAAATTAGGTGGATGGAGCACTTGATCGATCGATCTTGCATGCTTACTTTCACTGCTATGCAATCCTGTACCTGTGTAGCACGTACTTCCTCTGTTTTTATTTACCCTGCGTTCTAGGTTTAGTCAAAATCAAACTTTACAAAGTTTGACCAAATATCTTGAAAAAAGTACCAACATCTAGAATATAATATTAGCATCATTAGAATCGTCATCAAATGTACTTTCATATTATATGAATTTAGTATTATGAATGTTCATATTTTTTGCTACATATTTAGTCAAACTTCAAAAAGTTTAACTTTGACTATTGCCAAAACGCAGGGTAATAAAAAACGGAGGGAGTATATATCTGCGTGCTGCTTGGTTTCTTGTTTTGCCACACTTCTTCTCTTTCACTACTATGTAATTTTGTACTTTATATATCTTGTTTTCCTATTCTGCTATACTTGGGTTAAATCAATTTAATGCAAACAAAAAATCTTGATGTTAGAAAATTCCAAAAGAAAAAACAGGACGTGTCAAATTTCAGTATTATAATTAGCTAGTCATGGGATGAGTGGCTAGCGGTCTAGCATAGCACGTCTATGTGATCTAATTATCGAAAGGAGCTTGCAAACCTGGCTGCTCGATTAGCTTTGCTGAGCCCCGTCGTCCAAGCTATGGCAGATCGGCATTGCAATCTTTGTCCGATCCCTCCGTAGAGCCCAATCTTGGTCCGATGCCACCGTAGAGCCGCACAACCTGCATGATGCGCTGGAGGCCACGGCGGAGGCAGATTGAGGCGGCGTCTCTACCAATCGAAGCTCTCGATCTCGCGGACGGCTGGTCGTATAGGAGGCGGCGACTAACTTTTTCCACGAAGGAGATATTAGAAGAGGGAGCGCGTGTCATCCAAGGGCTATGGATGAATTACGGACAGATCGGGTGGACATAATTAGGTAGCCTCTAGGATTAACGTGATGCTTTCTATGGTGCCTCCAATTAGTAAATATAAGATTCCTTTTGCAGACGAGTCACGGGTAGTAACGAGCACGTTGTGGGATGAGAAATGTAAAGTTGCACAGTTCTCACATTCAAAGAGACTCTACAACTAAGCAACGGTTTACAAAAAAAAGCTCCATTACGCAATTTTTTTTTCTACTAGGAAACTTACCCGTGCGTTGCAACGGGAGACATATTTTAGAAATAGTGGGCTAATTTTTATTTAATATTTTTAGTTAATAGAGAAATGAGTTTTCTCGAGAAGAAGTTACCGTAAAAAATTAAGGCCCCTTATACCGTCAAGAATTATACTATTTAAGAATATAAGAAGAAGAGAATTGTTCAATTAATTAATAAAAACCCATATAAACCGTTACAACTAAATCACACGAGAACAAACTTAAAGCATGTAACCTCCGTGTCCGCTACCTTGGAGAAACCGGTTTCAGACATCTATGTCTGGCAGGGCAAAAACAACTGACATGACACTACAAAATAAGCAAACCATTGTCCAACGTGTCAAGTGGGTAATTTTTTTTGACATGACACTATTTATACTCGTAGTTGTAGGAGAGGTTTTACTATGCTTGGAAAGTACCTAAACCATTCATCTTATGTCCATCTGATGATAGGAATAGTTGGTATCTCCCACTCCCCGCACTACTAATTCATCCACGGGTGGGTAGGTCTGAGGTACCTAGCTTGGAGCTTAATGATAATCTGTTATGGCAAGCCGGGTGCGACACACAACCCGGACAAACCACCACTTGCCTGTGTGAATAAACTTGAGGATAGTTTCAACCAATAGATACAGGGGAAATACAGACACAAACACAATGCACAAGTGACACAAGGATTTACGTGGAAAACCTCCTCAAGGTGAGGAGGGAAAAAACCACGGGTGTGGACCAACCGGTCCACGCAAGCTTCACTATGAGCAACCTTGGTACAGAGTCTCTCTAGAACCTCTAGAGATTACAACACACTTCTCCTTGTTGCCCACCGGCAACAACAACAACAACAACCACAAGAGGTAAGATACAACAAAGACAGAGATATCATAGTTTCTGTCCTCTTCAGCAATCAGCGAACTGCTCTCAAACCGCAGATCCAATCAGCACAAAACATGGTAGACAAGTAGACATATGAGTTCCGAACATACTGACCAAAAATCAGCTCAATCGGACACCGTTTGCCTACCCAAATTGTTCGTCTCCCAAACCTACTCTGTGCTGAAACTGCAGCAGTCCGAACTGACAAAACTGCTCTCGAATCAGAACCTCCACTGACCCAAATCTCAAACTGTGTAACCAGATCTAAGTACTCAAAGTAAGGAACGAGCTCACCAAGTTTGGAGCCAATCCAAGTACGTTTGAGCCTCCAAACACCAGCTTGAAGACAGACCGGTCAGAACTCAGAACTCTGGACAGATTCACCTCTTCTTCTTCTTCCCCTCTTCTCACTTGGTTGTGGTGTTCTAGTGTGTTCTCTCACCCTCTCACAGCAGCAGCCACGTTCTTGGCTTGCTCTCTTGCTCTCAGTCACACCGCCACCAATGTGGCTAGGGTTTTCTCCTTTATACCTCTCAAGGAGGCACCTCAACCGTTGGATGCGAACCTCGATCAACGGTTGATACGTGTTGGACTTCTTGGGCTGATGTTGGGCTGCCAACACACCTCCATGTGGAGGGACATGGCCCAACAAACTCCCCCTCCCGACATCATGGAGGGTCTCACTGCCTACCGGCAGTCATGTCGGCGAGCCAACGGCATACATCAAGCTTTGCTCTTGTCACCACCTTGGTCAACATATCAGCCCCATTGTCATCTGTGTGCACCTTCTCAAGTTGCAATTGTTTGGAACTCAGCACGTTTTGAATCCAATGGTAGCGTACCTCAATATGCTTCGACCTTGAATGAAAACTTGCATTCTTACTTAGATGAATAGCACTTTGGTTGTCACAAAATAGCACATACTTGTCTTGCTTAAACCCAAGCTCACAAGCCAATCTTTTCAGCCACAATAGCTCTTTGCTCGCCTCTGTTACTGCGATGAACTCGGCCTCAGTTGTGTTCAAAGTCACACACTTCTGCAACCTACTTTGCCATGACACTGCTCCCCCTGAATGGGTAACCAAATAACCCGAAGTAGACTTTCTGCCATCAATATCTCCAGCCAAATCTGAATCTGAATATGCAATCAGCTTAGCCTCATTGCCACCAAAACAGAGCTTCATATTGGTGCTGCCCCGGAGATACCTCAGGATCCACTTCACGGCTTCCCAATGTGGTCTTCCTGGATTAGACATAAATCTGCTCACAGTACTAACCGCTTGAGCAATGTCAGGTCGTGTGCATACCATAGCATACATCAAACTCCCAACCGCTGAGGCATAAGGAACATTCTGCATTTCCTTTTCCATCTTTTCAGTGGAGGGACATTGCTTCTTGCTCAACTTAAAGTTAGCTGCTAGTGGACAACTGACTTCCTTTGCTTCGTCCATCCTGAACTTGCGAAGTACCTTCTCAATGTATTTCTCTTGAGATAAGTACAGCTTGTTGGATTTTCTGTCTCTCTCAATTCTCATGTCGAGAATACACTTTGTTGGACCCAAGTCTTTCATGGCAAAACTTTTGCTCAACTCTTTCTTTAGTCTAGCAATCCTAGAGACATTCTTGCCAACAATCAAGATGTCATCAACATAGAGCAACAGAATGATATAATCATCACCTGAGAACCTCTTAATAAATACACAATGGTCTGAGCTACATCGCTTGTAGCCTTGCTCCCCCATGACAGATTCAAACTTCATGTACCATTGTCTTGGTGCTTGTTTCAGGCCATAGAGACTTTTCTTCAGCTTGCACACATAGTCTTCTTTGCCTTTAACAAGAAACCCCTCAGGCTGCTCCATGTAGATTTCTTCCTCCAACTCTCCATGTAGGAAAGCTGTCTTCACATCCATTTGCTCAACCTCCAAGTTGAGACTTGCTGCCATGCCAAGGATCATTCTTATAGATGTCATCTTCACCACCGGAGAGAATATTTCACCAAAGTCAATACCCTTCCTTTGGCTGAATCCTTTCACAACTAGCCTGGCCTTATACCTTGGATATGACGTGTGCTCTTCTTGCTTGATTCTGTAGACCCACTTGTTCTTCAGAACTTTCTTGCCATTAGGCAACTTCACCAGCTCATATGTATGATTCTTATGCAAGGAATCCATCTCTTCTTGCATAGCCTTATTCCACTCCTTCTTGTTCTCATCTTTCATTGCCTCTGAAAAGCACTCAGGTTCTGAACCATCAGACAATAACACCACATATTGGTCTGATGCATACCTAGTGTTAGGAACACGGTCTCTGCTGGACCGTCTGAGTGGAGCTGCTGGTGGACTATCTGGTACTGGTGCTTCTTGCTGATCATGATCATTTTCTTCAGCATCATCATACTCTTGCTGCTGGGGAGCATCTTCTTCTCCACCTGTACCACTATGTGCATCATCTTGCACATCTTCTGCATCGTCATTTTCAGCTTCTTGTTGGGCTGAATCTGCAGGTTCTGGGTCAGAATCAACTCTGTCTTGCTGCTGTCTTTGAGGAGGAACACCCACCGGAATTGACTCTGAAACTTTCTTCTTTGTCTTCGCAATATCCTCAATTGTTTGGTCTTCAACAAACACAACATCACGGCTTCTCACAACTTTTCTTGCTATTGGATCAAACAACTTGTAGCCGAACTGATCACCTCCATAGCCAAGAAATATGCACTGTCATGTCTTTGAATCAAGCTTTGACCTCTCATCTTGAGGGATATGAACAAAGGCCTTACACCCGAAAACCTTCAGGTGATTATATGAGACTTCCTTGCCATAAAAGACCTTGTTAGGAACGTCTCCTTGCAATGGATAACTTGGCGAGAGATTGATAAGACAAACTGCAGCCAACAAAGCTTCTCCCCAATAATGTTTCGGTAGCTTTGAACTTGACAGCAAGCATCTAACTCTCTCCACAATTGTCATGTTCATCCTCTCAGCAAGACCATTCAGCTGTGGTGTCTTCGGAGGAGTAAATTGGTGCCTAATTCCCTGCTCCTTGCGATAGGCATCAAATGGGCCAATATACTCCCCCCCCCCATTATCAGTGCGAAGGCACTTGATCTTCTTCTCAGTTTCTCTCTCAACTGAGACTTGGAATTGCTTGAATACACTTAGTACTTGATCTTTGGTCTTCAAAACATAGACCCAAACTTTTCTGGAAAAGTCATCAATAAAGGTGCAAAGTACTTTGCTCCACCCATTGACCTCACCGACATTTTGCAAACATCGGAATGTACCAAGTCCAACACCTCGGGCTTCTTGTGAGGAGCTTGACTCTTGAATGCAACTCTGTGTTGCTTCCCTGCTAGGCAATCTGAACACTTCTTGATGTGAACACCTTTCACACCTTTCAACAGATTTTTCTTGACTAGCACTGTCATTCCCTTCTCATTCATGTGCCCAAGTCTCTTGTGCCATAAAGCACATGCGTCTTCTTTCTGTAATGCATTGACACAAGCAGCAGAAAGTTTAGCATGAACATGATACAAAACTGAAACCATGTTATCTTTAGCAACAATCAGATTTCCTTTGGTGAGCTTGTACTGTGCATTTCCAAATCTGCTCAAGTACCCATCTTTATCAAGCAACCCGACCGAGATAATGTTGAGCCGAAGGGCCTCAACATGCCTCACCGACTTGAGGACTAGTGTTGTACCATTTTCAGTCTCCAAGTGCACATCTCCCCTTCCAATGATTTGTGCTCTATCATTATTCCCCATCTTCACAACACTAAAGTCACCGGCTGTGTAGTTGGTGAAGAGCTCTCTACGAGATGTAGCATGTATGGTAGCACCGCTGTCCGGAATCCAAGTCATATCATCACCATCTGCAAGGTTGATGGTATCATCAGAAACTACAGTGATCCTCTCCTCAACAGTAGGACCAAATCTGCCATCATGTTCTTCATACATAAGAGACATGATCTCCTCAACTGCAGAAATACGCCCTCCCTCACTGTCACTATCACAGTCGGCTTGTTTCTGAACATGCTTCTTCTTTTTCTTTTTGTCCTTTTTCCATTGTTCACAATGCCACTTGATGTGGCCCTTCTCATGGCAGTGATGGCACACAAAATCAGCATACTTGCCCTTGGATTTGCTTCTACTTCTTTCTCCCTTTCCCGGACCTCAGCTCTTGCTTCTCCCCCGTGACTGAGTCACCAACACTTCTGAGTGTGAAGAAGAACTGTCCTTATCAGCAATTTTTATGGACTCTTCATTTAGTACCCTGGTCTTCACAAGGTTCCAAGTGACCACACCATTAGGTGCTGAATTGCAAACGGTGACCTTAAAGGTCTCCCAAGTATCCGGTAATGAGCCAAGTAGCAGCAGGGCTCTCACTTCATCTTCAAATGTGATTCCCATTGAAGATAGCTGATTTATAATGCCCTGAAATAGATTTACATGATCTGCAATTTGAGTTCCCTCCTTGTACCTCAAACGCATCAATTTCTTGATCAAGAACATCTTGTTGGTACCTTCTTTGCGAGCATACAACTCATCCAATTTCTGCCATAAGGTGTGTGCACGTGTCTCATCAATGATATGGTTCAAGACATTGTCATTGACCCATTGTCGAATGAACCCACAAGCTTGTAGATGAAGTACATCCCACTGATCTTGCTTCATTTCACTAGGCATCTCAGTGGTAAACATTGGCTTCCAGTATTCCTTTACATACATCAAATCCTTCATCTTGCTCTTCCAAGCTTGATAATTTGTACCATTCAATGATATCATTCTGTTGGTATTCACTTCCATCTTTCACACAAGCAAACTGCACTCAACTGAAAGCAAACCTTGCTGAAATTTGAGTACAAGCTGAACCTCAGCTCTTATACCACTTTGTTATGGCAAGCCGGGTGCGACACACAACTCGGACAAACCACCACTTGCCTGTGTGAATAAACTTGAGGATAGTTTCAACCAATAGATGCAGCGGAAATACAGACACAAACACAATGCACAAGTGACACAAGGATTTACGTGGAAAACCTCCTCAAGGCGAGGAGGGAAAAATCACGGGTGTGGACCAACCGGTCCACGCAAGCTTCACTATGAGCAACCTTGGTACAGAGTCTCTCTAGAACCTCTAGAGATTACAACACACTTCTCCTTGTTGCCCACCGGCAACAACAACAACAACCACAACAGGTAAGATACAACAAAGACAGAGATATCACAGTTTCTGTCCTCTTCAGCAATCAGCGAACTGCTCTCAAACCGCAGATCCAATCAGCACGAAACTTGGTAGACAAGTAGACATATGAGTTCCCAACATACTGACCAAAAATAAGCTCAATCGGACACCGTTTGCCTACCCAAACTGTTCGTCTCCCAAACCTACTCTGTGCTGAAACTGCAGCAGTCCGAACTGACAAAACTGCTCTCGAATCTGAACCTCCATTGACCCAAATCTCAAACTGTGTAACCACATCGAAGTACTCAAAGTAAGGAACTAGCTCACCAAGTTTGGAGCCAATCCAAGCACGTTTGAGCCTCCAAACACCATCTTGAAGACAGACCAGTCAGAACTCAGAACTCTGGACAGATTCACCTCTTCTTCTTCTTCTTCCCCTCTTCTCACTTGGTTGTGGTGTTCTAGTGTGTTCTCTCACCCTCTCACAGCAGCAGCCACGTTCTTGGCTTGCTCTCTTGCTCTCAGTCACACCGCCACCAAAGTGGCTAGGGTTTTCTCCTTTATACCTGCTGGCGCGTTGGTGACGGCACTAGAAGATTCCTTGTGCGTGGTGAATGACCAGCCAGTTGGGAACCCCAAGAGGAAGGTACGATGAGTATAGCAGCTAGTTTTCCCTCAGTTTAGAAACCAAGGTTTATCGTTCTTGGAGAGGAGAGACAAATGACTGAAGGTGATGCTTGCTAGTTTACGACAGCTTCAGACAATTTATATATGGCTCCTCGTCTAAGCTTTGCTTGCTAGCTGCAACGCGGAACCTGCACACACACAACCAAGTACTTTGTTCCCAACTTACGATGAGGTTGTCAATCTCACCAGTTTGCTTGAAACAAATGTTATGAGTGTATCGAGTGGAAAACAGTAAAAGTATGCGAGTAAAGTAAACAGTGCGAGTAAAGTAAACAGGTGATAGCAATATGATGGAAATAGGACCGGGGTCCACAGTTCACTAGTGGTGTCTCTCCATAAGATAAATAACACATGCTGGGTAAACAAATTACAGTTGGGCAATTGATAGAATAAAGATAAACATGATATGTCAAGAAGATCACTATGAGATTTACTCTGGGCATTACAACAAAATACATAGACCGCCATCCAACTGCAACTATGACTAATAATCCACTTGTGGCGAATCAATCCGAGAACTCCACAAGTATTAAGTTGCGAACAACAGATAATTGCATTAAGCAAAGTGTGTAATGTAAACAAAGCATATGCCCTTGAGCATATGAATGTTGTTTTCTCCCTAGTAGCAATAGCACATCTACAACCTTAGAGGTTTCTGTCACTCCCCCAGGTTAAATAGAGGCATGAACCCACTATCGAGCATAAATACCCCCTCTTGGAGTCACTAGCAACTACTCGACCAAGATAGCTACTAACAACGGAGAGCATGCAAGATCATAAACAACATAGAGATAACAAAAGATAATATTCAGTACAGCAACTTAATCATAAACACCAATATTCATCGGATCCCAACAAACCAAACATGTAGAATTACATAATGGTGATCTCAATCATGTAGGACAGCTCATGAGATCAAAACATGAAGCACATGGTGGAGAAGACAACCATCTAGCTACTGCTATGGACCCATAGTCCAAGGTAGACTACTCACTCATCGCTCCGGAGGCAAGCATGGCGATGAAGAAGACCTCCGGTGGCGATTCCCCTCTCCGGCAGGGTGCCGGGAAGAGCTTCTGGACCCTCCCGATCTTTGGGTCGACGGCGGCGGCGGATCGCGATGTGTTCTGGAAAAGTGATCGGGTACTTAGGTTTTTTCCGTCGGGGGGTCTTTATAGGCGAAGGGGCGATGTCAGAGGAGGGCCCAGGCGCCCTCATGCCAGGGTGGCGCGGCCCAGGCCCTGGTCGCGCCAGCCCTGCGTGTGGGGCCCTGGTGGCCCCTCTCCTTCTCTCCTTCAGATCTCTGGAAGCTTCCGGGTAAAATAAGACTTCAGGAACTTGTTTCGTCCAATTCCGAGAATATTTCCTGTGTATCACTTCTGAAACACAAAAACAGCAGAAAACAGGGAACTGGCACTGTGGCAACTTGTTAATAGGTTAGTTCCGGAAATTGCATAAAAGTGCCACGAAGTGTAACGAAACAGTAGGCAAATGGTGTAAAAACAAGCATGGAGCATCAAAAATTATAGATACGTTGGAGACGTATCAAGCATCCCCAAGCTTAACTCCTGCTCGTCCTCGAGTAGGTAAGTGATAACAAAAGAATAATTTTTGAGGTGACATGCACCTACACAATCTTGATCATATATGTAAGCATTTGTGAGCTGGGATCATAAGAACTTAAAACATGGGCATGAAGATATAATTTTGACAATAAGAACTTAGCAACCATGTTGTAAACATGAAAATGAACACAAACAAAAGATCATGAAAATGTAACAATGAAAGTCAAACGCGTGTTCAAATCATAAGGAAAAACATACAAATGGTTTTCAGCTTGTCCTTCATGGATAGCAAAACATAAATGCATAGGACACCTTCAAGTTTAAGAGGGTGACTAGATACAAATAATTTAAGAACAAGTGAAACCAACAATATGAATCAATCAATGAAAACTTTGGGACAATGCATATTACACTAAGAATGACAACTATGCTCTCTTAATGGTGCATAAAGAAAGAAGGTGGTGACTCAACATAAAAGTAGAAGAAAGGCCCTTCGCAGAGGGAAGCAGTGATTGCAAGTTTATAACCTTTAAAAATTATGGTACTTATCGGCTTTGAGCTCTCATTGCCCCCATCATAAGCATCTTGAATGGTTAAAGTTAATGCAAGAACAATTATGATGCATATGCTTGACAAATCATAAGTTGAAAACCTCGTGTCCCGTGAATACGAGTATCCAAACCTCATGCTACTTTACTTAGAGTCCCAAGCAAGGCTCTTGTCATTGTAAGTATATGCATATCATTGAGAACCGTCAACGGGGTACCTCCGTGCCCGATGACATGGAACAAGCCCACATCAAAATGATAGGACAAGCAGACAATGAACACCTCGACATCTCTTTTATTTGCCATTTGTTTAGCTTTTTATTGTGAGATGCGTCGTCGAATGTTCACCATGGGTATGCTGCAAATTTCCACCATGAATTATGCATGGCTTAGATTAGCGGCCCGGCGTTTCCCTAACACATATACAAACTCCATGATCCCCACAAGATTCCCAATTCATTTCACACCGTGGGCATCCATAAACAAAAGATCACGATATCAACTCAAATAAGAAGTGCAATGTTGAAAGCTTGCCCATGACTGCATGGCTGGGCTAGTCTCCAACTTACAACTTGCAAGCATAACAACTCAACATAAGAGACCACAATGTCAAATGTTTTAGAACAGGAAAAAGTAAAGTGTGCCTTCCGGTTCGTGAGAGCTTTACTGACCAATTTTCGCATAACACTGGTAAGAGTTTAATTTGAAGAGAAAATAAAAGCAAGTCAAATTTACTTGGAATAGCAAATTGCTAGTAGGTATGTATGGTGGACACTTTGGAAAACTTTGGCTTTTAGGAGTTGGATGCACGAGTAGAGCTCATACTCAGTACAAGGCGAGGGCTAGCAAAAGACTGGGAGCGACCAACTAAGAGAGCAATAATGGCCATAATCATGCAAAGCGACAAAGCGACATTAAAAGAAGCATAAGATGGCATCAAAAGTCAAAAACTAAATGATCATAGAGGCTATTGGCGACTTTGTAAGAGTCTAACATGTGTGAGCATGCGCCAAGTCAACCCAAATAAAGCATCAAGGAGAAAACCAAAATAATGCTTCCATACAATAAAAACAACGCATGATTTTTTCAAAGGCTCATTAAGCAATCTTAGTTATTTGAGACAAGTCATGCTACAGCAAAACCACTAAGCATACTATCAAAAAGACATCAAGCATGACATGAAAAAGCCTAAGCCGCAGTCTACACAAGCTCCTTCTTGTACCACTATTTTGCACAAAGCTTTTTCTCTTTTCCAACACCATTTGAAATTTTTAAAGACACCTCTTTTGATGAAAACCAATAAATATCAGAGGCAAAAATACACCTTGATGAAAAGATATGACAAGGTCTGAACGCAAATCAAGGCAAAAACGAAAACCAAAAGCAGTAGCGGAAAAAGAAGAACACTCGATGAACGATAAGAGTGAAAACGGAGTGTTCTTGGCAAATGAAAAGCAAGACAACTTCTCCAAAGGAAATTTGTTGGGGTCCAACCATTTATTGTAGCAAACAAAACAAACTAACAAAGACAACTAAAACAACTGACGCTCCAAGAAAAACACATAGTGCATGAAGCAATAAAAATATAGTGTCTTGAAAGGTGACCTGATTTTTGCCGATGAAGAAGGGGTGCCTCGGGGGCATCCCCAAGCTTTGACGCTTGTACTTCTTGGATATTTCTTGGGGTGATGCATGGGTATCCCCAAGCTTGAGCTTTTGTCCATTCTTCAACTCATCTCATCATTCTCCAATCCCTACACTTGAAAACTTCCTTCATACAAAACTAAACACAAATCTATTAGCAACATTAGTGTGGGCATAACATATAATCAACCTCTTTTTACTTCAGGTTTCAACTCAAAACCACCACATATAAAGTATATACTACTGTAGCAACCTCCCCAAAAGTTCCGTGATCAAAAGAACTCAAAAGAAAGTGATAAAGTGGCAAACACAAATATTGGCAGAAATCTGTCAAAACTGAACAGCTGACAAAGATCGAATTTTTGAGGGGTTTTCTGTTGCTCAAATCAAAAAGTGTTCAACTAACGAAAGTTTGGATATAACCTGGGGCATATTCAAAAAACATCGCAGGTTTAAAAGATATACAGAGAATTTATATGAATTTTTACGGTGCAGCACCGAAAACAGTTTCAGGACAGCAACATCCCCAAATCTTTACCTCACTCGAATTAGAGGCTTCTCTTGGCACAAAAACAAAATAAACAAGATAAGGAGCGGTCATTACAGTACTAATGACTTCCAAGACTCAAATAAAATAAAAAGTACTAAAATTAAAAACATTGGGTTATCTCCCAAGAGTGCTTTTCTTTAACGCCTTTGAGCTAGGCGCAGAAAATTGCGAATCAAGTAATAATGAAAGGGGGATCAGGATCCACTATAGGAATAAAGAAATGAATACTATCCAATTGAGGTTTTGAATATCCCTTGTAGTCACGCTTTGGTACACTATTTTCGTCAAAAAGATTTTCAGGACAAATCCAACTAGTATTAGCTACCAAGGCGTTATGAATTCCTACAAGCTTACAAGGTATTGGCAATCTAGAATCTTCGTTGGGTGTACCAAAGATTTCAACAGGCGAGTCAAGCTTATTAAACTTCTTAAAAACTCTCCTAGCCTCAATTGCAACATCTCTAAATTCTATGCGCAAAGTTTCCAAGATAAAAGCTTTCTTTTCGGGATCCTCAATTTCATAAAGCTTAAGGAACATATATTGCATAAAAGGGTTAAGACTAGCAAACCTAGTTTCCAACATGTGAATCAAATAACTAGAAGCAACCTCAATACTAGGAGCTAGCTCAACCAAAGATTTTTCCTCAACTTCCTCATGCATACTAATGTGATTAAAGAACTCCTCAATGTTACTTTTGCCAATAATCGAACCACTACCTACTGAGAGGTCCTCCAGAACATACTTAGGGATCAACATGATGAACTAAAGTAAAGAAATAACAACTACCAAGGATTCTAATTTTTTTGGGTTTTTTGATATAAAACGATGCAGGTAAAATAAATAAAGTAAAGCAAATCAATAAAACAAAGTAAAGGATGTGCGTGCGAAAAACTCCCCTCGCAGAAGTCTTCTACTTTCTCCTCGGCAACGGCGCCAGAAAATTAGCTGCTGGCGCATGGGTGATGGCACCAGAAGATTCCTTGTGCGTGGTGAATGACCAGCTAGTTGGGAACCCCAAGAGGAAGGTATGATGAGTATAGCAGCTAGTTTTCTCTCAGTTTAGAAACCAAGGTTTATCGTTCTTGGAGAGGAAAGACAAACGACTGAAGGTGATGCTTGCTAGTTTGCGATAGCTTCGGACAATTTATATATGGCGCCTCGTCCAAGCTTTGCTTGCTAGCTGCAACGCGGAACCTGCACACACACAACCAAGTACTTTGTTCCCAACTTACGATGAGGTTGTCAATCTCACCGGTTTGCTTGAAACAAAGGTTATGAGTGTATCGAGTGGAAAACAGTAAAAGTATGCGAGTAAAGTAAACAGTGCGAGTAAAGTAAACAGGTGATAGCAATATGATGGAAATAGGACCGGGGTCCACAGTTCACTAGTGGTGTCTCTCCATAAGATAAATAACACATGCTGGGTAAACAAATTACAGTTGGGCAATTGATAGAATAAAGATAAACGTGATATGTCAAGAAGATCACTATGAGATTTACTCTGGGCATTACAACAAAATACATAGACCGCCATCCAACTGCATCTATGACTAATAATCCACTTGTGGCGAATCAATCCGAGAACTCCACAAGTATTAAGTTGCGAACAACAGATAATTGCATTAAGCAAAGTGTGTAATGTAAACAAAGCATATGCCCTTGAGCATATGAATGTTGTTTTCTCCCTAGTAGCAACAGCACATCTACAACCTTAGAGGTTTCTGTCACTCCCCCAGGTTAAATAGAGGCATGAACCCACTATCGAGCATAAATACCCCCTCTTGGAGTCACTAGCAACTACTCGGCTAAGATAGCTACTAACAACAGAGAGCATGAAAGATCATAAACAACATAGAGATAACAAAAGATAATATTTAGTACAGCAACTCAATCATAAACACCAATATTCATCGGATCCCAACAAACCAAACATGTAGAATTACATAACGGTGATCTCAATCATGTAGGGCAGCTCATGAGATCTAAACATGAAGCACATGGTGGAGAAGACAACCATCTAGCTACTGCTATGGACCCATAGTCCAAGGTAGACTACTCACTCATCGCTCCGGAGGCAAGCATGGCGATGAAGAAGACCTCCGGTGGCGATTCCCCTCTCTGGCAGGGTGCCAGGAAGAGCTTCTGGACCCTCCCGATCTTCGGGTCGACGGCGGCGGCGGATCGCGATGTGTTCTGGAAAAGTGATCGGGTCCTTAGGTTTTTTCCGTCGGGGGGTCTTTATAGGCGAAGGGGCGATGTCAGAGGAGGGCCCAGGCGCCCTCACGCCAGGGTGGCGCGGCCCAGGTGATGACCCACAAGTATAGGGGATCGCAACAGTCTTCGAGGGAAGTATTACCCAAATTTATTGATTCGACACAAGGGGAGCCAAAGAATATGTGTAATCCTTAACAGATGAGTTGTCAATTCAGCTGCACCTGGAAACAGTCTCGCTCGCAGTGGTTTATCAGTAGCAATAGTTTTATAGTGGTGACAGTAGTGAAACAGTAACAGCAGTAGTAAAATAGCAGCAGTAATAGTAACGGTTGTAAACAGTAGGAACAAATACTGTAGGCATAGGGATGGATTACGGGCGTTGCATGGATAAGATAATTCATGAAATCAATGAGACATGGGCATTGCAAATAAATAATGATAAAGCATCCTAGTACAAACAATCATAGGCATGTGTTCCGTATATAGTCGTACGTGCTCACAAGGAGAAACTTGCACGACATCTTTTGTCCTACCAGCCTGTTGCAGCAGGGCCTCAAGGGAAACTACTGGTAATTAAGGTACTCCTTTTAATAGAGTACCGGAGCAAAGCATTAGCACTCGGTGAACACATGTGATCCTCACATCATAGCCATCCCCTCCGGTTATCCCAATTTCTGTCACTTTGGGGCCTCGGGTTCCGGACAACAATATGTGTATACAACTTGTAGGTAAGACCATAAACAACAAGTATCATCATAGAAATAATAACATGTTCAGATCTGAAATCATGGCACTCGGGCCCAAAGTGACAAGCATTAAGCACAACAAGTTGCAACAATGTCATAGGCACTAAATAAAGATACTAGGCACTATGCCCTATCAATCTCATATCAAATTACATGAACAATCTCATCCAATCCCTACCATCCCCTCACCTACAGCGGGGGGATTACTCACACATGGATGGGGGAGTCATGGATGGTCGATGGAGGAGCGTCGGTGGTGATGGTGATGAAGATATCCTCTGAATCCCCGTCCCGACAGGGTGCCAGAACGGAGTTTCTGGTTCTGAATCGCGGTTTCTGATGGCGGCGGTGCAGCGGAAGTCTATCTGGGAAAAACGCCGTCTCTCTGATATTATGTCGTCAGGGGGTATATGTACGCGAGAGGAGAGGTCGAGAGGGGTGCCGGGGCCCCCTCACGCAAGGGTGGCGCGGCCAGGGCTGGGCCGCGCCACCTATGCGTGACGGCCCCTCGAGCCTCCTCTCCCTCCTGTCTTCTGGCTCCGTGGGTCTTCTGGTGAAATAGGATTTTTCATGATTTTTCCCGAATTTTTACTGGAAGTTGGATTTCTGCACAAAAACGAGACACCGGAGCAATTCTGCTGAAAACAGCGTCAGTCCGTGTTAGTTGTATTCAAAACACACAAATTAGAGAAGAAACAATAGCAAAAGTGTTCGGGAAAGTAGATACATTTTGGACGTATCAACTCCCCCCAAGCTTAGCTATTTGCTTGTCCTCAAACAATTCAGTTAACAACTGAGAGCGATAAAAGAAACTTTCACGAACACATTTGCTCTTATGATGTAAATATACTAACTATGTGATCAAGTACTCAGGCAATTCATAATAAGAAATATGCAACTAATGTCACCTCATAGTCAAGCAAGCTATGAAAGAGTGTCAATGCACTAATAACAAGTAACATGTACATAAGAAGCTACAAGATTATAATATGCATAAATGATATGAAAGAGTGGTATCCCGCTTGCCTTTATTTGTAGAGCAAAACATAAATGCTGAGGCACCTTTGAAGTCCAAGGGAAGACTAGAAGTTAAAGATATCAAAGATACAAGCATCAAAGTTATACCACAATTAACCGTGTTCTGGGACAAGCACATTACACTAAGAATAACAGCTATGCTCTCAAGAAGTGCTTAAAAGTTTGAAGATGAAGACTCAACATAAAAGTAAACGAATGGCCCTTCGCAGAGGGAAGCAGTGATTTAACATGTGCTAGAGATTTTCATTTGTAAAACAGAGATAAAATTTTCTTTTGAGAGGTGGTTGTTCTATGTCAACGACTAGCAATGGGGACTTGCTATCTTCCATAATAAACAAGTGAGAGCGGTTCCGAGTTCTTTGAAATTTTGGCACATTGGTGCTCTTTTATAAAGCTTTGGCACTCCTCCCCACCCTTTTCCTTTCTCAAACCATGGCTAACCGATTCCATCGGGTGCCCACCAACTTTCACATTCCTTTGGAGGAGTGCCATTTTCTTTCTTTTAGAATTAAGATTGTAATGGTCTGACCAGCTCCCTTGAAAAATTAATGACGAGCAGATGAAGCTGCCTAGTCGAGGGGTACTTAATTTAATATGGAAGATAGCAATTCCGACCACTACGTCCCCATGAGCTAAAAACAGTGGCACAAAATGAGGAGTAGTTGAAAGTTTTGAAAGGTAGCACATGAAAATTTACTTGGAATGGCTTATAAATACCATGCATAGGAATTTATAGTGGACTCTTTGGAAGACTTGGTTTTTGGTAATTGGATGCACGAGTAGAGCTCATACTCAGTACAAGTGAAGGCTAGCAAAAGACTGGGAAGCGACAATCTAGAGAGCAATAACTGTCATAATCATGCTTGCGACAAAACAAAATTAATATAGGCATAAAAATGATACAAGAACTCTGAGGCAAAGTAAATCATCGAGGCTTAATTGACTTTTTGTTCAGTCATGTGCATGCTTGAGCATGTGCCAAGTCAATTCAAATGAAACTTTCAGAGGAGGATACCACAATATCATACCATATTATGAATAAAACAAAGCATGCAAGCGTCTACATGACATGCTACAGGCTAATAGTAAATTGAAACTAATCATATGAAAGCAAGAACTACAAGGCATCCATTAGATAACATATACCTTACATGAACCGACTAAGCATGTCCACATAGATGAGTATATGTACAAAAATGAAAACAAATAGAGTTCATACCAGCCTCTTACCACATCTCGAATTGTCATATGTCGTCATTATTGCTCTTCACTTGTGTGGCTTGAATAATATAAAGTGAATACCAAGCTCCAAAGGAGTAACGGGAGACCGAACTCTGCAACAAACTTTACAAAACCGAAGAAGAACAACAAATATTTTTGGGGTTTTCGATTTTTGAAACAAAAGCAGAAGGAAATAGCAAACAAAGCAAAATATTTTTGGGTTTTCAAGTAGCAAGCTGATACGTCTCAAACGTATCTATAATTTTTGATGCTCCATGCTTGTTTTACACCATTTGCCTATTGTTTCGTTACACTTAGTGGCACTTTTATGCATTTTCCGGAACTAACCTATTAACAAGCGCCACAGTGCCAGTTTCCTGTTTTCTGCTGTTTTTGTGTTTCAGAAGTGATACACAGGAAATATTCTCGGAATTGGACGAAACAAGTTCCTGAAGTCTTATTTTACCCGGAAGCTTCCAGAGATCCGAAGAAGTGTCGGAGGGGGGCCACCAGGGCCCCACACGCGTGGGTGGCGCGGCCAGCCCCCTGGCCGCGCCGGGCCCACGTGAGGGCACCTGGCCCCTCCTCTGACATCGACCCTTCGCCTATAAAGACCCCCCGACGAGAAAAACCTAAGTGCCCGGTCAGTTTTCCAGAATACATCGCGATCTGCCGCCGCCGTCGACCCGAAGATCGGGAGGGTCCAGAAGCTCTTCCCGGCACCCTGCCGGAGAGGGGAATCGCCACCGGAGGTCTTCTTCATCGCCATGCTTGCCTCCGGAGCGATGAGTGAGTATTCTACCTTGGACTATGGGTCCATAGCAGTAGCTAGATGGTTGTCTTCTCCACTATGTGCTTCATGTTTAGATCTCATGAGCTGCCATACATGATTGAGATCACCGTTATGTAATTCTACATGTTTGGTTTGTTGGGATCCGATGAATATTGGTGTTTATGATTAAGTTGCTGTACTGAATATTATCTTTTGTTATCTCTATGTTGTTTATGATCTTGCATGCTCTCCATTGTTAGTAGCTATCTTGGCCGAGTAGCTGCTAGTGACTCCAAGAGGGGGTATTTATGCTCGATAGTGGGTTCATGTCTCTATTTCACCTGGGGGAGTGACAGAAACCTCTAAGGTGGTAGATGTGCTGTTGCTACTAGGGAGAAAACAACATTCATATGCTCAAGGGCATATGCTTTGTTTACATTACACACTTTGCTTAATGCAATTATCTGTTGTTCGCAACTTAATACTTGTGGAGTTCTCGGATTGATTCACCACAAGTGGATTATTAGTCATAGATGCAGTTGGATGGCGGTCTATGTATTTTGTTGTAATGCCCAGAGTAAATCTCATAGTGATCTTCTTGACATATCACGTTATCTTTATTCTATCAATTGCCCAACTGTAATTTGTTTACCCAGCATGTGTTATTTTATCTATGGAGAGACACCACTAGTGAACTGTGGACCCCGGTCCTATTTACATCATATTGCTATCACCTGTTTACTTTACTCGCACTGTTTACTTTACTCGTATTGTTTACTTTACTCGCATATTATATTGTTTTCCACTCGATACGCTCATAACCTTTGTTTCAAGCAAACCGGTGAGATTGACAACCTCATCGCAAGTTGGGAACAAAGTACTTGGTTGTGTTGTGTGCAGGTTCCGCGTTGCCACTGGCCGAAGACGAGTCAACAAGTATCGTTAAACGGCGCCCTTGTTGGAGTGTTACTAAGCCAGTTCGCATCACCTTCAGTCGTCATTGTCTCTCTTCTCCTGTTCGATAAACCTTGGTTTCTTAAACTGAGGGAAAACTTGCTGCTGCACTCATCATACCTTTCTCTTGGGGTTCCCAACGGGCTGGTCATTCACCACGCACAAGGACTGTCTGCTCCCACGTCAACTTGGCACTAGCAGCTATTTTTCTGGCGCCGTTGCCGGGGAAGAGAGAAGACTTCTGCGAGGGGAGTTCTTCGCACACACATTCTTTACTTTGTTATTTGTTTTGCTTTACTTTATTTTATTTTACCTGCATTGCTTTTTATATCAAAAATCCAAAAAAATTAGAATCCTTGGTAGTTGTTTTTACTTATCTGCTTTTAGTTTTGTTAAAATGAGTAATCCTGAAGTAGAAGTTCGTAGTTTTAAGCAACACGGGGGAGAAAGTTTAAAAGATGCTTGGTACCGTATTAACAATGCTCATCATAGGTGTACCAAAAAGCACTCTACCACGATCCTCCTTAGAAATTTTTATGTTGGCATATCCAGTTGGAATAGGTATGTTCTTGATACTCTTACAGGAGGTAATTTTCTGGGTACTCCCGCTGGAGAAGCATGCACTATAATTGAAAGTTTAGTGGGAATACCACCTATTCATGTTGCTAAAACTGAAACCACCCTGGAGGAGGTGATAGAAAAGCTCAGCTCTTTAGAGAAAAGTTTGCCAAGTATCCTAGAAAATGCTAGCCGCGTTAGTGAATTAATATAAAACATGAGTAAGAGAATTACCATTTTAGAGGCTAGCACTACTCATGACAATCAAAACTTAAGGATTGGTAAACTAGAGGAGTCTATGGAAACTCTTAGCTTAATCTTCTCTTCTCTTAAATTTAAGAAAGAGAAAGTGTTTGTTGGAAAAGAGCAAAAATTTATGTATGTTCCCAAGGTTTCTACGCTTAAATCTCAACATGTTCTTAAAATTGGTAAGACTCTTAGTTCCACTAAGGGTGACTTGCAGGTTGAATCATCTTCGGGAACCTTCAAAGAGCCTACTAAGGTAACTAGCACTTCATCTCTTGATATTACTTGATTCGCACTTTTCTGCGCCTAGCTCAAAGGCGTTAAAGAAAAGCACTCTTGGGAGATAACCCAATGTTTTCTTTCAGTACTTTTTCTTTTATTTGAGTCTTGGAAGTCATTACTACTGTAATGACCGCTCCTTATCTTGTTTATTTCGTTTTTGTGCCAAGAGAAGCCTCTAATTTGAGTGAGGTAAAGATTTGGGGATGTTGCTGTCCTGAAACTGTTTTCGGTGCTGCACCATAAAAATTCGTGAAAATTATCTGTTTATCTTTTGGACCTGCGATTTCTTGTGCATATGCCCCAGGTTATATCAAAACTTTTCTTAGTTGAACACTTTTTGATTTGAGCAATAGAAAATCCCTCAAAAATTCGACCTTTGTCAGCTGTTCAGTTTTGACAGATTTCTGCCAATATTTGTGTTTGCCACTTTATCGCTTTCTTTTGAGTTCTTTTGATCATGGAACTTTTGGGGAGGTTGATACAGTAGTATATGCTATATATGTGGTGGTTTTGAGTTGAAACCTGAAGCAAATAGAGGATTGATTATATGTTATGCTTGCACTAATGTTGCTAATAGAATTGTGTTTAGTTTTGTATGAAGGAAGTTTTCAAGTGTAGGGATTGGAGAATGATGAGATGAGTTGAAGAATGGAAAAAAGCTCAAGCTTGGGGATGCCCATGCATCACCCCAAGAAATATCCAAGAAGTACAAGCGTCAAAGCTTGGGGATGCCCCCGAGGCACCCCTTCTTCATCGGCAAAAATCAGGTCACCTTTCAAAACACTATATTTTTATTGCTTCATGCACTATGTGTTTTTCTTGGAGCGTCAGTTGTTTTAGTTTTCTTAGTTGGTTTAGTTGTTTGTTTGCTGCAATAAATGGTTGGACCCCAACAAATTTCCTTTGGAGGAGATGTACTCGTTTTCATTTGCAAAGAACGCTCTAGTTTTCATTCTTATTAAAAATCAAGCGTTCTTCTTTTTCTGCTACTGCTTTTGGTTTTCGTTTTCGCCTTGATATGCGTTCAGATCTTGTCATATCTTTTCATCACGGTGTATTTTTGCCTCTGATCTTTATTGGTTTTCATCAAAAGAGTTGTTTATAAAAGTTTCAAATGGTGTTGGAAAAGAGAAAAAGCTTTGTGCAAAATAGTGGTACAAGAAGGAGCTTGTGTAGACTGCGGCTTAGGCTTTTTCATGTCATGCTTGATGTCTTTTTGATAGTATGTTTAGTGGTTTTGCTGTAGCATGAGTTGTCTCAAATAACTGAGATTTCTTAATGAGCCTTTGAAAAAATCATGCGTTGTTTTTATTGTATGGAAGCATTATTTTGGTTTTCTCCTTGATGCTTTATTTGGGTTGACTTGGCGCATGCTCACACATGTTAGACTCTTACAAAGTCGCCAATAGCCTCTATGATCATTTAGTTTTTGACTTTTGATGCCATCTTATGCTTCTTTTAATGTCGCTTTATCGCTTTGCATGATTATGGCCATTATTGCTCTCTTAGTTGGTCGCTCCCAGTCTTTTGCTAGCCCTCGCCTTGTACTGAGTATGAGCTCTACTCGTGCATCCAACTCCTAAAAGCCAAAGTTTTCCAAAGTGTCCACCATACATACCTACTAGCAATTTGCTATTCCAAGTAAATTTGACTTGCTTTTATTTTCTCTTCAAATTAAACTCCTACCAGTGTTATGCGAAATTCGGTCAGTAAAGCTCTCACGAACCGGAAGGCACACTTTACTTTTTCCTGTTCTTAAAAATTTGACATTGTGGTTTTTTATGTTGAGTTGTTATGCTTGCAAGTTGTAAGTTGGATTCTAGCCCAGCCATGCTGTCATGGGTAAGATTTCAACATTGCACATCTTAATTGAGTTGATATCATGATCTTTTGTTTATGGATGCCCGCGGTGTGAAATGAATTGGGAATCTTGTGGGGATCATGGAGTTTGTATATGTGTTAGGGAAACGCCGGGCCGCCAATCTAAGCCATGCATAATTCATGGTGGAAATTTGCAGCATACCCATGGTGAACATTCGATGACGCATCTCACAATAAAAAGCTAAACAATATAGCAAATAAAAGAGATGTCGAGGTGTTCATTGTCTGCTTGTCCTGTCATTTTGGTGTGGGCTTGTTCCATGTCATCGGGCACGGAGGTACCCCATTGGCGGTTCTCAATGATATGCATATACTTACAATGACAAGAGCCTTGCTTGGGACTCTAAGTAAAGTAGCATGAGGTTTGGGTACTCGTATTCACGGGGCACGAGGTTTTCAACTTATGATTTGTCAAGCATATGCATCATAATTGTTCTCGCATTAACTTTAACAATTCAAGATGCTTATGATGGGGGCAATGAGAGCTCAAAGCCGGTAAGTACCATAATTTTTGAAGGTTATAAAACTTGCAATCACTGCTTCCCTCTGTGAAGGGCCTTTCTTTTACTTTTATGTTGAGTCACCACATTCTTTCTTTATGCACCATTAAGAGAGCATAGTTGTCATTCTTAGTGTGATATGCATTGTCCCAAAGTTCATTGATTGACTCATATTGTTGGTTTCACTTGTTCTTAAATTATTTGTATCTAGTCGCCCTCTTAAACTTGAAGGTGTCCTATGCATTTATGTTTTGCTCTCTTTGAAGGACAAGCTGAAAACCATTTGCATGTTTTTCCTTATGATTTGAACACACGTTTGACTTTCATTGTTTCATTTTCATGATCTTTTGTTTGTGTTCATTTGCATGTTTACAACATGGTTGCTAAGTTCTTATTGTCATGATTATATCTTCATGCCCATGTTTTAAGTTCTATTGATCCCAGCTCACCAATGCTTACATATATGATCAAGATTGTGTAGGTGCATGTCACCTCAAAAATTATTCTTTTGTTATCACTTACCTACTCGAGGACGAGCAGGAGTTAAGCTTGGGGATGCTTGATACGACTCAAACGTATCTATAATTTTTGATGCTCCATGCTTGTTTTACACCATTTGCCTATTGTTTCGTTACACTTAGTGGCACTTTTATGCATTTTCCGGAACTAACCTATTAACAAGCGCCACAGTGCCAGTTTCCTATTTTCTGCTGTTTTTGTGTTTCAGAAGTGATACACAGGAAATATTCTCGGAATTGGACGAAACAAGTTCCTGAAGTCTTATTTTACCCGGAAGCTTCCAGAGATCCGAAGAAGTGTCGGAGGGGGGCCACCAGGGCCCCACACGCGTGGGTGGCGCGGCCAGCCCCCTGGCCGCGCCGGGCCCACGTGAGGGCACCTGGCCCCTCCTCTGACATCGAGCCTTCGCCTATAAAGACCCCCCGACGAGAAAAACCTAAGTGCCCGATCAGTTTCCAGAATACATCGCGATCCGCCGCCGCCATCGACCCGAAGATCGGGAGGGTCCAGAAGCTCTTCCCAGCACCCTGCCGGAGAGGGGAATCGCCACCGGAGGTCTTCTTCATCGCCATGCTTGCCTCCGGAGTGATGAGTGAGTAGTCTACCTTGGACTATGGGTCCATAGCAGTAGCTAGATGGTTGTCTTCTCCACTATGTGCTTCATGTTTAGATCTCATGAGCTGCCATACATGATTGAGATCACCGTTATGTAATTCTACATGTTTGGTTTGTTGGGATCCGATGAATATTGGTGTTTATGATTAAGTTGCTATACTGAATATTATCTTTTGTTATCTCTATGTTGTTTATGATCTTGCATGCTCTCCGTTGTTAGTAGCTATCTTGGCCGAGTAGTTGCTAGTGACTCCAAGAGGGGGTATTTATGCTCGATAGTGGGTTCATGTCTCTATTTCACCTGGGGGAGTGACAGAAACCTCTAAGGTGGTAGATGTGCTGTTGCTACTAGGGAGAAAACAACATTCATATGCTCAAGGGCATATGCTTTGTTTACATTACACACTTTGCTTAATGCAATTATCTGTTGTTCGCAACTTAATACTTGTGGAGTTCTCGGATTGATTCACCACAAGTGGATTATTAGTCATAGATGCAGTTGGATGGCGGTCTATGTATTTTGTTGTAATGCCCAGAGTAAATCTCATAGTGATCTTCTTGACATATCACGTTATCTTTATTCTATCAATTGCCCAACTGTAATTTGTTTACCCAGCATGTGTTATTTTATCTATGGAGAGACACCACTAGTGAACTGTGGACCCCGGTCCTATTTACATCATATTGCTATCACCTGTTTACTTTACTCGCACTGTTTACTTTACTCGTATTGTTTACTTTACTCGCATATTATATTGTTTTCCACTCGATACGCTCATAACCTTTGTTTCAAGCAAACCGGTGAGATTGACAACCTCATCGCAAGTTGGGAACAAAGTACTTGGTTGTGTTGTGTGCAGGTTCCGCGTTGCCACTGGCCGAAGACGAGTCAACAAGTATCGTTAAACGGCGCCCTTGTTGGAGTGTTACTAAGCCAGTTCGCATCACCTTCAGTCGTCATTGTCTCTCTTCTCCTGTTCGATAAACCTTGGTTTCTTAAACTGAGGGAAAACTTGCTGCTGCACTCATCATACCTTTCTCTTGGGGTTCCCAACGGGCTGGTCATTCACCACGCACAAGGACTGTCTGCTCCCACGTCAACTTGGCACTAGCACAAGCCGAAAATGGCAAGTAAAGCAAACCAAAGGTAGAGAACCAAAGAACCAAATAGAGAGAAACAACGAAAATATTTTAGGTATTTTTGTGTTTTGGAAAGCAGAAGTAAGAATGAAAACACTAGAGAAAACGAAACATGAATATACAAAGGTCCGACAAAATATGATATATAGATGAGTGAATCGTCGGCGTACCTCCCCCCAAGCTTAGGCTTTTGGCCTAAGTGGAGATCAATTCCGGCTCTGGTAGCTGCCCCAGGCTGGTGGGTCATCATAGGTGTAATCGTACCCCGGCTCCCGTGAAGATGAAGCTGATGGCGCATAATCATAATAAGGCTGCTCATAAGGGAAGTTCACAATGTCGGAGGGCTGTCCCGACTCCTCGGCGCCTTCCTCATCGTGCACAGGCGGCGGATGCTCCCCTATGTACGCATCAAGCTCATCTTCAGTAAGCGACCATCCATTCATGCGATCAAGGTTAAACAAAAGAGGTGCGGGCAAACGGACTGATCGATCAGTCTTTACTACCCTCCAGGTAGTGTTCTTGAAAAAGGTTAGCTCGAATGTTAAATTAATCAAACTAGCAGGAGGAGAAATAAACTTATGTTGAATCATAGCATCAAGACCAAGTTTCTCCTCGGGGAACTGCAGATCTCGAAAATGAGGCACAACACCATGCAAAGCTAACAGGAGTGAAGCTATAAGTCCCCCACAGATTCCCCCTTTCTCACGATTAATATCAAGACGGAAAGCTATTAAGGCACCCAAATGATAAGTTCTATCACGCCTCAAAGCAGCAGCAATAAAAGCTAGATCATGGAGAGACAATTTACTTGCAGATTTCCTAGCAAGAACACATTTGGTAATGAAGAAGGCAAAATATCGAATGGATGGGAAATGAATGTTTCGAGTTTTACCACCCTCTCCTGTGAAGCTTCTTCCTTGACAAATCTCCTCGTATAGTTCTAACAATTGCCTTGGTTGTCCCCTTATCTTCTCGAGCGATCCCCACTGTGGTACTCTAATAGCTGTACAGAAAACATCAAGAGGCAAGTCCACAGATTTGTTATAAATTTTATAATGAACCAAGGGATTAGAAGTGGACCAACTAAATCTGAAATCCTGCACCACACACATTGTTAGTTTAACATATTGGGGCGGTTCACCCTCAACAAAATATTCTAATCCTGCATTAGAGAGTAAGGTTTGAAAATCCTGCAGGATCCCAGCAGCAATCAAGAATGCTGAGCATGGATAGTGTGAGGGGAAAACCTTCTCTTCATGGTGAACTTTCATAACATCTTGCACTTCTAGTTCATGTTGAGAGAGTTGATATGCATTCCCCTCCATTTCTGAAATTTTTGACAAACCTCATAAAAAGTGATTTAAAGACAAGCTAGTGTAGGAAACTACTATAGTGAGTTACTAGAGAGCTATCATGCATAAAAATAACAATTCTAAACAAGAGAACAAGCATGCATACTCATTTATACTGTCACCTACAATGCTAAAATACTCAAGGAATACTTTACCAAAAGAAATCCTACTTGGACAAGCGGAGGAGTCACATACCGGAGAACAAATGATCCAAATTTCGGCAGAAATGTTGGGCTGAACAAGGAGATTGGAAAATTGAGGTGAAGAACAGCAAGAACTCGGGTTTCAGCTGAGTGTGTCGTTGTTTTCGGGAGAGAGAAAGAGCTGGGGAAGAAGAGATAAGTGAGGGGCCAGGTGGGGCCCCCTCACACCTGGGTGGCGCGGCCAGGGCTGGGCTACGCCACCTGTGTGTGAGGTGGCGTGGTAGCCCCACCTGGTGCCTCCCAGGTGTCTCTCTACCCCATTTTTAACATAAAAATTTATAAAGAATTTTCTGGAATTTTTGGAGAAACTTTATTTTCGAGGATTTTTCAGAAATTGCATATCGATAAAAACTCAGAAAAACGACGATAAAATGATTTCAAGCGAATCAAAACTAAGCATGCAGCAGCTCTGAGATACTCTTAATCATGCAACTAAACTGAAGGAATAAAATTTTATGAAAGTAAATACAAGTGAGGTGGAGTGGATGCGGTGAAAACGAAGTTTCTTTCATATAAAATCACTTTGTTAACAAGGTTGATCAAGTCTTGTTACCAAACTAACTTTTTATGAGGAGAAACTTTGCATCTCACTTAATGCTTATGTTACCTCAACTTTGATAGGTATAGTCCCAACCATAACAATTTGACATTCTTCCTTGGGCTTTCGCTCTGAACAAATAATTTGACCAACTTTGATGGTCTCAACATGCTTGATTGTATTTAGAGCATTCTTCCTATCAATCTTCTTGGGAAAATATACCGTATACTCTTTGTCATTAACATTAAAAGTGACTTTTCCTTGATTGCAATTGATAACAGCACCTGCAGTGTTTAGAAAAGGTCTCCCAAGAATAATAGACATGTTATCATCTTCAGGCATTTCCAACACAACAAAATCAGTCAATATTAAACAACTGTTAGCAACTTGAATAGGAACATTTTCACATATACCAATAGGAATAGTAGTAGACTTATCAGCCATCTGCAAAGATATATCAGTTGATACCAATTTTTCTAAATCAAGTCTCTTATAGAGGGAAAAGGGCATGACACTAACTCCAGCTCCCAAATCACATAAAGTAGTTCTAACATAGTTATTTTTAATGGAGCAAGGAATAGTTGGTATACCTGGATCTCCAAGCTTCTCTGGAACTTTACCATCAAAAGAATAATTAGCAAGTAAAGTGGAAATTTCCTCACTAGGAATTTTCCTTTTGTTAGTGACAATATCTTTCATATACTTTGCATAAGGAGGCATTCTAATAGCATCAGTCAAAGGAATTTGCAAAAATAAAGGTCTCATCCATTCACAAAACCTGTTGTAGTGTTTTTCTTCCTTGGACTTGTGTTTCTTACTAGGAAAAGGCATTGGCTTCTGTACCCAAGGTTCTCTCTCCTTACCATGCTTGTTGGAAATGAAGTCTTCTTTGGTGTACTTTGCATTCTTGTCAATCTTCTCTGGTTCTTCTTCAACTTCTTCTTTATCTTCTTCTTTATCGGAAGCATCTCCTGGTTCAGTTTCAGCATCAGGAATAGAAACACTGTTAGGATCTTTACCTGCATCAGAGGATTCTGCAGTTGTTGTATGCTTCTTCTTCTTCTTCTTAGAAGGAATATCATCATTTGCAGTTCGTTGAGAATCTTGCTCGACCCTCTTAGGATGTCCTTCAGGATATAATGGGTCTTGAGTAGCAGCACCACTTCTTGTGCGTATTTCACATGCTTGCTTCTCTCTTGCAACATTAACTAGCAAGTCTTTTTGCACCTTGGTAAGCTGATCAATTTGTGTTTGAACCATTTGAAAATGTTTAGCAAGTATCTTCACATCATTGGCGGTTCTCTCCACAATATCCTGCAACTTGTTAATAGCTCTAGAATTTTCCAACAAATGGTTATGCACCATTCTATTAAAATTTTCTTGCTTAACAATAAAATTATCGAACTCATCTAAGCATTGATCAGGAGGTTTAGTATAAGGAATATCTCTTTCATCAAAGCGTTGGAGAGAGTGTACCTCAATAGTAGATGAGCGAGGGATTGGCTTACATAATTCTTCAATAGGAGGTAAATTCTTCACATCTTCGGCCTTAATACCTTTCTCCTTAAGAGATTTCTTAGCTTCCTTCATAACTTCATCATTTAATTCAATCATCCCTCTCTTCTTCGGTGTAGGCTCTATAGATGGCACAGGGGTTGGTGCTGGTGTTGGCTCAACTAAAGTCCAATCATCATGATTCCGGCTTATTTTAGCCATTAATTCTTCAGCATCAGCCGGAGTTCTTTCCCTGAAAACACAACCAGCACAACTATCCAAATATGACTTAGATTCATCCGTTAGTCCATTATAAAATATATCAAGGAGTTCATTTTTAGGCAATGGTTCTTTAGGCAAAGCTCTAATTAAAGAACAAAACCTTGTCCAAGATTCAGGCAATATCTCTCCTTTTCCCTGTTCAAAATCAAAGATTTTCTGCACAGCAGCATGTTGAGCACTAGCGGGAAAATATTTCTGAAAGAAAGCATTAACCAAAGCAATAGGACTAGTAAGAGATCCAGGAGACAAGCTATTAAACCAAGTTTTAGCAGCATCTTTCAATGAGAAAGGAAAAATCTTAGCAACAAAGTAAGTGCGGAGCTTAATATCATCAGAAAACAAATTACTCAAAGTAGAAAGCTCATTCATGTGCTCCATAGCACTCTCATCTTTAGTACCACAAAAAGGAGTTTTCTCAACAATAGATATGTAAGATAAATCCAAAGAGAAATCATAATCCTTGTCTCTAATATTTATAGGAGAAGCAGCAAACTTAGGATCAGGAGACAAATTATATCTAACAGAGCGTCTGGCAAGAAGTTCTTTAACATTACCTGCATTACGAGCAGCACGTGCTTCTGCAATAAAATCATCATTAAGCTCAATATAAGCATCATCATCATAATCATCACTAGGACATTCCCTAGACTCAGGTGAACTAATAGGTGTAACAGTGGTGTTTCCCAACTTAGCTCTAGCAATAGTAGCATCTAAGAAGGAACCTAGTGAACCACTCTCATCAAGCACAGTAGATGCATCATCTAAATTATCAGTGGCATTTTCAATCTCAGCAGAAGTAGTAGCAGTAGCGTGTGGGTGTGGTGGTGTAAGCAACTTACTCATAACAGATGGTGAATCAAGAGCAACAGAGGTGTTGAGAGTCGTACCTCTTCTTGTAGTGGATGGCAATATAGGAACTTTTCCATCATGAGGCTTACCCATGATGAAAGGATTGTAGCGAACAATATGAATACCAAGTGAACTTACAAATAAAGCTATGCTCCCCGGCAACGGCGCCAGAAAATAGTCTTGATGACCCACAAGTATAGGGGATCGCAACAGTCTTCGAGGGAAGTATTACCCAAATTTATTGATTCGACACAAGGGGAGCCAAAGAATATGTGTAAGCCTTAACAGATGAGTTGTCAATTCAGCTGCACCTGGAAACAGTCTCGCTCGTAGTGGTTTATCAGTAGCAACAGTTTTATAGTGGTGACAGTAGTGAAACAGTAACAGCAGTAGTAAAATAGCAGCAGTAATAGTAACGGTTGTAAACAGTAGGAACAAATACTGTAGGCATAGGGATGGATTACGGGCGTTGCATGGATAAGATAATTCATGAAATCAATGAGATATGGGCATTGCAGATAAATAATGATAAAGCATCCTAGTACAAACAATCATAGGCATGTGTTCCGTATATAGTCGTACGTGCTCACAAGGAGAAACTTGCACGACATCTTTTGTCCTACCAGCCTGTTGCAGCAGGGCCTCAAGGGAAACTACTGGTAATTAAGGTACTCCTTTTAATAGAGTACCGGAGCAAAGCATTAGCACTCGGTGAACACATGTGATCCTCACATCATAGCCACCCCCTTCGGTTATCCCAATTTCTGTCACTTTGGGGCCTCGGGTTCCGGACAACAATATGTGTATACAACTTGTAGGTAAGACCATAAACAACAAGTATCATCATAGAAATAATAACATGTTCAGATCTGAAATCATGGCACTCGGGCCCAAAGTGACAAGCATTAAGCACAACAAGTTGCAACAATGTCATAGGCACTAAATAAAGATACTAGGCACTATGCCCTATCAATCTCATATCAAATTACATGAACAATCTCATCCAATCCTTACCATCCCCTCACCTACAGCGGGGGAATTACTCACACATGGATGGGGGAGTCATGGATGGTCGATGGAGGAGCGTCGGTGGTGATGGTGATGAAGATCTCCTCTGAATCCCCGTCCCGGCAGGGTGCCAGAACGGAGTTTCTGGTTCCGAATCGCGGTTTCTGATGGCGGCGGCGCAGCGGAAGTCTATCTGGGAAAAACGCCGTCTCTCTGATATTATGTCGTCAGGGGGTATATGTACGCGAGAGGAGAGGTTGAGAGGGGTGTCGGGGCCCCCTCACGCAAGGGTGGCACGGCCAGGGCTGGGCCGCGCCACCTATGCGTGACGGCCCCTCGAGCCTCCTCTCCCTCCTGTCTTCTGGCTCCGTGGGTCTTCTGGTGAAATAGGATTTTTCATGATTTTTCCCGAATTTTTACTGGAAGTTGGATTTCTGCACAAAAACGAGACACCAGAGCAATTCTGCTGAAAACAGCGTCAGTCCGTGTTAGTTGTATTCAAAACACACAAATTAGAGGAGAAACAATAGCAAACGTGTTCGGGAAAGTAGATACGTTTTGGACGTATCACCAGGCCCTGGCCGCGCCAGCCCTGCGTGTGGGGCCCTGGTGGCCCCTCTCCTTCTCTCCTTCGGATCTCTGGAAGCTTCCGGGTAAAATAAGACTTCAGGAACTTGTTTCGTCCAATTCCGAGAATATTTCCTGTGTATCACTTCTGAAACACAAAAACAGCAGAAAACAGGGAACTGACACTGTGGCAACTTGTTAATAGGTTAGTTCCGGAAAATGCATAAAAGTGCCACGAAGTGTAACGAAACAGTAGGCAAATGGTGTAAAAACAAGCATGGAGCATAAAAAATTATAGATACGTTGGAGACGTATCAATACCTCTCAAGGAGGCACCTCATCCGTTGGATGCGAACCTCGATCAACGGTTGATACGTGTTGAACTTCTTAGGCTGATGTTGGGCTGCCAACACACCTCCATGTGGAGGGACATGGCCCAACATAATCTACTAATCTACATCCTCTGATCTGGCGTACAAGCAACATGTCTCGCCGACAGGGTCATCACACACGCCTAGAAGTAGAACCTCGTCTTTCGACCCTAAGAATTTCACCCTCGACCATATCTGCAACTACGCTTGCATGTTATTCATCAGTGCGTGTTCGCTGCCATTAGCGTCAACTGAACTATGGCGACATCAATGGTAAGAGAACAGTGAAGATAATTTTTGGATCAGAACACGCTCAGATGACTTTGTTTCCAGATCAATATCCAACCGATAATTTTTGAGCTCATCAGCCGTCTTTTACTCCTCCGAATTAGCCACTGAAACTTCTCATTGTGCATCAAAATTTCAATTTCGGGATTGCACAAACTCATGTATATACATTGAACAACTAAACAGTAGTTTTGCATATTAATGGCTTGCACGAGCAGCTCATGGCGTTGTCCACTTGTCCGGCCAGGCGCGGCATCCTCGGCAAGCGCTCGGACCAGCAAACCGTAAGGAGTTAGATCATAGTTTGACCTGGATCGCTCCTCTACCATCCTCGCCCAAGTCGTACCCGGATCGCCGGAGACGGCCATCCAGTATGACAGAGGCAGCTCGAGAGATGGGTTCTTGCTTCAGCAAGAAGGGGATGGATGTCCCGACGGTTCTGCACGCTTGGCCATTGTTGTCGCACACGAAGGAGGTGAGAGCATTGGCCTCGCGGCAGCGGTTCTCAGCTGGGTCGCCGCGCACGCTCGCGCATCAGTGATCGGGCACACGTGCATGGCTTCGAGGACGCTGGAAGAATCCGTTGGCGACTTGGGATCGACCTTGTCCCGGTAGGCCTCCCGAGGACACGGACGAAGAGGCTGAGGAGGTCGATGTTGCCTGGGTGAAAGTTGAACGGGAGGAGCACGCAGCGGAAGAGCACCTCCACAACAGCCAACGGAGACGGGGAGGGTTGTGGGAAAGCAACGCCGGCATCTTTCGCCGTGTCCGCGCCTTATATCTAGGGCCAACGATAGCGGCACACAAGGGAGGATCACGTGTTTTGCTTCTCGGCGGTGCCTCGGCGACGTATATCTAGGCAAGTTTGAATCGATTGAGCCCATGTTTGAATCGATTGCGATTAATCGATCCTCTCCCTTATGCGATGTGATACGACGAGACAATTAAGAACGGTCGAGCACATATATATTTACAGGCCAAGCCGTGCCTAGCTTTGTTGTTCTGATTCATCCCAGACTCCACCTGACGGGCATACGGAGGTTGCTGACGTACAGCTCATGGAGCCACGATCGACGTTGGACCGGGCTAGCCTAATAAAGGGTTAATTCATGGGCTCTTGGTGTTTTGATGCTTGCTAGGCTACGTATATTATTTGGATTCATGGATACGCACGCGACCGATCTTATTTGGATTTGGTTTGCGATTGATGAACGAATGAAACCAAACAACGGACAAAGCCAACCGACTTATGGGTGGCAGGGGTAATATTTACTTTTTTGGGAGAATAAAACAATTAAAAAATAATGTTGGAAGAAACTAAACCATGAAACCCTTACATCTTTTATTATTAGGTATAGATATAGATTTTGTGCATTGGAAAAAAACCTATCTCCAACATCTTATCTACTATAAGGTCTCGATCCAAAAAAAATTAAAGTAAAAACGCATATTTTGCTACTAGATTAGCAATATAGCAGTCTAAAGACAATTATACATATTTTTTGGGGGGTCACCTGCCATGTCAACAAAAAATGCATGCTGGAACCCAACCACCACCGTCGCCGCACTTACTCGCGATTCTGGCCAGTGGAGTGCGATCAGACTCAATTTAGGGCGCTATTGGTAGCTCTCATGGAGGGCTCTTGGGAGCCTAGAAAATGGGTTGATTGGATAATTGGGTTGCCACTAGGTTGTAGCTGGCACGCGCGTCAAATCACCTCCAGGCAAGGCCTAAAGGGAATGCGCAAATCAAGCATTTTCCCAGAGCCAACCTTGTCTCTGTCTCTCCCGACAGCCAAAAGTGGTCAACGCTCGCACGCGCTGGTGCGACCATGGAAATGCGCGAGCTTCCGGGCGCAAGCGAAAAAGGGGCAGGAGGATTTCCTCACCTCCCGCCAAGACCGCCTCCTTATTCCACCCCCTCCTCTCACTGCGGAATTCGAAACCTCCATTTCTCCCCTTCCATCTCTCTTCTCCGGTCGGCAAGCAAGGTAAGTAGGCGGTGTCGGCGGTGGCCGGGCGGCTCCAACCACTTCATCGAGCCGTACACTCCTTTGTCCACCTCTAGTGAAGACTGTGAGTAACAACATCATCACTTGTCCTCCACCACCTTGTTGTTAGGGTTAGATCTGTGATTGGTTTTGCTTAGATTTGTCATTGATGTAGGCTTCTAGGTTAGATCTTTGGCTGTTGAAGCTTCGATTCGTGGGTGCACACTGTTAGATCTGTTAATCTTTACATCAAAGAGCATCGATTGTCTTCTTATCTTTGGGTGGTTGCTTAGATTGTGCCATGGAAGTCTTCTAGTTCTTTGTATGCCTTGATCTAGTTCTATGTAGGCCTATGATCTTATATGACCTCGATTGTACCATCATTTAACTAGCTTGTACATTGTGGGTAAATGTAGGACTCGTTGTGCTAGGATTTCCTTAGACAGGCTCTGGTCCCCTTTGAGGAGTCGTAGATCCCTTTGTTTGTCAATGATTCACAGGCTCCCTTGGGTGAGAATCTCGTGAATGTGGAGGTGGCTTGAAGTTCTAAGCAGTCTCAGCATGCGCAGCTCGGATCATCGTCGTAGAACACTGTGCAGAGCCTTGTTAATAGCTTGGCATCAAAGGTTGCCCTGAACCTTGGAGAAGGAGTTGCTTGATGCTCGCGCAGCGCACAAAGCGTACGCTACACATATGAAGGGCACCATGAAGTGGTGCCATTCCAGTCCTCCTTCATGCTGGAGAAGATGTGTGAGATCATTGAAAGTGGCATGCAAGTTGATAAAGGGTTCAAGGAGGTCCACCTCACTGCTATTTCCAAGGCTCTCTTTGAGCATTGTGGAGCCAAGGCGACTTTACTTAGGTGTACAACCAACCGAGGAAGTGGAGAATGAGGTGGATCCATATTAGCAAGCTCAGAGATTTGAGTGGTGCTCAATGGGATGAGGACAACTGCAGCATCATGTTAGAGGCTGACCAGGTAGTCAGAGTCGGGATTCAGAGTCGGTTCGATTTTCTTCCGACAGTATCAAGTCGTAGAATCCTAGATTCTACTAGATTTCTCAGCCAAGAGTTCTTTCATGCTGAAATTTTGTATTGTAGTATAGAAAAGGTAAAAATACTAAGCACTAAAATTTCTAGTTGTATGGTGTACTCTACTATATCTAAAAAGCTAAAAATTCATTCGTGCAAATTTCTCAACGAAAAGATAACGTATAATTAACCCTTCCATGCAATTACTATTGGGCGTTGGATGAGAGCATACCCAAGGTGTATTGTGTATGGTATTGCATCTTAATTATTTGACATATATTATACCACAAATATACCTACTACTTCTATAAAAAGTACCTTTATTTTTATTTGTTTTATATATAATATGGAACATATATCAGAGAAAAAACTATATACCTTCAGAATCATCAAAGCGCAAATTTATTAAGTAAAAAAAATCAGAATATATGAAAGTATCATTGCCAAGCCGATCTTGAGTGTCCTACCTTTAGGTCTTTATCAATCTACGTTGATCGCTCCTTCTTACGAGGCCTACTTTACACACTGTATCAATCACATCCATCTCCAAACTTTTTTTGCAAAAATATGCCTTGCAACGATGAATTGAGAGTTTGTAAGAGGAGTACATAGCTTTGATGTAAGGTTTTAGGGTGATCAAATTAAAATCCTATTGACTGATGATTTGGTGGAATGAGAGGTAAATAAAGGGTTGTGAGGCAAGTGAAAATAGCTTGGGAGGTTGACATAGTATGCTACTATAGTTAAGCGAATGACTCAGCTAATCATTCGGCAGAATCAAAAAAAAGTTCCATAAATAGGATCAAGATTTGGCAACATTGTATAGGATTCTATCATTTGGATCGGGACTTAACAAGGATTCAACCATGTTGGGATTCGTAGTGGGATTTGGATCGACATGATGTTGTAGGATCGTCAAATCGTAGGATTCTAGGACTTGGATCGGGATTCTGACTACCACCACCAGAGACACATCATAGTTAGCACATCTGTTACATCTAACTGTTTTGCACTTGTCATTTGCTCATCCTTGGCCACTTATAACACTCTTCCTTGTCGTCCTTTTTTAGGCTAACCCCAAGGACGCTGATCTCCTCAGCTATCTCATCTTAAATCACCATGAGATGCACACCATCTTTGTTGGTGGTATCACCACCGGCAAGTTCGCCATGGGCTCCAATGAGCCCCTTGGCACACCTTCACCGCCACCTGAGGAGGGAGCTGACATGCAGGAGTCTGAGACCATCATCATCGATGGCCCAGACCAGGCTGCCACTTACCCGACACCTGTAGGCAAGAGGAAGAGGGATGGGCTGGCTGAGGATGAGCTCTAGGCATTCAGCAGCATGACTGAAGCCATCAAGGACGTCGCTCAAGCGATCAGGGACAACAATCCCAGTGGCCCCTGATGGCGCGGTGATGATGATGTGGGAGCTTCTTCTTCAATCTCGGCAACGGCGACAGAAAACTTCTGTTGCCAAGTTGACGTGGGAATGTGTAATAAATGACCGGCCAGTTGGAAACCCCAAGAGAAGTTTTGATGAATATAGAAGCAAGTTTTCCCTCAGTTATGAAACCAAGGTTATCAATCCAGTAGGAAAAAGCCAATATGACTGAAGGTGATGCCCGCTAGCTTCGCGACAGCTCCGGACAATTTATAGGGCGCCTCGTCCGAGCTTTGCTTTGCGAGCGGCAACGTGGAACCTGCACACAACACAACCAAATACTTTGTTCCCAACTTACGATGAGGTTGTCAATCTCACCGGTTTGCTTAAAACAAAGGGTATGAGCGTATCGAGTGGAAAGTGATAGTAATATGCGAGTAAAGTAAACATGTGATAGCAATATAAAGGAAATAGGACCGGGGTCCATAGTTCACTAGTGGTGTCTCTCCATAAGATAAAATAACACATGCTGGGTAAACAAATTACAGTTGGGCAATTGATAGAATAAAGACAACATGCACGTCGAGAGGATCACTATGAGATTTACTCTGGGCATTACAACAAGATACATAGACCGCCATCCAACTGCATCTATGACTAATAATCCACTTGTGGCGAATCAATCTGAGAACTCCACAAGTATTAAGTTGCGAACAACAGATAATTGCATTAAGCAAAGTGTGTAATGTAAACAAAGCATATGCCCTTGAGCATATGAATGTTGTTTTCCCCCTAGTAGCAATAGCACATCTACAACCTTAGAGGTTTCTGTCACTCCCCCAGATTAAATAGAGGCATGAACCCACTATCGAGCATAAATACCCCCTCTTGGAGTCACTAGCAACTACTTGGCCAAGATAGCTACTAACAACGGAGAGCATGCAAGATCATAAACAACATAGAGATAACATAAGATAAAATTCAGTACATCAACTCAATCATAACACCAATATTCATCGGATCCCAACAAACACAACATGTAGAATTACATAACGGTGATCTCGATCATGTAAGGCAGCTCACGAGATCTAAACATGAAGCACATGGTGGAGAAGACAACCAACTAGCTACTGCTATGGACCCACAGTCCAAGGTAGACTACTCACTCATCGCGCCGAAGGTAAGCATGACGATGAAGAAGACCTCCGATGGCGATTCCCCTCTCCGGTAGGGTGCCGGGAAGAGCTTCTAGACCCTCCCGATCTTCGGGTCGACGGCGGCGGCGGATCGCGATGTATTCTGGAAAAGTGATCGGGTCTTTAGGTTTTTCCCGTCGGGGGTCTTTATAGGCGAAGGGGCGTCGTCAGAAGTGGTCCTGGTGGGGCTCACCACAGGAGGGCGCGGGCCAGCCCTAGGCCACGCCCCCTGGTGGTGTGGCCCACCAGTGGCTCCTCTTCGGTTCTCTGGAAGCTTCGGTAAATTTCTGGACGTCTGGCTTTTGTTTCGTCCGGGAAAATGCATAAAAATGCCACGAAGTGTAACGAAACAGTAAGCAAATGGTGTAAAAACAAGCATGGAGCATAAAAAATTATAGATACGTTAGAGACGTATCAGCCCCCACCCAGACCTCTACCAGGCCGTCATGAGCGTTATTGAGTACTCCTAGGAGGCTCTCATGGCGGATCTAAGCCACCTTGTCAACCACAGGGCTCAGAGCACCAACTTTGTTAGCATGGGGGACAGCCATAGATCCCTGTGGCTCAGGAATTACCTGTCCAAGCACTACTACAATATGTAGTGGTGCTCGAGGGCACTGTGGGGCTAGGGAAGCATGCTTTCTTGGTTGTGATTGCTGATGGTTGATGATGATGATATTGTGATGTACATTTTGGTGGTAGCTAGGACTTAAAAACTTCTTATGACCTGTAAGTATGATGAGGTGGTACATATCAACCCCTCATGTGATAAAGACTTTCCGATGGTAGGACGACACCCACTTCTTATTTTTTGTGTTTCAAAAAATAATCATAAAATTTATCCCCTGAATACATACACATGCCTTGAATTCTTGTGGGAAGTTACAATAGAAATTGCATTATATTTTGAGCTACAGAAAAAGGTAAATTTATAATTCTGTATAGGGATAATTTTTTTAGGAATTTTTCTTTTTTGTATAGCTGAAAATATAAAATATTTTTCTCCAAAATTTCTCTTGTACCTTTGGAATATCTATACGTATGTGCATAGTTAATTTCAGTCTTTTTAAAATCCTCAAAATGTGTTTTTCAAAAACAAAAAATACTTGTCCTCATGTGCCAAAGGGACTTTTCGCGAAAATAGTCAATAGTAAAACAGAAATGACCGGGGTTTCCGGTTCCGAGCTATTTTCCCGAATCTGCTAGAATCTACACTCTCATGTGATTACTGATTAGTGAGCGGGTACTAGTTCATTGAGTGCATCTGTGATCCGTTCAACGCTCGCCCGCTCTGACCGTCGCCGCCGCGGCACACCGGTCGCCGCCCTGCTCGCCGCTTGTTTATTCCTCGCAGTTTGCGACCCGTCAGTAAACAAGTTCAATTCCTAGCTAGATTACCTACTGATGCTCAGGAAACGTAGGTAGGAGGAGGAGCAAAACAACACAGTCGTCGTGGCAGGGGCAGCAGCGCCACGCCCCCGCCATCAACCGGGGGCCTTCTCCTCCGTGACGCCGGAGCTGCCTGTCTCCCTCTGCGTGCGTGTGCGTGCTCGTGTCACTGCCGCCGCGAAATAAATATAAGCCACCTCCGTCCGTTCCGACCTTCTCTCCTCTCGCTCGTCCATGGGATGGGACCGCCTTGACTTTTCGCGTCCATGTCCATGTTGAGTGCCGCATCTGCAACCCCCTGAGCCCTCTGAGAGGAGAATCCCTCTTGTACCCGGCGGCCGCAATCTTTCCTTTCGTCGTTGCTTGCCGTCTCTCTCTTCTTGTTGCCTGGCATTGGTGGTGGTGGTGGGCGATGGGGAACTGCGCGGCCAGCGGGGAGACGACGCCGGCGGCGGCCGGCGGGGACGAGGACGGGAAGAGGCGGAGGAGGAGGTGGAAGGCCCCGCGGGAGGACCAGCTGGGGATGGTCGCCGGCCGGATCTTCTCCAACGACGGCCGCAGCCGCACCGCCTCCGTCTTCACGCAGCAGGGCCGCAAGGGGATCAACCAGGACGCCATGCTCATCTGGGATGTAAGCTAACTGACAACCCGAAAACCAATCTCTTTCTCTCTATCTCTCCTCTTCTTTCGTTTTGATGCGACTGGTTTATCGGTGATTGATTCGGCCGGTGTGGTCAATGGTTGTTTGTGGCAGGGATTCGGTGGGGAGGAGGACGGCGTGCTGTGCGGGGTATTCGACGGCCACGGGCCGCACGGCCACCTGGTGGCGCGCAGGGCGAGGGACTCGCTGCCGCTGAGGCTCATGTCCGCCGCGCGCGCCTTGTCCAAGAACGGGCTCGACATGCCGGCGGCGGCGTGGAGGAAGGCCTTCGTGCGCGCCTACAAGGCCATGGACAAGGACCTCCGCTCCCACCCCTCCCTCGACAGCTTCTGCAGCGGAAGCACCGCCGTCACCGTCCTCAAATTCGTACGTGGCACCGGACATGACATGCCTCTCTCTCTCTCCCGTGTTCAAATCACCTCTGTTCTGCCTCTCTTTTCTGCGTGCGCGTCTACTCACGGCCGGATTCTGCACGCAGGGCTCGGATCTTTACATGGCCAACATTGGGGATTCGCGCGCCGTCCTCGGCTCCAGAGACGCCGCCGCGGGCGGCATGCTGGCCGTGCAGCTCACCATTGACCTCAAGCCCGATGTCCCCAGTACGCCACTACCCACACTTTAATCTAGCTTTCTTCTGCGTGTCATTTGGTGCTAATAGCACGCTGAATGGTTTGCGATGTCAGGCGAGGCGGAGCGGATCAAGAAGTGCAGGGGCAGAGTGTTCGCGCTGCAGGACGAGCCGGAGGTGCCGAGGGTCTGGCTGCCGTTCGACGACGCGCCGGGCCTGGCCATGGCTCGGGCCTTCGGGGACTTCTGCCTCAAGGACTACGGCGTCATCTCGGTGCCGGACTTCTTCCACTGGTCTCTCACGGAGAAGGACCAGTTCGTCATCCTTGCATCCGACGGGGTAATAATTCCACATTTCATCTCACTCTTCTCAGATTTCTCTGTCCTCTCACTGGTTGTTGGTTAATTCCTAGTAGTATCTGCTCGTGCAATGGCCTAGATATCTCTGTCCCAGCAAGATCTTGCCCCTTTCTTGCTGTCGGAACTGAATTAGTTACACTGTAATGTCAATCTGTCGCACTTTCGCACGCAATGTAGTTGGTCTCACATGGCGGGCCTTAACATCCAGGGCGTCTCGGGCATTTGATAGAAGCTTCAAGAGCCTTAAGCATAATACTAGTACTAGTATTGTATGGACGATCCAGTCTTTTGACTTCAAAATGCAATGGCTTTCGCGATTGGCTGCTAAACTGTCATGATGACAGGGGAAATGATATTAATTCCCCCCATCTGCGTCTCTGTGACTTGCTGCATAAATAATGATTAGCCAGCTTAACACACTTCTTTGCTGCATCGTCACCCACCTGTTGTTGTCTGCTATACTTCAACTGTTAAATCTTATCCCAAGTTCAACTTGACACGAGCGATTGTTTTAATCGTTCTGATGATATCATGTGCGGTTAGAAATTTTCGAGAGTTATTCTGTGAGATGAACTATAATATTCTTTTGATCTATAGCTTTTTTCCTTCTTAAGGGTCCACGCATCTGAATAATGTTGATTTTGAGCGGACCAATTCATACTCTTACGATAGTTCTTATGGTCTATGAACTCCTTGTTTGAATATTTTACTTGTAGCTTCTGCCATTTTTTAGTTAATTGACTTGGTGATTTTACAATAACTTACATATGGATAATTTGACTATACGTATAATTTATTCCAAGATTACTATGTGTTTGTAGTATAGAAGTTTGCATAGGCTGTTTCATTTCAACCAAATTAAGGCACAGATGTCAACATATTCTTTTTTCAAGAACCTACAGGAGATCTGCCTGTCATTGTATTAAGCTCGAAAGGAGAGATTTAAAACTAGCTTTACGGTCTAGGAATCTATTAACTCATAGAGGCGACTGCTATAATGCATGGGGAATCATCAAACTTAAAAGTTCATTATGCACTATGCCACTGTGATTGAACAAGTAGTAGTACTTCATTTCTATATGATCTTTCAAAAAGTACTTCATTTCTATATGGTCTAAAGTACTTCATTTCTATATCGTGTGGAGTTCTGCTGGGCAGAGTTTACTCTTGTAGTGATTTGTTCCTCTCTTTTGTCCTCCTTATGTTCAGTGTGCAAAAGAAGTTATGTTTATTTTCTTCGTCAATTATAGCAAAGGATAAGCAGTTCACTATGTTTAAAATTTTGCTTTTTTAATCAGTAATACACATTTTGAGCACTAAAGGATTTTAAGTGTCTAAAATAAACATTGTACAATGTGGTGTAATCTGTTTATCTTTATACCTGTTGTTCAAATGATTGTAGTTTGCGTGTTAGAGTTGTCTATTTCTACTAATGGAATGCTCACTAGAAATATTCTGCAACAAAGAGATAATCACGTTGATCAGCAGTCACTGTCTGTCTAATCATTTTTTACAGCTGTTGTTAATTGCAAATATTACCTTTTGGTCCCCTCTTGGTATTTTAATGTGGGTTGAGAAGCTGAATGGCATTAGTTTGGAAGCTGCAAAACAACAGATAGTTACTTGGTCTGCTTATGAAATCCTTTTGGAGTTTTCCATTTGTCCTACCATCTTTACTTGTGGGTCATCTCCTTTGTTTCCTTATAGTTGCACTTTATGAAGATATCCAAGATGAACGTACACTTGTTTGGATTTATATATATGTCTGACTAGTTTGTACGAATGGAAATCATGCAGGTCTGGGATGTCCTGAGTAACCAAGAAGCTGTTGACATAGTATCCTCGTCCCCAAGCCGTTCAAAGGCGGCAAAGACTCTTGTCGAGGCAGCTAATCGTGAATGGAAAACCAAGTACCCAACATCCAGGACTGATGACTGTGCAGTCGTTTGCTTGTATTTGGATGGCAAAATGGACCATGAGCGTGATTCGACCGCCTCCATGGATAACATCAGCATTGAGGACGATTCAGTCGTAGATCCTAACGAAGCGCATGAGCAACAGGAGCCCACGTTAACTCGGAATTTCACAGTTAGGACAGTTCCCGGGAGTGCTCAAGAGAAAGCTTTGTCGGGCGTAGATGCCAAGATTTCTGGTGCAGCCGATGACCATAATTGGTCAGGCCTCGACGGAGTGACGCGGGTGAACTCGCTCGTTCAGCTTCCCAGATTCTCCGAGGAGAAGGCAATCGGTTGAGGAGCTGTCAGCACAATACTAGTACTCTCACCCCTCTTATTTTCCTTGTTGTTGGTGTGGGTTTAGCTTAGCCTTCAGTTGTTTCAGAGAAAATTGTAGAAATGAAACAAGCTTCTGATTTGATGTGGTGCTTCAGCAAGCCTTTTCGGCACTACGCTTGGAATTTGGGTTGCGCTTTTTAGCCCAGTAAAACTGTACATCTTGGATGACAAAGGTTGACATCTACAGGAGTCGCTCAATCATTTGTGACGATGCGCTCCTGGAAGATTGAATCAAACAACGCCTTTGTTTGAAATGTGCAGTTTTGCTGGGTTCAAACGAGCAACGGGTGATCCTTAGCACAGTGGCCGTGAGGCACACCAGGCCCCAGGCATCTGGGATGATACTATTGTCGGCTGATCTGTAAATTCCACACCGGCATTTGCTTTCCAGACTTCTAGAGAGGTGTGATGTTACAGACTTTTTCCCGTGTACTACTTTTTGTTGACAGAAGGCAATGCGCTGTGTCGGGTTGCCAATTTGCTATGCCTTTCTCGTTTCGCTTTTCTTTTACATGTTCTCTTTTCTCTTTGACATGGATTTTCTACGAGGAACTGATGGCACGGTTGCCGCCACGATGTGAATATGACTTACTGTTAAGTACATTACACGGTTTATCTGAAAGAAAAATGATCTAGTAGAGCAAACGAATGGAAGAAGATTTTGCCGACGTTAGTTAATTACTTCACTGGTTGCATCATGTACCAGCTTTTATATTGTGGCTTAAAATTACGGAAAGAACCTTTGTTGGTATTTACAGGTGTATAGTTTGACATGTATGCCATTTTTATAGACTGTCTTCATAAAAGGCAAGATTGTGTGTTGGAAAAAGGAAAGGTTTAGAGATCTTGACGAATTTCTTGTTTATTTAAAACTTTGTTTTCTAATCGTTGGAGACAGTTTATGTATCTCTAACTTGTACCTTTGCAACTAAAATCTATCATGGTATTGATTGTCAAAACAAAGAACGAAAGAAGATCTTGAGTTCCCCCTTCCCCTCGCATCGGCCCTTCAGAGGTGACTCAAGAGTCAAAACCCTAGCGCAGCCTCTAACCCTCTCTTTCCCTCCCCCATCTTGTCGTTGCTAGAGGTAGCTGGAGGGCAAGCCCACGCGGCTGTCGAGGAAGGTGGAAATGTGGTTGTCGCTACTTCATCCCCGTGGTGGAGGATCCCTAGATCTAAGACGGCAGCCTTGCGCGGTTAGGGCGACGTCAACATGGCGGCGAGTGCTGGGCACGGATGCTGCAAGTCGTGCGATTCGGCCGCGTAGGGAGTGTGGTGGCGGCAGGCATGCTCGCGGTGCAGAGGTTGTCCTGTTGTGCCTCCAGTTCCAAATCTTGAGATGATTGCGCACCCATGCACAACTCGTTGCACCTCCATGGCCTTGGATTTTGGCTCTACCCCAATTGGTGGTTGGTGGGTGTGGTCTGAGGTAGGGCTCTTGACTGGGGACACCCTAGGCCAATGGCGGAGGCCACGACATTGACGACACCGCGGGTGTCATTCTCCTTCTTGACGGTGACATTGAGGTCCATTCCCCTTGTCCAACCCGCTCGTTTCAGGTGAAAACCTAAAATTTCGATTTGGATGACGGTGGCGCTTAAGAATTGTTACCTCCCATGAAGGCGTCGCCATGAGGCAGCAGGTTGGTGGACTAACTCGACGGTCGGTGGTAGGTACAAGTGGTTGTTTATTCTTTGGTGTTGCGGGGTTGTCACTAGTCGAGTGCTCTTCCCAAAGTTCATGCTCGTCAGCTGGTCGACGCCCTCGAACCTGGGTGAGAGGGGAAGTGTTCCCCTCTCTGGTTGCAGCATCTTTAAGGTGGTAAGCCGAGCCACTCCGAGTCTTGTTCATGATTAGTCACTGTCGCCATTCCTTCACCGCATCTTCGGTGGCGATCTCTCTCGACAGTTTATGTCTCGGGTGACAGTGTTGTTCGTCTGTAGCGTCTTGATGAGTCAGCAATGCTGGATCCCCCCGTGGCCACCTTATTTGTCAATTTCCATGTGTGCTCAAGGTGAGCCTATCTACCTCTCGATGGTGTGGCTCCCTTCGACCCTAGGCGAGAAAGCATTGTGCTTTCTCTACAGGTGGAAATACACGATATTGCAACAATTTTGTCTCTGGTGGTTGACGGCACGGGTTTCCTCTGTGGCGTTTCTTCACCGACTCTCCTTTCTCTTCGGTTCGTTCGCAAGGCTAGACAAGGGCCTCGATGCTCAAGATGTGCTTCATCTTTGTATTTTCTTTTCTTGTTATTTTTTCTGTTGCGTTTAAGATATTCTTCAGCATTCTATTAAATGGGAGATGCTTTTTGACTCTAGGGTGCAAATGCTCCCTTTATTTCAAATGCAATTTAAACATATTTTGAATTATAAACAAAATTGAAAAAATGTTGCTTGTACATCTTTACAACCTATGCATGAGCCAAGTTGTTCCACGGAAAACTGACTCTTCCCGTAGGCTAGGCAAAAAAGAGAAAATTTGGTGGTAAAATAAGTATTTGCACGAGACATTTTTTTTGTCTTTTTTACTCACAACACTACAATATCAATTTACCGTGGAACTTGGTCATGCGTATATAGAATATCGAGATGTACACGCGAAATTTTTGTTCAGAATTTTTTCATATTTTTAAATATAACTAGCGTCGTGGCCCTCGCAAATGCGAGGGCATATTCCATATTGGGTTGAGTGTTCCCTACAAATAAAGGTATGCGTCTCACATTATTATGAATTAAAAAACTAATTTTTGAATGCAAGTTTTATTTAAGCTTCAGTTCACTATCTTTTAAATTCAATTTTTCTCAAGTCTGTAATTCATTATCATGAACCTTCTCTCATTTATCCTTTTTTAGCATTAAAAGTTGAAAACTACATACAATGTGGTACAGAACATTAGTTGGGTTATCCGTGATGGCCTTCCATATTAAATTTTTAACACACATAAAACACTGCTTATGAATAAGTAGGTTCCATGATAGACAAACTGGAACATGTCAGATATTCTTCTGCAAGCTGTAAGACTACCATATGAATTTTATTCAGAGTACTACTCCAATTCTAAAAAAAAATCATAAATGGCTATTGGATCATTTGATTTAGACTATCAAAGCTTAGTAAATATATTCGCTACTACCTATAAATATATTAAAACATAAGTTCAAGAAGATTGAATGATCTCCTTTTTATGGTGCATGCCACCTCATTCATGTGTAGTTCTAAATATTTTTGCTAAAAATGCTTAGGGTCCGAAAATGTCATGAGCTTTGAACCTAATAGAATATGAAGGTAATACAACAGACGGGTAAAAAATCTTGAGATGGTTCTTGTGGAAACTGGAATGACAAATATGCCCGACAACGCTGTGATAGAAACGTCGGTCAGCCATAGTTCCTCATATGTTATTTCGAAAGAAAAAAAAGAAAAGTCATGTTCTCGGTCTAATTACTTAACTCAGTATTGCACACTCATTGGAAAAATCTAAGCTAATTGTAATTTAGTTATTTAATTATCGAGTTCCCCATGTACCTTATTTCATTCTTAAATTAATGCATTTGATAAAGAAGTGAATAACATCATAGTTGTAATTGACTACAGAATGTGTTTTTATTTCTCACACTTTGAGTCAGTAAAACAAGATTGCCTATTTGCAAAGTTTTACACATGCATTTACTAATTTAATATAGAGGGTGAGAAGATATGATTTTTTTACTTCAAAGTAAGATTTTGAATTCTTCTTTATTTTAGAGGCTATTTAGAAAGTTGCGAGGATCCAAAATCCCTACGTGTGATGAACTTGACCAAGTTGGACCGAGCAACTTTCAATGGCGTATCCTAACTTGCTGAACACCCAAATATCATGTTACTACCTAATTACGCGGCTAATTGGAGGAAAACCTAAAACAAAATCATAGGTGATTATCTGCTGCTGATGCTTCCGTCTAGCTGCCTTCCCTTCATGCATCTCCACCTAGCTGCCACTCGTCTCTTCTCTAAACTGAGATTTCCCCAACAAAATCATGGCAAGACGTCAAGGGTGTCGGCTTAAGTCGAATTGGACAAGCTGTCGGATCACATGACGATGGAGAATGAATGAAAAGTGTTAACTGTCATATGCATACCCTAAGTAAGATCCAACGGTAGTGATGAACTGAAAGTTATATCTTTGTTTCTCACGGGAGAAAGTATGTGCAAGAGGAACTCGTGACATTTACATTAATGGACTTGTGACAATATGTTTCTTCGGGTTTACATAAATTATGTTTTGAGACGTAATCTAGAATAAAATTGTGCAATAACTCACAAATTTTTAACCATAATTACGGATTAAGAGCATCTCCAGCCATGGTCCCGGCGAGGCCCCCGGCGGCCATTTTTTTCATCCGGACGGCGAAAATTGGCCCAGTCGCGCCCCCGGTTCCTCGTTTCCCCCCGGATTTGGGCCTTTATCCATCCGGCGAGCCCAAGCCATCCCCGATCCCCCGGGGCGCGCTCGGGGACTCCGGACGAGAGAAAAGCGGGAACGGACCCGCTCTGTCGGCGAGAGAACACGCGAACCCTACAATCTGGTCGCAAATCCTCCTCTCTCTCCCCTTGTTGCTCTATCGCCACCGGCACCACCCCTCGCCAATCCGCCGGCCAGTTGCCTGAACTTTGCCGTCCCTCCTCCCATCAGCCCCCACCAGCCTATATTCCGCCGTCCGGCGTGCCGTCTGGCTATATTCCGCCGTCGGGCAACTCCTCCCGTTGCGCCTCGTCGACATGCCCGGCAGGTGTTCGTCCATTTGCCTGGCCGGAAATGGACTCGGACGACGAGGAGGAGCAGATGTTCGCCGAGATGTTTCAAGAAGAGATGGCAGCCGCCGCCCAAGACGAGGAGCATATGCTGATCCTAGCTTGCCTGTCGGGCTTGTACGCGATGGCGGCCATTGGTCGCCGTGGTGGGTCGGCACCAGGTCGCCGAAAATCCAAGCCGAGGCAGCGAATGGAGGGCTACTGCATACTCTACGCCGACTACTTCGCCGACAATCCATTGCACGGTGAGGCTATTTTTAGGCGTCGTTTCAGGATGAGCCGGAAGCTTTTCCTGAAAATTGTCTATGCCCTTCGAGACTACGACTCCTATTTCAGATGCAAGCTAGATTGCACCGGCATGGCAGGATTTTCCGCCCTCCAAAAATGCACGGTGGCTATGTGGATGCTGGCATATGGAGCTCCTGGTGATACTACCGATGACTATCTTCGGATGGCGGAGTCCACCGCCTTTGATTGTTTCTACCGGTTCTGCAGGGCGGTGATAGCAGTGTTTGTGAACACGTACTTGAGATCACCCACTGTCCAAGACACTGCTCGGATCCTCGCTTTTAATGAAGCTCGAGGATTTCTGGGGATGCTTGGAAGCATTGACTGCATGCATTGGAAATGGAAGAACTGTCCGTTTTCCTGGCAGGGAATGTACAAGAGTCATAAAAAAGGCTGCACTATGATACTTGAGGCAGTGGCTACCCATGATCTCTGGATTTGGCACTCTTTCTTTGGTATGTCGGGATCCAACAATGACATCAACGTCTTGCAGTGCTCGCCGATCTTCTCCAAGCTTGTTGAGGGTCATGCTCCCCCGGTTGACTTTGTGATCAATGGCCGACACTATAACAAGGGATACTATCTTGCAGACGGTATCTATCCAAAGTGGGCAACATTTGTGAAGACTATCTCGGGTCCCATCCTCCTGAAGGAGATGGAGTTTGTAAAGGCACAAGAAGGTTGTCGAAAGGACGTCGAGCGTGCATTTGGTGTCCTCCAGCAGAGATTTGCTGTAGTCCGGTTCCCCACTATGAGTTGGTCCAAAGATCAGATATGGGAGGTGATGAACTGTTGTGTGTGCTTACACAACATGATTGTTGAGGATGAGCGGAAGTATTCGGTTCCTTTGAGCGAACAAGCTCTACCATATGAGAGAGAGAGGGTCCTCTTACACAGCCTAATCACCAGGTGCCGGCATCGTGGGCTGCGTTCATCGCTATGCGTCAGGAGATTCGAGACTCCACTATGCATCAACTACTGCAGGATGATCTGGTGGAGCACATATGGAGGTTTCGAGGCAACACCAACTAGTTTCTATTTGATTTGTCAAATTATTTGCTTGTTTTGTTAAACTGTATGAAATTCGCCGAACTGTAACGTTTATTTGAGCCAAATATTGGCAAACTGTATGAAATTCGCCGAACTGGAACGTCTATTTATAAAAATAAGCCAAAAACGCCGATTTCCGGGCGTCTTCCTGGGGTGCCGGCTGGAAGTTCGGCGCTCCCCATGCCCGGATTTCGTCCAATCCGGCGCAATTTACCGCCGGATTTGGGCGTGGGGAGCGCCAACGGCTGGAGATGCTCTAACAGTTAAAATAATTTAGATATTGTGGATTAACATGGTGTATATGTTTTAACACCAAAATATCTATTTTTTTCTGATATCGATTTTGAAGACCTCCTCGACAACTCTATGTTGGCTATTATCAAATAAAGCCATCTTTCCTTGCCCAGAACAATGCATTCTTTTTAATTGAGAAGAAAAGTGCCACCGAAAAAACCCAACTCACCTGAACCACCATGTCAACTTGATGTAGGAATTGGCAGAAGGAGGATTTGATAAGTAATTAAGTATACTACTTCATAAATTATGCAATTTGAATAAATTTTAATTTGCTCTATTCTAATTTTTGCGTAACATTGCGGCATTAAACCCAACCGAGTTTGTTGATATTTTTAGATTGACAATGCAACGTATAAAACCAAAAAAATATTGTGGATAATCTTCAAATTTTTGTAGTGTGGTGAAAACATTTCAATTCTAATTTGTCAATTCTGGAATCTGGAATTCTAGAATCAGCTTTGCTTTTCTTCCTATGTCATGCAACAATATTTTAGAAATCAAGAATAAACAATTGTGTAGTCTGCATGTATTAGCTTGCTGATGCAATAAATGACGTCATATAGTGGCATGTAAGATTCAATCGTGAATTCTTGTGCAGTTGGACCAAAACACATCTATTCCCCGTACTTTTTTTTATATATGTACGTGTTCCTCCTAAATTTCTTTTTAGATGGTTCTACGTCTAAGACTCTAAGTATGTCCTGATTCTAAAAAAAACTGTAAGTACGTCCGGATTTATTTGAAGAGGGACTTGTGACAGGCTGTGTACAAAGTATGGTTTGACACGAACTCTTTACGTAATCGCTCGCTAAATCTAAACCGTAAATTATAGATCTAACCGTTAAAATAATTCTGATGATGTGGATTAACGTGGTGTCTCTATTTTAGACCCCCGTATTGTGCTTTTAGTATATAGTAGATTTTTGAATAAAAGGAGCATATGTGCATTTCTCCTATAAACTTAACTGTTTAGGATTTTATTAATTTAAAGTCGTGCACTGGAAACAAAAACTCTACGTTGATCTTTGGTTAGTTCCAGTCTTAGGCCGTCCCCAACGCGCGTTCCTTAGCGTGAAACCATAGGTAAAATCTGACGTGGCTTGTTGATTAATTAGGAGAGAGAGAGGAGCTGTATCTTATTGTAGAACCGACTCTTAGCTCTTCTCCCTGTGCTGCAGAATTAATGAACCGATCCCGTGCGGCCTCTCCCTATTTTCTCTCTTCCTCGCGCAGCAGCTAATCCTCTCGCTCGTCGTGGCAGTGTGTGCAGGTGGATGCTCGCCTCGTCGCCGCGGCCGACGGCGAAGACGCCTCATCACACTGTTTGCAGGCGGGTGCTCGCCTCTACCGTCGCCTACCAGGAGGACCGTGACAAGAAGCTAGCAGTCTCTCGTGCTGCCATGGATCGAAGCAAGGAGAAAGGCCAGCTTCTCATCACGCTAGCACACTTCAATTCGGCCACCATCGCCAGTATTGGATTTTTGCAATGGAGTTGGATAAACCTGTTACCGATGTGAGCACTATATTTTGAGACTTCTCTAAAACACTAGTATTTAATTTGAGATGTCACAACTAGGCCACGATATTGAGACGCAAATATGATCCTAAGACTCATTAAATGCAACCATTAAATGTGTCTACCAGTAAAGGAAGTACAACACTAAGATACAATACATTGTGGTAGTGGTATCTTACAAAATATAACTATATAGGATAACGTACTAAGAATCGATGCATTGTAGAAGGCCTTATCGGGCTCGTTGTGCTATGAACCACCTGTCCACCCTGGCTCAACCGTCACCGAAGAATTTCGGTGTCCGCGATCCCGTTTGCAGCATGCGCCTCGGCGATCACCGTGGCGATTTAGACACAATTAACCCAAACTTGAAACTATTTTAAAAATAAACCATCGGCAAAACTATTTCAAAAAACTAACCCTTTTTTGCGTCGCCAGGAGGGGTGGCGAAGCAGAAGTGCGTGCGTCGCCAGGGGAAGTGGCGAAGCAGATAGTGCGTCGCCACTGGTAGTGGCGAAGCACGAAGGCGTGCGTCGCCACGGTGAGTGGCGAAGCACATTAGGGTTAGTTCATGACCCCAGCCCGTGCCCGACCTCCCCCACCCCTCACTCTCCCTCCCTCACCTCTCCCTCCCTCATCTCTGGCGGCGCCGGCGGCGGGTGGTGTTCTTCCCCCTCACTCTCCCTCCCTCACCTCTCCCTCCCTCATCCATTGGTGCCCTCTTGATCTTCACTAAGGTATGTTCCTCCAATCCCCCTTCTCTAATCCCCCAATCCCCCTTCTCTAATCCCCCTTCTCTATTTGTATGGTGGTATTTTAGCAAGATTGATAGATGGATTTGTAGGATAATGTCCTCAAGATGAATTTATTTGTATGGTTGATTGAAATGAATGATTCCAATGAAGTGATGGATGATTCCAATGGATTGATAGGTAGGGATGGATGAACTAGCAATTTGTGTGATTGTTTTATGTTTTTGTTATTGAAGTAGCAATTATTGATTACTTGTGTGATTGATTTGTGCTTCATCATATGTATGAAATTAGTAGAATTATTGATAGGATGAGTTGTATATTATATGGATTTTGTGCATATATGCTCACATATGATTGATTCCAATGAATTATTGATTTGTGCTTCATCATATGATTGATTTATTATATGGATTTTGTGCATATATGCTCACATATGATTGATTCCAATGAATTATTGATTTGTGCTTCATCATATGATTGATTTATTATATGGATTTTGTGCATATATGCTTCATCATATGATTCCAATGAATTATTGATTTGTGCTTCATCATATGATTGATTTATTATATGGATTTTGTGCATATATGCTTCATCATATGATTCATCATATGCTCACATATATGCTCACATTATAGTCGGATTGTTTAGGATGGAGGATTTAAGTAATGAAAGCATTCTCGAGGGTGAAGTTGATGTTAAGCACCGTGCCTATAAGATGTCCGAGAAGAATATGGTAATTATAAAACCAAGTACTCAAATGTAATATTCTTAAGCGTGAATTGGTATGTGACACCATGCATGTATGTTCGTCACCGTGCAGATTTTTGGACCATTGCGACTGAGGTACAACCAGATGACGTCAACGGCGATGAACTATGATGAGCGGTACACCCCCTACATCCGCAATCTAGGGCTTCTACCGTTCATCCATATGGTCACCCGGACGACACTCAACGTCAATCCTGCCGCGATCACCGCGCTTGTGGACCGGTGGAGGCCGGAGACCCACACCTTTCACCTCCGGACCGGCGAGATGACGATCACGCTGGAGGACATGGCGATGATACTTGCGCTCCCCATCGAGGGGGCTCCTCTTTGCATCGATACATCCTCTGATGATTGGCGCGGGAAGATGTTAGATCTCATTGGGAAGTGCCCCGGGGATACTCTCAACAGGCAAGGAGTAAAGTTGAGGGTCCCCGCGGGGGCAACTTTCAAATGGATCTCAGATAACTTCGGTACGTGCCCTGAGGATGCCGATGAGGATCTCGTCAAGATCTACGCCCGCGTGTACATGTGGTATGTTATCACACGGAGTCTGTTCAATGACACTAGTGGGAAGACCGCGCACTGGCATTGGCTGAAGGCGCTCACCGTCATGGATAAGAAGTGGAGCTGGGGCACTGCTGCATTGGCTTGGTTGTATCGTCAGGTAATGAGTTGTTTTGTCCACTCCGTACATTTGCTCTCGATTTTGGCTACATTCTTGTTTTTGATGTTTGCTTTCATACCTTCTGCAGCTAGACGATGCTTGTTGTAGGACAGAGCAACAAGCTTGTATTGTTGGTTCCCTCCTCCTTCTTTCGGTGTGGAGTTGGGAACGGTTCCCTGTTGGACGGCCAAAAATTGGTCCTCGTAGAGACTGGGACGATGCTAACGACCGCCTCCGGTATCCCACGTTTGCTCACTATTGGGACCAGCATTCTGAGTTCAATTCTGACCCAGAACAAGCATATCGACAATACACAAACGAGTTTGACAACCTAACCCCTGAGCAGGTAAAAAACTCTATTCCCTCACTCTGAACTTGTCATATATATGATATATGATATTGTGAGCTTGATCTTCTTTGATATGATCTTCTTTGATATATGATATATGATATTGTGAGCTTGATCTTTCTTTGATATGATCTTTGATATATGATATATGATCTTCTTTGATATATGATATATGATATTGTGAGCTTGATCTTTCTTTGATATGATCTTCTTTGATATATGATATATGATCTTCTTTGATATATGATATATGATATTGTGAGCTTGATCTTCTTTGATATATGATATATGATCTGCTTTGATATATGATATATGATCTTCTTTGATATATGATCTTGTCTCGGGTATTTAGGATCTTCATTATTGGGCATGTTGTAGGTGATATGGCAACCATATGGCAAAGGATATTCTTACGGGGCGCCTTCTTACGGTGACGCTGCCTGGGAGATTAACCCTGCTTGCATGGCTGAACAAGCTCTGTTTCATATGCGTTGCCCGTTGATATGCATGTGGGCTGTTGAGCTTCACTTGACGCAGCGGGTTATGCGGCAGTTTGATCTATATCAAGAGTACCCGCCGATGTATGAGGACACGGATCGTCAGCTTCACCGGTATGAATCATATTTCCGCCGTTCCGCCATTGTGTAATGTAATTCTTGTTTGTTGACAGTGTGCTATTTTTATTGTGCAGCTATGACAGGATCAAATGTCGGAAGACAGATTGGCCCAATATTCACAAGATGCATATCAAGACGTTTCAACAACGTGTGACGGAGACTAAGCGGGCAAAAGGAATAAATATAGCGGACCATTCTGATGAGGGTTTCAACAACTATCTCCGTTGGTTTCAAGCTCGGACTCGTTTGCAGCTTCTTCCGGATGCCTACACGGATGACATTTTGGAAGAACCTTTGTCGTTCGACCAGCTTGGCAATCTTGCTTACAATAAGCTTGTCAGAGAGGGGCGCCAAGTCCCTTTTGCTTCAGCGATTAACTTTGTGGTAAGCTTGTTCTTCTTTTTGGAATCTCACTACTATCTCTACTTGCCACTTGTGTCTTTACATATTCATATACATGCTAGCGCTCGGAGGTCCAGAAGCAAGCTGCTGAATTCGAGGGAGCTTTGGAAATTCCGGAGCACAAAGATGGCTATTCAAGATTGCGAGAATTTGTGAAGGTATGAATTTGCCGGAGAACATATTGTACTCATGAATGGTGAAATGCTGGATAATGCACTAGCCATTGCCTAGCCATTGCTAAATGCCTTGCTTTTGAGTTCTTATAAATTTGTGATAGCCATTGCTAGTTTCTTTTGAAACTTTAAGACCATTGTCTAGCCATTGCTAAATGCCAAGTACTACATGTTGCTAGTTTCTTTTCAAACTTTAAGACCATGAGACCATTACAATGCATGTGACTACTTGTGCTGCTTTTCTTCTTATAGCGTCAGGGCCAGAAGTTATGGAGATTAGGAAACCTTCTTGGTTGCCGTGATCCTGAGATTGCATCACCGCCGTCGCCGTCCCAGTCTCATGCCATATCGGACTCCGCGGATGAGGAATCCACGCCGGAACAAGAGGATGAAGAGGAACAAGAGGATCCCCTACCATCGAAGAGAAAGAACAAAGGTGTACATAGGGACAAGTACACACCACAAGATTTCAAGGAGAAGGCAAAGAAGAAGGTGGTCACGGAAGAAGTCTCCGATTCCGACGATGATAATTTCGTGTTGGCGGCACGGACGAAGATTGCTCCGCGTAGGGGAGGGAAGCGTGGAAGAAAGTAGATGATATATGATTGGCTATGTTTGGCTATGTTTGGCTATGACGGACACTATGTTTGGCTATGTAATATTTAAACTATGAGCATGATGTTTCGATATGATCATGTGCTCGAATTTGATATATGATCTTCTTTGATATATGATATATGATATTGTGAGCTTGATCTTCTTTGATATATGATCTTCTTTGATCTTTGATATATGATATATGATATATGATCTTCTTTGATCTTTGATATATGATCTTTGATCTTTGATATATGATATATGATCTTTGATATATGATCTTTGATCTTTGATGTATGATATATGATCTTTGATCTTTGATATATGATATATGATATATGATACAAGTTGATGCTGCTGAATTTCTATAGAAATTTGACACAAGTTGCTTCTATTTTTCAGAGTTTTTGAGCATTTTTTCGAGGTCCAGGCGTGCGTCGCCACAGGGAGTGGCGAGGCAGAAGTCGGTGCGTCGCCAGGGGCAGTGGCGAAGCAGAGGAGGCTGCTGCGCTGGCGCAGCAGGCAATGGCTGCGTCGCCACTAGGAGTGGCGAAGCACAGCTGCTTCGCCACTGGGAGTGGCGAAGCACAGCTGCGTCGCCACGGGGAATGGCGAAGCAAGCCTGGACCTCGAAAAAATGCTCAAAAACTATGAAAAATAGAAGCAACTTGTGTCAAATTTCTATAGAAATTCAGCAGCAACAACTTGTATCATATATCATATATCAAAGATCAAAGAAGATCATATATCATATATCATATATCATATATCAAAATAGAAGCAACTTGTGTCAAATTTCTATAGAAATTCAGCAGCAACAACTTGTATCATATATCATATATCATATATCAAAGATCAAAGAAGATCATATATCATATATCATATATCAAAATAGAAGCAACTTGTGTCAAATTTCTATAGAAATTCAGCAGCAACAACTTGTATCATATATCATATATCAAAGATCAAAGAAGATCATATATCATATATCATATATCAAAGATGAAAGAAGATCATATATCATATATCAAAGATCAAATATCATATATCAAAGATCATAGAAATTCAGCAGCAACAACTAGTGCACAAGCATAACACATAGATCAAATGAGAGAGATCACACAAGGTTCACACAATATTTTGAAATAGTTCTAAATGACATGGTTCACAAGGTTCGAAATGAGAGGGATCACACAAGGTTCACACGAATGCTCTACTCGCTCAGACATGGTCCCTTTGCCTTCGCCTTCGCCATGGCCTTCCTCTTCTTCTCTTCTTCTTCCTTCTCCTCCCTAATGGCACGCGCCTCGGCAGCCACCCTCTCAAATAGTTCCTTCTTCTCCCTCTTCTTCTCTTCTTCTTCCTTCTCCATCCTTGCTAGGTACGCCGCCCAAACAGCCTGGCGCTGCTTCAACTCACGCGCTTCTCGTTCTCTCTTCTCTTTAAGTGCTTTGGCGCGCTGCTTGTCCTGCCACATCATATGTTCCCACCGCATTCTCATATCATCCGCCCGCCTCGCTGCCTCTTTCTCAGCTTCCTCTTTCAGCTTCCTCTTTCTTTCTTCCACTTTCTTGGCCGCATCTTGTTCCTTCACTCTCCTCAAAGCCTCATTTTGAACATCTTCATCCTCCTTGTGACCTTGAGTTGAGCTATATCCCGTCCCACTCACCTTTCTCTTCCTCTCCATATCTACTTCCATGTTGCTTATCTTATCGTAGGCTCTCTTCATTATCTCGTCGTACTCACGAATGCTCTTTATTACCCCCTCCGCAAGCTCCTTCTGACGTTGCTCTTCTCTTTCTCTCCTCATTCTTTCCTCACGAATCCTCAATTGTTGATCTTCTTCCATCCTCATTTGTGTTGCCTCTTTCTTCTTCCTCTCGGCCGCATCCATCTCCATCACCTTCCTCCATGACTCATTGAAGGTCTGATCCCCCTCCTTGTTGGCTTGACTCCCCGCCATATCTACAATAAGAGTGGAGATAAATGTTAGTAAACACAATATGTAAAATGTTATCTCAAATTTAAAAATTGTAGAGCACAAAATAAAAGTACATACGGAAATGGTCCTTGTAGATATCCTATCATACTAGTTCGATTTACTGCACGGACTCCTCTAAGACCTAGTTGTCTTCCTCTTTGTTGCCTAGGATTATGATAGCTTGGACCACCTCCGTGGCTTCGACCACCTCGGTGAGTAGGACCACTTTGTTGGCTTGCAACACTATGTTGGCTACTCCTTTGTTGGCTTAGGCTAGGACCATCTTGGTGGCTTGGACCACTTTGTTGGGTACTCCCTTGTTGGCTTGGACCACTTTGTTGGGTACTCCTATGTTGGCTTGGGCTTGGAACATCTCGGTGGCTTGGACCACTTTGTTGGGTACTCCTTTGTTGGCTTGGACCACCTTGTTGGCTTGAATCACCTTGTTGACTACTCATGGGTTGGCTTGCGTTTGAGTCATTTCTCTTTGTTCTTTTCCTTTGGGTACATGTCCTAGCATTGTGTCCATGACCATTACACTTTCCACAACGAGCTCTATCACATGGCTCTTGAAATTGGTCATTTCCTGATTCTCTCGCACCACCACGACCCCATCCATCCATATCACCCCTAAAACGCTTTGTCTGACGTCTTCCACGTTTAACAACCTTCCATGACGGATGGGGCCAGAGTTGGATTCCATGATACTCGGGCCACTGTGATTGGTCTAGGTATGGGTTAAATCTAGGAGCCCATGTTTTCTTGGTCGTCGTGATGGAGAACTCTGACTCTCTCACGGTGAGAGGGTGATTGTAGTCCAAATGACGCACCCGAGCCGCCGTTAGCAAATGCGAGCAAGCGAGATGGACCAAAGATGGCCTCGCACATGTGCACTCGCAAGTCCTTAGCGAGACCTTGAAAGCTCGGCCTCCGTGTTGGACACCGTCGGCCGTGGTTCCTCCGGGCTCGTTCACTTGATAAATGAGCTCTTCGTTATCATAAACGGTGGCAACTTCAGAATCTGCCTTACGAGACTGAAATGTCCTCCACTCGTCAACTTTGGGTGGGTACTCGTATTTGTGGTTTTGCGTATTGTCTCCCGCAATCTGCCTTTCCGTTTCATCTGAGTACTTCAAAAAATACTCATTCAACTTGTCGAATGTGTATCGCACAATTGCCGTCACGGGCAATGCACGAACACCCTTGAGCACCTTGTTGAAGCACTCTGCCATATTGCTTGTCATTTGACCGTACCTCCGACCATTTTCATCGTAGGCTCTTGCCCACTTTGTTCTATCTTGGATGTGCCTAGTGAGAAATGCTTGACCCTTAGCATCGAGCTTTCTGTTTAAGGTCAATTTGATGTACAAGTTTGCGAAACGCCGGTCAGTGAAAGCGAGACAACAATCTTGAAGATCATCAGTCAACTCCTTGCTGCCACATGCCCTATAGAAGTTTGAACAGAAATGCCTCATGCACCATCTATGGTGCAAAGGAGCATGCCCTGAAATTTCAATATTTACAGCTGCGAGAATTCCTTGATGTCGATCTGAGATGACACAAATTTCCCTTTGTGGCGGTAATACCTTGGTCCTCAAAAGGTGAAAAAACCACTGCCAGTTATTGTTGTTCTCCGCCTCAACGAAAGCAAATGCCAAAGGAACCAAACGGTTGTTGGCATCATTTGCTATTGCAACCAAGAGAGTCCCCCTATATTGCCCGGTCAGAAATGTGCCATCAACGGAGATTACCGGTCTACAATGCTCGAAAGCTTTCATGCATTGCTGGAAAGCCCAAAATGCACGGCCAAATACTCGGACAGTTCTTCCATTGTAAATCCTTGTTTCCTGTCCATAAGGCTCTACCACATGAACCATGCCCGGGTTTGCATCGGCCATTGCTAACAACAACCGAGGAATTTGGTTGTATGCTTCTTCCCAATCACCATACAACATCCTGAATGCAGCTTGCTTTGCTTTCCATGCCTTGCCGTATTTCACTTCATAGTGAAAGAGAGCTTTCACAAGCTCCATGACTGTTTTGATGCTCATTGTTGGAAGTGACGAGATTTGGTTGGAAAGTCTATATGCGATGAACTCGGAGGTGAGTTGTCGGTGATCGTGCTTTACTGCTTTGCCATCCACCCTCTTTCCGCGACACATGTGAGTTGGCACACAACTTGTTATGCGCCACTCGGGTCCTCCCTTCCATGGTCTTGCACGCACAATCCAAGGACATCGATCCTCCTCGCACTTAACAATGTAACGCTTCTTCACATCTGAGTGAAGCACCGTATAGGGACGATGATACTTAACCGAGAAGTCCTTGATCCATTGTTTAAATTCCAGCAAGGTTTTGAACATCAAGCCTTTTGATATACCATTACTCTTGTGATTGCCATCCCGGTAAGAAGTAGGCCTTGGTCCAAGCACTATACCCTCGCCGCCGTCAACCGTGGCTTCATCCGCGAGACTAAGATCACGGAACAATGGTATCCGGTGATCTCGCCCCAATACCTCCTCGTGGACTTCGGCCTCATTGGCCGTGAACCCTTCCTCATCAACTTCTTCTTCGGGACCATCGTCATCCGAGTCCGATGCATAGCATCGCGAGTACGGGATGTCATGGTCCATGTTTTCTTGCGTATAGTACATATCCAAATCTCCAACATTGTGGTCATGAAGCTCAATATCATTGTCATCATCCCCGCACTCATCATCCTCCTCCGTCATTTCTTCTTGGTGGTTCGGTGGAGAATTCCTAGCATCAACCCGGGAGGCACTCCGGTTCAAGTCCACATGCAAAGTACCACCAACCTTTTTGGTGGCAAATAACTCAAGAGCCTTGTCGAGAGATTCGGCCACCACCTCCTTGTATGCACCCCAACGTTGCTCGGAGTTGATACGCATTATCTTCCAACGGAAATGCATGCCAAATCCGACGTTGTGCCTACCCTCCAACTCAACAACATCACTAGGGTCCATCCATTTCAACTCTATCCTAACTTGTTCCAAGACCTCGGCGTACGTAGGAGTACGCTCAAACACCAAGTCAAGCTCATCCGGGTCGGGCTCTAAATTGCCTTTCAAATATGCTTCCTTGTCAACATGATGAACATGAACAATTCTCGCCATACCTATTTTTTGTATAACAACAATAAGGTAAAAATAATAATAAATACATATGCCAATATTTACTAAAATATCATACTTCATAACAAGAAAACCCTAACCCTAACCCTAACATAACAAGAAAACCCTAACCCTAACCCTAACATAACAACAAACCCTAACCTCACAAACCCTTACCCTAACCTACCAATCTACACTAAAATACTTCATACACATCATACAAGCCAACATTGACCAAATTAACAAGAATCAACATTGCAATTTGGGTGAATCAATATTTCTAGGGTTTCCAAGATTTGGGGATTTAAAACCAAATATGCAAATTCCAATGGGTCAAATGAATGGGAAATGATGGAGAGTACCTTAGGAGACTTGGGGAAGGCGAAATCCACGGAGAAAAGCTTCGATTTGGGTGGGAGGATTGAGAGGGGGAGAGAGAGCCGCCTTTGCTGTGAAGAGATGAGTGAGGAAGTGAGTGAGGAGGCCAGCTCGGGGCTGGGCAGGAAACCCTAACCCTAAAGTGCTTCGCCACTGAGAGTGGCGACGCAGGCCATTGTGCTTCGCCACTGAGAGTGGCGACGCAGGCCATTGTGCTTCGCCACCATGCGTGGCGACGCACGCTTATCTGCTTCGCCACCTTTAGTGGCGACGCACACCTACGCCTCGCCACTCCTCCTGGCGATGCACAAGCTTCTGCTTCGCCACCGTGACTGGCGAAGCAAAAAGAGGTTATTTTTTTGAAATAGTTTGGCCGATGGTTTATTATTTGAAATCCTTTCAAGTTTGGGTTATTTTTGTCTAAATCGCCGATCACCGTGACCTCAAAGATTTGGCCGATGTGACCAAACACTTCATTGGCAGGGCAAAGACCCTGCCTTGCCTGGCATCGTGCTGTTGTACCCGTTGTACCCTGTGGTGCCACCAAATAATTGTTGGGACGGTGGCCGGACGGCCTGTCGCGGGCTGGGTGCGAGTGGCGCATAGATGGAGTGGGCTGGACGATGGAGTCGGCACTTCCATGATGAGAAGACAGGACAGTCGGACAGGCAATCCGGCAAGGCGCCACCACCCACGCGCACCGGTCACTCGACGTCGATTCTCATATCCATTCTGTCGCTGACTGATCGCATCCAAACCTACAGTTCCTACACGCACACGCGCACTGTTCACACTTCAAACGGAGTAGACATGATCGCATGAAGCGCGTTTTGGAAATCCGTAGCTCGAGCTTCCACGCACGCAATAGGCTGGCCAGTAATTTCTTTCACTTTACACAGTGATGTCGCATCACTCGGGAAAGACGCGCCTGTGCATGGACACAAGCAATGGTCGTGTTCTGTCATAATAAGAAGATCTATGCACGTACGGTTTTTGTCGTGTCGCACGTGGCCATACATAATAAAAAAAATTGAAGCAGGTAAAAAAAAGGTACTCCCTCCGACCCATAATACTCTTCGCTAATATAGATGTATCTAGACACATTTTAGTGGTAGATACTTCCATATTAGCGAAGAGTAATATGGGTCGGAGGGAGTAGCACTAATCTTCAAATTCGAGAAGGGATTTGATGCACATGGGCACCAGTGCTCCCTTTACTTTTAGAATTTTGAAAATTTAAAAATCTCATATTTTTATGTCTTTAAAAATTATGGTGCTAAAATATATAGGTAGATATTTACAAGAGGAGTGTATGCAAAAAAGTCCCATTAAAAAATACGTTGTATTTTAAGAAATATAAAAAAGAAAAATTTCTGATAGTAAATAGTAGTAAAGTAGCCATAAAAATAATATATTTACTAAAATATAATGTATTTTTTAAGGTTCAAATATGTTCAAATTAAAAAATGTTATGTTTTTTGTTGTTTTCCTCGGTTCTCAGCCTCTTCATGATTTTTTCTAGTTTTGAATTTTTCTTCAGATTTGAATTTCGAAATCTGTTCAAAATCGAATTTTGTTCATATACGAAAGTTGTTCAAATACATTTTTTGTGCACATAAGAGATTTGTTCAAACTAAAAAATTGTTCAAAATTTCTCGTAAAATTTTAAAATTGTTCAAATTTGAATTTTGTGCATATACGAAATTTGTTTAAATTTGAAAGTTTTCAAATTCAAAATTGTTCGAATTTAAATTTTGTTCATTTAAGAAATTTGTTCAGATTAATTTTTTGTTCATACGAAATTTGTTCAAATTCGAAAAGTGTTTAAATTGAAAAAAATGTTCAAATTTGAAAAGTGTTTAAGGCGATTAGAAGCAGTCAAACATTTTAATGAAGCAATCAACATTAAATTCAAAACGGGAGAAAATGTCAAAAATAACGCAACACGCACTAGCGAATGTGGAATAGGCGGAACGATGAAATGGGCCAGGCCCATCACTATTCTCCTGACGCGGGACCAAATAGTGCACACGTCGGACGTGCTATAGGAGCAGCCATGTTAGCAGGCTTGCTGCATGTACAAGACCCCTATTTTTAGGGTGATTTTGTTTGCGGTCACCGAGTTTCTTGTCACAGGCTCACAAGTACCTTTGTTGCTTGTAATAGAGGCCATTTGAAAAGTTGGGTAGGTAATTCCTCAGAGGGTCTATTCTGAACGAAATGAGGGCAAACCAAATATTGCCGTGACTTCTCCCGTTTTGGGCCCATTGCGGTCCCGCATGTCAGTATTTCTCCATTATGTGCCGAGCTAGTGGGTCCTGCTTGTCAGGAGTCTCCATTATGTTGCCTCGTTAGTTGACATTATGTCAACTCCACCTGCAACTCTCAGTACGAACAAATCCCCTTTCTTGTCCTTCCAACCCTAGACCCCTCCTAGGTCGGTGTCGAATTCCGGCGGTGGCGCATGTCTACCAGCAGAAAACGAGAGGCACCATCGCCGCCAGGAGCGGCGATTGCTGGAGCTGCTAGCCAGGAAAGCAGCCAGAGATCTTGCAACAAGCCAGCAGCGGGGAGCAGCGAGAAGCGGAAAGCTTGCCCGACGGCGGTGGCGCCCTGACCAAGCGAAGAGCCGGCCCGGCGGTGGCGCCGCCGACCAAGAGCAATCGGAGTGGTAGCCCTCCGGCGTCGCTGGCGTGGCGCCGCCTGCAAATTGGAGGAAAAGAACAAATCCCAAAGATGAACGGAATTGGGCCTTCTACTGTCAATGTGAGCGCCAGAAAGCAGAGGTGAATATTTCAGATCCCTCTCTTATATCCCGATAGCATTAAGATGTTTTATGGAACGGCAGGAGTAACTGTCAGTATCTGAACAATTGTAGAGAAGAAACTGACTGATTTTTGTCATATGTGTTTCCGAAATTGTGGTATTATTTTGTATGCAAGTAATCCTCAATCTCTATCAAACCAACCAACATGCAAACCCAGATTTTTTATCTTATGGAAGTCATCTCAAATTATGTTCAGATCTGAAGGCTCCAATTTATCCAAAAGCAGAAAACATACTTTTTGTCTTATGTTTTCCCAAATTGTGGTATGATTAGAGAGAAACAACTAATTTATATCTTTTGTTTCCTAATATTTTTGAGACAGCGATGATTCAGAGAACATATACAAAATAAATGTCCGAGTGCATCAGTACATTGCTAGATTAGATTATGGCTTGGAGAGGTGTGTGGCTTCACAGTCTGTGCAAATGAATGTGAATTGCAGTGAGATTGTGTCTGTTTCGCAGCTTGTTGACATTCTTCACGCTAGGATTCCTTGGGGATCCAAACAGAAGGCTAAGTTTGTGTGGATGAACATGAATCAGGTGTACGAATAACTTGAGCACTCCCATCAGCTGTTGCAGATTTGGGAGAAGTATAAGGGTACTTGTCAGTTGGATCTCTTTGTTATGGTTGATGATGTTGATGCACCAGAAGCACAGTTAGGTGCCAAAGGTGTTGATCCAGATGATGGTGCACCCAGTGGTATGGATGCTTGTAAACTAGCAGCTATTGACCATTCACAACTGTATCTAATTGCTTTGCAAGTGGATCCTTACACTGCAGTACTAGATGATGGCCAAGAATTTGCTGTGCAGAACGATCATATGGAAATAATGGTAGATCCCAAGACAGTTACAGTTGACCATATTCTTGAGCAGCTAAAGCAGAGATGTCCTTGGGGTCCTAATCAGCAGACACGTTTACGTTGGTGGCACTTTAAGAAGAGGGATTTCATCGAAATTGTTAAAGATGACGATCTCATGCAGGTTTTCCGAAGGAAGAAATTGAGTAAGAAGGTATTTTTTGTTGTTGCAATTTCTGAAATGGTTGGAGATGATGAGACTGCTGTAGAGCTGTCATCTTGAAGTTTTGAGCTTCCCGCTTCACAGGTGGTGATATGTTGCAGTGAGAAGTGTAACCCAATTCTGGTCACTATTTGATTCATCTCCTTCATTCTGCATCACTCTGTAAATGTTTGTGAGTGTGCTGTAGCTGCTCCATGCAATAAGCTGTTGTATCTTAGAAAATGTTGTATCTCATATTGTCTGCCTCAAACTTCTTCTGAAAACTAGTGTCAATTTGTAATTTTATTGTAGAACTATGTTGAGAGAATGTAATAAATTCATTTCTGGGATATTGAGATGTTGTAATATATTGACTACTGAAATAATAAGCGTGGTTTACATCACTTGTTGTATTATATTACAAACAAATCATATCGTGTATCTACATGCATTGTACTGTGTAGATTCACATTTGTAAAATACATTTCAAATTTTGAAGAGTAAAACTATGCATAATTGAAATATTAAAAACTAAAAATCAAATATTTTAAAAAATACCAACTAGTAGGGGACAGTTATTGTTCTGCATAATTTACCTGATTTATCCAAACTCAATTGCCAACTTATGTGTTGTTTTTCTTTTAAAAGCGTATAAATTATTTATTTCCATTGAGGCATGGATAGTAGGAGGCATGAGTAGTAGGCAGAACAAGATATTTATGTTCAAACTGACCGTTGAGTCACTACCCTCCCCTCTCTCTCCTTCCTCTAGTTCTACCCCTCTCTCTTCCTTCACCATGCCGTCTAATAATGATGGCGATGATACAAGCTACAGCAGCGGCAGCGACAGCGGCAGCCTTCTCTTCGATTTCGACTACTGCCAGACCAATGTGAGTTCCTTTTATTCGACGTGTTGGTTTATGGGGTTAGGAATTTAGGTTTAGGTTTTGTTGTAGGTGCCACAGACCATCTACGACCCAAATTGGGATAGTTTGGCAATCGAGAGGGAGGCACCATGTGACCATGGGTTGAAACTAAGGAAATTTGTTGCCTTCGAAGGCACTAACACAGGGAAAAGGTTTATAGGATGCGCAAAGGAGGTTTGGATTATTCATATTGCAAAATTAATGTTTGAATAGCGTTGTTCTCTCTTCATTTCATAGTTTCTTATATTTGTTATACTATGCTGCTGATCATTAGGATGGTCCGATGTGTGGAATAGTGGAGTGGATTGATCCAGAGTGGCCTGACCCACTGAAGAAATGTTTGGTCAAATTATGGGAGTTGTATAAATCGGAAAGTATTGGAAGAATTAGTGATGCTTGTGCTGCTGCTGATGAATGTTACAAGGTATCACAGGATAAGAAGGAGCTCGAAGAAATAAACAACAATATGGCCGAAGAACTCCATAAAACAATGACCGATAGGCAGGTGGGATCCATTTCGAAAAATCTTCTAGATATTCAGATCTTTCTGAAGCTCAAGGCAGAAAAGCAGAGGGACCAGCTGAAGGAGGAGAAAAAAAGGCTGGAGAACTGCATTGCAGATCTCTTGAAGCAAGCATCAGTTAATAAGGACAAGTTAGATAGATTGAAACAAATTTTAGATGAATAAGTTATGTCTATGTAATTCAGCATTTCAAGTTATCTAAAAGCAATAGCGTACCTACAACAATTGCTTCCATATAACAGAGAGCATTAACGCAACATCATAGTTCAGTTAACATTTCACTACTAGTTCAGATAACATAAGATTCAGGCTAGTTAACACAAAGTTCAGACATACAGGACGATGAAACGTAGCGCGCAGACTACATCGTATCTCCTCTTACTTGGATGCAATCTGATCCTGCTGGAGACGCTCGAACTCATTGATCTTGGCTTTCAGCATGATATTCTCCTTCTTAACAGCCTCGAGCAGAGCGGCTGCTTTGCGAGTGCTCTCGGTCATCAGCTTCAAGACATCTCTGGACTTGTCTCTAGCCTCATAGGCTACCACGGTCCTCTCGCTCTGCTTGATCTGCTCTTTGAGGCTCTTGGTGATTTGCACACGAAGGTCGCTGCACATGGCATTTAGCTTCAGATTTTCCTCCTCCAGCGCCTTGATGGTCAACCTATCCTTGTCCAGCAACATTTTCATCTGCTCCTGCATCTTCACAAGGTAGTCCATATGCCCCGATAGCAAGCCTTTCGCAGCCGTAAGCTTGTCAACCTCATGCGCCAAAGTTCGGAATTTCTCCTTCTCCTGATCCAAATGTGAGCCTAGGCTAGCACAGTGCAGCTCGAGGGAATGTTTCTCGGCCAGTTGGCTCTGTATCTTGACATTCAGTGTGGCCACATCTGCCTTGATCTTCTCCTTTGCTTCCTGCACCAGAGTTTAGGGCATGCAATAAAAGAAATCAATGCTAATACTGCCTGTTCACAAATATATAGTTATTTGTATAGTTTTCAAAGTAAACTAGATACGGTTAACAATGAGTGAATCTATACACTGAATCTATACAGATCTACATGCGTAGCACCTAGCCGCATTGCCAAAGGCAGGTTATGAACAATGGTAAACAGGCTTGATCAGGAAGTAGACTAGATGGCAAGCGATTACCTTGCTTAGCCGGGGAACGGGCTTGATCAGGAAGTCCATTGATGGGTCCAGGGTCTTCATGGGCAGCTTCTTATCCGTGGATTTTGGGGGCCAAAAAAATCAAATAGGTTACGAAGTTGGAAAGAACAAACAAACGGAAGATCAAGGCGTTGTTAACCCACCCGGGGGAGACAACGCCCCCCTCGTCCGTTGGTGCGCAGAAAGAGAGGACGGCTTCGGCCTGACTGATTAGGCTGCTTGCATGGAGATCTGCCTGCCGGCGGGTGAACTCCTTCCTCTCCGCCGCCCTAGTCTTGACCCCATTGGTCTTCAACGCCGGTCGGGTCCGCTTCTTGGGAGGCATGGCTTCGTCGTAGAATGGAGGGAGGGGCAAGGAAGGCAGGAGGAAGAAGAGGAAGTGGGTTTCTGGAGAATAGTGCTACCCGGTCAAGGACCAGCTTCAGCTGACCACCGTGTCCTTGCCTCCTGGGCACCATCTCAAGCAATCTCCCGAACACCGGCTTTGTGGCTTTATAGATTTCTTGGGAGCCTTCAATTAAGTTGTGGAGGGATTGCCCAACCTTGTAAGGATTGGGTGACCGCCCTCAAGGGTTCCATATTGGAACGGAGATTTCCCTTTTGTTGGGAAAGCCCCAGGAAAATATAGTGAGCCTTTGTGGCGTTTGGGTAGCCTTGTGTCTCCACACCACTCCAATGGAAAGTCTTAGGCAGAGAATTAGCCGTTCTTTTTTAGCTTGAAACACATAATAGCTTCATTCTTAGAGTATCTTCACTGGCGTCCTCAAAGATTTATTGGGATATCTACTAGTTTTTGGCTCACACCGGCACCCCCACAGGCTGCGAACACTTTTGTGGGCCCACTACAATAGCTGCCAACCTCACGCCATACCCAACCCACAAGGGTAGACCAGGGGCACCGACACCTCGTGCCACGTCAAATCAACTCCTCCGGGTCCTCCTGGCAGCGCTGCCACAGATGTAGTTAATATTTTTAATGCCTAAGGAGGAGGCTGGTTGGTGTGCTCCATTGCATCTTCCAGGACGACAACACTCCATCTGTATAGCCTCCACCTCTTCCAAGCGCCAACGGTGCCGCACAACCACGAAGCCGCGGCGGCAGCTCTGGTGCCAACCAATGAGGAGAACGAGCCCCGACCGCACAACCTCAACTAGGAGCAGGAGGCGACGTGAACAGTTCCGCACATGGTATAAGCTTACTCCCTTCGTCCATGAAAAAATGTACTTCTAACTTTTTTGGAGAGTCAAACTTTTTCGATTTTGACCAAGTTTTTTCAACAAAAAAAATGCAACAATATTTATCAAAAAAGAAAGCTATATAATGAATATATATTTCATCATAGATCTAATGACACTAATTTGATGGCATAAATGTTGGTGCATTTTTATATAAATACGGTCAAACTTTAAAAAGTTTAACTCCAAGATAGTTCAAATTACAATCTTTTGAGGACGGACGGAGTTGTAGAACGTCGGCATGTGAAGCTTTCGGGAGCAGACGGGTCAACTCAGGGAACGACGATGACGGTATCAGGAGGCGACGTAATGGTCAAATCTCGAAAGAGAGTATTTTAGGCTGCTACCGCTAGTTGCACCCAGCTGTGCGGAGACTTTCTCCACGAGGCACACCTGGAATACACAGGCACTCGCGCAGGGCCAGTCGAGTCAGCACGCAACAGGAAGGAAAGGAAACCCCTCCGCCAAAGGCCCAAGCCTCTGACCGCGTTGCGCAGACCATGACGGCATGACGCGAACAACGCCACCGAAACCAACCAACCACACCACGAAGAGGTCCAGGTCAAAGCGAGCACGAACGCGAGCTGTAAAGTTCTCGCCTGCTCCGGCTGCAGCTCATCATGCGCGTGCGCAGTCACCCCATGCGTATAAGGGCATGTACAGTCGTAGGCGCTAATATGGGCGCTTATGAGAAAAATAATAATACAACAAATTTGGATTATCAGCTAAGCGCCCTTAGTTACAACGCAAAGCGCTTATTTAGACGCTGGGAACGCAAAACGGGCCTCGTACAGCTACCTCTTTCTGAAGAAAAGCAGTCCTTAGCATCGACGCAACAAATAGCAACGACGCCAGCCTAAATCCTAGTCTTGACCGGGAATTATGCATAACTGTAGGGATTAAGACCCTAGCGCCCCCTCTAAGCGCCCCCAATGTAGATGCCCTAAGAGGCGACGACGACAGCAACGAGAGCAGAAGACAAGAGAAGAAGAGAACAGGGAGCAGCGGCACGGCATTCAGACACGCAAACTGCGATGAGTTCGGCGGGAGGGCAGCAGCAGGTGCGCGCCGCGCGCGGCGGGCTGCCGCGGCCGAGGCGGCCCAGCAGGCCGGCGGCGGCCGGAAGCGACGCGTCCTGGGGGCGACAGGGTCACAGCTGGTGGGGCGCTGGCGCCGGAGCGCAGGCGGCCGCGGCGCCGAGGCGGCAGTCGTGCAGAGCGGGCGCCACTGGCAGTGGCAGGGCGCCGGCGCGCGTGCCGACGGGGAACCGGGAGCTGGTCCGACGGGCGCTGTCGCCGCCGGCCACGGGCGTGCGCGGCGCGGCGCTGAGGAGGTGGAGCTTCCGGCCCACGCCGAGCCGACTACGGAACGCGTCCTGCTTTGCGTCCACGGCCTCCCCTGCGTCCCCACGGCCATCCTGATTTTCTTGTTCAGATTGGTGTAGGCACTGTACATTCTCGTGCTTGTTGATGTTTCTTTGCTTGGTTTGCCAAGTAAATGGAATTACCAATTAGCATAAGCCTCTTCACGCCTGTGTTGATACTATCTTGCTGCAGTCTTGCAATCATCGTGTGTGAGCGGGGGCATTCTCCAAGTCCAACACGTAGAACCTCCGTTTGGTCGCGGAAGACAATCTTTATCGGAATAGGAAGGGATCCGATTACAAAATCGCAACCCCAATACCCCACCTTTCTCCTTCCTCGCTTCGGTTAACGGTGTCAATCGTTCCTCGAATCTTTGCCGACATGGACGCGGCCTCCGCTGCCTCGCAGGCCGTCAGCGCCGGCTGGGCGTTGTTCGACGCGTGCGTCGGCCTGGACGAACAGCGCGCCAACACCGACACGGCCGCCGCCTGCGCGACGGGAACAGGCGGCGTCGTCGGCGTCTCCCTCCGCCTCGCCTCGCCACCGGTTTCCTCCATCGTCCAGCTTTACAGCACTGAACACGTTTACGGGAGGCCGAGGGTCTTGGCCGCCGATGGTGACCTCCTCCTCATCAACATGATTCTCACCGTCGAAGATGAGCCATCCGGCTGCTACCCGGACAATTTCCTGGTCTACAAGGCCGACGCACACGCACCGTGGCTGCGGCCTCTACCTTCCCCCTTGGACTGGGTAGACGAATACTGGCCGTGGATCAGCGTGCATCAACCTCGCTTCCTACACTGGATCGGCCGGCGGCAAAACGCAGCCATCGTCCGTACCGGCGAGGAGTTCTTCGTCGCGCATCTCCACATAGACTACATCAGCGACGACACCGGCGGCCTGGAGGAGGTGGCTTGCCTGCTGCTCTACTCGTCCGAGAAGAACATGTGGGAGGCAAAGCGGCTCAGCATGCCCGCCGACCCGCGCAAGGAGTACGTCACTTGCAGGTGGAGGACGGACGCCGTCTTCTCCTCCGGCGGATTCGCGTGCTGGGCCGATTACCACCGCGGCATCCTGCGCTACGCCGTCTCCTCCCATAGCTCAGACGACCTCAGCTTCGTCCACTTCCCTGGCATCGAGACGTGGAGCGACGACCACGGGGTTCCGGCAAGGTTCAGAACCGTGTCGGTCGTCGGTGACGACGGAGGCTTCCTCAAATTCGTCGACGTCGACAATGGCCGCTACCGATCCGTCAAGAGGGCTGGCTGCACCATCACTACCTGGGTTTTGAGGATGCCGGAGTTGGAGTGGGAGAAGGACACCACCGTCAAACTCGACGACCTCTGGTCTCTCCCGGACTACAAAGATTCACCGTTGCCACAGAAGGAGCTGATATACCCAATCGTCAACCGGCAGGACGCCAGTGTTGTTCACTTCGCACTGTATGAGGATGACAAGACCTGGATGATCACGGTGAACCTAACAAAGAGGTCTCTCATATCGCACGATCTCTACAAGAACGCCAAGGATCACATATTATTTTTTTGTAACCGAAAAAGGATTTGGACAGTGATGTATGTAAGTTCATGAGCACCGCAGGAGGAAATTAAATAAGAGAAAAGGAATTGAGCTGTCTGCACGGTGGCCTGCTAGGGCATCAGCATCACCACTGTTTTTTTTTTAAAAAACTACTATAGTTTCAGAGATATTCATAGTTTGTGACCATGAATAGTGGTTATATATTTCTGCTTTCCCATCTCATCTTACTTATTACGAGGAAAAAAAATTAAAGCACTACTACAAAAATAATCTGGACATATTATAATTTTTATAAAGGGGATATATTAATATCGTGAAGATAGCATTTATACTTAGGCCTTTGCACCAACAAGATGTTCGAAAATATCAAGGATACATACATCCAAAAAAAAAAAGACACACCATGGTGATCAATCACTAGGAACAACATCACTCTAACCGTCAACGAAGACTAGTGGCGAAGGACGATTAAAATTAAGGTTGGCCAAACTCTAAAGCATAAAAATTTGGGAGAAAATCAATCAACTGGAATGCGAAGTAATGGATAGGCCCATGGGGCGCCCGCCCTTGCCCTACCGAGAGCTTCGCCACCGCCCTTGGACCGAGCCATCAGGTCCAAACTTGGTCCTGAAAATCCACTTGCTCCCAACAATATTGATGCCAGGAGGTTTAGGAACCAGTCGCCAGGTCTATTACTCTCGAGCGCATCAAATTCATCCTCCATAGCATTGCACCAAGCCGGTTCAGAAAGAGCAGTCCGATGAGAAGTGGCGACCGCTAGAAAAGCATGTCGTCGATACGGATCATACCAGATGGTACCATCGGTATAAGTCTTGGGCCGGGAAACATTGTTGCAACGACAAGTGATCATCAGATGAGGTGCCGCCGGGGGCGGAGCACCATCCGCCGGTGCAACATCTGCCGAAGCGGGAGCATCAAGCGGCGGAGAAGGAGCATCGCGCGCGGGCGAGGAAGAGCCATGGTTGCCCGATCAAAAATCCTAGGTTTTCACCCTAGAAAATGTCCTAGTTCAATCAAAAATAATGGCTTCAACAAAGCTATTGCCGGGTACAACTAATGAGGCTAGACCTTGAGTTTACACCCTGAGAATTGTGACTCTATACTCGTGGAGCACCACCAAAAATGTAGTCCTCCACTGCTGCCGCCCCCGCTTGCCGAGGCCGCTATTGCAAGCCACCAAGCACACTCAGCACAGGACACACAGTCTTCATAGCATTCAATACACCCTTCTGCTAAAGCCAAGACTTCCAATCCCATCCTACATGACTTTCTTCACCTCTTTCAGTACCATGGGAATCTGGATTAGGCATGAAGCTTTGTTAACCCATAGGTAAATAAATGGTGAAAAGATACTGCCCAATGGGTATAGGGGGTACAGGTACGGGAATGCAAAACCCATATTCGCATACCACTGGCTATCTTAGTATATGGCATGTGGGTCATCTATACATAGGGTCTGTTTGCTATCTTCCTTTCTTATGTGTATGCTGATTTGTTGTGTCTTTTTATATATTTATTATGTTTTGTTGTTTATTCCATATATGTGTGTTGTTTTGTTGAATCAGTGAATGAATCATACATATTGTATTATTTTTATTACATGTTGTGCTATTAGATTGCCTCATTGTGTTATTTTTACTGCCGGGTGGGTATTACATGTGGGTTTTTTGTCCCTAGGCGGGTGCGAGTATGGGACAGAATCTATACCCGGTGCAGGTGCGGGTAAGATCTCGGGACACGAGTGCGGGTTTGGTTAGGCTATACCCGCAACCAATGGGGACGGGTGCCACCCGTAGCCACTAGCACCGCCACTACCCAAGGACCACCACCGCGATGCCCTCTCCTACCCTCTATCTTAGATGGGAAGGGGGTCACCACCATCGTCGGCATTGGCGCAGCAAAGACCAGGAGCAGAGAATGGGGTGGATGACCTGCGGGGACATGGGGTCGAGGACAATTGCTCCGAAGGGGAGCGACCCATGAGGCACAAGTACAAATCGGGCCTATTATGGTCCCCCATCACACACGGAAAGGCCCTTCCGTATGCAAAGGGAACGTTCGCCTACGACAAAATATATTAACCATTGGCCCGCAGCCCAGGTGGGTACCGCCGCAGGAACATCACACACGAGAATAGAACGAAAAACCGACGGCCCAACATAAGGCACATGGTTTTCTATAAGGAGGCGTGTGCAAAATCGCACACGATCCTTTTTTCTTAACCGTGTGAAGTTATCCTCGAAGTTTTGTTATTCATTGATCATTTCATTTCACGAGCCATTTGTCACGCGTACGAAATCATTAAGCGTGTGCAGAGACTTTTCTAGAGGTTGCCGCTTGGTTTGCCGTCGACGTGTGGCGTGCCGCCTACTGCACTTAAATCCCAGCACTGCTAGTTAGAGCTCCTCTGTACTACTGCATCTGCATCCTACATGGCTTGCACCAAGAAGACCGCTCTCCTCTCTTGTGTGTGGCAAGGCCCGCCACCGGAATGCCGCCGATTTGAGTTGGCGTCTCCAATGGAGGAGGAGGAGCAGTCCCTTCCACCACCGGAAGAGGTGGAAGCAGTCTCCTCCCCCTCTTTCTCTGACTGGTCCTCCTCAGACAACAACTCCAAGAGGAACTTGGAGGACGATGAGGACCCGGCGACAGAGATGTCAGAGGATTCTCCGCATCTGGAATGGTAGGAGGAGGCGGAGCGCAAGGCCGAGGAGGAGGAGAATGAGATGCTTGAGGAGCAGGAGGCGCTGCTAGAGTCATTCGCCACTGCGTGTAAGGAAGAAAGAAATCGGGCGGCCGCGGCGCATGCTGATACGTCTCAAACGTATCTATAATTTTTGATGCTCCATGCTTGTTTGTACACCATTTGCTTTGTGTTTTGTTACACTTCATGGCGTTTTTATGCATTTTCCGGAACTAACCTACTAACGAGATGCCACAGTGCCCGTTCCCTGTTTTCTGCTGTTTTTGTGTTTCAAAAAAGCTATACAGGAAATATTCTTGGAATTGGACGAAACAAAAGCCAAACCTGCTATTTTTCCCGAAGCGTCACGAAGTCCGAAGATGAGACGGAGGGGAGCCAGGGGCTCGCCACACCCTCGGGTGTCGCGGTCCAGGCCCTGGTCACGCCACCAGGTGGTGAGACCACCTAGTCCATCTCCTAACGCTGCCCTTTCGCCTATAAATTCCCCTCGACGGGAAAAACCTAAGGGACGGATCGCTTTTCCTCGAAACATAGTGCAAGCCGCCGCCATCGTCGTCACGAGATCGGGAGGATCCACGAGCTCTTCCCGGCACCCTGCTAGAGAGGGGAATCCCTGTCGGAGGCCTTCTTCATCACCATGGTCGCCTCCAAAGTGATGTGTGAGTAGTCTACCTTGGACTACGGGTCCATAGCAGTAGCTAGATGGTCATCTCCTCCACCATGTGCTTCATGTTTAGATCTTGTGAGCTGCCTATCATGATCAAGATCATCTTTGTGTAATTTTACATGTTGTGTTTGTTGGGATCCGATGAGTATTCGTACTATGTCAAGTTGATGTGCTGAATATTATCTTTATGTTATCTCTATGTTATTTATGATCTTGCATGCTCTCCGTTGCTAGTAGATATCTTGGCCGAGTAGATGCTAGTGACTCCAAGAGGGAGTATTTATGCTCGATATTTGGGTTCATGCCTCTAGTAATCTGGGAGAGTGCCAGAAACCTCTAAGGTTATAGATGTGTTGTTGCCACTAGGGAGAAAACAATATTCTTGTGTCCAAGGACATTTGCTTTGTTTACTTTATGCACTTTGCTTAATGCAGTTATCCGTTGTTCGCAACTTAATACCCGATGGTTGCTCGGACGACATCCGGAGGGTGGATTATTAGTCATAGATGCAGTTGGATTACGGTATATGTATTTTGTCGTAATGCCCAGAGTGAATCTCATAGTGATCCTCATGACATATGTACGTTATCTTTACTCTATCAATTGCCCAACTGTAATTTGTTTACCCAGTATGTTGTTATTTATCTTATGGAGAGACACCACTAGTGAACTGTGGACCCCGGTCCAATTTCCTTTACATTGCTATTACCATTTTACTTTTACTTGCACTATTTACATTCTCGCATACTATTACCTTTTACCACTCGATACGCTCAATCCTTTGTTTACAGCAAACCGGTGAGATTGACAACCTCATCGTAAGTTGGGGCAAAGTTCTTGGTTGTGTTGTGTGCAGGTTCCATGTTGCTGCTGGCGCAAAGCAAAGCCCTGGACGAGACGCAAAGCTAGCAAGCATCACCTTCTGAAGTTTGGCATTCTCCTACTGGTTCGATAAACCTTGGTTTCACAACTGAGGGAAACTTGCTGATGTGCTCATCATACCTTCCTCTTGGGGTTCCCAACTGGGTGCCTACCACGCACCATAAGGCATTTTTCTGGCGCCGTTGCCGGGGAGAAAGAATATTTCTGCAAGGGGAGTCTCTCACGCTCAATCTTTTACTTTGTTATTGTTTTGCTGTATTTTATTTTTGCTTGCATAATTTTATCAAAAATACAAAAAAATTAGTTCCTTTGATAGTTTGCATTCCGTTACTTTTACCTTTAGTTCATTATGTTATTCCCTAAGTATGGTTTGGAGGACCTCTCAGTAGGTAGTGGTTCTATTGTTGGGAAAGGCAACATCGAGGAGTTCTCTAATCATGTTAGTATGCATAAAGATATTGAGGATAGATCTTTGGCTGAGCTTGCTCCTAGTTATGAAGTTGTTGCTGCTTATTTAGTTCACATGTTGGAGGCTAGGTTTGTTAACCTTAATCCTTTTATGCAATAAATTTTTCTTAAGCTTCATGATATCGAAGACTCCGAAAAGAAAGATTTTATTTTGGAGACTTTGCATAGAGAATTTAGAGATGTTGTTATTGAAGCTAGGAAAGTTTTTTAGCGCTTTAATATGCTTGGCTCACGTGTAGAGGTTGTTGGTACAACCAAAGGAGACATCAAAGTACCAATACCTTGCAAACTCTTAGGATTGCATGAAGCTTTGGAAAAGAATTTTGATTGGATTTGTTCTGAAAATCTTTTTGATGAAAGGAGTGAACCAAAGAGTGTTCACAAGGGATCTTCACAAACTAATTTGGATACAATTCAATTCATTGTTGAAAAGGCTTCTGCAATTGATCGTAATGCCTCATTTGATAATACTTGATTTCCACTTTCTGCGCCTAGCTCAAAGGCGTTAAAGAAAAGCACTCTTGGGAGATAACCCAATGTTTTCTTTTCAGTAATTTTTCTTTTATTTGAGTCTTGGAAGTTATTACTACTGTAATGACCTCTCCTTATCATTTTTATTTTGTTGTTGTGCCAAGAAGAACCTCTAATTTGAGGGAGGTAAGATTTGGGGAAGTTGCTGTCCTGAAACAGATTTCTGCGCTACACCATAAAAATTTGTGAAAATTCTCAGAATATCTTTTTGATCTTCTATTTCTTGTGCATATGCTCCGGGTTATATCCAAACTTTAATTAGTTTTGCACTTTTTTATTTGAGAAACAGAAAACCTTTGAAAAAATTGACCTTTGTCAGCTGTTCTGTTTTGACAGATTTCTGCCACTATTTGTGTTTGCCTCTCAATCGCTTTCTTTTTGAGTTCTTTTGATCACGGAACTTTTGAGGAAGTTGCTACAGTAGTATATGCTTTATATGTGGTGTTTTTAAGTTTTAAACTGAACCAAAGGGTTGATTTACTATTATGTTTATACTAACATTGCTAATAGAATTGTGTGAAGTTTTGTATGAAGGAAGTTTTCAAGTGTAGGGAATGGGGAGTGATGAGATGAGATGAAGTACGGACAAAAGCTCAAGCTTAGGGATGCCCATGTCACCCCAAGAAATATCCAAGAGGTACAAGCATCAAAGCTTGGGGATGCCCCCGAGGCACCCCTTCTTCATCGGCAAAAATCAGGTCACCTTTCAACACACTATATTTTTATTGCTTCATATTCTATGCGTTTTTCTTGGAGCATCTTTACTTTTGTTTTCAGTTTTCTATTGTTTTGTTTGCTGCAATAAATTTTTGGACCCCAACAAATTTCTTTTGGAGGAGACGCACTCCGTTATTCATTTGCCAAGAACACTCTAGATTTCACTCTTATCGTTCAACGAGTGTTCTCTTTTTCTAGAACTGCGTTTAGCTTTCGTTTTTCGCCTTGATTTTTGTTCAGATCTTGTTATATCTTTGCATCAAGATGTATTTAGACCACTGGTCTATGTTGGGTTTCATCAAAAGAGTTGTTTCAAAAAAGTTTGAATGGTGTTGGAAAAGAGAAAAAAGTTTCATGCAAAAAGTGGTACAAAAAGGAGCTTGTTTAGACTGCGGCTTAGACTTTTGCATGCCATGCTTGATGTCTTTTTGATAGTATGCTTAGTAGTTTTTGCTGTAGCATGACTTGTCTCAACTGACTGAGATTGCTTAATGAGCCTTTGAAAAAATCATGCGTTGTTTTTATTATATGGAAGCATTTATTTGGTTTTCTCCTTGATGCTTTATTTGGGTTGACTTGGCGCATGCTTACACATGTTTGACTCTAACAAGTCGCCATAAGCCTCTATGATCATTTAGTTTTTGACTTGTGATGCCACTTTATGCTTCTTTTAATGATGTTTTGTCGCTATGCATGATTATGGCCGTTATTGCTCTCTTAGTTGGTCGCTCCCAGTCTTTTGCTAGCCTTCATTTTGTACTGAGTATGAGCTCTACTCGTGCATCCAACTCCCAAAAACCATGTTTGCCAATGTGTCCACCATACATACCTATTAGCAATTTGCTATTCCAAGTACATTTGACTTGCTTTTACCTATCCTTCAAATTAAACTCTTTTTGGTGTTATGTGAAAATTAGTCAGTAAAGCTCTCACGAACCTGACGGCACACTTTACTTTTCTCGCTTTTAAAATTTTGACATTGTGGCTCTCTTATGTTGATGTTATGCTTGCAAGTTGTAAGTTGGAAATTAGCCCAACCATGCCGTCATGGGGCAAGCTTTCAACATTGCACTTTCTCTCATTTGAGTTGATATCGTGATCTTTTGTTTATGGATACTCGCGATGTGAAATAAGTTGGGATCTTGCGAGATTATGGAGTTTGTATATGTGTTAGAGAAATGCCTGGGCCGCTAATCTAAGCCATGCATCATTCATGGTGGAAATTTACAGCATGCCCATAGTGGACATTCGACGACGCATCTCATAATAAAAAGCTATACCAATCATAAATAAAAGAGATGCTGAGGTGTTCATTGTCTATTTGTCTTGTCATTTTGATATGGGCTTGTTCCATGTCAACAGGCAGGAGGTAACCCGATGGCGGTTCTCGATGATACATATATGCTTACAATGACAAGAGCTTGCTTGGGACCTAAGTCGAGTAGCATGAGGTTTGGGTATTCGTACTTCACGGGACACGAGGTTTTCAACTTATGATTTGTTAAGCATATGCTTCGTAATTGTACTTGCATTAACTTTAACCACTCGAGATGCCTATGATGGGGGCAATGAGAGCTCAAAGATAGTAAGTACCATAATTTTTTGAAGGTTTATAAATCTTGCATACCCTGCTTCCCTCTGCGAAGGGCCTTTCTTTTACTTTTATGTTGAGTCTCCACCTTCTACCATTATGCACCATCTAAGAGAGCATAGTTGCCATTCTAAGTTTAATGTGCATAGTCCCAAAGTTTATCATTGATTGATTCATGATTATGGTTTTGCTTGTTCTTAAATTATTTGTATCTAGTTGCCCTCTTAAATTTGAAGGTGTCATATGCATTTATGTTTTACTATTCCATGAAGGACAAGCTGAAAACCACTTTGATATGTTTTTCCATATGATTTTAACACACGTTTGACTTTCAATGTTTCATTATTCATGATCTTTCGTTTGTGTTACTTTTCATGTTATAACATGGTTGCTAAGTTCTATTGTCAAGATTATGTCTTTTATACCCATGTTTTAAGTTCTTTGTTCCCAGCACTCAATACTTTACATCGTTGATCAAGATTGTGATGGTGCATGTCACCTCAAAAATTATTCTTTTATTATCATTTACCTACTCGAGGACGAGCGGGAGTTAAGCTTGGGGATGCTAGATACGTCTCAAACGTATCTATAATTTTTGATGCTCCATGCTTGTTTATACATCATTTGCTTTGTGTTTTCTGCTAACGAGATGTCACAGTGCCAGTTCCATGTTTTCTGCTATTTTTGTGTTTTAGAAAAGCTACATAGGAAATATTCTTGGAATTGGACGAAACAAAAGCCAAACCTGCTATTTTTCCCGAAGCGTCACAAAGTCCAAAGATGAGACGGAGGGGATCCAGGGGCTCGCCACACCCTAGGATGGCGTAGCCCTGGCCCTGGCCGTGCCACCAGGTGGTGAGACCACCTGGTCCACCTCCTGACGCTGCCCTTTCGCCTATAAATTCCACTCGACGGGAAAAACTTAAGGGACGGATCGCTTTTCCTCGAAACATACTGCAAGCCGCCGCCGTCGTCGTCGCGAGATCGGGAGGATCCAGGAGCTCTTCTCGGCACCCTGCCGGAGAGGGGAATCCCTACCGGAGGCCTTCTCCATCACCATGGTCGCCTCCGGAGTGATGTGTGAGTAGTCTACCTTGGACTACGGGTCCATAACAGTAGCTAGATGGTCGTCTCCTCCACCATGTGCTTCATGTTTAGATCTTGTGAGCTGCTGATGACCCACAAGTATAGGGGTGTATCGTTGTACTTTTGATAAATAAGAGTGTTGAACCCAACAAGGATCAGAAGGTGTTGACAAGCGGTTTTGATCAAGGATTCACTATAAATTCTAGCAAACGGGTTTTCAGGGGTATTTGGTAATGCAAGTAAATAAAGTACGAATAAATAAAAGACAGTAATAGTAATTGCTGCAAGTGGTCCAATCCTTTCTAGGCAAAGGATAAGCCGGTTGTGTAACTTATGATTACCAAACGTTCATGAGGACACACGGGAGTTTCTGTCGAGAGCTTTCACTTCATGCTGCTAAGTAATCTTCATTGGTCTGATAAGTGTTATGGGGGTGAACCTGTGCTAGCGTACTACCCTTACTAGGACTAATACACACTTGTGATTATACCCCCTACAAGCATCCGCAAATACAAGAAAGTAATTAAGATAAATCTAACCACAGCCTTAAACTCTGAGATCCTACGCTCCCTGGTGCAATGGTTTCCTAACGGGGGTTTAGGTTTCTATCGCTCCGGCAACCCCACAATTAGTATCCAACTACACAATGCATTCCACTAGGCCCATAAATGGTGAAGTATCATGTAGTCGATGTTCACATGACACCACTAGTAGAATAACACCATAACATAAATATCAAACCATTAAATATTACTCAACATAGTTTCACTACTAACATCTCGACTTCTCCCATGTCCTCAAGAACTAAACAAACTACTCACAAGACATCATATGGATCATGACCAGAGGTGAAATAATGGTAAATAACAATCTGACCATAAACCTTAATTCAACAGTTCCACTCAATAGCATCAACTACAAGAGTAATTAACATCGGGAAAGTTTCCCCTAAGAATTTGACAAGATTCAACCCAAGATGTTACAGCAGGATGGCATGATGATGGTGGAGATGCAGGTGCTGCTGATGACACGAGAGGGCAATGTCTGGAGTGGGCCAGGGTGGCCTCACCCCAGGGCGGTGCGGCCAGGGGTGGGCCTGCGCCACCTGGTGGTGTGGCCCCCCTGGTGATCCTCTCGCCTTCTCCTTCTGGCTAACTTCGTCTTCTGGTAATATATAAATTTCTGGATATTTCTCTGGAATTGTTGATCTTCAAAAATATGGTGTCTTGACGGTCCTTTTTCTAGCAGAATCCTGACTCCGGCAGCAGATTCTCCAATAATCATCAAACATGTAAAAACAGATGAAACAACATAAGTATCACCTCTAAATATGAAATATATCAATGAATAACAGTAAATTATGATATAAAATAGTGATGCAAAATGGACGTATCAGCTGCCTATCATGATCAAGATCATCTTTGTGTAATTCTACATGTTGTGTTTGTTAGGATCCGATGAGTATTGGTACTATGTCAAGTTGATGTGCTGAATATTATCTTTATGTTACCTCTATGTTATTTATGATCTTGCATGCTCTCCATTGCTAGTAGATATCTTTGCCGACTAGATGCTTGTGACTTTAAGAGGGAGTATTTATGCTCGATAGTTGGGTTCATGCCTCTAGTAATCTGGGGGAGTGACAGAAACCTCTAAGGTTGTAGATGTGCTGTTGCCACTAGGGAGAAAACAACATTCTTGTGTCCAAGGACATTTGCTTTGTTTACTTTACACACTTTGCTTAATGTAGTTATCCGTTGTTCGCAACTTAATACCCGATGGTTGCTCGAACGGCATCCGGAGGGTGGATTATTAGTCATAGATGCAGTTGGATTACAGTCTATGTATTTTGTTGTAATGCCCAGAGTGAATATCATAGTGATCCTCATGACATATGTACATTATCTTTACTCTATCAATTGCCCAACTGTAATTTGTTTACCCAGCATGTTGTTATTTATCTTATGGAGAGACACCACTAGTGAACTGTGGACCCCGGTCCAATTTCCTTTACATTGCTATTACCATTTTACTTTTACTCGCACTATTTACATTCTCGCATACTATTACCCTTGGTTGTGTTGTGTGCAGGTTCCATGTTGCTGCTGGCGCAAAGTAAAGCCCTGGACGAGGCGCCATATAAATTGTCCAGAGCCGTCGCGAAGCTAGCAAGCATCACCTTCTGAAGTTTGGCTTTCTGCTACTGGTTCGATAAACCTTGGTTTCACAACTAAGGAAAACTTGCTGCTGTGCTCATCATACCTTCCTCTTGGGATTCCCAACTGGGTGCCTACCACGCACCATCACATGTCGTCCACGTGGACCTGGCCGCTGATACGTCTCCAACGTATCCATAATTTTTGATGCTCCATGCTTGTTTTTACACCATTTGCTTAGTGTTTCGTTACACTTCGTGGCATTTTTAAGCATTTTCCGGAACTAACCTATTAACGAGATGCCACAGTGCCAGTTCCCTGTTTTCTGCTGTTTTTGTGTTTCAAAAATGTTACACAGGAAATATTCTCAAAATTGGACAAAACCAAAGCCAGACGTCCAGATATTCACAGGAGCTTCCAGAACACCGAAGGAGAGACGGAGAGGAGCCACTGGTGGGCCACACCACCAGGGGGCGTGGCCTGGGGCTGGCCCGCGCCCCCCTATGGTGAGCCCCACCAGGACCACCTCTGACGCCGCCCCTTCGCCTATAAAGACCCCCCGACGGGAAAAACCTAAATACCCTATCACTTTTCCAGAAACACATCGCGATCCGCCGCCATCGTCGACCCGAGATCGGGAGGGTCCAGAAGCTCTTCCCGGCACCCTGCCAGAGAGGGGAATCGCCGCCAGAGGTCTTCTTCATCGCCATGCTTGCCTTCGGCGCGATGAGTGAGTAGTCTACCTTGGACTATGGGTCCATAGCAGTAGCTAGATGGTTGTCTTCTCCACCATGTGCTTCATGTTTAGATCTCGTGAGCTGCCTTACATGATCGAGATCACCATTATATAATTCTACATGTTGTGTTTGTTGGGATCCGATGAATATTGGTGTTATGATTGAGTTGAAGTACTGAATTTTATCTTAAGTTATCTCTATGTTGTTTATGATCTTGCGTGCTCTCCGTTGTTAGTAGCTATCTTGGCCGAGTAGTTGCTAGTGACTCCAAGAGGGGGTATTTATGCTCGATAGTGGGTTCATGCCTCTATTTAATCTGGGGGAGTGACAGAAACCTCTAAGGTTGTAGATGTGCTGTTGCTACTAGGGGGAAAACAACATTCATATGCTCGAGGGCATATGCTTTGTTTACATTACACACTTTGCTTAATGCAGTTATCTGTTGTTCGCAACTTAATACTTGTGGAGTTCTCGGATTGATTCGCCACAAGTGGATTATTAGTCATAGATGCAGTTGGATGGCGGTCTATGTATCTTGTTGTAATGCCCAGAGTAAATCTCATAGTGATCCTCTTGACATATCACGTTGTCTTTATTCTATCAATTGCCCAACTGTAATTTGTTTACCCAGCATGTGTTATTTTATCTTATGGAGAGACACCACTAGTGAACTGTGGACCCCGGTCCTATTTCCTTTATATTGCTATCACCTGTTTACTTTACTCGCACTGTTTACTTTACTCGCACTGTTTACTTTACTCGCATACTATTACTATTTTCCACTCGATACGCTCATTCCTTTGTTTACAGCAAACCGGTGAGATTGACAACCTCATCGTAAGTTGGGAGCAAAGTATTTGGTTGTGTCGTGTGCAGGTTCCACGTTGCTACTAGCTGAAGACGCGCTAACTCGTTTGATCGTAAACGGCGCCCTTGTTGGAGTGTCACTAGGCTATCAAGCATCACCTTCAGTCGTTTGGCTTCTTCCCCTTCGGATTGATAAACCTTGGTTTCTTACTGAGGGAAAACCTTGCTGCTATATTCATCATACCTTCCTCTTGGGGTTCCCAACTGGACGGTGCTTTATATCATCAACACCGTGCCGCATCAAGCTCTTTTCTGGCGCCGTTGCCAAGGAGGAAAAAGAAGACTTCTGCAAGGGGAGTTTCGCACGCACATCCTTTACTTTGTTTTAAGTTTTGCTTTACTTTATTTTTACTTGCATCGTTTTATCAAAAACACAAAAAAATTAGTATCCTTTATAGTTGTTATTTCTTTACTTTAGTTCATTATGTTGTTCTCTAAGTACGTTTTAGAGGACCTTTCAGTAGGTAGTGGTTCAATTATTGGAAAAAGTAACATCGAGGAGTTCTTTAATCATCTTAGTATGCATAAAGAAGTTGAAGAAAAGTCTTTGGCTGAGCTTGCTCCTAGTATTGAAGTTGCTTCTGCTTATTTAATTCACATGTTGGAAGCTAGGTTTGCTAGCCTTAATCCTTTTATGCAACACATGTTCCTTAAGGTTGATGAAATTGAAGATCCCGAAAAGAAAGCTTTCATCTTGGAAACTTTGCGCATAGAATTTAGAGATGTTGCCATTGAGGCTAGGAAAGTTTTTAAGAAATTTAATAAGCTTGGCTCACCTGTAGAGGTTGTTGGTACACCCAATGAAGATTCTAGAGTACCAATACCTTGTAAACTTGTAGGAATTCATGATGCTTTGGAAAATAATTTTAGTTGGATTTGTCCTAAAAATCTTTTTGATGAAAGTAGTGTACCAAGGCGTGATTACAAGGGATACTCAAAAACTCATTTGGATAGAATTCATTTCTTTGTTGCAAAGACTCCTACAGTTGACCTTAATGCTTCTTTTGAAAATACTTGATTCGCACTTTCTGCGCCTAGCTCAAAGGCGTTAAAGAAAAGCACTTTTGGAAGATAATCCAATGTTTTTACATTCAGTTATTTTTATTTTATTTGATTCTTGGAAGTTATTACTACTGTAATGACCTCTCCTTATCATTTTTTATTTCGTTTTTGTGCCAAGAGAAGCCTCTAATTTGAGTGAGGTAAGATTTGGGGATGTTGCTGTCCTGAAACAGTTTTCGGTGCTGCACCGTAAAAATTCGTGAAAATTCTCTGTATATCTTTTGGTCCTGCGATTTCTTGTGCATATGCCCCAGGTTATATCCAAACTTTCATTAGTTGGACACTTTTTGATTTGAGCAACAGAAAACCCTCTAAAAATTCGACCTTTGTCAGCTGTTCTGTTTTGACAGATTTCTGCCAATATTTGTGTTTGCCGCTTTATCGCTTTCTTTTTGAGTTCTTTTGATCACGGAACTTTTGGGAAAGTTGCTACAGTAGTATATACTTTATATGTGGTGGTTTTGAGTTGAAACCTGAAGCAAAAAGAGGTTGATTCAATGTTATACTTACACTAATGTTGCTAATAGATTTGTGTTTAGTTTTGTATGAAGGAAGTTTTCAAGTGTAGGGATCGGAGAATGATGAGATGAGTTGAAGAATGGACAAAAGCTCAAGCTTGGGGATGCCCATGTCAACCAAGAAATATCCAAGAAGTACAAGCGTCAAAGCTTGGGGATGCCCCCGAGGCACCCCTTCTTCATCGGCAAAAATCAGGTCACCTTTCAACACACTATATTTTTATTGCTTCATGCATTATGCGTTTTTCTTGGAGCATCAGTTGTTTTTAGTTTTCAGTTTTGTTTAGTTTTGTTTGCTGAAATAAATGGTTGGACCCCAACAAATTTCTTTTGGAGAAGTTGCCTTGCTTTTCATTTGCCAAGAACACTCCGTTTTTCACTCTATTCGTTTCCACGAGTGTTCTTTTTTTCTAGAACTGCATTTAGCTTTCGATTTTTGCCTTGATTTATGTTCAGATCTTGTTATATCTTTGCATCAAGGTGTATTTTTGCCTCTGGTCCATATTGGTTTTCATCAAAAGAGTCGTTTATAAAAAGTTCGAATGGTGTTGGAAAATAAAAAAAGCTTTATGCAAAAAAGTGGTACAAGAAGGAGCTTGTGTAGACTGCGGCCTAGGCTTTTGCATGTTGTGCTTGATGTCTTTTTGATAGTATGCTTAGTGGTTTTGCTGTAGCATGACTTGTCTCAAATAACTGAGATTGCTTAATGAGCCTTTAAAAAAAATCATGCGTTGTTTTAATTATTTGAAAGCATTATTTTGGTTTTCTCATTGATGCTTTATTTGGGTTGACTTGGCGCATGCTCACACATGTTAGACTCATACAAAGTCGCCATTGCCTCTATGATCATTTAGTTTTTGACTTTTGATGCCTTCTTATGCTTATTTTAATGTCGCTTTGTCGCTCTGCATGATTATGGCCGTTATTGCTCTCTTAGTTGGTCGCTCCCAGTCTTTTGCAAGCCCTCGTTTTGTACTGAGTATGAGCTCTACTCGTGCATCCAACTCCTAAAAACCAAGTTTGCCATTGTGTCCACTATAAATTCCTATGCATGGTATTTGTAAGCCATTCCAAAGTAAATTTTCATGTGCTACCTTTCAAAACTTTCAACTATTTCTCATTTTGTGCCACTGTTTTTAGCTCATGGGGACGTAGTGGTCGGAATTGCTATCTTCCATATTAAATTAAGTACCCCTCGACTAGGCAGCTTCATCTGCTCGTCATTAATTTTGCATGAGAGCTGGTCAGACCATTGCAATCTAATTTTAAAAGAAAAGAAAAAAAGGCACTCCTCCATGGTATGTGAATGTTGGTGGGCACCCGATGGAATCGGTTAGCCATAGTTTGAGAAAGGAAAAAAGGTGGGGAGGAGTGCCAAAGCTTTATAAAAGAGCACCAATGTGCCAAATTTTCAAAGAACTCGGAACCGCTCTCACTTGTTTATTATGGAAGATAGTAAGACCCCATTGCCAGTCGTTGACAAAAGCAACCACCTCTCAAAACCCAAGTTTTATCTCTGTTTTACAAATGAAAAGCTCTAGCACATGTTTAATCACTGCTTCCCTCTGCGAAGGGCCTTTCTTTTACTTTTATGTTGAGTCTCCACCTTCTATCTTTATGCACCGTTAAGAGAGCATAGTTGTCATTCTGAGTATAATGTGCATTGTCCCAAAGTTTTCATTGATTGATTCATGATGTTGGTTTCACTTGTTCTTAAATTACTTGTATCTAGTCGCCCTCTTAAACTTGAAGGTGTCCTATGCATTTATGTTTTGCTCTCTCATGAAGGACAAGCTGAAAACCATTTGCTATGTTTTTCCTTATGATTTGAACACACGTTTGACTTTCGTTGTTTCATTTTCATGATCTTTTGTTTGTGTTCTTTTTCATGTTATAACATGGTTGCTAAGTTTCTTCTATCAAGATTATGTCTTTCATGCCCATGTTTTAAGTTCTTTTGATCCTAGCGCACAATGCTTACATATATGATCAAGATTGTGTAGGTGCATGTCACCTCAAAAATTATTTCTTTTGTTATCACTTACCTACTCGAGGACGAGCAGGAGTTAAGCTTGGGGATGCTGATACGTCTCCAATGTATCCATAATTTTTGATGCTCCATGCTTGTTTTACACCATTTGCTTAGTGTTTCATTACACTTCGTGGCATTTTTATGCATTTTCCGGAACTAACCTATTAACGAGATGCCACAGTGCCAGTTCCCTGTTTTCTTCTGTTTTTGTGTTTCAGAAATGTTACACAGGAAATATTCTCGGAATTGGACGAAACCAAAGCCAGACGTCCAGATATTCACAGGAGCTTCCAGAACACCGAAGGCGAGATGGAGAGGAGCCACTGGTGGGCCACACCACCAGGGGGCGCGGCCTGGGGCTGGCCCGCACCCCCCTATGGTGAGCTGTTGGGGATATACCAAATGGGTATACCAGCAACGTAGTCCTAAACCAGCAAGCCAGGGTGGCCCATCAGGGTGGTATGGCGGATTGCCTACCGGGCGGCCCAGTTGCTGGAGAGATTATGGCGGTACTGGACGCAGGAGCTCATGGCGGATCCAAAGACGGGCCCATGGCGGGTTGCCTTGTAGTACACGCATAGGACTTAGTCTAGGACTCCAAGTTGTATCCGCTCCGGTACCACCGTGTTGCCCACGCCAGGCGCCTTTATAAGCCGGCGTGGAGAAGCCCTTGAGGTACAGCTTAGACATACGGCCAATCGCATAGCGAAACAGCCAATCTCATCATTGTAACCGAGCACTTGTTGCCTTATAGTGAATTATAGCAGCACGTAGGGTCTCGTGACCGTTGCGGGATTTGAAGCTGGGTAAACTCGTGCTACCACCGTCCCGGATCGCTCTGTCGTGTTCACCCCCTTCCGCAAACCGCCATACACCTACCCCTATGGCAGATCTTTTGACGAAACCACGATAGTTGGCGCCCACCATGGGGCAAAACGCGTCAGGAGCGCGGGTCCAGGCGGGATGCGCTTTCGCAGGCATCGGCGACACCGTCGCCATCGGGCACGTCCTCTACGATTTCGGCTTCCCCATCGTCCCAGCGGATAACCTCTGGGTACCGGCTAGAGAAGACCCCGCTCGATTCACCGTCGTTCCGATCGGAGATATCCATATCTTCATTGGAGAGACAAACCCTACCCCCGCTACGGAAACCAATTTCTGGCGGATTGGTATGGCTGAAACCCCCAAACAGACCGCTTTCGAGCTGGATACGGAGGAGGAATCATCTGATCTGGAACTTCATAAGTTATCTAGATCGGATCTAAACAATCCCACCCAACACGCCCTAGAGGTAGAGGAAGTGGTGGTCGACCGCTGTTGTAGCGTACCTGTGCTTTATTTGTGCTAGTCCCGGATCAACTGCTAGCACACACAGTTACAAGATAAAATACCAAGAATACAAAGGTCTTTATTACAAAGCTTGATCCACAAATAACACAGTTCTTTTACAACTCAAGTAGCACAAGGCCACAAACTTATTACAACTCGATGAAATGACTAAGTAAATGAAACTACAAGTCTTCTTCTCTTCATAGCTCCACAGGCAGATGTGTTGGACGAAGACTCGTGACCGTAGCGCAGCAACCTTCAATCTTCTTAGTAGCCACCTGCAACATGATACGTTGCAGCCACGGAGGGTCAATACTTTGAATGTATTTGCAAATGTCACTTTGGTGGACTCAATGGCACCTACACGTATATGCTATTTGGCCAGGTGGAGTTTAACTTAGCAAAAGCAAGCTTTTCCCTATCTTTGTAAAAACTCAAGTTTTTCCTTAGCAAAATTTTGACCAGAAAGAGCCTTTACTACCCAAGTTTACCCATCAAGTTTTAACTTAGAGAAATTGGGGTGAGGAGATTCTTGAACAGCTTCAATATCATGTCACTCTGATTTGTCCATAACCGGGGATACGGCTAAGTACTTAGTTCTAAACACTCTGCAGAGGTGGTGCACTTTTCCCACAAGACTTAGTTAACCCATTTCGCCATGAGGCTCATTTTGCCTCAAATGGCCAAGTGAAAACTACGACAAGGCCTTTCAGAAGCATTCCCTCAGACCAAACGGACGCGTTCCATCCTACCAACATCTACCACCCTCTGTCCGCCTGGCTTGAGTTCTTGCAGCTTAGTTGACCAAGACAGAGCCCATATGTCTTGTGGTTGCACTGGAAGCTTCATGACTTGAACGTCTCCAATCTCTTTGCTCCTGGATGGCCATCCACAAGTGAGATACACCTGGCGGTTCAGAGGTTCGACGACATGACCCCAGGGAACCACTCAACATAACCCAATCAAAGCCACATCCACCCAGGTGGTTCATTAACTTAGTTGTTTTCTTAGTTTTCCAAAACTTGATTTTCAACACTTAGCCAAAAACATGTGATAATCCTTCCCACAACAAGTGTAAAAACAAAGTCCTATTGCAGCAGCAATTCTACTAGGAGATGCAAGGCTAGGCAAAGCTAGGCAAAAACTTAGCATAAGATCTAGCAAGCTAAGACAAGAATTCATAAAAACACCTACACATGCATCTTCTACTAGAAAAAGCTACTAATGACAAATCTTTCAGTGGGACCGGGGAACATGGTGACACTTGCCTTGATGAGGAGAAGAGTTGGTGCACTCGTCACACAGACACTCGTTGCACTCAGCACAATCTACACACGAAATATAGCATCATAAGCACATAACAATCACAAAACAATCATGAAAGAAAAGTATGCATGCATATGTATTTTAAACACCACAAGGACACTTAGCATGTTCTCTGGTTACTAACTATATGCATGATGACATGATCAAAATTTTAGAGTTTATTATAAAGCTTAAAACATCAATTAACACATCAATGGAGCAAATAGTCACACTAATGTTACAAAAGTAATATAAAGGTTACCAAAAATAATTTGGCCGTGCTACAGTACTAAGAAATATCAGAGGGTCCTAAACCAAAAGGATTTACTGTAAGAAGAATTTTATAACTATTTTTAATAACCAAAACACAAGATTAAAGCTTGCAGCAATTCACTAATTAAAACAGCTACTATACAAGCTTTTGATACTGTAGATAGATTCTACACATTTTTCTGAAACCACAGACGCAAAGTTTGCTAAATTTGGACGTATAGAACTCAAGTTATGAATTTAACAAGTTTTGAACCAAATCTGTGAATTAAAACGAAAACGAAATCGGGTTAATCCTGGTGTCGACACGCGTCGCTTTCCGATTCGAGGATACCCCTTCGCGCGGATCACCGTCCTGGACCGCTGGATTAAAAGGGCGAGGAACGGATCTGATCGCTCGGTACCGCTTCGGTAAGTGATCTAAACCTAGCCCTAGATCTAAGATCCAACGGCTGGGAACGAAACCTTGATGACTCACCGGGGAAAGGCGTCGACGGCGGGATCTGGCGGCTCTGGAGATTACGGCGGGGTGGCTGTGGCGGTTCCTGGTGGCGATGAAGTACTTGACGGTCCTCAGGGAGTTGCGGCGAGCTCGGAAACGTGATCGGCGACCTTGATGGCTTCCTGTAGCGATGGTGAGGAGCGGCTGGAGTTAGAACCCGTGGCGGTGTGGTCGTGGGCATGCAGGAAATCAGCCAAGAGAGGAGATCTGGGAAGCAATGGTCTTACCAGAGGGTTCAGGTTGATGAGGCGGTTCTGGTGGCGAGGTGCGCGGAGTCGAGGTGCTCCGATGCTTGCAGAATTGATTGCCGGAGTTCGTGTCTTGCGGCGGCGAGATTCAGACGCGGACGTTCCCATCGTTCTGGTGTACAATCGAGGCCGAAAAGATGTCAGAGAGGTGCGCGTGGTCAAGGCAAAGGAGGAGGTGCAGGAGAAGATCAAGGGAAGGGTCGAGGATTACCAGATTCCGGTGATGCTCTCTGGCAGAGGTGGCGGCGCGGCGCTTCTGATTAGGGAAGCCTGGCGGCGGATTTGCTAGGGTTTCGGGGAGGGTCGAGAGCAGGCAGAGAGGGGGTTTTATAGGCAACTTGGCGTGGCAGAGGGGTTAGGGTTTAACCCGATCGGCGAGGAGTCCGGACGGATCACGCTCGGTGGCCTCCGTGTTCGTCCCGTTCTCTTCGGAAGGGATGACATGTGGGGCCCCGGCGTCAGCGGCTGGAGAGAGGGGCTCGGTACCGATTCGGAGAGGGAGGGAAGATGGGCCGTGGGCCGATTCTCTGGCCGGACCAAAATGGTTCCCGCGGCCCTTTTGCCTTTTTCTTATTTTCTTTATCTTTTTTTTTTGTTTTTCCTTTGAATTTTGGTTTGAAATCTTTTGCAAAACTTCTGATTTGTTTCAAATTAGTTTTTGCAAAAATATAAACTTCCTCTCTGTTATTTAAATATACAGGGGAGGTTTGATACAAGAGAACAAGACAACCATAACTAAGAAAGGTGCAAATGCAAGAATGAAAGATGCATGAAATGATGCATGATTTTATGTGATGAATTTATAAGTTCCTTTCCCAAAAATTGGGATGTTACAAGTCTAACCCCCTTAAGATGAATCTCGCCCTCGAGATTCGGGTTGGCTAGCAAATAGGTGCGGGTAGTCTTCTCGGAGTTCATCTTCTCGTTCCCAAGTTGCTTCTTCCTCAGTATGGTGACTCCTCTGAACCTTGCAGAACTTGATCGTCTTGGTACGAGTAACTCTTTCCAATGTCTCCAAGATCTTGATAGGTTTCTCTTCATATGTGAGATCACTTTCCAACTGGCACTTCATGCATACTAACCCCCTTAAGAGAGTTAACCTTAGACCCTTTAAGCTCGAAGGTTGATTTGAAACGACCATGCCTAGGATGACATCTAGTCCTTGTGAGTCTAGGACAACTAGGTTAGCCGAAAACTTATGTTTTCCAATTTCCAGGACTAGGTCTCTATAACCGGCATTTACTATCAACTCTCCCCTGGAGAACTTATCCTTATAGGGCAATCTATTGTTTCAGTGGGTATTTTGTTCTTAACCACAAAAGCTCTTGAGATGAATGAATGAGATGCACCAGTGTTGAAAAGAACAAGTGTTGAAAACTTATTGAGCAGAAACATACCATAGACGGCGTCAGGCTCATCATAAATCTCCTCCACATTGATGTGGTTAACATGCCCCTTCTGGAATGGATTGGACTTGTTTCCTTCATCTTTCTTCTGGGGGCAATCATTGGCATAATGCCCAGTCTTGTGGCACTTGAAGCATTCCACCTGACTAATATCCCTCTTCTCGGGGACATTATTGTTTCTGCCATTGTTGTTGCCATTGCTATGGCCATTTGTCCTGGTGGAGTCATGGTTGTTGTGATTCCTGTGGCCATTATGGTGGTGGCCATTTTCCTTGTGATGCTGGTGCCCATTTCCACCATTATGGTTGTGGTGGTTTCCTCCATTCTGGAATCCAGAGCTTCCATGGTCACTGTGATACTTGCTAACATGGTGCTTCCTCTTTCTATTTTCAGACTGCTTCATCTTGCTCTCTAGAGTTATAGCTTGATCAAGCAGAGACTGAAAAGTAGGAGTGTAGGCAACAGACAGAGGAATTGATAGCTCGTCATTTAGGCCCTCCAGGAACTTCTCCTTTCTTTTAGCATCGGTGTCAATGTCATCCGGTGCATAGCGTGACAGATTGGTGAACTCATCAATGTACTCAGACACGCTGCGGTACTTCTGTCTGAGGTCGCGGAACTCCTTCTTCTTCAGACCCATCACACCAGAAGAAATGTGTGCAACCTGAAATCCTTCCTGGAATGAGTCCCATGTCACGCCCTCAATGGGATGGGTGATCTGATAAGTATCCCACCAGCTTGCTGCTGGGCCTTCCAACAGATGAGCTGCAAATCTGACCTTTTCAGCGTCAGTGCAACCAGTTGTCACCAAGTCTTTGTTGACAGAACGGAGCCAATCCATGGCTTCTAGTGGTTCAGCAGCATGAGAAAACTTGGCAGGACGTAGCCTTAGGAACCTTGTAAGCATGTCGACCTGAGGGGGAGGTGGTGGCGGTGGAGGGTTGTTGTTGTTGTTGTTATTATTGTTGTTGTTAGCATTGGCCAGGAACTGTGTCATGACTTGCATGAGTTGAGCCTGGGCTTCCATCATCTGCTGCATCTGTTCCTCAGGAGTGCGATGATGAGGCATCTGTTGGGTTCGAAAATAGGTGAGGTTAGACTTGGAGAAAGAGTCTAAGGAAATAAAGTTTCCTACCCATATGCAAAAACAATCCTTAAAAGAACACACATACATAAACACACAAGCATAGAAGAACCTTTAAACCAAGCACACAATAACTAAATAAATAGTTTGAAGGTACGCAAACGTTTTAAGTCTAAAGGGATACAATGTCTAATGCCATACCACAAGCGGTCACGGGCATAAACGCAAACTCAAAGATAAAGTGTGGTAGTCCATCTAACTAATCTACTCTTCCATGACGACTTCCTCCTCAACATCGAAGCCATTCTCCTTGAGTATCCTCTTGTAGTCCTGCAGCTCTTCAGTTAGGGTGTCGACCTTCTCTTGAAGCTCCCTCTTGTCGGCGCGCAGCTTATCGATCAGATCGTGGTCCGCTTCAAGCTCGAATTCGTTGCACTCTATCTTCTGCTTCAGCTCTCTAACATCTTTGTTCCTGGCTTGGATTCTCTTCTCTTGGCTCTTCCGCTGCTTCTCTTGAGTCTCGAACTTCTCCTCCATCTCCTTGATCTTCTTCTCCTGCTCCAGGTGTCGCTTGTCCTTCTCGGCAAGCTGAGCACGTAACTCATCGTTGTTAAACATCTCGTTGTACCTCTCAACCTCAGCGTCACTAACGAGGTACTCTAACTCGGCGAGGTGAATGCGCATGGGATCTTGCTCATCGCCAGGTAGCACGATGGCCATGCCCTTCTCGTTACGTCGGCCGTAGAGGTGGGAGTAGTGGTTCTGAAGCTCAGAGAAGTGTCGTCCACAGAGGCGTGCTATCAGTTCTTGCATGAGGAGTTGGGCGCCTATCTTCTTGTTGGTGTGGAAAGTCTTGAACTTGATATTTTCAGTCTTCGGCTCTGTCTCGCGTCTTGGCTATGTGATGTGGATGACCCAGACGCCCTTCTTGTGAAACTTGGTCATCTCGCTCCCTCTGATGAACGGGGTAGGCAGGGACAAGGCGGTGACGATGTCGATGAGGCGCTTTCCGAAGCTGAAGTCCTTGAAACTGTCGGGCTTGGTGATGCGGAAGGTTGACATCTTTACGTTGGAGTCATGACAAGTTAGTAAGTCAAAAGAGAAAAACTTAACAAAAGCGCTGAACAAGAGTTAGAGATTTTTCTAACTTAGAAAACAAACTATTTCTAAGTGTTAGCAACAAAGTGAAAAAAGACAACTCCTAAATTTTCCTAAGTGTTTTCGTCCAATCCTAGGGTCACGAACCTAAGGGCAACACTTTGCTCCGATACCATCTGTAGCGTACCTGTGCTTTATTTGTGCTAGTCCCGGATCAACTGCTAGCACACACAGTTATAAGATGAAATACCAAGAATACAAAGGTCTTTATTACAACGCTTGATCCACAAATAACATAGTTCTTTTACAACTCAAGTAGCACAAGGCCACAAACTTATTACAACTCGATGAAATGACTAAGTAAATGAAACTACAAGTCTTCTTCTCTTCATAGCTCCACAGGCAGACGTGTTGGACGAAGACTCGTGACCGTAGCGCAGCAACCTTCAATCTTCTTAGTAGCCACCTGCAACATGATACGTTGCAGCCACGGAGGGTCAATACTTTGAATGTATTGGCAAATGCCACTTTGGTGGACTCAATGGCACCTACACGTATATGCTATTTGGCCAGGTGGAGTTTAACTTAGAAAAGCAAGCTTTTCCCTATCTTTGTAAAAACTCAAGTTTTTCCTTAGCAAAATTTTGACCAGAAAGAGCCTTTACTACCCAAGTTTACCCATCAAGTTTTAACTTAGAGAAATTGGGGTGAGGAGATTCTTGAACAGCTTCAATATCATGTCACTCTGATTTGTCCATAACCGGGGACACGGCTAAGTACTTAGTTCTAAACACTCTGCAGAGGTGGTGCACTTTTCCCATAAGACTTAGTTAACCCATTTTGCCATGAGCCTCATTTTGCCTCAAATGGCCAAGTGAAAACTAAGACAAGGCCTTTCAGAAGCATTCCCTCAGACCAAACGGACGCGTTCCATCCTACCAACATCTACCACCCTCTGTCCGCCTGGCTTGAGTTCTTGCAGCTTAGTTGACCAAGACAGAGCCCATATGTCTTGTGGTTGCACTGGAAGCTTCATGACTTGAACGTCTCCAATCTCTCACTAGTAGAAAAATGGGCATCCGTCTGTGCCTTTAGTACCGGTTTCCGTATGAACCGGTACTAAAGGATACATTAGTACCGGTTCCCTAGCCCAGCCGGCCAAGGACAATTAATACCGGCTCGTTGAGGGCCTTTTGTATCGGTTCGTATTACGAACCGGTACTAAAGACCTTTAGTACCGGTTCATAAGAAGAACCGGTACTAAAGGGTCCCTGCCCTATTTCTTCAGCTAGCCCGATCCCTGCATCTCATTTTCTCTCCTTCTCCTCTCACATTTCCAAATATTTGGCACCTCTCACACTCCAAAAAATCTCTATTTGGCACCCATCTATCCAAGGGTTAGCAATATCATCCTTTTTTCTGGCGTTCCTAATTTAGCTCATTTCTTTGCTAGTTTAACTCGTATTATTTTTCTAGTGCTAGCAAGGTGTTTGATGAAATGCCTAAGTTAGGAATTTCATTCTTTTTGTATGCAATTGAGCTCAAATTAAAGTATGATTACTAGGTTTTAGTATCGTCCCCGTCCTCACCGCCGTCGATCGCCAGCGTCTTCCCCTAGCCGGCACTGTACCACCTCGGTGAGCCTCTTTTTTTTAATAAAAAAAACTTAGTTTTATGTGATGAACTTGAATATTAATTAAGTTGGTCACTCATATATCCATGATGTTGTGTAATTAATGATTTTTGATATACTTATATAATGCAGATGAATCGACAATGGATGTACGGTGACCGATGCCATCCCGACTTCATTACTGGCATGCATTATTTTCTCAACGTGGCGGAGGCAAACAGGCGGTCGAATGGTTTCATTTATTGTCCATGTAGTTCCTGTAGGAATACGAAGGATTACTCTACCTCAAAGACCCTTCACTTCCACCTGCTTGAGAATGGTTTCATGCCCGGCTATAATTGTTGGACCAAGCACGGAGAAAGAGGGGTTATAATGGAAGGCAACGAAGAAGAAGAGGATAGTGACAACTATCCTATATTCACTGAAGACGGTGATAGTAGTATGGGGGAAGACGAAGCTGAAGAAGAGCCCATTTTTGATGAGCCCATTTTTGATGACCCCGATGACGATTTGGGTCGGGCCATTCTTGATGCGAAGATAAACTGCGGAAGTGAAAAGGAGAGGTTGAAGTTGGAGAAAATGTTAGAGGATCACAATAAACTGTTGTACCCAAATTGCGAAGATGGCCAGAAAAAACTGGGTACCACACTGGAATTGCTGCAATGGAAGGCAGAGAATGGTACTTCTGACAAGGGATTTGAAAAGTTACTGAAAATAATAAAGAAGATGCTTCCAGGGGAGAACGTATTGCCCTCTAGTACGTACGAAGCAAAGAAGGTTGTCTGCCCTCTAGGATTAGAGGTGCAGAAGATACATGCATGCATCAATGACTGCATCCTCTACCGCGGGGAGTACAAGAATTTGAATGCATGCCCGGTATGTGGTGCATTGAGGTATAAGATCAGGCGAGATGACCCTGGCGATGTTGAGGGCGAGTCCACCCACAGGAAGAAGGTTCCTGCGAAGGTGATGTGGTATGCTCCTATAATACCACGGTTGAAACGTTTGTTCCAAAACAAAGAGCATGCCAAGTTGTTGCGATGGCACAAAGAGGACCGTAAGAAAGATGTGATGCTGAGACACCCCGCTGACGGATCGCAGTGGAGAAAAATCGATAGAAAGTACAAGTCATTTTCAGATGACGCAAGGAACTTAAGATTTGGTCTAAGTACAGATGGCTTTAATCCTTTCGGGGAGCAGAGCTCCAGTCATAGCACCTGGCCAGTGACTCTATATATCTATAACCTTCCTCCTTGGTTGTGCATGAAGCGGAAGTTTATTATGATGCCAGTGCTCATCCAAGGCCCGAGGCAACCCGGCAACGACATTGATGTGTACCTGAGGCCATTGGTTGAAGAACTTTTACAGTTGTGGTGTGAAGAAGGTGTACCTATTTGGGATGAGCACGAACAAAAGGAATTTAACCTACGAGCGTTGTTGTTTGTAACCATCAATGATTGGCCTGCTCTTAGCAACATTTCAGGACAGTCAAACAAGGGATACAATGCATGCACACACTGTTTAGGTGAGACTGACAGTATATATTTGAGAAACAAGAATGTGTACATGGGGCATCGTCGATTTCTTCCAAAACAACATCAAGTAAGAAAGAGAGGAAAGCATTTTAGAGGTGAGGCAGAAGACCGAATGAATCCTACCCGCCCTACTGGGGATGTTATATATGATATGGTCAAGGATTTAAAAGTGATCTTTGGAAAGGGTCCTGGCGGACAATCTGTTCCGCATGATGTTGACGGACATGTACCCATGTGGAAGAAGATGTCTATATTTTGGGAGCTACCCTACTGGAAAATCCTAGAGGTTCACTCTGCAATCGATGTGATGCACGTGACGAAAACTCTTTGCGTGAACCTGCTAAACTTCTTGGGCGTGTATGGGAAGACAAAAGATACACCGGATGCACGGCACGACCAGCAATGTATCCACGAAGGAAACAACCTGAATCCAGAGAAGTATCAAGGTACTGCCAGCTACGCTCTTACCAAAGAAGAGAAGGAGATCTTTTTTGAAGTCCTGAGTAGCATCAAGGTCCCGTCTGGCTTCTCATCGAATATAAAGGGAATAATAAACATGTCAGAGAAAAAGTTTCAAAACCTAAAGTCTCATGACTGCCACGTGATTATGACACAATTACTTCCGGTTGCATTGAGGGGGCTTCTATCAGAAAATGTTCGAGTACCCATTGTGAAGCTATGTGCGTTCCTCAATGCAATTTCTCAGAAGGTGATCAATCCACTAACTCTACAAAATTTACAGAAGGATGTGGTGCAATGTCTAGTCAGCTTCGAGTTGGTGTTCCCACCATCCTTCTTCAATATTATGACGCATCTCCTCGTTCACCTGGTCGAAGAGATTAGTGTTCTCGGTCCTGTATTTCTACACAACATGTTCCCCTTTGAGAGATTCATGGGAGTCTTAAAGAAATATGTTCATAACCGTGCTAGGCCAGAAGGAAGCATCTCCAAGGGCTATGGAACAGAGGAGGTCATTGAGTTTTGTGTTGACTTTATTCCTGACCTTAAGCCGATCGGTGTTCCTAAATCGCGCTATGAGGGGAGACTGCGTGGAAAAGGCACGCTAGGAAAGAAAGAAACAATGTGTATGGACGGACATTCTTTCACTCAAGCACACTACACAATTCTACATAATTCCAGCTTGGTGGCTCCGTACAAAGTGGAACACAAGAATATTTTACGCTCTGAATACCCGGAGCAACGTGAAGATTGGATTGATGGAGAACACATGAAGACTTTCGGTGGTTGGTTGCAAACACGGCTCATGAATGTCACTGATGAAGAACAGCTATACTTGTTGGCCAAGCAACCATCTTTGACTATATTGACATTTCAAGGGTATGAGATAAATGGGAATACATTTTACACATTCGCCCAAGATAAAAAGAGCACCAACCAAAACAGTGGTGTCCGCTTTGATGCAGCAGAGGACAATGGGAAGAAGGTCACATATTATGGGTACATAGAGGAGATATGGGAACTTGACTATGGACCTAATTTCAAGGTCCCTTTATTCCGGTGCAAATGGTTCAACCTGAAAAATGGGGTACAGGTAGACCCGCAGTACGGAATGACTACAGTGGATCTCAAGAATCTAGGGTACGACACCGAACCATTCGTCCTAGCCAGTGAAGTGGCTCAGGTTTTTTATGTGAAGGACATGTCTACCAAACCGAAAAAAAGAAAAGAAAGGCAAGAGGACACATCATACGATGAGCCAAAGCGCCACATAGTTCTTTCAGGAAAAAGAAACATCGTGGGAGTAGAGGACAAGACAGACATGTCAGAAGATTATAATAAGTTTGATAATATTCCACCCTTCAAGGTGAAAACTGACCCAAGCATCATTTTAAATAATGAAGATTGTCCATGGCTGCGTCGCAATCAGAAGAAAGGGAAACACAAGAAGAAAACTCAGAAGACTAGATAGGGATCATAACTTGTGTATCTCAATATGGATTTTTGTGTAATGATGTTATTGTATGAGGGAAATTTTTCCGAGGCGGAGCTTCCGAAGATGCCGTAGGGCGTGAGCACCAACGACATCTTCGAGAAACTCCGCCACGGGAGATTTCCCAACCCTGTCCTCCATCCATGGGAATGAAACTCTCCCTACCTTCTAGGTTGGCTTGTTGAGCTGCTTGCCATGGCGTATCGATGCTCCTTTTATAGGCACGACACCGCTTCTACTTTGTCTTGTTCCTCCGACAGGGGCATCGTGCGTCCACCCACGCATCCTTATCTCATCGAGCAGTGCATCCACCCACGCGTCCTTATCCTGCCGACATCTTTAGTCTCGGTTGCACCCACCAACCGGGACTAAAGGTTACCCACACGTCCTTATCCCACCGACAGTTTTGTTAGATGACACAAAAACCACCTTTAGTCCCGGTTGTACCCACCAGCCGGGACTAAAGGTCAGATGGTTCCCCGCGCCACCGCTTCTACTTTGTCTTGTTCCTCCGACAGGGGCATCGTGTGTCCACCCACGCGTCCTTATCTCATCGAGCAGTGCATCCACCCACGCGTCCTTATCCTGCCGACATCTTTAGTCTCGGTTGCACCCACCAACCGGGACTAAAGGTTACCCACACGTCCTTATCCCACCGACAGTTTTGTTAGATGACACAAAAACCGGGACTAAAGGTTCCCGCCTATTTTCTTCCCGCGCTTTCCACCGCTTCCCGCCTCCGTCTTCCCGCCATTTTTTACTATATATATGTAGGCTTGGCCTCCATTTACATATCACATCTAGACTCATATCTGCAAACCTCATCACTCTCTTCCATGGCTTCCATCGTATCTCTAACCCCCCAGGAGGCGGAGGCACTTTGCGCCTCAAACTACCCCTGCCCGCCGGGCTACCGAGTCCCCACCGGCTGGATGCTGAGCGTCGTAGGCGTACCGGTCCCTCCTGTCCCTGTAGGTGTGGCGCGCTAGATGGCTATCACGAACCACTACTACTTCGAGCTCACGCCAGAGCAGCGGAGGAATCCTCAGTGGCATCCCGACTACAGCCCGACTTGGGACGCCTTCTTCATCAATCGGCGTGAGAGTGCGCTTGCCAGGCACGAGGAGGACAGCTTGCCTCGTTCGAACTTCAACGAGGCCGGCCGTCGGCTATGGTGGCGCGGCCGGACTCTCCAGAGCGTCATGGCCTACCGTGGCCCCCGCCTGCGCTACCCTCAGTCTCAGCCCACGCGTGCTCACCAGTCGAGGTTCGACTACCGCGACCCCGATGCCAGCGACGATGACACCGGCGAGTACGACGACTACAGTGGCGACGTTTATAGGGCTAGGCACGACTATGACTGAATCACTCCAACATTCGAAAACAAGCTCGGCCGATTGTGACCTAATCCGGCCATGTATCTTAATTTTCAGTTGAGATATGTAGTTCTTTTCCTGTTCAATCATTTTCCCGCCCTTTTTCTTTCCGCCCTTTTCTTCCCGCCCTTTTCCTCTCACGGACGCAGCGTGCCGCCGCGCTAACCGACACTTAATTATGAAGCAAACATATGATCAATATAAACTGCAACAGAAAAATCAAATATAACTAATCAAAAAAAAATCAAACATAACTAATCAAAAGAAAATAGGAAATCAAATATAACTAATCAAATATAACTAATCAAAAAAAATCAAACATAACTAATCAAATATAACTAATCAAAAAAAATCAAACATAACTAATCAAAAGAAAATAGGAAATCAAATATAACTAATCAAACAAAAATCAAACATAACTAATCAAAAGAAAATAGGAAATCAAATATAACTAATCAAAAATAAAATCAAATATATCTAATCAAAAGAAAAAAGAAAATCAAATATAACTAATCAAAAATAAAATCAAATATATCTAATCAAAAGAAAATAGAAAATCAAATGTAAGAAATCAAAAATAAAATCAAATATATCTAATCAAAAGAAAATAGAAAATCAAATATAACTAATCAAAAATAAAATCAAATATATCTAATCAAAAGAAAATAGAAAATCAAATATAACTAATCAGAAATAAAATCAAACATATCTAATCAAAAGAAAATAGAAAATCAAATATAACTAATCAAAAATGAAAATCAAAAGAAACTGCAAAATAAAAATCAATACAAACGGCAAAATAAAAATGAAACGAAAATCAAAAGAAACAGCAAAAGAAAAATCCAACGAAAAGCAACAGAAAAAGCAAAAGAAAAAGAAAAAAACCTTTGGTACCGGTTGGTTGAAAGAACCGGTACCAAAGGTTAAAATCGCGAAAAGAAATTTCGTAATTATATTTGGTACCGGTTGCTATTACGAACCGGTACTAAAGGTCACCTTTAGTACCGGTTCGTAGTAGCAACCGGTACCAAAGGTCCTTAGGCCATATTCTTCCACGCGCCGTCGCCAAACCCTAGTCTGAGTACCGTTCCCCTCTCTCCAAACACGCACGCGCAGCGCCGCCTTGATCCGCCGGAGCACGCAGCGCCTCGAGCCGCCGGACTACGCAGCCTCGAGCCGCCGGAGCACGCAGCGCCTCGATCCGCCGGAGCACGCAGCGCCTCGAGCCGCCAGACTACGCAGCCTTGAGCCGCCGGAGCACGCAGCGCCTCGAGCCGCCGGACTGCGCAGCCTCGAGCATCGGTGCCCCGGCCTCCTTCCCACGCCCCCGCCACCGGTAACCTCTCCCTCTCAGGCCTCGTTCGTTTAATCCATGACGGGCTCGGATTGGTCTGGATTGAGGCGCGATCCTGGATGTCCACCCCGGCGATGCAATTTATCCAGGCTAGCAAATTATTGGTCTTCGTTTTGTCCCCGACGGAATTCTCTCCCCGCGAATCCCGGCCAACTTCTGCTACGTGAGTCTGGAAGAAAATTCTCCCCACCACACCCGTGGAACGATTTCCAGGAGCAATCTCTCTCTTGAGCGCGAGCAATGCTGAGTCCCGCATGTGTGTCTAGCAGGGATTAACAGAACGGATTGGAAAGATACAAGGGATTAGGGGAGAGGGATTAACGGGGGTTGTTGGGGTTTGGGTGAAGTGTTGGGATTAACCCAATCCATGCCTGGATCGATTCCATGTCTGGAATCACTCCCAACAATAATTATTGTGTTGCTTCAACTTGATTTTTGTAAACTGGAACTTGGAAGTGGTTTGTGGGTGCTGCATTTGGGACACTAACAGCTGCACCCGCTGTTGACAAGCATGCTCAACTATATGCACTTAGTTTGGGCAGAAAACAAGAGTGCTAATATTCTGAGAAAAAGCTAAAGGTCTCTTTTGTGTCACTGTTCTATTTGTATTTTCTCTTAGCTTTGGTAGAAGATATAAGTGCAAAGAAAGCTTCTAAGGCATTTATAATTCAAAGTAGAGTTAATACTCCAAGGTAGCATATCGAATATATACTTTTCTTGAAACTGTCAGCATCTTTTTATCATTGCCTCTGGTGTGTCCATCTTAATACATGGAACACACATTACTATAAATTCTAACAAAGTAGTAACGGGCTTGACAAGCAAAACATAGTCATGCAGTCAGTGTCACCCTCACTTTCTGTTATATGCTTGTTCTTCTTGTGTTAGCTTAAAACCAGGTAGGCAGTCATGCACTATGTGGAGAACTGTAATAAGAAACTCTATCTCAACTATGATCCAGTTTACTATAATTCCAATATGATTTGAGCGGCATGTGATGGACTCTTTTACATTTACCAATGCAGTCTCCACATAGTGCATGTGATTCTTTTACGTTTTGCATTATAGTAACTAGTCGTCAACCCGTGCATCTGCACGGCTAGTTAATTTTATATGTATCCTTAATTAATTTAAAGTACATTGTAAATTTTAATTATTATGAATATGAAATATTATTATTAAAACATATTCTACATGTTTCGAATAAAGGAAACCTTCGAATATTTTATTTTGCAGTCCAGCAAATTGGCATTGGTCGAGACATCTGAATCATGGATGTGTCTATTGAAATAAATGAGAGATTATTTACTAAAATATAGTATAATATACTTTTCTATAACTTTGAATATGATATATTATTAATAGAACATATTTTACATTGTTTTCAAAAAAAGAATATCTATGAGTAGAATACATCATTCTTTTGTACAACATTACCGTATAAAGCAGTAACATTTCCAATTTACAATATAATATCTATGTCTTAATTTTGTTCTATCCATATCTTGTTAATAAAGAGGGTACACAGATCATTGTTTGCCTTACAAACTACTAAAAAAGCATAACTTACACGAAAATAAAGGTAGATGACTGGAAATCACGTGAGGCATCTGCCAAATGTTGTGGATGTCATTCCTGGATGGAGAAATAAAATCTGGAGAAAGAGGAGCAATTTTTCAAGGATAGTTTTGACATTTTCTTTGATTCAAGTTAAAAATAATTTTATTATCAAAATTATTATGGATACTACTCCTATTTATTTATATGTCATAAATATTGGAATACATTTTAGTCTATAAATCATTTTCTTACTATTTTTTTAACATGCATATGAATAGCTAATCACACGTGCCAATGAAAACCAACATTCTTGCTTTATTCACCTTATGTACTCCACGATACCTAAAAATCATGTGTGGTATTATAGTTATCATACAGAGGAAATGATATGAGGTTTGTGGATTGTTAATGACAAAATCTCACCTTTTCCACCTCCTTATGGGCATAGCGTTGTTCGAGGTTCTGCCGAATCCCATGCCTTCACGTGTTGGCTTGACGGAAAGTGGTTTAGCTACACAAATATGCCTGAGATCTTGCATATGTGTCGTGTGGGTACATCGAGCTAATTTTAAATTTGAAACTTAAAAAATCATTGAAGAATAAATTTACGGTACTTTGAAGAAATAAATTTGAGAATGTCAATTTATTTTTGGGATATATCTTACCTGGCAGTGCAAACAGTGGGAAACGTGAGTCTCGTCCTTCAATACTCCACGCACCGAGGGTAATGTGACTTTTGCAGTGACTTAGCATATAGATAGAAGATAACCTTAGTCCTTAGTTGACTGAACTACTATACCATAAAAAATCATAAATCTTACACTGCGATGTCCATATCTAACCACATTCTAGATTAGCAACAATAATCCCTTGATTTGCTTATCACCTTCAGCATCTTTTAGTTCAAGGGGATTTACATATGGGCTACTTCAGCATTGACGACAATGACCGCATAGATAATATCTGCCAGCAGAAAGGGAGTATGCCTATACAATTATAGATAATTATTTCTTGCACTTGATAATGCAAATCAAGGTAGCAATTTTTTTAGGCTTTCATGACTGTACCTGTATTTCAAGAGGAGGTATAGTCATACAATTCAACGATCAGGTCAAGATGTATGTGTCTTGAACCTGTAGGCACCTTAATAAATTAGGTGGATGGAGCACTTGATCGATCGATCTTGCATGCTTACTTTCACTGCTATGCAATCCTGTACCTGTGTAGCACGTACTTCCTCTGTTTTTATTTATCCTGCGTTCTAGGTTTAGTCAAAATCAAACTTTACAAAGTTTGACCAAATATCTTGAAAAAAGTACCAACATCTAGAATATAATATTAGCATCATTAGAATCGTCATCAAATGTACTTTCATATTATATGAATTTAGTATTATGAATGTTCATATTTTTTGCTACATATTTAGTCAAACTTCAAAAAGTTTAACTTTGACTATTGCCAAAACGCAGGGTAATAAAAACGGAGGGAGTATATATCTGCGTGCTGCTTGGTTTCTTGTTTTGCCACACTTCTTCTCTTTCACTACTATGTAATTTTGTACTTTATATATCTTGTTTTCCTATTCTGCTATACTTGGGTTAAATCAATTTAATGCAAACAAAAAATCTTGATGTTAGAAAATTCCAAAAGAAAAAACAGGACGTGTCAAATTTCAGTATTATAATTAGCTAGTCATGGGATGAGTGGCTAGCGGTCTAGCATAGCACGTCTATGTGATCTAATTATCGAAAGGAGCTTGCAAACCTGGCTGCTCGATTAGCTTTGCTGAGCCCCGTCGTCCAAGCTATGGCAGATCGGCATTGCAATCTTTGTCCGATCCCTCCGTAGAGCCCAATCTTAGTCCGATGCCACCGTAGAGCCGCACAACCTGCATGATGCGCTGGAGGCCACGGCGGAGGCAGATTGAGGCGGCGTCTCTACCAATCGAAGCTCTCGATCTCGCGGACGGCTGGTCGTATAGGAGGCGGCGACTAACTTTTTCCACGAAGGAGATATTAGAAGAGGGAGCGCGTGTCATCCAAGGGCTATGGATGAATTACGGACAGATCGGGTGGACATAATTAGGTAGCCTCTAGGATTAACGTGATGCTTTCTATGGTGCCTCCAATTAGTAAATATAAGATTTGATCCTATGGAGTGATAATTTATATGCCCAGTGTGCTCGGATAAAACATAGCTAAGATGGTCTTCTAGGTGGTCTGGAATTTTGTTGTCAGCATGGTTCAATCTTGAAGAGCTAAGAACTATGTAGTTAATTTGCGCCTTGATGTCAATTGTTGTAATGGTCAGTACCTATTGTGTGCCTTGATTGCTTCAGTTTCAAGTTTTATAGTTTCTGTTTATGGGGTTTGGTGCATTTATCAGCAAAACTGGGGAAGCTATTGCTCCTTTCCAAATGCGCAGATACATTATGCATTTAGCTAGGAGTTGTATATTTATGCTCACATACAACGAATTTATCATAATATTAGTTGTAAAACTGTTTTTATGTACAACATTATTTGACAGATAAAAGGATAAAATTGATTTTCTTATCTTCACTGTCATATTCCTATTAAGCTGTAGCTAGGCCATTGCTTCTCTGTCTTTTTTTCTCTGTTAGGATTCTCGGCTCTGTAAATGTGCTCTATTAGGATCCATTCCTCTGTAGATGTGCGGCGGGCGACTGGAGCAGTTTGTGTTTTGGCTAGCTTACCAAATGTTGTTTCCTTGAGTTCTCCTAATTACACTTGTGGTAATTAGCGGTAAAATATGTAGGCATCATTCATGCTTGATGCATTATTTTTTTGGTGTGGGCAGTGAGGTCCAACGCTACGTAAAAATAGTTACATGTGTCGTGTGATCAAAGTAGAATAGATAGCTAAATTTGACCCTATGGAGTGGTACTCTGTATGGTTTGTATGCTTGTATAAAGCGCAAATAAGATGGTCTTTTAGTTGGTCTAGAATTTTATCTTGAGCATGGTTCAATCCTGAAGAACTAAGAGCTGTTTAGTTAAATTGCATCTTAGGGCCTGCTGTTGTTCTAACTTCTAATTCATCAGGTAACGAATTCTATGCAGCTGCATATATATAGAATGTGTTTATTGTTAGTTAGTAGCATGGTCAGTACCTATTGTGCACGTTGATAACTTCAATTTTCGAATTCAATATTTTTGGGTGTTTTCGGGGTTTAAGCTTGTGTTTACTGCTTCCATCTTATTTATTCTGGCAAACCAAGTCTCTCCTTAGTATGAGGGTAGGTTATATCCTGCAATGAAATGTATGTGTTGTGCAATGAGCCAATTATGCTTGCATGTGAAATGTATGATCTCAAATTTGATTGTGGAATACAAGCTGGTGTGCTGTTGGGTAAGTATATGTTCAAGTTTAGTGCTCTCAGCAGCCTCCCGGTTGCGGTGACCATGTCAACTAGAAAAGTTGTATATGAAAAGTTGTATATGAAAAGTTGTATATGAAAAGTTGTATATGAAAATATATTGTACATCATTCTCAATATATTGACTCATGGCCGTGTGTTTAGTAAAGTGTTGTTGCGATCTGGAAAGCTTCTGATGCAAAAGAGTAGATTGCATGAGACATTCATGTCTTATTTTTTGGCAATGCAACTCCTCTGGTTTATAATTTTTGTTATATGTGATGGTTGTTAGGTGTTAGTAATAACCAATTTTGAATGGTGAATATTGTAAAAGATGCCCCAAAAAATTCAGAATCCCAAAATAGAGAAATATTAGGTGTTCGTAATAACCAATTTTGAATGGTCATAAGATCTACATATTGATAATTGTGATAACTTAAAATGACATAGTCCCCTTCATCCGAGATGAGGACCGAGAACAATAATTGCACTTAATTTTGCAGTGACATTGAGCTATGGAGGACGACACCTTCATCCGAGATGAGGAGCGAGAAGAAATGGTGCAGAAAATGATATTTGAGAGTGCCCGTGGACCGGAACCCAATGGAGAACCCGATGGAGATGACGATGATTTCGGGTCACAATTTTTGAACGATGTCGGTGAGGGACTTGAGTCTGAAGAAAGACGAGACAACGAAGTGTCCTTAATAAACTCCGGTGAGGTGTATATCAAGGCTATATGTTCATCACTTGATGCATTGATTTATTTGTATTACACTTATTAACGAATCATTTTTCTTTTAGCCTTCTGGATCATCGAGCAAATCTGTTAAAAAGCAACGAGGCCCGACGCAACATCTAAAGGGCGAGGGTAGGTTAGCCCTCACCGCATTTAAGGCTAGTGGTCAACCGGTGGAGCCTAAAGAGCACTGCCGTAAATTCATAAACCAGGCTGGAGTTCTTGTTAGGGACCATGTACCGATCAGCATTGTAGAGTGGCATAAGCCGAAGAACGCGGGGGCTGAAGCTAGTTATGTCAATGATACTCTAAAGCTTTTTCTTTGGGACAGTCTACTGACACACTTTAGCCTACCAGAAGACATGACGGAAGGCCAGAAGAAGAAAGTCAAGGAATGGACTCTTAAGAGGATGGCCACACAATTCCAGACCTGGAAGAAAAATTTATGGGCCAGATATGCAGATAAAGATCCAGTATTCACTGGAAGTCTAGTGAAGATAAAAGATCACTGGCCCGCATTTAAGAGCTATAAGAAATCTTCTACTGCTGTGTCCCGATCAGTCACAAATACGAAAAATGCTTCAAAGAAAGAACATTTCCATCATTTGGGGTCGGGTGGCTACAAGACTGCCATTCCGAAGTGGAGAGCATTTGAAGCTAAACTGATGGAGGCTGGAATCACTCCACAGACATGGGACTGGCCCGACCGGTCCAAGTTCTGGTTGTTCGCGCATGGGGCAGGGTTGGACCCAAAGACAGGGCAGATCGTTGCAAAGGGAAAATGGAAGGAAAAAGTTAATGCAATCACGACGCAGCTTATAGATGCAATTGAAAAAGTTAGAAAGGGAGAGTACATTCCCGATAGAGAGAATGACGAGCTGACACTCGCTCTTGGGAATGCGGAACACGTTGGACGGATACGAGCCCTCCCAGGTGTCACCATGAAGGAAGCATGGCCGGAGTGCGCTGACACTTATAGAAGCCGTTCGAGAAAGAAGAAGCAGGACTTAGACAGGTTAGCGGAATTGATAAATAGGGTGGAGGTGCTTGAGCAAAATCAGAGGGCACCTGATCAGCCGCTGTTTATACAAGATCCTCATGCCGATGCCGCCCCATCTCAGCGAAGAAGCAGTGTGGGTTCCTCGCATCTTGAATGTGCAGGAAGCTACCCCGTGGATTATGTCACGGAGAAGACAGATTGCGAGCTACATGTGCAAATGAGGAACGTGTCCGTTAAGGTGGCGGTCGGCTATGTTTACCCAAATGAAGATGGAGCAACGCACCATCATATGCCCATTCCAACTGGCTGTGTTCGTGTCGGGGTGGATGACGTTGTTCCGGGTTTTGAAACAATGGAGCTTGATTTTCCTGGAGGTGACGAAGAGAAGACACTGGCCGATGTCAAGCGCGGTTTCGCCATATGGTCCAAGAAATACATCGTCCTTTTGCCAAGGCCACCGACTCCTCCTCGTAGCAGTCCACATGAGCAGCAAATTCCACATGAGCAGCAATGGCCATCGACTCCGCCTGGTAGCAGTCCACATGAGCAGCAAAGTCCACACCTACCGGAGAGGGACCCCAGCGCGAGTCCACCATCTCGAGATCCTCCGCGTAAGACTGCGTTTTTTAAGCGGAACGGTACGCCGCCTAGGAAGAGACCTAGAAAGGAGAAACCACTGCCGCCTATCGAGAAGTTACCTTGGGAAAGAACTATCGAGGAATGCAGCGAAATCTCTAAGTCCGAGGTGGCAAAACATTTTGCTAAGAAAGTGCCAGAGATACCTTTTGAGAAGACTCTAGATCCGGTGAAAGTTATTTGTACCGTTGAGAATCTATATGACCCTCCACCATCGCCGCCATCTGACTATAGGCGTTCTATTGAAAAGTCGTATGACGCTATGGTGGAGGTGAAAAAACCCGATCAATCGGTGGTCTCGGCGAAAACTACGAAACAAGTGTACCAGCTCGGAGAACAACCTGTTCAATCGGTCCCCCCTCTCAAGGTGTTTGACGAGAAGGCCGTTGAAAGTTCTCGACAAAACACAATTGATTACCCCATCGCTGAAGTAGTATATCAATTTGTTCAAGGGAAAGATCTGGTCGAGAATATCAGGTCGCTACCAACATGTATGCGTAATTTGAATGCGTGGTACACTAATGCCACAAAGAGAGGGATTGATTGTATCATGGTGCGAGTTAAGGATGAGCACTACTTCCAAGAATACTCTGTGAGCGTTGACTTCCTCGAACTTTTTCAGTTATACAATCTCCGGGCCATCGACAAATCTATCATCAGTTGCTATTGTCTGTAAGTGATTTATTAATATAATTTGAGAAGTCTTTAGCTCAGCTCATTCTTTGTCTGCAAATTATCCTCAATATAATCTTTTGTGCGCTATATTATGCAGATCGAAGAAGCTCGAATGCAAAAGGGATGAAATCACGGACATTGGGTTCATTGACCCAGATACAATGCATGAAAAAACCATAGAAGATCCCATCTTTAACAAGGATACACCAGAGACTTTGCTAAGGTTTTTAAAGCGACAACGTGACAAAAAGATAATACTTTGGCCTTACAACTTCAAGTAAGTGTAACTGTCTTATAACACATTCTATTTTGCTCACCATATGTTAAAATTTTAACTGATGACTTATATCTATGACACTGCATATTTAAACGTGCGCAGGTTCCACTTTATTCTTATCGTCATTAAAATGTACGATGGAGATGTTGAAGTCTATGACTCACTATCCAAAGAGCCTATACTATACAAGTCGGCTTTTGATATGCTCAAAAGGTAATTTTAATTCTTATCGGTTTTTTCGTTAATTTCCTGATATCAACAAATTAATAACTCTTTTATGAATTTTCTTTTGTCGGGCAGCGTATGGCAAACGTTCATCCAGGAAGATCCGACCGGTGGATGGAAACCGAAGCTGATATGGCGTGCGAACAAAGTAAGTACTACTACCTAGGTCCACACACCTTTATCATACTTGATTATTATTTGATTGAATTATATTCTTGTACAGAAATGCGCAAAACAACCTGAGGGGACTAATCTATGTGGATACTATGTTTGCGAGAACATCCATAAGATTGTCAGCGAGAGAACGAATAATCAAAGGAATAGAGAGGTACGAAAACAATATTCACAAATTTATTTTGTTACCATAACTTGTGCTAAGTTTCAGTTATAATTGTTTGATTGTGATTTGATATATATATATATATATACATAGCTCATGTATTCATTTGAATCTCATTCTTTTACAGTTGGCAAGAAAGCGTGACAGGCTCCCAATCGAGCACCGCTTCAAAGCAATTGGCGAGGAATTGGCGGGATTTTTCCTTCGGGACGTCATACCTAACTTCGCAGAGTACCACTATGAATGAAGATCTACATGTAATATATAGCTTGACTCGGAGAGTACCACTATGCTACATGTAATAGATAGTATGCCTCGGAGAGTACCACTATGCATGAAGATCGATCTTCATGCATGTACAACTTAATTTGCGATCTTATGCAATTACATGTGTTATATTATATGCACCAAGTTGATATGCATTACCTTGATCTTCATGTACTCCTAAATCCAAACGCGTTTCTGGCGCATCGACGCGATCCTCGTACGATGAAATGGTCTGATACCCCTAAACCCCTCCTAAAACCCTAAACCCTGAATTCCTTTGGTACCGGTTCGTGTTACAAACCGGTACCAAAGGTCCCTAGCCCTGCTCTCTCCTGGGAGCCAACGTGGAGGCACCTTTAATACCGGTTTGTAAGGAACCGGTACCAAAGAGGGAGGGGCTTTTGTCCCGAATCTTTTGTACCGGTTTGATATCCGGTACAAATGGCCCTCTGGAACCGGTATTGATGTCCATTTTTGGACTAGTGTCTTTCCTCCTGGATGGCCGTCCACAAGTGAGATACACCTGGCGGTTCAGAGGTTCGACGACATGACCCCAGGGAACCACTCAACATAACCCAATCAAAGACACATCCACCCAGGTGGTTCATTAACTTAGTTGTTTTCTTAGTTTTCCAAAACTTGATTTTCAACACTTACCCAAAAACATGTGATAACCCTTCCCACAACAAGTGTAAAAACAAAGTCCTATTGCAGCAGCAATTCTACTAGAAGATGCAAGGCTAGGCAAAGCTAGGCAAAAACTTAGCATAAGATCTAGCAAGCTAAGACAAGAATTCATAAAAACACCTACACATGCATCTTCTACTAGAAAAAGCTACTAATGACAAATCTTTCAGTGGGACCAGGGAACATGGTGACACTTGCCTTGATGAGGAGAAGAGTTGGTGCACTCGTCACACAGACACTCGTTGCACTCAGCACAATCTACACACGAAATATAGCATCATAAGCGCATAACAATCACAAAACAATCATGAAAGAAAAGTATGCATGCATATGTATTTTAAACACCACAAGGACACTTAGCATGTTCTTTGGTTACTAACTATATGCATGATGACATGATCAAAATTTTAGAGTTTATTATAAAGCTTAAAACATCAATTAACACATCAATGGAGCAAATGGTCACACTAATGTTACAAAAGTAATATAAAGGTTACCAAAAATAATTTGGCCATGCTACAGTACTAAGAAATATCAGAGGGTCCTAAACCAAAAGGATTTACTGTAAAAAGAATTTTATAACTATTTTTAATAACCAAAACACAAGATTAAAGCTTGCAGCAATTCACTAATTAAAACAGCTACTATACAAGCTTTTGATACTGTAGATAGATTCTACACATTTTTCTGAAACCACAAACGCAAAGTTTGCTAAATTTGGACGTATAGAACTCAAGTTATGAATTTAACAAGTTTTGAACCAAATCTGTGAATTAAAACAAAAACGAAATCGGGTTAATCCTGGTGTCGACACGCGTCGCTTTCCGATTCGAGGATACCCCTTCGCGCGGATCGCCGTCCTGGACCGCTGGATTAAAAGGGCGAGGAACGGATCTGATCGCTCGGTACCGCTTCGGTAAGTGATCTAAACCTAGCCCTAGATCTAAGATCCAACGGCTGGGAACGAAACCTTGATGACTCACCGGGGAAAGGCGTCGACGGCAGGATCCGGCGGCTCTCGAGATCACGGCGGGGTGGCTGCGGTGGTTCCTTGTGGCGATGAAGTACTTGACGGTCCTCAGGGAGTTGCGGTGAGCTCGGAAACGTGATGGCTTCCTGTAACGACGGTGAGGAGCGGCTGCAGTTAGAACCCGTGGCGCTGTGGTCGTGGGCACGCAGGAAATCGGCCAAGAGAGGATATCTGGGAAGCAATGGTCTTACCAGAGGGTTCAGGTTGATGAGGCGGTTCTGGTGGCGAGGTGCGCGGAGTCGAGGTGCTCCGATGCTTGCAGAATTGATCGCCGGAGTTCGTGTCTTGCGGCAGCGAGATTCAGACGCGGACGTTCCCATCGTTCTGGTGTACAATCGAGGCCGAAAAGATGTCAGAGAGGTGCGCGTGGTCAAGGCAAAGGAGGAGGTGCAGGAGAAGATCCAGGGAAGGGTCGAGGATTACCGGATTCCAGCGATGCTCTCTGGCAGAGGTGGCGGCGCGGCGCTTCTGATTAGGGCAGCCTAGCGGCGAGTTTGCTAGGGTTTTGGGGAGGGTCGAGAGCGGGCGGAGAGGGGGTTTTATAGGCAACTTGGCGTGGCAGAGGGGTTAGGGTTTAACCCGATCGGCGAGGAGTCCGGACGGATCACACTCGATGGCCTCCGTGTTCGTCCCGTTCTCTTTGGAAGGGATGACATGTGGGGCCCCGGCGTTAGCGGCTGGAGAGAGGGGCTCGGTACCGATTTGGAGAGGGAGGGAAGATGGGCCATGGGCCGATTCTCTGGCCGGACCAAAATGGTTCCCGCGGCCCTTTTGCCTTTTTCTTATTTTCTTTCTCTTTTCTTTTTTTGTTTTTCCTTTGAATTTTGGTTTGAAATCTTTTGCAAAACTTCTGATTTGTTTCAAATTAGTTTTTGCAAAAAGATAAACTTCCTCTCTGTTATTTAAATATACAGGGGAGGTTTGATACAAGAGAACAAGACAACCATAACTAAGAAAGGTGCAAATGCAAGAATGAAAGATGCATGAAATGATGCATGATTTTATGTGATGATTTTATAAGTTCCTTTCCCAAAAATTGGGATGTTACAGCTGTGAATCCGCCATGAGCAATCTGGCGTTAGAGACACCGTGGTATTGCCTTGTTGCTTTCACAGGTATCACTTCGGGATCTACCTCCAATGGAGAAGATAGCCCAGGTGAATCCATCCTAGAGGCACTTAACGAAAGTGGTGAATCGGATGACTGGGATAGCAAATGCTATGATTCTGACCACTATGACACCGCCATGAGAAGGATCGAGGCGGAGTTAGCTCAGCAAGCACTTGAAGAGCAGAGCTCAGCCGCCAAGCAGGTATTCATGACCAACAAAGGAGATGACGCTGGGCAGACAACCGGTGATCCGCCATCTTAGGCAGCCCATGACGGAGATGCCGGCAAAGAGCAGGGTATCCCGCCACCAGCCGCCGATCCCGCCACGAAACAGCTTCCCAAGATCCAGGGCAGCCCTAGACCTCTGCAACCCGCCATCCCCGAGGTCCATCACCCAGAAGACTTCACGACCCCGCTGGACAAGGTCGTCTACGGAACTCTAGCAGATCCAATCACCCCTGACTATGTCAGAGACGTGAACGATCTTGAGAAGAAAAGGCGAGCAATCCTCAAGGAAGCAAAGCGAGTCAAGAAGATGGGCGAAAAGCTAGATGGCGACATTGCTAAAGCTCAAGACACGCTGAAGCGCGCAAGGAACACGGAAGAGAAGTACGTTACTCTCATCCAGAACCAAATGAACGAGGGAGGCGACCCGTAGCTGGTGCGAAACCTTGAGTTCACCGTGCCAACCGCAGAAACTCTGGCCAGGATGTATATCAAGAATCCGCTATATGTGGACAAGAACCGCGATGAAGTCAAGGATACGCCCGTAGAGAACATTGTGGCTGCAAAGGAGCTATTGGAGCATAATAAAAGCCCAGCAGCCCTAGAGACGATGGTAAAACTGATGACCAAAGCATTGGTGCAGTAGGAGAAGGCTACGTCATCACGACGACATGAATCTGATCCCGCGCTATGCAGGTCCAGCATTGCCTCCAAGGCTCGAGGAGCAGGCAATTATGGTACGCGCCCTGATAACGAGTCTCATACCGGATCCTCAGAAATCCGAAGAAGAGAAGCTCGCAACCGGGCAGATGCCATCCCAATATCCTCCGATGACAAGCCACATGGCAAAGGCCCCCAGAGAAATCCATCACCACCTTGTAAGAATTACCCTGCCTATGGATACCAGCAAGACAATGCTGCTCCCCGCCATAAGACCAACATGCCGCCACCAAAGTATAAGATGTTCGAAGTCCCAAAGGGAGGAATCGTCATACACGACAATGATGGCAAGCGAGGACGAAGCCGTGATGCTGGACGCAGAGACGATCCGTCATGACGGGAAGCCAGTCGAGATGGCAGATCCAAGCAAAGGGAACGATCTCGCCATGACGACGGCGCGCACCACAACGGCGACAAGGATAAGCATCGCTCTTCCCGCCGCCACGATGACAAGGGGCAAGGCTCCCGCCGCCATGACGAAGATCCATCTCCACAGAGAGCAGAGGGAGGCCGTCATAGCTGCAGAGATCAATCGCAGGACGGCGAGAGTAAAAGACGTGGCCCTTCGCCATCTCCACCAGGCAGCCCCCATGTCGGCGGCGGTGGCGGCGGTGGCCCAGCAAGATCATGAAACTCCCGCAAGGATCCGCAAGACAAGAAGCCCTACGACGCGCGTACCCACCTAAACGAGATTGCCAAGTCCCAAACAACCTTCTTCCACGGCCCAAAGTGCTTTGGACAACGGATCCATGATGAGCCCATCCCGCATGGGTTCAAAATCGAGAAAAATATCCGCCAGTATAATGGAGTCGATAGGCCTCTAACTTGGCTACAAGACTACTTCAACGCAGTGTAGTTCGCCGGGGGATCACCCAACGTTGTTGTCCGCTATCTGCCCCTGATGCTATCCGGCACAGCGCGACAGTGGATCAACGACTTGGCAGAAAATTCCATCCAAACCTGGTTCGATATGCAAACTGCGTTCACCGAAAACTTTGAGGGTACCTATAAGAGACCTCATAATATTGGTGACCTCCAAAGGTGCCGACGGGCTGACGACGAGACCTCCCGAACTTTCCTTGCGTGATGGCTAGATATGAAGAACTCCTGTGAAGGAGTTACCGACAAATCCGGCATCCTTGCGTTCATCGATAGTTTGGAGAGAGGCCAGCTGCTCCGCCATCGCCTGTTGCGGGAAAGGAACGAAGGAAAGCTAACCCTAAATTCTATGATCACCATTGCAAGCAACTACGCGGCCGCCGATGACGACGCCCACAAATCCTTGAAGGCTTCCGCCATCCAGAATACTGGAAAGCGGAACAATAGCAATAAACGGAAGAATCCGCCAGAAGAGCAGCAAACTCCGGATATGGTGGCCACGAACTTCGCTGATAAGGGTCAAAGCAGCCAGCGCGGCAGAGGACATGGTACTAGTAGTGGCTAGACGCGGAGCTCTACAGCTCCCGCTTCGGCGCCATCCGCCCCCGTGTCCTACGACGAATACCGCGATATGCCATGCTTCGCCCATCGAGACGCTTCAGGGAAGTGCAATCACACCAACCGGAACTGCAAATTTGTCAACGACATCAAGGCGGATCAAGAAGCTGGCTACAAGCGCAACCGGCGACAACGGCCTCGTGGGAAAGGAAAAGCGGACAAGGACAAGGAATCCAAGGATGGCAGTGATATGGATGAAGACATGATACGTCTCCAACGTATCCATAATTTTTGATGCTCCATGCTTGTTTTTACACCATTTGCCTAATGTTTCGTTACACTTCGTGGCACTTTTATGTATTTTCCGGAACTAACCTATTAACAAGTCGCCACAGTGCCAGTTCCCTATTTTCTGTTCTTTTTGTGTTTCAGAAAAGTTACACAGGAAATATTCTCGGGATTGGACAAAACCAAAGCCAGCCGTCCAGATATTTCACGGAGCTTCCAGAGAACCGAAGAGGAGACGGAGTGGGGCCACGAGGTGGCCACACACCAGGGCGGCGCAGCCCAGCCCCTGACCGCGCCCCCTATGTGTGAGGACGCCTCGGTCCACTTCTGACGATGCCCCTTCACCTATAAAGACCCCCCGACGGGAAAAACCTAACTACCCGATCAATTTTCCAGAAACACATCGCGATCCGCCGCCGTCGTCGACCCAAGATCGGGAGGGTCCAGAAGCTCTTCCCGGCATCCTGCCGGAGAGGGGAATTGCCACCGGAGGTCTTCTTCATCGCCATGCTTGCCTCCGGAGTGATGAGTGAGTAGTCTACCTTGGACTATGGGTCCATAGCAGTAGCTAGATGGTTGTCCTCTCCACCATGTGCTTCATGTTTAGATCTCATGAGCTGCCCTACATGATTGAGATCACCGTTATGTAATTCTAGATGTTTGGTTGTAGATGTGCTGTTGCTACTAGGGAGAAAACAACATTCATATGCTCGAGGGCATATGCTTTGTTTACATTACACACTTTGCTTAATGCAATTATCTGTTGTTCGCAACTTAATACTCATGGGGTGTTCAGATGATATCCTCGTGAGTGGATTATTAGTCATAGATGCAGTTGGATGGCGGTCTATGTATTTTGTTATAATGCCCAGAGTAAATCGCATAGTGATCTTCTTGACATATCACGTTATCTTTATTCTATCAATTGCCCAACTGTAATTTGTTTACCCCCCATGTGTTATTTATTCTATGGAGAGACACCACTAGTGAACTGTGGACCCCGGTCCTATTTCCATCATATTGCTATCACATGTTTACTTTACTCGCACTATTTACTTTACTCGCATACTTCTACTGTTTTCCACTCGATACGCTCATACCTTTTGTTTCAAGCAAACCGGTGAGATTGACAACCTCATCGCAAGTTGGGAACAAAGTACTTGGTTGTGTTGTGTGCAGGTTCCACGTTGCTACTAGCTGAAGACGCGCTAACTCGTTTTATCGTGAAACGGCGCCCTTGTTGGAGTGTCACTAGGCTATCAAGCATCACCTTTAGTCGTACTGTCTGCTCTTCTCCTGACCGACAAACCTTGGTTTCTTACTGAGGGAAAAGACTTGCCGCTGTGCTCATCATACTTTCCGCTTGGAGTTTCCCAACTGTCTGGCCATAATCATCATCAACTACACGCCAGCCATCAAGCCCTTTTCTGGCGCCATTGTCGGGGAAGAAGTGGAAGACCTCTGCAAGGGGAGTTTTTCGCACGCACATCCTTAACTTTGTTTTATAGTTTTGCTTTACTTTATTTTTACCTGCATTGTTTTATCAAAAACCCAAAAAATTTAGTTTACTTTATAGATGCTTTTATCTACTTGCTTTTAGTTCATCATGTTGTTCCCTAAGTATGTTTTGGAGGACCTCTCAGTAGGTAGTGGTTCAATTATTGGGAAAGATAACATTGAGGAGTTCTTTAATCATATTAGTATGCATAAAGAAGTTGAGGAAAAATCTTTGGTTGAGCTAGCTCCTAGTTATGAAGTTGCTTCCGCTTATTTAGTTCACATGTTAGAAGCTAGGTTTGCTAATCTTAATCCCTTTTTGCAATACATGTTCCTTAAGCTTCATGAAATTGAAGATCCCGAAAAGAAAGCTTTCATTTTGGAAACTTTGCGCTTAGAATTTAAAGATGTTGCCAATGAGGCTAGAAAAGTTTTTAAGAAATTTAATAAGCTTGGCTCACCTGTAGCGATTGTGGGTACACCCAATGAAGATTTTAGAGTGCCAATACCTGATAAACTTGCAGGAATTCATGATGTTTGGGAAAATAATTCTAGTTGGATTTGTCCTGAAAATCCTTTTGATGAAAGTAGTGTACCAAAGCATGATCATAAAGGATCTTCAAAAACTCATTTGGACATAATTCCCTTCATTGTTGAAAAGACTCCTATTGTGGATCCTAATGCTTCTTTCATAACTAGCAAGGTGACCCGCTTAAGTGCATCGTTAGTTGCTATTTCTTTGTGATGTCATGTCTCGACTATTTTATTTAATTGGTTGTTTTGCTTCAATTTCATATGCCACTTGTGATTTCCATTGTCCGTTGATATTTGGCCAAGTCTCATTTCTCTCGCATACTCTTGAAATACATTGTTATTTCTAATAGTTTCTATATTTGACTTTTCTATTTGTGATATTAAGGTTATTTATTATTCAAACTATTGAGTTGCACTGATGACATTGATTTTCTCAAGTTGGATATTTAATACACTCTCTCAAATGCATCATCCCTTCATTCCAGTTTATAGGTCTTGCATGTATCTCTAGATCATTTATTTGAACAATATAATAGTTATACCATTGGAAATTATAATATTTGAAGTTTCCAATGATGTGATCTAGAGATACATACGCAACACCAAAACAAAAAATGAAAGGAGTGGCATATATAGTGGCTTCGATATATATGTCATTCTTCTTACACGATGACATGAATTTCTTGTGTGTGACTGTTTACACACATCATATTTAAGAGCTAATCTATTACTTCTACAATACTTCACTTCATCTTCCATATGTGCATGTTCATACATTTGAGCATATGTGCATGTTCATACATTTGAGCAAGCCATGAATTATCACTGGTTCAATGCATGTTAAGTTATTATTACTCCCGTGCAATGCATTGCATTCTGTAGAATCTAAATTAAAATATCAATATTGTTTAAACATTATTTCTCTATTTTTTGACATATTTCACTCATTTTAATTTCTCATTAGCCAATATGTACTCTTATAAACTTCATATGGAGTACCCGTAATAAGACAATCCATAACTAATTCTTATTTCAAAGTTTGTATATAAAATACACAAGGATTATTAATCGAGCTAATATATTTTATGGGTGTTGCTAATTTACTAAGAGAATTAATTAATTATTTGTCAAGTGATGTCATCCCATGATTTTGTACTGTACAAATTAATTTTTTAATTTTATGAGTATCATTTGTACTGTATGAACCATATTTTGGTTATAACTCACTTGCCATTTAAAATCTCACTGGCAACCTGACTTGTAGCTGAAAAAAGTCAGATGCAACCCGATTGCAACTCATAGGATGCAAGAATCACGATAAAAATCTATCAATTTGGATTTGTTTGAACACTGAAATCTGAGTTGCAACTCGTAGGATGCATGAATCACGATACAAATATACTTGTTTGGACTTGTCAAAGTGCTAAGTTAATTCTCATCTAGTTGAGTATTAGCGAGTCTGATATTTTATCTCGACGCACTGAATTTGGGCCAAAAAGGCATGTGTTATATGGGATTGCTTGAATCTCGAGATTAAGGATTGGTTGAGCCATGTATGTAGCAAACTTGGTTTATTGCCTTTGTTTCACATCACGTATGAGAGAGCATATTTTTGGCTCCAGGCCATCAATGATCTAGCTGTTTAAAAAAATAAAAATTGCCTTTATGAGTATTGAAAAATTGATATTCGGATTAGCCAACTATTTCCCTCGGAAACATGCAAAATATCATGTAGCTTGGGTTACACAAAGAAGATAAATGTGTAGATCTGAATATATATTTTTCAAATATAAACATTCTATCAGATTTTGTCATTTGTATGTAGCCCACAATACAAAAAATTTCAAACTAAAATTTACATGCTTGTAGGTTACATCATTGACTATGTCCAAATTTATTTTCATAGTTTTTTAAAATTTATTAATATAATTTCGAAATTTTTAAAACAACGGGATCACTGGTGACCAAGAGCGAAAGACACTTTTTCGGCACGTATCTAATTAATGGCAAAAAATAGAGAATGTGCAAATAGCAGGAGAATAAAATCACGTGATGATGACAATCATGATGTCATCATATGCAATACAAACTCCACTTTCAACCAGACGTATTATTATAGGATCCCTTCTTTACATGCTTACGTGCTAATCGTCTCAGGAAACGGCTTTTTTTCAGTTACGTGACCGAATTAAGGCCATAAATATTACTTTTATGTAGGTACGTGTCAGGTATCTATATGTACATGTTTACAGTTGTACGTAACGTTTTATTTTTTTAATCTCAGCCATTAAAATTAAGATCAACAGAGTATATAATTTGAACTATGTGGATTAACGTGGTGTCTCTATTTAATAAATCCTGTATTATGCTTTTAGTATATAATAGATTACTTGATTCGCAATTTTCTGCGTCTAGCTCAAAGGTGTTAAAGAAAAGCACTCTTGGGAGATAACCCAATGTTTTATTTTCAGTACCTTTTCTTTTATTTGAGTCTTGGAAGTCATTACTACTGTAATGACCTCTCCTTATCCTTTTTATTTTATTGTTGTGCCAAGAGAAGCCTCTAATTTGAGTGAGGTAAAGATTTGGGGATGTTGCTGTCCTGAAACTGTTTTTGGTGCTGCACCGTAAAAATTCGTGAAAATTCTATGTATATCTTTTGGACCTGAGATTTCTTGTGCATATGCCCCAGGTTATATCCAAACTTTCATTAGTTGAACACTTTTTTATTTGAGCAACATAAAACCCCTCAAAAATTTGACCTTTGTCAGCTGTTCTGTTTTGACAGATTTCTGCCAATATTTGTGTTTGCCGCTTTATCGCCTTCTTTTTTAGTTCTTTTGATCACGGAACTTTTGGGGAAGTTGCTACAGTAGTATATACTTTATATGTGGTGGTTTTTGGGTTGAAACCTGAAGCAAAAGAGGTTGATTATATGTTATGCTTACACTAATGTTGCTAATAGATTTGTGTTTAGTTTTGTATGAAGGAAGTTTTCAAGTGTAGGGATTGGCGAATGATGAGATGAGTTGAATAATGGACAAAAGCTCAAGCTTGGGGATGCCCATGCATCACCCCAAGAAATATCCAAGAAGTACAAGCATCAAAGCTTGGGGATGCCCCCAAGGCACCCCTTCTTCATCGGCAAAAATCAGGTCACCTTTCAAGACACTATATTTTTATTGCTTCATGCACTATGTGTTTTTCTTGGAGCGTCAGTTGTTTTAGTTTTCTCTATTAGTTTAGTTTTGTTTGCTGCAATAAATGGTTGGACCCCAACAAATTTCTTTTGGAGAAGTTGCCTTGCTTTTCATTTGCCAAGAACGATCTAGTTTTCACTCTTATAAAAAACCGAGTGTTCTTCTTTTTCTGCTACCGCTTTTGGTTTTCGTTTTCGCCTTGATTTGCATTCAGATCTTATTATATTTATTTATCAAGGTGTATTTTTGCCTCTGGACCATGTTGGTTTTCCTCAAAAGAGTTGGTTTAAAAAGTTCAAATGGTGTTGGAAAAGAGAAAAAGCTTTATGCAAAAAAGTGGTACAAGAAGGAGCTTGTGTAGACTGCGGCTTAGGCTTTTTCATGTCATGCTTGATGTATTTTTGATAGTATGCTTAGTGGTTTTGCTTTAGCATGACTTGTCTCAAATAACTGAGATTGCTTAATGAGCCTTTGAAAAAATCATGCGTTGTTTTTATCATTTGGAAACATTATTTTGGTTTTCTCCTTGATGCTTTATTTGGGTTGACTTGGCGCATGCTCACACATGTTAGAATCATACAAAGTCACCATTGCCTCTATGATCATTTAGTTTTTGACTTTTGATGCCATCTTATGCTTCTTTTAATGTCGCTTTGTCGCTTTGCATGATTATGGCCGTTATTGCTCTCTTAGTTGGTCGCTCCCAGTCTTTTGCTAGCCCTCGCCTTGTACTGAGTATGAGCTCTACTCGTGCATCCAACTCCTAAAAACCAAGTTTTCCAAAGTGTCCACCATACATACCTATTAGCAATTTGCTATTCCAAGTAAATTTGACTTGCTTTTATTTTCTCTTCAAATTAAACTCTTACTAGTGTTATGCGAAAATTGGTCAGTAAAGCTCTCATGAATCGGAAGGCACACTTTACTTTTTCTCGTTCTTAAAAATTTGACATTGTGGTCTCTTATGTTGAGTTGTTATGCTTGCAAGTTGTAAGTTGGAGTCTAGCCCAGCCATGCCGTCATGGGAAAGCTTTCAACATTGCACTTCTTATTTGAGTTGATATCGTGACCTTTTGTTTATGGATGCCCGCAGTGTGAAATGAATTGGGAATCTTGCGGGGATCATGGAGTTTGTATATGTGTTAGGGAAACGCCTGGGCCGCCAATCTAAGCCATGCATAATTCATAGTGGAAATTTGCAGCATACCCATAGTGGACATTCGACGACGCATCTCAAAATAAAAAGCTAAACAGATGGTAAATAAAAGAGATGTCGAGGTGTTCATTGTCTGCTTGTCCTGTCATTTTGATGTGGGCTTGTTCCATGTCATCGGGCACGGAGGTACCCCATTGGCAGTTCTCGATGATACGTATATACTTACAATGACAAGAGCCTTGCTTGGGACTCTAACTAAAGTAGCATGAGGTTTGGGTACTCATATTCACGGGACACGAGGTTTTCAACTTATGATTTGTCAAGCATATGCATCATAATTGTTCTCGCATTAACTTTAACCATTCAAGATGCTTATGATGGGGGCAATGAGAGCTCAAAGCCGGTAAGTACCATAATTTTTGAAGGTTATAAAACTTGCAATCACTGCTTCCCTCCACGAAGGGCCTTTCTTTTACTTTTTTGTTGAGTCACCACCTTCTATCTTTATGCACCATTAAGAGAGCATAGTTGTCATTCTTAGTATAATGTGCATTGTCCCAAAGTTTTCATTGATTGATTCATATTGCTGGTTTCACTTGTTCTCAAATTATTTGTATCTAGTCGCCCTCTTAAACTTGAAGGTGTCCTATGCATTTATGTTTTGCTCTCCATGAAGGACAAGCTGAAAACCATTTGTATGTTTTTCCTTATGATTTGAACACACGTTTGACTTTCATTGTTTCATTTTCATGATCTTTTGTTTGTGTTCTTTTTCATGTTATAACATGGTTGCTAAGTTTTTATTGTCAAGATTATATCTTTCATGCCCATGTTTTAAGTTCTTTTGATCCCAGCTCACAATGCTTACATATATGATCAAGATTGTGTAGGTGCATGTCACCTCAAAAATTATTTCTTTTGTTATCACTTACCTACTCGAGGACGAGCAGAAGTTAAGCTTGGGGATGCTGATACGTCTCCAATGTATCCATAATTTTTGATGCTCCATGCTTGTTTTTACACCATTTGCCTAATGTTTCGTTACACTTCGTGGCACTTTTATGCATTTTCCGGAACTAACCTATTAACAAGTCGCCATAGTGCCAGTTCCCTGTTTTCTGCTATTTTTGTGTTTCAGAAAAGTTACACAGGAAATATTCTCAGGATTGGACAAAACCAAAGCCAGCCGTCCAGATATTTCACGGAGCTTCCAGAGAACCGAAGAGGAGACGGAGCGGGGCCACGAGGTGGCCACACACCAGGGCGGCGCGGCCCAGCCCCTGGCCGTGCCCCCTATGTGTGAGGATGCCTCGGTCCACTTCTGACGATGCCCCTTCGCCTATAAAGACCCCCCGACGGGAAAAACCTAAGTACCCGATCAATTTTCCAGAAACACATCGTGATCCGCCGCCGTCGTCGACCCGAGATCGGGAGGGTCCAGAAGCTCTTCCCGGCACCCTGCCGGAGAGGGGAATCGCCACCGGAGGTCTTCTTCATCGCCATGCTTGCCTCCGGAGCGATGAGTGAGTAGTCTACCTTGGACTATGGGTCCATAGCAGTAGCTAGATGGTTGTCCTCTCCACCATGTGCTTCATGTTTAGATCTCATGAGCTGCCCTACATGATTGAGATCACCGTTATATAATTCTACATGTTTGGTTTGTTGGGATCCGATGAATATTGGTGTTATGATTGAGTTGCTATACTGAAATATATCTTATGTTATCTCTATGTTGTTTATGATCTTGCATGCTCTCCGTTGTTAGTAGCTATCTTGGCCGAGTAGTTGCTAGTGTCTCCAAGAGGGGGTATTTATGCTCGATAGTGGGTTCATGCCTCTATTTAATCTGGGGGAGTGACAGAAACCTCTAAGGTTGTAGATGTGCTGTTGCTACTAGGGAGAAAACAACATTCATATGCTCGAGGGCATATGCTTTGTTTACATTACACACTTTGCTTAATGCAATTATCTGTTGTTCGCAACTTAATACTCATGGGGTGTTCGGATGATATCCCCGTGAGTGGATTATTAGTCATAGATGCAGTTGGATGGCGGTCTATGTATTTTGTTGTAATGCCTAGAGTAAATCGCATAGTGATCTTCTTGACATATCATGTTATCTTTATTCTATCAATTGCCCAACTGTAATTTGTTTACCCAGCATGTGTTATTTATTCTATGGAGAGACACCACTAGTGAAAGGACATTTGTCCCTTTCTACTTTTTTTATTTACAATGACATGACTATGTTTTGTGTGAACTAATATTTGAAATATATGCATTCAGGTTTAAGTTCACAGGTGAAGGGGTTTTCATGTGCAAAAAGAAAGATGGTGGAATCGCCTGCCAAAAATGGGCGAGTTCGGCGCAGAGGCTGGTCCACCGCCGGACCATCCGGTGGCAGACCGGGCCAGCCTGGCAGAGCCGCCGGACTGCTGTTCTGAAGCGTCGTTCGGCGGGCCGCCGGATCCGCCCGGCCAGCCACCGGGCTCCCGGCGAGATGACCGGTTCCGCCGGACCGTCCGCCGGACCGTCCGGCCAGAGGCCGGCGGCGCCGAACTTACCGCCGAACCGCAGCTCGGGCTGCCTCCAACGGCCAGATTTCCACCCACCTATAAATACCCCTTTGTCCAGCTGGAGTAGGGTTAGAACTTCTCCAACCATTGTTCATCTTTGAAGCTCTCACCTACCCCCATTGCAAAAACATCAAATTCCATAGATCTCCCCTTCTAGCCAACCAAAGCTCTTGATCTTTGGAGGATTGAAGGAGGAGGCACCGATCTACATCTTCACCGAAGGAATTTCATTTCCTCCTCCATTTGCTTGGAGGATTTGCACCTTGGGGATCTTGTGACCCTAGGTGTTGTAATTGGTTGATTGACTTGTCTTTGTGGTGATTCTTGCCTCCGTGGCTTTCTTGGGAGCCTCCAATTGAGTTGTGGAGTTGTGCCCCAAGCTCCGTGTAAGGGATTCGTGGTTCCCCCAATACCACCGCTTAGTGGAAACGAGCTAGCCTCCGTGGCTTGCTCACCGGAGAAAAAGGTGAGCCTTTGTGGCGTTGGTCGACTCCGTGTCACCACACCTCTCCAACGTAGACGTACTTCCCCTCAAAAGGAAGGAACTACGGGAATACATCCTTGTGTCTCTGGTCTCCACTCTTCGGTTATTTCTTTCCCTTACTTGTATCTTGCTAGTTACTTGTCTACTTGCATGCTTGCCACTCATAGGAAATTCACCTAGTTGCACATCTAGTGAATTTACTTTGTGTCAAGCCTTAAATTTGAAAAAGATTAAAAATTGACTTAGCGCCTATTCACCCCCCCCCTCTAGTCGCCCGTACCGATCCTTTCAATTGGTATCAGAGCCTAGTGCTCTTTGATTGGGCTTAACCACCTAAGAGGTTATGGGCGAAGAGGAGCCCTTCACTAAGGGGGATCTTAATAGTATAATGGCACGTATGGATGCCATGATGGCAGCCATGGAAAGCCAAAAATCTCAACTTGATGCCCTCGTTAGTGGAACGTCTAGTACCACTCCACCGACCCCGGTTGAGTCCTCGGGTAAGCCCATCTTAAACGAGGATGATCCGGACGAGGATGGGGATGAGGGCGGAGAGGAACCCCCCAAGGTAGATGAACCCCCCCAAGGTAGATAACACCTCTAGGGGACATAGCACGGAAATTCCACATCCTATGAGCTATATCTCCGGAAGACACCTTCAAATGCCACACCTTGCTTCATGCGGCCCACCGCCACCTCTTGATGCTTCTAGCTTTGCCAATTGGCAAGATAACATGTGCTCTCATATAAACTTTGTGTCTATTGAGCTTTGGAGGATCATTGAACAGGGTTTCCATCCAACTTCCAAGGATTTGACCAACTTGCTACCTTGGGAGCAAATCGACAAGCAACTCAATTCCTCCGCCTTGCATCTCATTCACATGTCTCTTACCGAGAAGGACAAGGCGTTCGTCCGCAACATCACCTCCGCCAAAGAAGCTTGGGATGTTCTCACCAACCTCTTCATTGGGAATGAGAGCATTCAAGAATCCAAGTTTGATGAAGCCTCAAATTAAGCGGACAACTTTGCCATGCTTGATGGTGAAACTCCCGAAGAACTCCATAGGCGTCTCTCGTCACTCCAAGTGAAGCTAACGGATCTTGGCTCCACCCAATGTGATTGGAGATGGATGAAGAAGAAGTTCATTCAAGCTCTCTTGCCCTTCCATAAGGAGACCGTGAACTCCAACAAGGGAAATGCAAATTTCCGGACGATGTCCGCTCATGACATTTTGCAAGAGATGATGGCAAGGAAGATCTCCGAGAAGAATGCGGATGATGCTCTAGCTCGTGCACGTGGTGTGCATGCTCCCAACCTTGCTTTGAAGGCCAAAGTCACCTATCATGAAGAAGAAAGCTTGTTGGAAGAGGAAGAAGTATTGGGTGGAAGCCCCGAGGACATGAAGTATGCTCATGCCGAGCATATGGCTCTTGCTCAAAGGGCATTCATGAAGAAGTGGAAGTCATCTAGCCCCTCCAAGCCCAAGGCTACAAGTAGAGTGAGGACTTGCTACAATTGTGGTAACACTAACCACTTCATTGCGGAGTGTCCTTATGAAAGAGTTGAAGATCACAATGGAAGGCTTGTCCGCAAGGAAATGAAGTCCAAGTCTTACCCTAGAAACTCCGACAAGAAGAGAGTCCTCCCAACTCACGCTTTGATAACTCAAGAAGAGTACCTCTCCGAGGATGATGCAAGTGATAAGGAGGAAATAGGAAGGGCCGCCATCGCCATTGCCCATCCTACCCCCTCATCATCCCTATTCGCTTCCGCAAATGAATCAAAGCGCACCAACCACAATGCGACTTGTCTCATGGCTCACGCTACAAAGGTATCACCGCCTCTCACACCCATCATACCTAAAAGCTTATCTTTGATGGATTGTGTTGAACATGTTGGTGAAAATGATGATCTAAATGAAATGGACATTTTCATGTCAACCTTGCATGGGGAGACCAAAGCTCGCTTTGAGATTCTCTTAGATCAATATAATGAAGCCATCCAAGTAAATGATAAAAATGATGAACGCATTTTTGAACTTGAGGGGCATGCTCGTGACTATGCCGATGAAATTGCTTCTCTTACTCAATCTCTTGAGGAAGAGCAAGACATAAGGATGTCACTTGAGACATCCATGTTGGGTCTTGAAGAATCTCACAATTTGGATATTGCCAAACTTAAAAGTGATCGTGATATTGCTCAATCCGTTGCTAATGAACTTAGGTTGCAAAATGAGAAACTAAATCTTATAATTGCTAATGAAGCAACCAAGTCTCTTTCTAGCACATTTGTTGCAAGTTCATGCTCAACTAACCCCCCTTGTGAGAAAGCCCCCCTAAAGGGAAATGAGATGCTTGATGAGCTTTTGAATGCTCAAAAGCAACATGGTGACAAGACGGGACTTGGATTTACATCCAAGTCCAAGAAGAACAAGAAGAAGAAGAACAACAAGAAGAAGAAGAGTGTCCCCGCGCCTCCTCCCTCATTAAAGAAGCATGTTCCTAGTGAAATATGCTATGATGAGAATGGTAATGTATTTGGGGAGGAGGTGAGGGAAGTTATTGGGAATGGCAAAAAGGCTATGCCCAACCATAATAACTTTGCGGGAAAATATAATCCTTCCTATGTTCTTTGCCGTGCACAAGATGGACATGTTTATGCTAAATTTGTTGGTTCATCAAATGAATATGTTGCATGGTCTATTTGGGTACCAAAGACCCTTGTCACTAACAAGAAAGGACCCATTGAGAAATGGGGACCTAAAGTCAAGACTTGATCTCTTGTAGGGCTTTGCTTCCGGTGGTGGTCAATGGATAATTGATAGTGGTGCTACCAATCATATGACCGGGAGCAAAGAAATGGTGAAGGAGCTTCGCACCGGTTCATCCCATGCGGGCTACGTCACCTATGGGGATTCTTCAAGGTCAAAGGTATTGGGTCTCGGCAAGGTTGTTGTCTCTCACAATGTTACCGTGGAAGATGTCATGCTTGTTGAGTCCCTTTCATATAATCTTCTTTCCGTTGCTCAACTTGCTAATATGGGCTTTGCAACCTTCTTTGATGTTGGGATTGTAGTTCTTTTGTGGAGCAAGTCTCTTAATGTAGCTCATGTAGGGCATGTCGAAAATGGCTTATATGTGATCGACTTCTCGAAGGAGGTCACTAAAGCCGCGACATACCTCATGGCTAAAGTTGACGTGGGATGGCTTTGGCATCGCCGGCTAGGCCACGTCAATATGAGAACTTTGCAAAGTCTCCACAAAGGCAACCACATCCTAGGACTAACCGATCTAACCTTTTCAAAAGATCGTGTGTGTAGAGCTTGCATTGAAGGAAAGATGCATGAACTTCCTCATCCTAGCAAGACCATCATTTCATCTAAGAGGGTCCTAGAGCTCCTTCACATGGATCTCTTCGGCCCTCCCTCTTATGAAAGTCTTGGAGGAAAGAAGTATTGCTTGGTGATTGTCGATGACTATTCAAGATACACTTGGGTCTTTTTCTTGACTCACAAGAGTGAGACTCAACAAACCGTCAAAGACTTCACCAATGAAGTGCAACGCCAATATGGTCAAGACATATTGATGATCCGAAGTGACAATGGAACCGAGTTCAAGAACTACACCTTGAATGATTTTCTCAGTGATGAGGGGATTCGCCATCAATACTCATCTCCCTACACTCCCCAACAAAATGGTGTAGCCGAGCGGAAGAATTGGACTCTCATTGATATGGCTAGGACCATGTTAGCGGAATTCAAGTCTCCGTATAACTTTTGGGCCGAAACCATTAATACCGCATGTCATGCGTCAAACCGGTTATATCTCCGCAAGGGCTTAAACAAGACTCCTTATGAGATCCTCATTAGAAAGAAGCCTAACATCAAGTACTTTTGGGTATTCGGTTGTAAGTGCTACTATCTTAAGAAAGGTGTTCATTTGTCCATATTTGATTTGAAAGCTCTTGAGGGTACCTTTGTTGGCTATGCCGCCGAATCTCACGCCTTTAGAATCTTTGACAAACTCTCCGCTCGAGTTGTTGAAGTTTCTAATGTGAGATTCGACGAGAATGACGGCTCCCGTGTGGAGCAACGTGGTGTTTTTGATGTAGGTGACGAAATACCTCCTCTTGCCATAAGAAGAATGGGTGTGGGTCATCTCATACCCGTTGAGGGACACCTTTTGGCGGAAGGAGAATGACTATGCTCTACTCAAGTGGAGCCTTCACCCTCTCAAACACAACAAGCTCCTCAAGGTCCTTTTGATGCTAGCCAAAGACAAACTCAAGCCCCTCAACCATGTGAGCATGATCAAGATCAAGACCATGAGCATGATGGTGTTTTTTCACCAAGTGGTGATCAAGATCAAGTTCAAGACGAAGAGCAAGCTCAAGGTGATGAGCATGCTCGGTTTGAAGGTCAAGGCGAGGACCAAAACCGTGGTGATGACCAAGTGGCCTCTCAAGAATCTCTTGAAGAAGCTCAAGATCGTCGTGCCATGAAGATATCAACAACTCTCCATAGAGGTAGCCACACCTTGGAGAGTGTGATTGGAAGTGTAAGGAAAGGGGTGTCCACAAGGAGGCAATTGGCAAACTTTAGTAACCACCATGCCTATATCTCTTGTGTGGAACCTCAAAAAGTGTTTGAAGCGCTTGAAGACCCGGATTGGGTAGAAGCCATGCATGAAGAACTCAATAACTTCGAGCGCAACAAAGTTTGGTCATTAGTAGAGAAGCCCAAGGATTGCCGCAATGTCATTGGAACCAAGTGGATCTTCAAGAACAAGCAAGATGCAAATGGAATTGTTGTGAGGAACAAGGCTCGTTTGGTTGCTCAAGGATACTCTCAAATTGAAGGCATCGACTATGCAGAGACTTTTGCACCCATGGCTCGCCTTGAGTCCATCCGTATCCTTCTTGCTTATGCATCACATCATAATTTTAAGTTGCAACAAATGGATGTGAAGAGTGCTTTCTTAAATGGTCCTTTGCATGAGTTAGTATATGTAAAGCAACCCCCGGGTTTTGAGGATCCTAGCTTTCCGAACCATGTCTACAAGCTCGATAAGGCACTCTATGGCCTTAAACAAGCCCCACGTGCGTGGTACGAGCATCTTAGAGAGCTTCTTGTAGACAGTGGGTTTGAGATAGGCCTCATTGATCCCACTCTTTTTACTAAGAAAGTAAACGGGGAGCTTTTCATATGCCAACTTTATGTAGATGATATCATTTTTGGTTCTTCTAACAAATCTTTCAATGATGAATTTGCAAGACTCATGACAGATAAATTTGAGATGTCTATGATGGGGTAGTTGAAATTCTTTCTTGGCTTTGAGATAAAGCAATTGAAGGGTGGCACCTTCATCAATCAAGCCAAGTACACCCAAGACATGCTCAAGAAGTTCAAGATGGACACCGGAGTAAAGGGAGCCAAGACTCCCATGCCTACAAAGGTTACTCTTGATCTCGATCCTAATGGTAAAGAAGTGGATCAAAAACTTTATCGCTCTATGATTGGGTCTTTGCTCTATCTTTGTGCATCTAGACCGGATATCATGCTTAGTGTGGGAATGTGTGCACGATATCAAGCCGCCCCTAAGGAAAGCCATCTAATGGCGGTCAAAAGAGTCTTCCGATATTTGATTGATACCCCAACTTTTGGCCTTTGGTACCCGAAGGGAGCAAGCTTTGAGCTTGTAGGGTACTCGGACTCGGATTGGGCGGGAGACAAAGTGGATAGGAAGTCAACTTCCGGGGCTTGCCAATTTCTTGGTAGGTCTTTGGTTAGTTGGTCTTCCAAGAAGCAAAATTGTGTGTCTCTCTCCACCGCCGAAGCCGAGTATGTGGCGGCCGCGAGTTGTTGTGCTCAAGTTCTTTGGATGAGGCAAACCATGGAGGATTATGGTATTCACTTCGACAAGGTGCCACTCTTATGTGACAATGAGAGTGCCATCAAGATCGCTCATAATCCGGTTCAACACAACAAGACCAAGCACATCGAGATCCGCCACCACTTCATCCGTGACCATGTCAACCGAGGTGAGATTAACCTATCTTATGTAGGTACACAAGACCAACTTGCCGACATTTTCACGAAGCCTCTTGATGAAGCAAGATTCCGAGAGTTGAGGCATGAATTGAATATCCTAGACTCTTGCAATGTGGCTTGATCGTGTGCACTCATTCCCATAGTATAGTGTGTTCCTCTAGTCTAGATGCGCATAGTTGAGGATAGTCATCGTGTCAACTAATGGCATGATGCATACTCAAGTGTGCGACATCATAAGATCACTAATGTCATTTGAGCCCAAGCATGTCTCTTCGCGGTGTCACGACATTGGTGATCACACATAGGGGGAGAAATCCCCCACCATTGCATGTCTTCAAATCTCGTGTTTTGTTGTTGCTCTTCTTTGGAAGGCATGCAATCTTAAGTTGATTTTCTTGCAAACAAGTTTGATGGCTGTTGTTTTCTTCCGCACACCATGTTTTTCTTGCTGATACATGTCACATATCGACTTGATGTCCTTTTCCCAAATTTTTCTAGTTCCTTCAAGTGTCTCGGCGGCCTGCCCGGCGAAAACCGGACCTGGCACCGGACTGCCCGGCGGCCCACTGGACCGTTTCGGCGGACCTGCCAAACTGGCGTTCAGTATACCAGTTCGGCGAGCTCGCCGGAATGGCCCGGTGGCCCACCGGACCGTCCGGCGTACGGCCCGGTCCCGCCGGACTTACCGCCGGACTGGCGGCCTATATAAAAATCGTGGGGAGGGTTTCCAACTCAGTTTTCCCCCACTTCCCCTCCTCCCCACGCCCGCCCCCATCTCCATAGCCGCCGCCCCCCCAAGCTTCTCCTCCCCCTAGCCTCTCCACCCAACCAATCCCTTCCAAATTTAGATCGGGTGTAGATCGGGTTGTTTTGAAGCTTTCCTCCGAAGATCTTCGTGTTTCGTCAACCGCATTGGGAGATCAGGATTCTTCCCCATCTTCTTGTGCACCATGTCTTCGGGTAACTCCCTCGTTTCATCCTCCTCCTCTAGCCCTTGTCTCTCACTCGGTTTGTTCATGCTCTTGTATGAGTAGATCTAGGGTGTATCTAGGGTTAGATTCATTTTGTCTAGGGTTAGATCCTTTAGGGTTTCGTTCTTTGATGGGCTTGTTTTTGTTCCTTGGCATCCTTGTATCCTTAGAGTTGGTAGGGACAAGTTATTCGAGTCATGATTGAAGGTAGTGTGACAGGTGAGTTTTCGACGAGATGCCCGGCGGCCGCCAGACCTGGCGCCGGACCTCCAGGCGGACCACCGGACCGTTTCGGCGGACCCGCCAAACTGGCGTTCAGTATACCAGTTCGGCGAGCTCGCCGGAATGGCCCGGAGGCCCGCCGGACAGTCCGGCCCACTGTCCGGTCCCGCCGGACCTGGCGCCGAAACTCACTGCCATACCACCTCTACATCGTGCACTTGTTCCTACCCGACTTTGAGTTCCTTTTCCATGACATGTATCTTTATCTCCTGTTGCTTTGTTTTGCTTGTGTTTTTCAGACTCGATGTCGACTGAGGACAATGATTACCGGATTGACAATGAAGAGGATGCTCGCGCTTTTGAGATAAAGAAGAGGAAGCTAGATGAGACTAGGGGACGTCCTCTGCGTCGCACCCGTCAGACAGGGAAGATAGCAGCTGGTGGTAGCAGTTCTGCAGCTGCTGAGCCACACATGAGGACCAAGGTTGTTCACTCTCGTGGTCCTCCTCCATTCCGGAAGGGAAAGGGGGCTCGTGGCCCGGTGGACGTGGAGAAGGAGCAGGAGATCACGGGGAACTTGGGTTCAGCTCATATCGATACTTGGCGTAAACTTTGCCTTGCGAACCCGTACCACTTTCATGAGAGGCAGTACACTAGCAGTGACAAGAAGTCCTGGACTGATTCTCAGCATGCTATGTGGGAGGATTACTATGATGCATCTGAGCACATGAAGAGTGGATTCTATGTGGTGCCTAAATCCCTCAATGTCGAGCACTTTCAGCAGTATGTCTCTAGGGACTTTCGCTTTATCAATGAGGCTCTTCTCAAGATGGACCTGTATGACCTTGTCACCCTCTCTGAACCTATTCAGCCTATGGTGGTCCGTCAGTTCAGTTGCACTGTGTTCTTCCATAATGACCCTGCAGAGTCCTTCTCTTGGATGACTGGCCAGGATGTTTTCACTGCCACGTTTGCTGATTTCTGTGATGCTTTGGGCTATGGTGGTGATAGGGCTGGTGGTTTCAAGATTCACTCAGAGTCACCATTTACTGTGGAGAAGATCTCTCACATTTGCTATCCAGATCAGCCATCTCTCCCTGCTCCTGCCATTTCAGGGATGTATTACTACTACAACGCTCTTGCCAAGCTCTTCCGTCAGAATCTGGTGAGTAAGGCTGGAGATGATGCTAGTGTCAGGGGCTATCACAGGAACTTGCTGTACTACTGCCAGCCCGACAAGCTTTGGAAGATAGATGGTTGTGACTTCATTTTTCAGGAGATCAAGAGAGCTACTCTGAAGCGCATGACTCCCAACTACTGTCAGTTTGTGCAGCGTTTGTTCAACAGGCAGCCCCGGACTCAGACTGCTCAGGTGCGTGGATAGATTCTGGAGATGGAGACATTCACAGTGGGTTTCCAGGGTGGTTTTGAAGAGGCTCCCAGCTTGCCTCGTGCCAGGGCTAGAGGTCACTCCATGGATGCTCCCGATCCTCACCATGCCTCTGGCTTTGGAGCTAGTCACCGTCGTCATCATCGCCATCATAGGTCCTCTCGCAAGAAAGGTGTTGCTGCATTCTTCAAGAATTTGTGGGATATGTGTTGCAGCACTTATGATGTGGCTCATAGGAGCATGGAGATGAGTCAGGAGACTCGGAGGAGGCAGAATGAGTTCTTGGCAGCTAGAGGCAGTGCAGTTCCTCCTGTTGGAACCGAGTTGGATCCGGTTCCATATGTCAACTTTGTCATGCCGCCTCTTGATGATGCCATGTTTGCTGGTGCTGAAGACTTTGGAGACTTTGAGCCACCCTCTGAGCCAGAAGATGCTGATGAAGAAGAAGGTGCTCATGGAGAAGATGATCCCGAGGGTTCTCCTGTCCCTAGTGAAGATTTTTGAGCGCTAGCATCTTCTACTCTCTTGCCCCTTTTTGGTGTTTCGATGCCAAAGGGGGAGAAGACTGTAGAGTCTCTAGGAATAACGTCGCATGACACAAGCCTCGCTTTCATTCTCCTTGGTTCTTAAGTGGCTTGTGTCCATTTGCGTTTTATTTGCCATTTTATCTCTCAAACTCCGTGGAACCCTATCATGTGTGGACAAGTGTGTACTTTATTTATGCACTATGCACTCTATGTTTATGTTTGGATATGTCTATGCTTGCTATATTATTATCTATCCATGATATTATCTTGTCTATGCCATGCTTGGTTCCTATTGATGGTGGGGGAGCTCCCTATAGTCTAAATCTTGCACTTTGCATTCCAAAAGCAAATTCTACCATGTGCATATGTTATGGGGGAGCACTCTCACTACTCATTAGATACCATGTTTTGTTTCTCCTATGAGACTCTAACATAGTTTGTCATCGTAAATCAAAAAGGGGGAGATTGAAAGGACATTTGTCCCTTTCTACTTTTTTGATTTACAATGACATGACTATGTTTTGTGTGAACTAATATTTGAAATACATGCATTCAGGTTTAAGTTCACAGGTGAAGGGGTTTTCATGTGCAAAAATAAAGATGGTGGAATCGCCTGCCAAAAATGGGCGAGTTCGGCGCATAGGCTGGTCCACCGCCGGACCATCCGGTGGCAGACCGGGCCAGCCCGGCGGAGCCGCCGGACTGCTGTTCTGAAGCGTCGTTCGGCGGGCCGCCGGATCCGCCCGGCCAGCCGCCGGGCTCCCGGCGAGATGTCCGATCCCGCCGGACCATCCGCCGGACCGTCTGGCCCAGAGGCCGGCGGCGCCGAACTTACCGCCGAACCGCAGCTCGGGCTGCCTCCAACGGCCAGATTTCCACCCACCTATAAATACCCCTTTGTCCAGCTGGGGTAGGGTTAGAACTTCACCAACCATTGTTCATCTTTGAAGCTCTCACCTACCCCCATTGCAAAAACATCAAATTCCATAGATCTCCCCTTCTAGCCAACCAAAGCTCTTGATCTTTGGAGGATTGAAGGAGGAGGCACCGATCTACATCTTCACCGAAGGAATTTCATTTCCCCCTCCATTTGCTTGGAGGATTTGCACCTTGGGGATCTTGTGACCCTAGGTGTTTAATTGGTTGATTGACTTGTCTTTGTGGTGATTCTTGCCTCCGTGGCTTTCTTGGGAGCCTCCAATTGAGTTGTGGAGTTGTGCCCCAAGCTCCGTGTAAGGGATTCGTGGTTCCCCCAATACCACCGCTTAGTGGAAACGAGCTAGCCTCCGTGGCTTGCTCACCGGAGAACAAGGTGAGCCTTTGTGGCGTTGGTCGACTCCGTGTCACCACACCTCTCCAACGTAGACGTACTTCCCCTCAAAAGGAAGGAACTACGGGAATACATCCTTGTGTCTCCGGTCTCCACTCTTCGGTTATTTCTTTCCCTTACTTGTATCTTGCTAGTTACTTGTCTACTTGCATGCTTGCCACTCATAGGAAATTCACCTAGTTGCACATCTAGTGAATTTACTTTGTGTCAAGCCTTAAATTTGAAAAAGATTAAAAATTGACTTAGCGCCTATTCACCCCCCCCCTCTAGTCGCCCATACCGATCCTTTCAACTAGTGAACTGTGGACCCCGGTCCTATTTCCATCATATTGCTATCACCTGTTTACTTTACTCGCACTGTTTACTTTACTCGCATACTTCTACTGTTTTCCACTCGATACGCTCATACCCTTTGTTTCAAGCAAACCGGTGAGATTGACAACCTCATCGCAAGTTGGGAACAAAGTACTTGGTTGTGTTGTGTGCAAGTTCCACGTTGCTACTAGCTGAAGACACACTAACTCGTTTTATCGTGAAACGGCGCCCTTGTTGGAGTGTCACTAGGCTATCAAGCATCACCTTCAGTCGTACTGTCTGCTCTTCTCCTGACCGACAAACCTTGGTTTCTTACTGAGGGAAAAGACTTGCCGCTGTGCTCATCATACTTTCCGCTTGGAGTTTCCCAACTGTCTGGCTATAATCATCATCAACTACACGCCAGCCATCAAGACCCGGCGCCCAAACCCGCCGAAAAGGCAGAGGGTGGGGCTGGCACGAGCAACCCATTCAAAAATACCAATAAAAAGGGAGCCTTTCACACGTTCCTTGGACCCCCGACGGCTAAGGCACAACGAGCTGCTATGCGCTCCCTCAATGCCACCATGCCAAAAGTTCGCCAGTACGTCCGATGGTCTGAGGTACCGGTGCACTGGAGCCGCGACGATCATCCAGAGCACATCCCAGATGGATATTACACCATGGTAGTATGCCCTGTTATACAAGGCTACGAGTTCTCCAAGTGTTTAATGGATGGCGGCAGCAGCCTGAACATCATGTACGTGGAAACTCTGACAAAACTCGGCCTTACCAAGACCCAACTCCGCCATAGTGCTGTCACTTTTTATGGAGTGGTTCCTGGCCACCAAGCTAAGTCCCTCGGGTCCATCACCCTCAAGGTTGCCTTTGGCAGTGAAGAGAATTACCGAGAAGAGCCCATAACCTTTGAGGTGGTCCCGTTCAAAAGTACATACCACGTGATCTTCGGCCGCCCTGCCTTCCACAGTTTCCATGCCAGGCCATGCTACATCTACAACCAACTAAAGATGCCAGGACCGGATGGCATAATCACTGTTTATGGCAGCTTCAGAAAGGCCAAGGAGTGCGAGGAAGGAGAAGCCGCTTTCGCGGAAGCAGTGTTCTTTGGCGAGGAGTTCAAAGAGATCCACGCCGCCACGGACCCTGCGGAGATGCCGGCATCCAAGCAAGAAGTTTCCGCCTCCCCGCCCACCTTCAAGCCTACAGTTGATACAAAACAGGTGGAACTTGTCGCTGGCGATGCCGCCAAGACCACCTCGATTGGGGCAAATCTGTCCCCCAAATAGGAAAGCGCACTCGTCGAGTTCCTTCGTGAGAACAGGGACATCTTCGCATGGCAGCCATCTGACATGACAGGTGTACCTAGGGAACTCACCGAGCACGCCCTACAGATAATCCCTGGCTCCAAGCCAGTAAGACAAGCCATGAGACGCTTCGGAGATGAAAAACGCCGCGCGATAGCAAAGGAAATTTCCAAGCTACTGAAAGCAGGCTTCATCAAAGAAGTGATCCATACGAAATGGGTGGCAAATCCTGTGTTAGTTCCTAAGAAAAACAGAAAGGTTATGCGCATGTGTGTAGATTACACTGGCCTGAACAAAGCGTGTCCAAAAGATCCTTTTCCCTTGCCTCGCATTGACCAAGTCATTGACTCGACGGCGGGATCGGAGCTGCTATGTTTCTTAGATGCCTACTTGGGATACCACCAGATCAAGATGAAGGAGTCCGATTAGCTCGCTACGTCGTTCGTAACACCCTATGGCACATATTGCTATGTAACAATGCCATTCGGTCTGAAAAACGCAGGAGCAACGTACCAGCGCACCATGCAGAAATGCCTGGCGGATCAAATCGGACGCAACATCCACGCATATGTGGACGACATTGCCGTTATGTCCAAGAAGCTGGATGGCCTTATAGCGGATTTACAAGAGACCTTCAACAATCTAAGGAAGTACAACATGATGCTCAACCCCACGAAATGCATCTTCGGGGTACCAGCTGGACAACTCCTGGGATTCATCGTCTCCCACCGCGGAATTGAGGTCAACCCGGAGAAGATCAAGGCAATCCTTGACATCTCCCGGCCTAATGACTTAAAGGACGTACAGCGACTCACGGGCTGCATGGCAGCAGTGAGCAGATTCATCAGTCGTCTTGGCGAGAAGGCTTTGCCACTCTACAAGCTGATGAAGAAATCAGACGAATTCGTCTGGACCGACGAGGCAGACGCTGCGCTTAAGGATCTGAAGAGAGTGCTATCCACTGCACCAGTCCTAGCAGCTCCCAAAGACCAGGAACCCATGTTACTATACATGGCGGCAAGCAATAGGGTCGTTAGCATCGTCATCATGGTAGAACGCAAGGAAGAAGCGCAGGAGTTCGGCGTACAGCGACCAGTCTACTATGTCAGCGAGGTCTTGATGGAATCCAAGCAGCGCTACCCTCACTACCAAAGGTTGGCATATGGAGTTTTCCTAGCTTCTCGTAAGTTACGGCATTACTTCTATGACCATAAGATCACAGTGGTGAGCAAGGCTCCACTGAAGGACATCATCAACAACAGCGACGCAACAGGACGAGTTGCAAAGTGGGGGCATTGAACTGGCCTCCTTCGACATCGACTACAAGCCTCGCACCGCCATCAAGTCTCAGGCTTTGGCAGAATTTATGGCGGATTGGAAGGAAGAACAGGAGACTATGCCCATCCCAGAACCAGAGCATTGGGTGATGCACTTTGATGGTTCAAAGCTGCTACACGGCTCGGGGGCTGGAGTGACCCTCAAATCTCCCAAGGGAGATGAGCTCAGCTACGTTCTCCAGATCCACTTCCCCACCACCAACAACATCGCGGAGTATGAAGCACTACTGCACGGGCTACATGTCGCAAAGGAGATCGGCGTACAACACATTACGTGTTGCGGAGATTCTGACCTTGTCGCTCAGCAGGTGGCTGGCACATACAAAGCTCGGAACGAAGTTATGGTGGCTTACAGAGATGAAGTGGATGAGATGGCCAAAAGTTTCCTCGGCTACGACATAAAGCATGTATGACGAGAAGATAACATGGCGGCCGACACCTTGTCCAAGCTAGGGTCTAGCCGCAAGGCAGTCCCACCAGGCGTATTCCTTGAGCATCTGCATGTACCATCAGTCAAGATGGTAGATCCAGAAAATCCGGAACTGGCAAGCTCCCCCGTTATGGCGGTTTTGCCTAGCAACCCGCCATGGGCAGAGCCCTACCTGGAGTATCTGATGAGCAAGAAATTACCCGAGGACGAAGTCCAGAAGAGACAAATCGAGCATAGAGCAAAAGCGTACACCATCATAGATGGCCAGCTCTACAAGCGAAGCACCTCGGGAGTCTTTATGAAGTGCATATCCCAAGTGGACGGAATCGAAATACTAAGGGAAATCCACGAGGGTGAATGTGGGCATCATGCCGCCGCCAGATCCCTAGTAGCTAAGGCATTCCACCATGGATTTTACTGGCCAACAGCCAAGGCAGATGCAGACCGTATCGTGGAGCTCTGCCAAGGTTGCCAGATGTACTCCAAGCAAACCCACATGCCCGCCACAGCACTGCATACGATCCCTATAACCTGGCCTTTTGCGGTCTGGGGGCTGGACATGGTGGGTCCGCTAAAAACAGCACCTTCGGGATTTACGCACCTCCTGGTAGCGGTAGACAAATTCACGAGGTGGGTGGAAGCCAAGCCCATCAGAAAACTTGATGGCAAAACCGCCCTAAAATTCATCAAGGACATTGTGGTCAGATTTGGCATCCCACATAGCATCATCACCGACAACGGCACTAACTTGTCTCAGGGAGAAGTTGAAGAATACTGCCATCACAACGGAATCCGCCTTGACCTGGCATCTGTGGCACATCCACAGTCCAACGGCCAGGTTGAACGGACCAACGGACTAATCATGTCAGGGATCAAGCCACGCCTAGAAGCACCGCTACACAGAGCAGCTGGAGCCTGGGCAGAAGAGTTGCCATCTGTGCTATGGAGTCTACAGACCACGCCAAACAGATCAACTGGCCTCACCCCTTTCTCCGTAGTCTAAGGATCAGAGGCAATCTTGCCAAGTGATGTCCAGTACGATTCCCCAAGAGTCGAGGCCTATGAGGAGGAAGATCAGAAGCGTCCATACAACTATCTATGGACCTGCTGGAAGAAGAACGAGACCTAGTAGCCCAGAGATCCGCCATCTACCAGCAGAATCTCCGCCGCTATCATAGCCGCCGAGTTCGCAAACGCTCGTTCAAAGAGGAGGACCTGGTGCTACACCTCAAACAGCAGAAGTCCCACAAGCTATCCCCGCCTTGGGAAGGACCCTTCGTCATCAGCAAAGCTCTACTGAACGGTTCCTACTACCTCGTTGATATTCGTGAGCTAGATAAGCAACCCAGTAAGAAGTGCAAACAAAGAGACCCTGACGATATCTACGACGAAACAGATCATCCATGGAACATCGCACAGCTACATCCTTTCTACACTTAGCACTTACCTAGGCTATGTAATAGGCACCTCTATATGATCAATGAAATAAAGCATCTGGTTCACTCTTGATTTTTTCTGAGTCTTTTACCTCCTTTATTGTTCATTTAGATCATATGGAACCTTTGCGCAATTGTGCTCTGCACTTGCGTCTTTTAAAATCCGCCACAGCGGTCCGCGTAGCATATTTATGTCTTGGTCTCCATCTGACGTTCTTTGTGTGGATTCCCGAGTAGTGACTTTTTGACGATCTAAGCCGCTATCTGCTAAGGGTTTTGGATGGTTGCTATTAAGTATCGTCGCCCTAGCGGATTGTTCATGCGAAGATTTCACCATCTCACAAAAAGTCAAGCACAAAGAGCCGGATGGCGGATCGCATAATCCTACGCGAGATTTTTTTTCAAAGTGTTGTTTTTTGAGCATGTCAAACTGCTGCAAGTTGCATAAAAATAGGCCTGCCAGTTTTTCCGCACATAAACCACTTAAGAAAAACTGTGCCACAAGTTCAAAAGCATTCACTGATCCGCCACAAGTAGGTCAGGCACAGTGCAGAGCATACACGCAGTTTAAATAGTTTAACTTACAGACCCACTCAGGGGCCGAATTGATGCAATTGTTTCTTCCTGCCATATTGCAGAGTATAGCTTAAGAGGATGGCGGAATTCCAGAGGACACTTCATCACCACCATCAGCGCCAGCAGTGGCTGCAGAGACCGACGCCGAAGCTTGGCTTGGAGACCCCGGCAGATCGTATGCCTCGTAGTATACGTTCAGCTGAGTGCCCAGGGCACACAGCTGATCATATCCTAGCACACTCTACCGGATGGCGGCCTCATCCATCGGCGCTCCGTCCTCGCCACTCTCTGGGATGCCGGAGGTGATCAAGTCCAGATCCAGCTCAGGGTAGTGGGCCTTCGCCAAAGTTAAGGCAGTTCTGGCACCACCCCGAGTGGAAGACTGCTTCCAGTCCACCACTAGCCCAGGCACGAGCAGCAACTTCTTGGTGAGCCCTATGGCGGAGAGGCCAGCTGAACCCGCTATCTGCAGACTCCCGCATGCCTGATGGCCAGCGTTGAGAAGGCCATCCATCTCCTCCTTCGCCGTGTCAGTATCCATGCGCAAGCCTGCGGTGGAATCCACCTCGCCTTGCTCCAGGGTCGCTACATAGCGGAAGCAAACAAGGCGTCACATTCGGCATAGCACATTATTACAAACTTTACAATATGGAGAGCCATTGATACCTAGCAAGGTCTTCTGGAAATGATCGAGGAGCTCGTTAAAGCCATCTCGCCGCATTTCAAATTCGGCGGCGGCTCTACGGAGATCCTCCACCTCCTTGTGCTTCTGCAGGTTCTGGCGTTCCTGGTCATTCAGCTTCTCTTCGAGGAGGGTATTCGAGGCCAATGATTTTTGGAGCTGCTGCTGCAACCCCTCCATCACAATAGCATGGCCCTTTTCCACCCCCTCAAGTGTGGACTTAAGCTTGGCAGCATCTGCATGGCGGAAATATAAGCACAGTATTGATCGGATAGCATAAAGGTACTTAAACTTGTCCAAGACAAAAGAAAATTACCGCTATTCTCGAGCTGCTGCTGCAAGTCCGCCACAAGAGCGCTTTTTTCCGCCAGCTCCTTCTCCTGCGAGCTGACGACCTGGACCAGGTCCTCCACAACTTTCTTGTAATTCTGGCAAAACGATATTATGTGTTAAGTCACTCTTAGAGCTTTATGCTGGATAGCCATCCGCCATAACGCTCGGGGGCTACTCATGATGATTTTTTAGTCTTCTTAGAGCTTTATGCCGGACAATTATCCGCCATAACGCTTGGGGGCTATACTATGCAAAAGTTTAAAGTAGTTCTCTTAGAGCACCATAGCGGATCACCTATGAAAATCCGCCACGACGCTCGGGGGCTACTGGGAGTACATACCTCTTTCACGATGCTGGTTCTCTGAACAAACGATGACATGGCGGTTGACACATGGTTACTGGCCTCCTCCTGCAGGTGGTCAAGGCGGAAAAGAGCATCTGCTTTCTTTTTCCATTTTGAGGCCTCCCCAACTCCTGCGCCCATCTCAACCGCCTTTCCGCTAAAGCTTACTTTCTTTGCACTTTTAGCAGGATGGATGGAGGGCCCAGCATCCTTTGCCGAGGCACCCGCCATCTTGCTAGCCCTTTGGGCAAAAGTGGAAGGTCCAGCTGGGCGGACAGGAGCATCGGGTGTAGGTGGAACAGCGGCAGGGGATGGTTTGGTCCTTGGAGGCTTTTGGCCAGTAACTTTCCTTCTCCTATGCGCAAAGTCACAGATCAGAACAAGTCAAGTTCTAGATGGTATGAAACCAAAAAAGGTTATCTTCCTTACTTCCGCTCTGGCAGTTTGATAGTAGCGGAGTGCTCAGGCACGGTGTCCAGATGGCCGCGCAGAGCAGGGGATGGATGGCATGAGATAACTCTCTTGCCTAATCCTCGTATACGCCCGCCCGCGCCGCGAACACCACGGGGTACCGTTGCCGCGGGCTTATCTGCCGCATTCTCCTCTTCCGCCAGCTTCTGTCTTCTTGGAGATGAGGATGTTTCCTCCTCATCATCGGTGAGTTCCTTAGTCCGGGGATAACGGACTAGTCGGCTCAGCTCGGAAGGCGGAAGGGAGGAAAGCTGCAGAAAGATGCAAGTTATTCAAGAAAAATAACAGTTATAGCGGAACAGGAAGGCACTCACCTCTGGACAATTGCCGTTCTCATACATGGGGATCTTTAGCTTCAATGGCTCATCTCGTCCCACCTTGATGATGTTGCGGATTCGGTGCTCGATCTCCTCGGCAGATAGTTCCTCCTTGGAATAGCGTGGAGGATCGTCAATTCTGCTATACTCGCACATCAGAGCTGGGCGATATTGAAGAGGCTGAATCCGCCGTGAGATCCAGCAGTGGATGGTGTCTGCACCTGTCAGTCCAGAAAACACAAGTTTGGAAATCCGTCGTGAGCAGAGTTGGCATTCGTCGTCCATGGTAAAGTCGTCCATAACGCCCCAGCTATCCTGCTCCTCGGTGGGACCATCAACAAAAGACCGCAGGCTGTACTTCCTTTCAGGAGGGACCTGGTCAGCCTGATAGAAGAAAGATCCCCGCCATCCCTTTGCAGAATCATGTGGTGTAATATAAGGGTATGATTTCCCACTCCGAGGAACAAATGAGACTGATCTGCAGTTGCGAGGGTCTCCATTCGCATCCCGGTTATGGCAGATGTTAAAATATAAGCGGAATAAGTCTCCGTACGGATTGATACCCAGATATCCTTCGCACAGCGCGACGAATCCCGCTATAATTGTGAAGCTATTTGGTGCAATATGGTGTAGCTGTAACCTATAATGCCGGAGTATGCCCTTCAAAAAGTAGGATGGCGGAAGGCTGAAGCCTCGGTCGATGTGAGACTTCAGCATCACGATCTCTTCATCGGAAGGGGTTGGCATTGCTGCACCAGGATCTACCCGCCATCTGGAAATCTCCTTGGCCGCTATCCGTCCCTCCTGCTCCAAGGAAGATAGAGTTCCCTCATCTAGGTTGCAGGGATCCCAGCTGCCTCCCGAAGTCTCGGGTATGGCAGATTCTGTGTCAGATGACCTTGCTGAGCTTTCAGCAGCTTCAGACTTTGAGGCCTGACGAGGCGATTCTAGTTCCATGGTGGCTAGAGGCATGGCAGAAATGATCTCCAAGATCTCGAGCGAGGAAGAGGAGGACGATGCCAGTTTGTGGCGGGAAAAGTCACCGGTGGCGAAGAAATCTCGCGGCGGCTCGTCGGAGATCGTGGAGCTCTCGTGGAGGCGCTGAGGAGAGAGAATGCGTGGGGGGTGAATGAGGTGTGAATCGGCCGGGGGTGAGAGGCCGGGGTATATATAGACCCCGGGCCTCGAGATTCATGCCTGCCATCAGAACCGCTCATCCTGATCACGGAAACCCTAGTTTAGCGACACATGTCCGAGGGTAAAAAAGTAACTTCAGTGAAACAATGCGTGCGTTGTGAATCTTGCCCTAGAAGGAACTACGTGCCGAAAATTACGGTGGATTTCTATGGTATGATCCAACGGATCCCGGAAATCTCGCTAAGTTGAAACTACGTCGCATAATCCGCTATCTACGGTGGATTGAAAGATGAAGAAAGAGGAACATCAAGAACCGCCATCCAGACACAGGGAAGAAGACGAGCTATGGCGGATGGACTTCACCAAAAACAAGGCATGGCGGATGAAAAATGGCGATCTTGAAGTTCCCTGGGGGCTACTGTTGGGGATATACCAAATGGGTATACCAGCAACGTAGTCCTAAACCAGCAAGCCAGGGTGGCCCATCAGGGTGGTATGGCGGATTGCCTATCGGGCGGCCCAGTTGCTGGAGAGATCATGGTGGTACTAGACACAGGAGCTCATGGCGGATCCAAAGACGGGCCCATGGCGGGTTGCCTTGTAGTACACGCATAGGACTTAGTCTAGGACTCCAAGTTGTATCCGCTCCGGTACCACCATGTTGCCCACGCTAGGCGCCTTTATAAGCCGGCATGGAGAAGCCCTTGAGGCACAGCTTAGACATACGGCCAATCGCATAGCGAAACAGCCAATCTCATCATTGTAAACGAGCACTTGTTGCCTTATAGTGAATTATAGCAGCACGTAGGGTCTCGCCACCATTGCGGGATCTGAAGCTGGGTAAACTCGTGCTACCACCGTCCCGGATCGCTCCATCGTGTTCACCCCCTTCCGCAAACCGCCATACACCTACCCCTATGGCAGATCTGTTGACGAAACCACGACATGAGCCCCACCAGGACCACCTCTGAAGCCGCCCCTTCGCCTATAAAGACCCGCCGATGGGAAAAACCAAAATACCCGATCACTTTTCCAGAAACACATCGCGATCCGCTGCCGTCGTCGACCCGAGATCGGGAGGGTCCAGAAGCTCTTCCCGGCACCCTGCCGGAGAGGGGAATTGCCACCGGAGGTCTTCTTCATCACGATGCTTGCCTCCTGCGCGATGAGTGAGTAGTCTACCTTGGACTATGGGTCCATAGCAGTATCTAGATGGTTGTCTTCTCCACCATGTGCTTCATGTTTAGATCTCGTGAGCTGCCTTACATGATTGAGATCACCGTTATGTAATTCTACATGTTGTGTTTGTTGGGATCCGATGAATATTGGTGTTATGATTGAGTTGAAGTACTGAATTTTATCCTAAGTTATCTCTATGTTGTTTATGATCTTGCATGCTCTCCGTTGTTAGGAGCTATCTTGGCCGAGTAGTTGCTAGTGACTCCAAGAGGGGGTATTTATGCTCGATAGTGGGTTCATGCCTCTATTTAATCTGGGGGAGTGACAGAAACCTCTAAGGTTGTAGATGTGCTGTTGCTACTAGGGGAAAACAACATTCATATGCTCGAGGGCATATGCTTTGTTTACATTACACACTTTGCTTAATGCAGTTATCTGTTGTTCGCAACTTAATACTTGTGGAGTTCTCGGATTGATTCGCCACAAGTGGATTATTAGTCATAGATGCAGTTGGATGGCGGTCTATGTATCTTGTTGTAATGCCCAGAGTAAATCTCATAGTGATCCTCTTGACATATCACGTTGTCTTTATTCTATCAATTGCCCAACTGTAATTTGTTTACCCAGCATGTGTTATTTTATCTTATGGAGAGACACCACTAGTGAACTGTGGACCCCGGTCCTATTTCCTTTATATTGCTATCACCTGTTTACTTTACTCGAACTGTTTACTTTACTCGCATACTATTACTATTTTCCACTCGATACGCTCATTCCTTTGTTTACAGCAAACCGGTGAGATTGACAACCTCATCGTAAGTTGGGAGCAAAGTATTTGGTTGTGTTGTGTGCAGGTTCCACGTTGCTACTAGCTGAAGACGCGCTAACTCGTTTGATTGTAAACGGCGCCCTTGTTGGAGTGTCACTAGGCTATCAAGCATCACCTTCAGTCGTTTGGCTTCTTCCCCTTCAGATCGATAAACCTTGGTTTCTTACTGAGGGAAAACCTTGTTGCTATATTCATCATACCTTCCTCTTGGGGTTCCCAACTGGACGGTGCTTTATATCATCAACACCGTGCCGCATCAGCCGCGCACCGACCTGCCCGCATTTTCCCATCAGAAGATTCACCGAGGTTGTGCAGATTCGGAAGGCCGTTGCGGATAGGCGCAAGGCCTTTGACAGCGATGCATCATGCTCCACGAATGGTGAAGGCGTTGCCATCGTCGTCATCTCCTCAAACAAGGAGGAGTGATGTTCTATATTAATATAGCTAGTTGTTTGTATATATATGTATATTAGTATAGCTAGTTGTTTGTATGTATATGTATATTAGTGACAAGGGTATAGATAATAGAGCCCGTTACTTGAGTGCCCCTGAGGCCTGTTAAGCTAGGCCCAAGTGTAATTCTAGTCGAAATACGAGTTCATGTCGTATACCGATGCTGTAATATGTATCGGACCCCTCCCATTCCTTGAGACCTGGCCACCTATATATAGGGGCCAGGAGAGGACGGTAAGGGATAGATTGAAAGCAAGCCAAGTTCACCACCACGCCTACTTTCGATACACACCTTGTTTGACTGATTTTACCTTTGAGTTCATTCGACGCCCTACTTCCCCAATCCTAAGTCCTTCATCTAGGACATTTGTCAAGTTAAACCTCGTCAATTGGCGCCGACAGTGGGGACGAAGGGCGTTGGAATCATGAATTCGATGGCTTTTTTGCTTTTAGCCAACAACAGTCGAGAAGTCGATGAAAATCAGAAGATGGAGTTGACGATCGGAAGTCTGAGTTTCTACATCGGACCTTCGGGTTCGACTCACCTTTCAGATCCAGCGAAATCGGGTCCGTCGGCAAGCAAAATCAAGACAATCACAATGTCTAGATCATCTATGGGCTCTTCCAGCGAGGTAAACTCGCTGGTCAGCTTCGCAGCAACAGAAAATACTCAAAAGAAAATCGAAGAATTCAACAGAACTCGGGAAGAACCCGACATAGAAGGAACAGTGGACATATCATACGATAGTCAAAGGGACTTCGCCACCGGAAGCAGTGGCGTCTCCAGAAGCATACATCAATTATGTGTCATTATCACCGAAGCAGTAGAAGAGAACAATCACGCAGATAATGCAGAAATCGACGCGCAAGTCGACAACTCAAGGAGCAACGGCAAGAAGGAGAAAAAAAATCCACGTCTCCACCGGGGAGTGGAGAATCATCATGTCAGCCATCAATCACGGCATGGAAGTACCCACCAATTCAAGAAAAGAAGTTCTGATGGGGTATCAATACGCACTGCATCAACGCAGAAAGAAAATGAGGGAGGAAAAAGATGAGTTCAGGAGAAGTCAAGAAAACAACAGTGTGTCAAGTGGAGCATATTGGGACAAATACAGTGATGCATCAGAGTCCAGCAGAGAAAGGCACAGAGACCCGAAGCACAGCAGGAGGACAACAGCATGGGCAAGAGAAGAAAGCCGCATAAAAAGTATAAGTGAACATCCATCAGATGATGAGGAGGATTTTGTGCAAGAAACGCCAGAGGTAGCAATAGTAGCAGCACAAGCGTATCTACTAACTACGCAACCAGAGCCTGGAGATCCGCGGGAGCACATGCATCAAGCCGCAATAAGAAGCCTCGGGTTGGTAGAGGACAGGCTAAGGAAACACCCTCCAGAGAAAAAGGCGACCTACCATAAGGAGAAGCGAAAGGAAAGTTTTAAGCGCCAACCCTCACAAAGCAAAGCAAGCGAGTCATCAGGCGACGAAAAGCGTAAGGCACGGAAGGAGGACGCAAGCAATATCATAGCACAAGCAAGAGTAAACAATGCGCGCTACGCGTGGAAAGAAGAAAATTATGAAGACGATGAAAAAGAGATGGGCGCGCTATGCTTTACCCGAAGGGTTCGTAGAATGCGGGTACCCAAAGGATTCAAGCTGCCACACAATCAGCAAAAGTATGATGGATCACAAGAACCCACACTATGGTTATCAGACTACCTGCAAGCAGTACAAATACTCGGAGGAACGAGAGCAACGGCGATGCAAAGTCTGCAGTTACACCTCACCGGCGCAGCGCGGTCCTGGTTAAATACTCTACCCAACGATTCCATCGGGAGTTGGGGAGAACTAGAGAGCCAATTCACAAGACATTTTTGATCAACATATAAACACCCAGCATCACTAGAAGAAATCAAGTCATGCGTACAGAGGAAAGATGAAACTCTGCGCTCTTACATACATCGGTGGAGTATAATCAAAAACTATGCAGAAGATGTCTCCGACGAGCGGGCAGTAGATGCCTTTTCAGCTGGCCTTTGCTGTTTGGACCTCGTGGAAGAGTTAGGGAGAACAAAGCCTAGGACAGTATCGGAATTAATGGAAGTAGCCAATAGATTCGCCGATGGAGAGGATGCATATAACAATAAAAGGGGACATTCACCAGAAGTCGACAGAGCAAGCAGGCAAAGGTGAAGGTACCGCAATGAAGATAGCCATGCAAGGCGAAATTAGATAGCCGCAGGATATGAAAGAAGGGACGAGGAAGGCTATGAAAGTAGGGAGTTTCAAGGAAGAGGCAATCGTGGAGTAGAAAAGCCAAAGTACTCCGGCCCGTTGGCGGATGACATGCTCCATGGCCCCTATCGCATCCACTATGCGTACTTAGATGGGAAGAGAGTTTCTAATCACCAGATGAAGGATTGCAGAACATTCTTAAGGTTGCAAAGTGCTCTGGACCCAAACCAAGGAGCACGCCAGGGAGGAAAGAGTACAACTCAAGGATACCAAATACAACGTCTAGCAAAGCATCTGGAATCAAAAGTATATATATCTACAATGATCCAACCGGTGCCAAAATCCAAGATAGAACAGAAGAGCATATCCAGACAAGTAAATCTAGCAATATCATCACCACCAGCCACAACAGAGTACTTGAAATGGTCCGATCAACCAGTCAGGTTCAGCAGAGCAGACCACCCAAGGAAAGTACCAAGGCCAGGGCACGCGCCAATGGTATTGAAAGCACAAATAGGGGGATACGATGTTGGGCGAGTATTCATGGATGCAGGAAGTGGCATAAACTTAGTATACGCAAGAACCCTGAAGGCAATGTGCATCTCATTGGAAAGTCTAAAGCCGACAGATTGCTCTTTCCACAGAATAGTACCGGGAGGCACAAACTACCCCCTCGGGAGAATAGAACTCGACATTTGCTTTGACAATAGCAGTAATTATCGCAGAGAAAAGTTAGAGTTCGAAGTCATGGACTGGCCCTCACAGTATCACGCAATCCTAGGGCGCCCAGCATTTCCAAAATTTATGGCATTTCCTCATTACGCATGTCTAACACTCAAAATTCCAAGACCTAAAGGGACAATCATGGTACTAGGCAGCTTTGAAGTATCCAGCACTTGTGACAAAGAATTTAACAGGATGGCGCAAACTTTCGGCATGACAGCCGAATACGCAAGGCTGAAGGGCGAAACTGACCACAATGTGTTACCCGATGTCAGACGATCCCCGCTAGATCAGGCTTTCGACGCAACCCAAGACTCGAAGAAAATCCAGGTCCACCCTACGGACCCGAACAAAACCACCTCCATAGCAGTAAACCTAGACCCCGCATAGGAAAGCGCGCTCGTCGAGTTCCTCCATGAGCGCTGGGAAATCTTTGCCTGGTGTCCTTCAGACATGCCAGGAGTTCCCAGGGAACTCGTCGAGCACGCACTAAATATGGATCCTAAAGCAAGGCCAGTCAAGCAACCGCTGCGACGATTTGACAAACCCAAAAGGAAAGCAATAGCATCCGAGCTACACAGGCTAGAAAATGCAGGATTCATCCGAGAAATCAAAGCATCAACCTGGGTATCCAATCTAGTCATCGTCCCCAAGAAAAATACAGACGTACAAAGAGTGTGTGTCGACTACACATCTCTCAACAAACACTGTCCAAAGGATCCCTTTCCTCTACCTCGCATTGATCAGATAATAGACTCAACAGCAGGGTGCGCAAGGCTTTCCTTCCTGGACGCATATTCTGGTTACAACCAGATCAAATTGAAGAAAGAGGATGAGGAAAAAACATCTTTTATCACACCATACGGCGTGTTCTGCTATCAAGTCATGCCTTTTGGCCTAAAAAATGCGGGAGCAACCTACCAGCGGATGATGCAAAACTGCCTCGGAAGTCAAATAGGATGCAACATTCAAGTCTATATCGATGACGTGGTCATCACCACAAGAAAAGAAGAGTCCTTAATTAGTGATTTGGCAGAAACCTTCGACAACCTAAATAGGTACAAGCTCAAGCTTAACCCAACAAAATGTTCTTTTGGCGTATCAGCAGGGCAACTTCTGGGATTCCTGGTGTCAGTAAGAGGTATCGAAGCAAACCCAGAGAAGATCCAAGCAATATTAACAATGGGGAAACCAGCAAAGCTGCACGACGTACAGAAACTCGCAGGGCGCGTCGCGGCACTAAGTCGGTTCGTCGCACGATTGGGGGAAAAAGCGCTTCCTTTCTATGCACTCATGAAAAAATCAGACGATAAATTCAAGTGGACACAAGAAGCAGATACAACTTTTGCACAACTGAAAAAAGTGCTCTCCACACCGCCGGTGTTGGTCGCACCAAATGAAAAAGAGCTGCTACTACTGTATATTGCAGCAACACATCAAGTGGTAAGCACAGTATTAGTAGTCGAAAGAAGCGAAGAGGGAAAAGCCCATGGAGTCCAGAGGGCAGTATATTTCCTTAGCGAAGTACTATCTCCAACAAAGCAGAGGTACCCGCACTATCAAAAGCTTGCATACAACATATTCACAACAGCACGAAAGCTACAGAAATATTTTGCGGTGCATCCAATCATAGTGGTTAACGAAGCCCCACTATCCAATATATTGAATAACCCTGCAGCAACAGGACGTATCTCCCTATGGGGAATCGAATTATCACCCCTGGACATCACGTACGAAAAATGAAAGGCAATCAAATCCCAAGTGTTACCGGATTTCACAGCAGAGTGGCTAGAGCTACAAAACACAGGACCACCAGACCTATCAAGTGTATGGACAATGTACTTCGACGGATCAAAAAGAGTCCAAGGCGCAGGAGCAGGAGTATTCCTGATATCACCGCAAGGCGACAAATTAAAGTATGTATTAAGGATGAGTTTTCCGCAAGCTTCTAATAATGAGGCCGAATACGAGGCTCTGCTCCACGGAATGAAAATGGCCAAAGCATGCGGAGCAACTCGACTGAAAATATTTGGGGACTCGAATCTCGTCGTCCAGCAAGTGATGAACCGGTGTGACGCCATTAGTGACAACATGACAGCATACAGAAACTTATACTACTATCTAGAGGGAACATTCGATGGATGCAAAGTTTTGCATGTTAGCAGGGCCAGCAACGAGGAAGCCAACAATTTAGCAAATACTGGGTCCCAATGCCTGCCTATACCGCCAGGAGTCTTTTGGGAAGAAATCATAGAGAGACCAATAAAGCATAACAAAACTTCGACTACAAGAGAACCAGGCCAGCACCCAACAACAGGCTCGGGGGCTGGCAAGCCTGGCACTGGAGGCACAGCAGAACCAGAGGAAGTTATGATGATCGAAGAAACCTGGATGCAGCCATACTTGGCATACATAATAAACAAAGCACTGCCCGAAGACACAGTAGAGGCAAAAAGGATAATACGATGATCCAAGGCTTTCGTCATGTTGCAAGAGAAACTATACAAGAAAAGTATAACTGACATTTTATAGAGATGCATCACCCCTCAAGAAGGGCAAGACATATTAAAAGATATCCACGCAGGAGTGTGTGGGCATCACGCTAGCAACAGAGCTATTGCAGCTAAAGCTTTTCGTGCAGGATTCTACTGGTTAACGGCCCTTGAAGATGCAAAAGAGATAGTCAGAAGGTGTGAAGCATGTCAATGATTTGCATCCCGACCACACGCACTAGCAGCAGAGCTACAGCCGATACCATTATCCTGGCCCTTTGCACAATGGGGTCTCGACATGGTAGGAAAATTACACAAATCTTGGCCAGGAGGTCATGTCTACATGTTGGTGGCAGTAGACAAGTTCACTAAATGGGTAGAAGTAGTCCCGGTAACAACCCAAGATTGTACAGCAGCAATCAACTTCATCAAGTCTATAGTATTTCACTTCGGAGTACCGCACAGCATCATCACATACAATGGAACAAACTTTACATCGAAAGAGTTCAAAAGCTACTGCGAGAGTATGGGAATCAAACTGAAATTCGCGTCTGTAGCACATCCAAAGACAAATGGACAAGTCAAGAAAGCCAATGGCTTAATATGTAACGGGATAAAAAAGAGGCTATTAGCCCCACTAGAAAAATCCAAACACGCCTGGGTAGACGAGCTACCCTTCGTACTTTGGAGTCTTAGAACTATGCCTAATGCGGCTACCCAAGAAACCTCCTTTTTCCTGGTCCATGGTGCAGAGGCTGTGCTTCCAGTCGAAATCACCCATGAAGCCCCAAGAATTGTGGCCTACGACGAAACAACTTCTACAGAAGCACTTCAAGACGATGTTGATGCTCTCGATGAAGCAAGAGACATAGCACTTGCCAGAGCTACGCAATACCAGCAAAGTCTACGAAACTACCATAGTAGTTGAGTTCGCCCATGTTCTTTCGTGGTAAGAGATTTAGTCTTACGACTCAAACAAGATGGTCATGGCAAATTAGAGTCCCCATGGGTGGGACCGTACATTGTGACAGAAGTAATACTAGGAGGAGCTTATCGACTACAAGACAAGAAAACAGGGACAGACGAGAGCAACCCGTGGAATGCAGAGCAGCTATGAAGGTTCTATGCGTAGAAGGAGTATGGTGACAGGAACTTTCGAGTTTTGACCCTCCGAACCCAGAACATGAGGCCACGGGTCGGTTCTTTGGGCCAACTCGACAATATGTATAGCATGTTTCTATTTTCCACTCGGGGGCTCCGACCCTCGAGTCGTATGAAAGAAAGTATGAAATTATCGAGATCTCGTATTCATGATTATTCGCGAATTCTTACAAGGTTGTTCATAACCCGATATTTGACAAAAAGCAAGCAAAGTTCAAGGCAACTCGCTGGTAAATTAAAGCATACCTCGGAACACTGATTAGTTCCCATGGTCTATTAATAGATAAACAAGGTGGCACAAAATAAAGTTCATCACGAGTACTTATTACATGAAACACGCAAAGGGAGAACTAGAACAAAAGATTACATCAAAGGAGCATCTTCTGAAACTGTACTTCAGCCTTGTACTCCTTCTGGCACTGAGTACCATCATAGATCTTCACATCAAACTTTGACGTACCGCAGTGGACGTCGAAGATCATGAAAAACCCTTGGTGGAGGTCATGATCTTCCGCAAACTGGGACCAGCCACCCCTGGAGTACATCTCACCACATCCATCGTACCATACCTCCACTTCATAGGGAGTCCCTCCTCCAAAATGTTCGTGAAGAATTGCTTCACGCAGTTCCCACCCATCCATGAACTTGGTAAATTTCAGCGACACCCGCTGAATCTCATGGCATTGAGCGCTAGCGATGCGGAAGAAGGAGTAAATTTTGGGAGGAGGAGGAGGAGGAGGAGAAGCATTATGCGGAGCAGCGCTAGGACCTGGAGCAGCAGCAGATACCTTGGGCTTGTTCTTACTGCCCACAGGGCGGCCAGGGCGCCGTTTCATGGATACGGACGACGAGGCCACCATAGAGGGGTCTTTGGATTTGTTCTTACTGCCACGAGGGGGGCCGCGACCCCGTTTCTCCATCTGCGCACCGACGTTTAGGTGCGCACCACAAGCATCCGCCATGGAGGATAAGTGCTTGGTGAGAAAACCCTAGATGAGATGCGGGAGACGAAGACGATGTGGCGGAGGAAGTTGGTAATGAAGGAGTTAGGGTTTTTCCCTATCCAACGTTCTTTATTTATAAGTAAACTTTCATGGGCCTCAGCAAGTTAAAGCTCCAAATAAATCTACGGGCTTTTATATTTTGCCCCGAGCAGAAAATAAGACAGCGACAGCATATCAAGGACAAGGAAAAGACACGGGTATAGTTATAAGGAGACAAGCGCAATGTGGAAGAACACTGTAGAAGTATGTCAAAGAGCACAACGCACCTCGTCATGGACTTGGGGGCTCCTATCACCAGAAGAGAGGGAAGAGTATCTAAGCACAATCATGCCAAAACTACCGCAGGAGAAAATTTACTGGCGACAGTATGTATATTTTGAGCCTATTGATACGTCTCAAACGTATCTATAATTTTTGATGCTCCATGCTTGTTTATACACCATTTGCTTTGAGTTTTGTTACACTTCGTGGCGTTTTTATGCATTTTCCGGAACTAACCTATTAACAAGATGCCACAGTGCCAGTTCCCTGTTTTCTACAGTTTTTGTGTTTCAAAAAAGTTACACAGGAAATATTCTCGGAATTGGACGAAACAAAAGCCGAACCTCCTATTTTTACCGAAGCTTCGCGAAGACCGAAGATGAGACAGAGCGGGGCAGCGAGCCAGGCTCACCACCAGGGGGCGCGGCCCAGGCCCTGGCCGCGCCGCCCTGTGGTGAGGCCAGCTGGCCCCACCTTTGACAATGCTCTTTCGCCTATAAGTTCCCCCCAACGGGAAAAACCAAGGGGATAGATTTCTTTTTCACGAAACATACTGCAAGACGCCACCGTCGCGAGATTGGGAGGATCCAGGAGTTCTTCCCGGCACCCTGCCGGAGAGGGAAATCCCTGCCGGAGGCCTTTGATACGTCTCTAACGTATCTATAATTTTTGATGCTCCATGCTTGTTTTTACACCATTTGCTTAGTGTTTTGTTACACTTCATGGCATTTTTATGCATTTTCCGGAACTAACCTATTAACGAGATGCCACAGTGCCAATTCCCTGTTTTCTGCTCTTTTTGTGTTTCAAAAAAGTTACATAGGAAATATTCTTGGAATTGGACAAAACAAAAGCCAAACATCCAGAAATTCACCGAAGCTTCCAGAGAACCGAAGAGGAGACGGAGTGGGGCCATGAGGGGCCCACACAACAGGGCAGCACGGCCCAGGGCTAGGCTGTGCCCCCTATGTGTGTGGCCGCCTCGGTCCACTTCTGACAATGCCCCTTCGTCTATAAAGACCCCCCGATGGGAAAAACCTAAATATCCGATCACTTTTCCAGAAACATATCGTGATCCACCGCCGTCGTCGACCTGAGATCGGGAGGGTCTAGAAGCTCTTCCCGGCACCCTGCCGGAGAGGGGAATCGCCACCGGAGGTCTTCTTCATCGCCATGCTTGCCTCCGGCGCGATGAGTGAGTAGTCTACCTTGGACTATGGGTCCATAGCAGTAGCTAGATGGTTGTCTTCTCCACCATGTGCTTCATGTTTAGATCTCGTGAGCTGCCTTACATGATCGAGATCACCGTTATGTAATTCTACATGTTGTGTTTGTTGGGATCCGATGAATATTGTTGTTATGATTGAGTTGATGTGCTGAATATTATCTTATGTTATCTCTATGTTGTTTATGATCTTGCATGCTCTCCGTTGTTAGTAGCTATCTTGGCCGAGTAGTTGCTAGTGACTCCAAGAGGGGGTATTTATGCTCGATAGTGGGTTCATGCCTCTATTTAATTTGGGGGAGTGACAGAAACCTTTAAGGTTGTAGATGTGATGTTACCACTAGGGAGAAAACAACATTCATATGTCCAAGGGCATATGCTTTGTTTACATTACACACTTTGCTTAATGCAGTTATCTGTTGTTCGCAACTTAATACTTGTGGAGTTCTCGGATTGATTCGCCATAAGTGGATTATTAGTCATAGATGCAGTTGGATGGCGGTCTATGTATCTTGTTGTAATGCCCAGAGTAAATCTCATAGTGATCCTCTCGACATATCACGTTGTCTTTATTCTATCAATTGCCCAACTGTAATTTGTTTACCCAGCATGTGTTATTTTATCTTATGGAGAGACACCACTAGTGAACTGTGGACCCCGGGCCTATTTCCATTATATTGCTATCACCTGTTTACTTTACTCGCACTGTTTACTTTACTCGCATATTACTATTGCTTTCCACTCGATACGCTCATACCCATTGTTTCAAGCAAACCGGTGAGATTGACAACCTCATCGTAAGTTGGGAACAAAGTACTTGGTTGTGTTGTGTGCAGGTTCCGCGTTGCTACTAGTTGAAGACGCGCTAACTCGTTATATTGTTAACGGCGCCCTTGTTGGAGTGTTAGTAGGCTAGCAAGCATCACCTTATGGAGTTTGGCTTTTTCCTGGACTGACAAACCTTGGTTTCTTACTGAGGAAAATTTGCTACTGTACTCATCATACCTTCCTCTTGGGGTTCCCAACTAGGTGGTTATCTGCCCGCATCAAGCATAATTTTCTGGCGCCGTTGCCGGGGAAAAAGAAGACTTCTGCAAGGGGAGTTTTGCACGCACATCCTTTACTTTGTTTTAAGTTTTGCTTTACTTTATTTTTACTTGCATCGTTTTATCAAAAATACAAAAAAATTAGTTTCCTTATAGTTGCTTTTACTTGTCTGCTTTTAGTTTTGCTAGATTGGCTACTCCTGAAAACACCAGGTTGTGTGATTTTACTAGCACTAATAATAGTGATTTTATCTGCACTCCTATTGCGCCACCTGCTCCTGCTGCAAATTTTTATGAGATTAAGCCTGCTTTGTTGAACCTTGTTATGAAAGAGCAATTTTCTGGTGCTAGTACTGATGATGCTGTAGCTCATCTCAATAATTTTGTTGAGCTATGTGAGATGCAGAAATACAAGGATGTAGAGAGTAATATTATTAAGCTTAAGTTGTTTCCTTTTTTTTTGAGAGGAAAAGCTAAGGATTGGTTGCTGTCTTTGCCTAAAAATAGTATTGATTCATGGGCTAAGTGTAAGGATGCTTTTATTGGTAGATACTATCCTCCTGCTAAGATTATAGCTTTGCATAGCAATATTATGAAGTTTAGCCAGTTTGATAATTAACATGTTGCTCAGGCTTGGGAAAGAATGAAATCTATGATATAGAATTGCCCCACTCATAGACTGACTACTTGGATGATTGTCCAAACTTTTTATGCAGGACTGAATTTTTCTTCAAGGAACCTATTGGATTCAGCTGCTGGAGGCACTTTTATGTCCCTTACCTTGGGCGCCGCAATGAAGCTTCTCGACAATATGATGCTAAATTACTCTAAATGACACACCGAGAGAGCTCCACAAGGTAAGAAGGTAAATTCTGTTGAGGAAACCTCTTCCTTGAGTGATAAGATTGATGCTATAATGCTTATGCTTTCTAATGATAGGACTCATGTTGATCCTAATAATGTTCCTTTAGCCTCTTTGGTTGCTCAAGAAGAGCATGTTGATGTAAACTTCATTAGAAATAATAATTTTAACAACAATCCTTATAGGAACAATTTTGCTAGTAACAATTATAGGCCGTATCCTTCTACTAATGGTAATGGTTATGGTAACTCTTATGGTAATTCCTCCAACAACACTAGGGTCGCGCCCTCCGATCTTGAGGTAATGCTCAAGGACTTCATCGGTAAGCAAACTTCTTTTAACAAGTCTATTGAGGAAAAATTAGGCAAAATTGATATTCTTGCTTCTAAAGTTGATAGCCTTGTTCATGATGTTGAACTTCTGAAATTAAAAGTGTTGCCTAATGATGTGAAGGAGAACAATCCTTTTGCCACTGCTAATGCTATCCAAGTTAGAATTGATGAAAATGTTAGGATGCTAGCAGAATTGCATGCCAGGTGGGAAAGAAAAGATGAGATGGCTAGAAAGATGAAGGTATATACCATTACTACCTCTAATGATGTTGTTCCAAATGATAGCAATCCTCTTACATTGATTGGTGTAGAGAAATCTCCCACTCCTTGTGTTAAAAAGCCTAAAACTGCCAAAACTTTTTCTCAAAAGAGTGCTGAAATTTTTCGGAGTGTGGGAGATGATAGCTCTATTTCCTTTAATGATTTTGATGTTGATGGCTGCAATATATCTGAAGTTATTTTGTTCTTACAAAATCTTGCTTTGACTCCCAATGCTAGTTCTTTAAATGTTGCTTTTACTAAGCATATTACCAATGCTCTTATGAAAATTAGGGATGAAAAGTTGAAGCAAAAAGCCTCTATTCCCAAGAAGTTAGAAGATGGTTGGGAACCCATCATTGATATACATGTTAATGGTTTTGATTGCCATGCTTTATGTGATCTAGGTGCTAGTATTTCTATCATGCCTAGAAAAATTTATGACATGCTTGATTTACCACCGCTTGAAAAGTGTTATTATGATGTTCCTATTGTTGATGTTGCTAAGAAGAAACCTTTGGGAAGGATTAATGATGTTCTTATTATGGTTAACAATAACCTTGTTCCCATTGATTTTCTTGTCATGGATGTTGAATGCAATGCTTCATGTCCTATTATTTTGGGAAGACCCTTTCTTCGAACTGTAGGTGCCATCATTGATATGAGGGAAGGCACTATCAAATATCAATTCCCACTCAAGAAGGTATGGAACACTTCCCTAGGAAGAGGAAGAAATTACTTTTTGATTCTATTCTTAGAGCAAATTATGAGCTTGATGCTTCATCACTTGATATTACTTGATTCGCACTTTCTGCGCCTAGCTCAAAGGCGTTAAAGAAAAGCACTCTTGGGAGATAACCCAATGTTTTTACTTTCAGTTATTTTTTTTATTTGAGTCTTGGAAGTTATTACTACTGTAATAACCACTCCTTATCCTTTTTATTTCGTTTTTGTGCCAAGAGAAGCCTCTAATTTGAGTGAGGTAAGATTTGGGGATGTTGCTGTCATGAAACAGATTTCGGTGCTGCACCGTAAAAATTCGTGAAAATTCTCAGAACATCTTTTGGACCTGCGATTTCTTTTGCATATGCCCCAGTTTATATCAAAACTTTCATTAGTTTAACACTTTTTTATTTGAGCAACAGAAAACCCTCTAAAAATTCGACCTTGGTCAGCTGTTCTGTTTTGACAGATTTCTGCCATTATTTGTGTTTGCCACTCGATCGCTTTCTTTTTGAGTTCTTTTGATCACGGAACTTTTGGGGAAGTTGCTACAGTAGTATATGATTTATATGTGGTGGTTTTGAGTTGAAACCTGAAGCAAAAAGGGTTGATTCATTATTATGCTTACACTAATGTTGCTAATAGAATTATGTTTAGTTTATATGAAGGAAGTTTTCAAGTGTACGGATCGGAGAATGATGAGATGAGTTGAAGAATGGACAAAAGCTCAAGCTTGGGGATGCCCACACACCCCAAAAAATATTCAAGAAGTACAAGCGTCAAAGCTTGGGGATGCCCACGAGGCACCCCTTCTTCATCGGCAAAAATCAGGTCACCTTTCAACACACTATATTTTTATTGCTTCATGCACTATGCATTTTTCTTGGAGCGTCAGTTTTTTTTAGTTTTCAGTTTTGTTTAGTTTTGTTTTCTGCAATAAATGGTTGGACCCCAACAAATTCCTTTTGGAGAAGTTGCCTTGCTTTTCATTTGCCAAGAACACTCCGTTTTTCACTCTTATCGTTTCAACGAGTGTTCTCTTTTTCTGCTACTGCGTTTAGCTTTCGATTTTCGCCTTGATTTGTGTTCAGATCTTGTTATATCTTTGCATCAAGGTGTATTTTTTCCTCTGGTCCATGTTGGTTTTCATCGAAAGAGTTGTTTCAAAAAAGGTTTGAATGGTGTTGGAAAAGAGAAAAAGCTTTATGCAAAAAAGTGGTACAAGAAGGAGCTTGTGTAGACTGCGGCTTAGGCTTTTGCATGTCGTGCTTGATGTCTTTTTGATAGTATGCTTAGTGGTTTTGCTGTAGCATGACTTGTCTCAAATTACTAAGATTGCTTAATGAGCCTTTGAAAAAATCATGCGTTGTTTTAATTATTTGGAAGCATTATTTTGGTTTTCTCCTTGATGCTTTATTTGGTTTGACTTGGCGCATGCTCACACATGTTAGACTCATATAAAGTCGCCATAAGCCTCTATGATCATTTAGTTTTTGACTTTTGATGCCATCTTATGCTTCTTTTAATGTCGCTTTGTCGCTTTGCATGATTATGGTCGTTATTGCTCTCTTAGTTGGTCGCTCCCAGTCTTTTGCTAGCCATCATTTTGTACTGAGTATGAGCTCTACTCGTGCATCCAACTCCTAAAAACCAAGTTTGCCATTGTGTCCACCATACATACCTATTACAATTTGCTATTCCAAAGTACATTTGACTTGCTTTTATCTATCCTTCAAATTAAACTCTTTTTGGTGTTATGCGAAAATTGGTCAGTAAAGCTCTCACGAACCTGATGGCACACTTTAATTTTCTCACTTTAAAAATTTGACATTGTGGCTCTCTTATGTTGAGTTGTTATGCTTGCAAGTTGTAAGTTGAAAATTAGCTCAGCCATGCCGTCATGGGGCCAGCTTTCAACATTGCACTATCTTTCATTTGAGTTGATATCGTGATCTTTTGTTTATGGATACTCGCGATGTGAAATAAGTTGGGAATCTTGCGGGATCATGGAGTTTTTATATGTGTTAGGGAAACGTCTGGGCCACTAATCTAAGCCATGCATTATTCATGGTGGAAATTTACAGCATGCCCATAGTGGACATTCGACAACACATCTCACAATAAAAAGCTATACCAATGCTAAATAAAAAAGATGTCGAGGTGTTCATTGTCTGTTTGTCTTGTCATTTTGATGTGGGCTTGTTCCATGTCATCCGGCAGGAGGTACCCCATTGGCGGTTCTCGATGACAAGAGCTTGCTTGGGACTCTAAGTCGAGTAGCATGAGGTTTGGGTATTTGTACTTCACGGGACACTAGGTTTTCAACTTATGATTTGTCAAGCATATGCTTCATAATTGTACTCGCATTAACTTTAACCATTCAAGATGCCTATGACGGGGGCAATGAGAGCTCAAAGCTAGTAAGTACCATAATTTTTGAAGGTTTATAAAACTTGCAATCACTGCTTCCCTCCGTGAAGGGCCTTTTTTTACTTTTTATGTTGAGTCTCCACCTTCTATCTTTATGCACCGTCTAAGAGAGCATAGTTGTCATTCTGAGTATAATGTGCATTGTCCCAAAGTTTTCATTGATTGTTTCATTATGTTGGTTTCACTTGTTCTTAAATTATTTGTATCTAGTCGCCCTCTTAAACTTGAAGGTGTCCTATGCATTTATGTTTTGCTCTCTCATGAAGGACAAGCTGAAAACCATTTGTATGTTTTTCCATATGATTTGAACACACGTTTGAGTTTCATTGTTTCATTTTCACGATCTTTCATTTGTGTTCTTTTTCATGTTATAACATGGTTGCTAAGTTTCTTCTATCAAGATTATGTCTTTCATGCCCATGTTATAAGTTCTTTTGATCCCAGCGCACAACGCTTACATATATGATCAAGATTGTGTAGGTGCATGTCACCTCAAAAATTATTTCTTTTGTTATCACTTACCTACTCGAGGATGATCAGGAGTTAAGCTTGGGGATGCTGATATGTCTCTAACGTATCTATAATTTTTGATGCTCCATGCTTGTTTTTACACCATTTGCTTAGTGTTTTGTTACACTTCGTAGCATTTTTATGCATTTTCCGGAACTAACCTATTAACGAGATGCCACAGTGCCAGTTCCCTATTTTCTGCTGTTTTTGTATTTCAGAAAAGTTACACGGGAAATATTCTCGGAATTGGACGAAACAAAAGCCAAATATCCAAAAATTCACCGAAGCTTACAGAGAACCGAAGAGGAGACGGAGTGGGGCCACGAGGGGCCCACACAACAGGGCGGCCAGGCCCAGGGCTAGGCAGCGCCCCCTATGTGTGTGGCCGCCTCGGTCCACTTCTGACGATGCCCCTTCGCCTATAAAGACCCCCCGACGGGAAAAACCTAAATACCCGATCACTTTTCCAGAAACATATCACGATCCGCCGCCGTCGTCGACCCGAGATCGGGACGGTCTAGAAGCTCTTCCCAGCACCCTGCCAGAGAGGGGAATCACCACCGGAGGTCTTCTTCATCGCCATGCTTGCCTCCGGCGCGATGAGTGAGTAGTCTACCTTGGACTATGGGTCCATAGCAATAGCTAGATGGTTGTCTTCTCCACCATGTGCTTCATGTTTAGATCTCGTGAGCTGCCTTACATGATCGAGATCACTGTTATGTAATTCTACATGTTGTGTTTGTTGGGATCCAATGAATATTGGTGTTATGATTGAGTTGATGTGTTGAATATTATCTTATGTTATCTCTTTGTTGTTTATGATCTTGCATGCTCTCCGTTGTTAGTAGCTATCTTGGCCGAGTAGTTGCTAGTGACTCTAAGAGGGGCTATTTATGCTCGATAGTGGGTTCATGCCTCTATTTAATCTGGGGGAGTGACAGAAACCTCTAAGGTTGTAGATGTGCTGTTGCCACTAGGGAGAAAACAACATTCATATGTCCAAGGGCATATGCTTTGTTTACATTACACACTTTGCTTAATGCAGTTATCTGTTGTTCGCAACTTAATACTTATGGAGTTCTCGGATTGATTCGCCACAAGTGGATTATTATTCATAGATGCAGTTGGATGGCGGTCTATGTATCTTGTTGTAATGCCAGAGTAAATCTCATAGTGATCCTCTCGACATATCATGTTGTCTTTATTCTATCAATTGCCCAACTGTAATTTGTTTACCCAGTATGTGTTATTTTATCTTATGGAGAGACACCACTAGTGAACTGTGGACCCCGGCCCTATTTCCATTATATTGCTATCACCTGTTTACTTTACTCGCACTGTTTACTTTACTCGCATATTACTATTGCTTTCCACTCGATACGCTCATACCCTTTGTTTCAAGCAAACCGGTGAGATTGACAACCTCATCGTAAGTTGGGAACAAAGTACTTGGTTGTGTTGTGTACAGGTTCCGCGTTGCTACTAGTTGAAGACGCGCTAACTCGTTATATCGTTAACGGTGCCCTTGTTGGAGTGTTAGTAGGCTAGCAAGCATCACTGACGAGGTTCTACCCCGGCAATACCCATGTTTTCGGGCTTTCGATTCATGGAGCGCTTTGGGGGATCCAGCGAACTCGACAGTGATCAGACGAAAGCAGAGGGACACAGGATTTTACCTAGGTTCGGCCCCCTTAGTCGGGAACGACCTACGTCCTGCTTGTCTGACTTTATTCGATGGGGTGGTTACAGTAGAGGTGTTACAATGGTGGCGTAGATTGGATCTATCCAAAGACATAGAGCTCTAAAGTTTCGAGCGCTTCGGCGTGAGGTGGTGGAAAAAGTGTCTCTGGTTTCGGGACCTCCCTCCCAGCCTTTTATATGTGAAGGCTGGGTCTCAGGATTGTCGCTCAAGCAAAGTACAGATAAGATCGGATTCAAACAAACCCTATTCGAAGGCTAATCCAACTTGGACTCTTCGAAGCTTTGCTTGTACGCTAAGTATTGCTCCTGGGCCACACTAGGCCGCTATCTTCATGGGCCTTATGATCTTTTTGACAGAGACTCCTCCTGGGCCGAAAACCAGGTAGGCGAATATCGAGGACCCATTTGTCATTCCTTTGTCAGTAGCCCCCGAGTGCCTGGGATAGTCGAAGACTATGGCAGGGACTCTAACCCGAAAGCCTTCTTGATTGCACAAATGTATTCGCCTTACCTGAGAAATCACAAAAGCATAGAGAGTATACAAATGATGCACCTAATAGATGCAAATAATTCGAGTAGTGCTCATTCTGAGCCTCGAAAATGCTTAGCTTGGTTTGTAGGGGGATAGGCATAACCGGCCTGAGACTCACGCCGGGTCTCAGTTAATTGCATAGCCGCAAAAACATTCGGTTAGCTTACTCAGATTCGAGTCCCCCGACTCGAACCCGCGTGGGCTGGCGCTACCTCGACCCGAGCCACGTTGGACTTACCAGGTCAAAGCCCAGTTCATTGTGAGGCACCTGATGCGTCCATCGGTGCAAACTTCATACCGTAGGTATGGACAATTTCTCGGCAGAGCGCGCTTGATATGAATACCAGGCCATCTGGTGTTGCAAACCGTGGACTTACCTTCGTATTTGACATACGGCATCCGGACTGGTATATTGCCACCAAGTCTCGGGCATTTTGAGTGTATGCATAAGTATAGAATTGGACTCAGGGAGCTAAGGGCACCCCCAAATCGTAACTGAGGCGCTGCTGGCCCTGAATCCAAAATAACTTGGGGACTGAAGCCCGCAATTAGATGCAGTGTTGATCGTGATTGCACAAACTGATGGAATCATTATTCGAATGAACTTGCGGCACTGCAGGCTAGACTAGAGAAATGGTCAGAGATTTGCTGACCATAACTCAGATAATGAGAGGGCGTTGCCAGCCAAGAGATGATTCGGGGAGTTAAAATCCACCACTCGAAGATCGAAAGATCGACACTATTAATTCGAGGGGCATGAGAGCACTGCTAGCCCATGATAGAAAGTTCGAGGATGAAAATCCAAGACTTGAATATCAAAACCATATCAATTAAAGCAAAAAAGATCCTTTCGAATAGTCCAAAGGTCCCACTCGAAAGGCTCCCAGGCCTATTAAACTGAGGCCGCAAGCAAAGCACAAAACCGATCGAAAGGCGATGTTTGCATCCAAATAACACGAGGAAAGCAAAAGACCCTCGGGAAACACCCAACACCAAGGAAACCTGGCTTTTGAAAGTACATACCTCGAAAACATAAAAGCTCGGCATCACGTTTATTCCTTCCGCCGAAAGATAATCGATCTGCAAGTGATGACGTCAGTGATGACGCCTGACTTCTTCGAGTTGTCACGCCATCCTCTGCAGGGATAGCCTGACATTGACAAGATCAGACGCCCTGTAGGCCCCATTTCCTTGCGTCCCGGCTGTTGGCTGAATTTGACCGCACGTCCCACGCGTGGGTGAGAAAAGTCTGCCAGGTCTCCTCAATTACCGTGTGTAGTGGAGGCCGCGGCTCCCGCGGCGCTGACACATGGACGGCCAGATCCATCCAGCCGTTTCCCCTTCGCGATGAACGGCTAGGATGGTTTGACGGTTTTCCAGGAGTAGAATAAAAACAACAGCGGAGGGTAACTGTACACCCCACTCCGCCGCCATCATCGTCTTCCTCGCGCTCAGCTCCCACGACGCCTCATTCTCATCTCCATTTCTGCAAAGCTTTGCTGAGCATCGCCTCCATGGGCAAGAGAGGCTCAACTGCAGCTGGCGCTGCCGCCGGTGCCATCGCCAAGAAGGCCAAGACCGTGGACACCGACACCTTTGTCGTCGGCAACTGGGTGCAGACCAAGATCGGGGACAAGGAGATGTCCGCCGCCGAGAAGGTCGGCCTCCTCAAGAACGATCTGGCGGAATCGCTCGCCGCTGGCCCGGAAATTGTTCCCCGGCCACCTCCAGGCTTCCGGGTAATTTTCCTTGCTTTCATGCTGCGGGGGTTGTCACTTCCCCCGCACCCTTTTCTTCGTGGCCTCCTCTTCGCGTATGGGATTCAGCTCCATGATCTGAATCCCAATACGATTTTGCACATTGCATGTTTTATCACGCTCTATGAATGTTTCTTGGGGATCGAACCCCACTGGGCGCTTTGGTGCCGGATTTTTGCCATCCGGCAACCTCTGCGCTATCAAACTGGTGGCTTTAGCTGCCAGGTGCGCCCGGACGTCCCATACTACAACCTACAGACACCCGAAAACAACCCCGGCTGGAGGACGAAGTGGTTTTATGCCAGGGAAAAATCCTCCGCTGGCGAAGATTTCGGGCTTGAGGAATTTCGAGCCACCACTGTTCTTTGACCCCGGGTGTCTTGGAGGCACGAGCTTTCTGATGAAGAGTTGAAGATTACAGAGCCCCTAATGGAGAAAATCCAGCAGCTTCGAGCCACGCCAAAGAAGGAACTTTCGGGCGTCCAGCTCATTCGCACATTCATAGAGCGTCGGGTCCAGCCGCTCGCTGCTCGGGCCCACAGCATGTGGGACTATACCAATCGCCGGGACTCGACGCGAATCTCTCCCGATGAGTTGCACGAAGCATAGATCGACGACAGTGTGCGCGCCGTTACCAACATCAAGAAGAAGGCGTTCGTGCCGAAAATCTTCGGCGCGGTGGCCTTTAGCAAGGCCTTCCCCCGCACCGAGGTACGCTCTTTATCTTAGCCGAATATTTCTTGTCCATTGTAAATCTGTTGATCTAGATCAAAAGTGATGAAAGACGCTTGCTCAGGTTATCAATGTAGCCCGATGTTATCCACCCCAGCCCGAAGACGGTGAATACCCAGGGCGCGATTTCATCGAGCTCCCGGAAGAATTGACCTCCGCTGCTCCATCGCCATCATGAGCATCGAAGAAGAAGAAACAAGTTGTGCATGCTGACGTCGTTGAAGATTCGGAAGATCTCGGCGACACTCACTTCTCTTCTGGCGATGACGACGACAGCATGATTCCGGCCAAGCCTCTAGATAGCCGCCCTCCTCTTCAATCTGGAAATAAAATCCTCCCGAAGTATGGTCTCGATGCCTCGTAAGTTTCTCCGCTGAACTTCCATACTGCATAATTTCATCTTTGATTGACCACGTCGTTTTGACTTTGACTCCTGTTTCAGATCTTCAACCGAGGAGACCACGACGAGCCTGTGCGATCGTGATCGATTCCAGGTCTGACCCCATGACTCCGCTCTCGAGCAGACTGTGGACTCACAGGAGAAGGCAGCTGGAGACGCCGCGCCAGGGGATGATCTCCCGAAGCCGCCGCCCCCTCCGAGGAAAAAGAGGACCGAGCCCGAGCTTGTTCTGGTTTCCTCCTCCGGTGAGCCTTCCGGCCCCAAGAGCCATGTAAGCCCGAAAATCCTGGATTTACAATTCTGATGTTTGCCTATCAGTAGCCCCCGAGGGTGAGTCGAAGTGTTTACACTTGGGCTTGCCCTCTAAACAACTATTCGAGTTCTCATCTTTGCTTCTGCTTGTCTAGCCCATTGTCAGGGATCTATCGAAGGTGTGTAGGGACTTTCTTGCTCTGGAGGAAGAGAACCGCCGATTATCAACGCAGCTGGAAGACGTGCGCTGTAAGTGATATCTTCTTTTCTCTGGTTTTTTGTTTCGGCACCTGTTACTTCTGTTCTTAGTTTGCCATCCCTTGAATGGGCAGGGATTGCGACTCAGGTGGCCGCCGACAAGACGTCACTAAAAGCTCAACTGGACGATGTTGCGGCCGAAAAATCTGTGCTGATGTCGAAAGCTGATGGACTAGCTGAAAAAGTTGCCCGGCTTAAAGCTGAGTCCACCAAGGCTCAAGAGCTTGCTACTCAGCGTCGTCTGGAGGCTGAATCTAAGGAGAAGGCACTGCACCAACGCCTACAAGCCGCCCTCGAGACCTTGCGTGGTAAGCCTTTGCCATCTTGTTATTAAGTGATTTGTGTCATTTACTTCCAATCCTGACCGGGGATCTTGCTGCTTCGTGAAGCTGCTGCTGAGTTGGATGCCAGGGCAATGAAGGAGCTAGCTGGGTTCGAGTCGAGTGTTGGTAGCGCCGAGTGCCTCTGCCAGGATGTGAGAGATCTTCTGGCGAAGGTGCGACCGACACTGGACCGCGTTCGCGACGTCTCTATTCCAGAGTCGACCAGCAACACCATGGTCGGCATCCTCGAAGCCCTGGCGGTGAAGGCAGATGGTGAAGACCCTTTAGTTGTTGTGGTTCGCCGACAGGTAACTATCGGCTCCGAGTCTGTCTTCTCTATGCTGATGATGCATGGGGTTGAGTTCGACGCCGACAAGGTCACGGGCACGTACCCAAAGGACAAGGACGGGCGCGATATTGCTCCCAAGGCCTATCTTGAGCGCGCCCATAAATTGTCTGTCCGGATGACGAGCTTCTTGGCGGAGAGGAACGAAAAGAGGGCGGCGGCCAAGGCCCGCAAGCGCAGTACGTCGGGTGCACCTTCCAGCAAGGCCACCAGTAGTTCGACTTAGTTTCCAATGATATGCTGTGCTTGTAATTGACAATGTGATGCCACTTCGGAGGTTGTGGCCAGCTTTTGGACATTACCTATTGTAAAACTGCTGCTGTTTATTTTGCCCCTTTCATTCGACGTGTTTTCGCACTTGCTTGCGTATCGATTACCCATGAATTCTTGTGACTGGGGCCTCCTGTGCAGGGTACATCAGCTGGCCTCGATGCCTGGCCTGTTTCATATGAGACGGTCACTAGCTCTTCCCGTGCTGTTGAGAGGAGAGTACCTTCCGCAAGTGAGCTCTCTTTGATTCGATCCTTGCGTGACCAACTGAAAAACGCTCAGCATCAGCTGAAGATAGTGACTGCCAAGGTCAACGTTGCTCTTTCCAAAGCTTCGCGGGCTATGGATGCCGAAAAGTTTCTTCTAGAGGAAATCAAGAGGCTTGGGAAAGCCATGAAATGTGAGTCTTTCGCGCTCTTGATCTACTTCTGCTCCATGTTTGCTAGACGTGACACCCTTCCTGTTTCTGCAGATGCGTGCCTTGACATCGAAGCTGAAGCCCGGCGCGTAAACGCGCACCTTCGTGCAGCTCATACCCATGTTAATTTTGTTGCAGATAGCTTCTGGGCTGACTGATCAAAGGCGATGAAGCTTACAGTGCTCCAAGATCGGGTCATCCAAGCTGGAGTCCTGGCCGAGACGAGCCGCACCGCCCTCGCTCGTGTGCACAAGGTGATGTTTCTGTTGAACAGTCAGCCCGAAGGACTCCCTGCTCTGCTTGATCGATTTGAGAACGGCGAAGCTGTTTATCGCTTTGTTCGTGAGCATCTCCGCTGCGGGGCCCTGGTTGCCCTTTCCTTCGTGCACGCCCATTATCCCGAGGTCGACCTGGAACTGTTAAAGGTGCTCCCTCCAACTCCCAGTGGCCGCGTGGACATGGACGCTCTCTATGCTGCTTGCAGAGAGACGGCCGATTGTATAGCTCGGCAGATCATCACGGAGAGTGATCGCCAGAGAGCCAACCAAGCTGGCTTGGTAGCTTAGACTCTCCATATTTTCAGAATATATGTCTGTATCTTGGGAAGTTCTTCCGAGTGCTTTGTACGAATTCTGATGAATCCTGTAAGTCGAAAGGCGGAGCCCCCGAGCGTGGGTCGAAGGGCGGAGCCCCCGAGCGTGGGTCAAAGGGTGGAGCCCCCGAGCGTAGGTTGAAGAAAGTTTTAAGGCGAAGCCCCCAAGCATGGGTCAGACAATGATATGAGGAAGTGTACTTTATTGCTTGGCGCCGAAGGCGCAATGGTTGAGCGTGGTCTGCTGCCAACGCTTGGTTACATAGAGATAGGAGGGGGAGGAAGTGTGTTGCTTCTAAGGATAGAATCGACGCAACTGTTGTGCATTCCACGGGTTCTCAATGTCCGCCCCCGTCTTGGGGTTGCGTACTCGGTAAGCTCCTCCTGGGATGACCTCGTGGACAAGGTATGGGCCTTCCCATGGTGGCTCCAGCTTCGACGTGCTTGTTTGCTTGAGGTGAAGCACGAGGTTGCCCGGCTCGAAGGACCATCCGCGCACCCGCCTGCTGTGGTAATTGCAGAGGCTTTGCTGATAAACTGCCGAACAAGCGAGAGCGACGTCTCGAGCCTCATCCAGCAGGTCTTAAGCATCTGCCAATGCTTTTTCTGTGTCTTCCTCGACGTAGGCAACCACGCGGGGCGCACAGTAGCGCGCATCCGTAGGTAGCACTTCTTCTGCTCCGAAAAGCAGGAAGAACGGCGTGTAGCCGGTCGAAGAATTGGGCGTAGTCCACAGGCTCCATAAGACCGAAGGCAGTTCCTCGACCCAGGCGCCTGCCACGCGTTTGAGGGGTCGAAGGAGTCGCTTCTTCAGGCCTGCGTAGACGAGCCCGTTGGCCTTTTTGACTTGGCCGTTGGACTTGGGATGCGCTACTGAGGCGTACTTGATCTTGATGCCGAGGTTTTTAGCGAACTCTTGTAATTCACCCGAGGTGAAGTTGGTGCCGTTGTCGGTGATGATGCTGTTCGGTACGCCGTACCGGTAGACGATGGACTCGAAGAACTTGACCGCCGTGGTCGCCTCTTGGTTGGTGACCGGGACAGCTTCGATCCATTTGGAGAATTTGTCCATGGCGACCAGCAGGTATGTGTGACTTCCTCGAGATGACTTGGGCAGAGGCCCTACTTGATCGAGGCCCCATTGCGTGAAGGGCCAGGCAACAGGTATGGTGTGCAGCTCTGACGCGGGTGCGTGAGGTTTAGTGGCAAATAGCTGGCATGCTTCGCAATGCTGGACGATGTTCCTGGCATCGTAGAGGGCCGAGAGCTAGTAGAACCCTGACCAAAAAGCCTTAGCGACTAGAGTTCGACTGCTGGCATGATGCCCGCAGGTTCCTTCATGGATCTCTCGAAGGAGGGCGATTCCATCTTCTTGCGCTATGCACCGTTGGAGTACCCCTGTGGTGCTATGCTTGTAGAGTTCTCCGTTGATTATCGTGAAGGCCTTGGAGCGCCGCATGACCTGTCGATGATGGATGGCGTCTTCTGGGAGTTTGCCTCACGTCAGGTAGGCCAGGTACGGCTTTGTCCAGACTGCTTCGACGAGCATGACTGTAGCTGCGTCCTTGGAGAGGTCTTCTGTTCCCGCTGCTGGGGTTGGGTTTGTCTGCTTAGCCCCCGAGCGTGTTGCTAACGCCGGGTCGGTGGCTGGCTTGATCTTGACAGAGCGCTCGAATATCTCCTCGAAGAAGACTCCTGGCGGTATCGGCAGGCACTTGGAGCCAATGTTGGCCAGGTTGTCTGCCTCTTCGTTGCTTTCCCTGCCGATGTGCGTTACCTCGCACCCTTCAAAGTCGCCTTCGAGCTTGTCGTACATGGCGCGATATGCAATCATGTTTGCACAGGTCGCATTGCACTCCTTCATGACTTGCTGGGCGATGAGGTTCGAGTCTCCGTGGATCTTGATGTGGGTGGCCCCGCAAGCTTTCGCCATGCGCATGCCGTGCAGGACGGCTTCGTACTCTGCTTCGTTGTTCGAGGGGTTCGTGAAGCGCATGCGGAGGACGTAGCGCATCTTGTCCCCCTGCAGCGACACAAGGACCACTCCTGCTCCTACTCCCGAAACCCGCTTAGACCCGTCGACGTATATGGTCCAATAGTTCGACAGGTCCGGGAGTTTGGGCATCTGTGCTTCCGTCCATTCGGCTATGAAATCTGGCAGGATTGGTGACTTGATCGCCGACTGGTGCGGGTACGTGATCTCCCAGGGTCCCAGGGTGATTCCCCATAGCAACACGTGTCCTGTGGCATCCGGGTTGTTGAGGATGCTGGACACTAGGTTCGAAGCCACCACTATGATGGAATGGCACTCAAAGTAATGTGGCAGTTTCTTCCCCGTCATGTAGATGGCGTATGCTAGCTTCTGGTAATGGGATATCTTTGCTTGGTCGGAGATAAGACCTCGCTGAGGTAGTATACTGGCCTTTATACTCCGTGCTCTTTGCCATCCTCCGCACGCTCGACTACTAGGACCGAACTGACGACTTGATTTGTGGCCGCTATGTATAGCAACATTGGCTCTTTCTCTCGGGGGGTGACTAGGACTGGGGACGTCGAGAGGCGACGCTTGAGATTGTCGAACGTCGCTTGCGCCTCTTCTGTCCACGTGAAGTTGTCCGTCTTCCAGAGTAGCCGATAGAAGGGGAGAGCTTTTTCACCGAGCTTGCTTATAAAGCGGCTAAGTGCTGCTAGTCGACCTGTCAGCTGCTGGACATGTCGAAGCGTCTTCGGCGGTTGCATGTTGATAATGGCCTGGATCTTCTCTGGGTTACCCTCGATTCCTCTCTCAGAGATGAGGTAGCCCAGCAGCTGGCCTGTAGGCACCCCGAAGGAGCACTTCTTTGGGTTGAGCTTGATGCTGTAGCGGTCGAGGTTGGCGAAAGTTTCTCGCAGGTCGTCGAGCAGGCTGTCTGCTTTCGCAGTTTTGATGACGATGTCGTCGACGTAGACTTCGATGTTGCGGCCGATCTGTTCCTTCAGGCACGCTTGCATGCTCCGTTGATAGGTGGCTCCCGCGTTTTTTAGCCCGAATGGCATCGTCATATAACAGTACACCCCGTGCGGGGTGATGAACGCCGTCTTGTCTTCATCCTCCACCTTCAGCCTTATCTGGTTGTACCCGGAGTACGCGTCGAGGAATGAAAGGCGCTCGCACCCTGCAGTAGAATCGATGATCTGGTCAATTCGGGGCAGAGGGAAGTAATCTTTCGGGCAATGCTTGTTCAACGCCGTGAAGTCGATACACATCCTGTAGATCTTGGTGTCCTTCTTTTCCACCATGACCGGTGGCGAAAGCCATGTGGCCTCCTTGATCTCTCTAATGAACTTTGCCTCGAGGAGACGGTTGATTTCTTCGCCCATTGACCGGGCCTTTTCTGGGTTGTACCAGTGCATGGATTGCTTGACCGGCTTCGCGTTGGGAAAGATTTTTAGCTCGTGCTCGGCAAGTTCCCTGGGGATGCCTGGCATATCTGCTGGACACCAGGCGAACATCCTCCAGTGCTCACGAAGGAACTCGACGAGCGCGCTTTCCTATGCGGGGGAAAGAGAATTCGACACCCGTGCGGTCTTGGTTGGATCTGTCAGGTGAATCTGGTGCTCTTGGGTGTCTTTGCTGGCGTCGAACGACAGTTCTGGGGCGTTCTGTTGCGCCGGTGGAACGATGTCCATGTTGGTGGCCTCCCTAATATGATGAAGCTCCTCGTGCACTCCAAATGTCTGGGACATGTTGTTGAAGTCCTTGTCGCAATTTTTGGAGCGGGCAAAGCTACCGCTGATCGTCAGTGGTCCTCGATTCGCAGGCATTCGCAGCTTGAGGTAAGCGTAATGTGGAACCGCCATGAATTGGGCAAACGCTGGTCGCCCGAGAATAGCGTGATACTGCGAGGGCCAATCGACGACCTCGAACTTGATCTTCTCCTTCCTGAAGTTTGATGGAGTACCGAAGATGACGTCCAGGTGTATTGCCCCCAGAGGGTACGTCGGCTTCCCTGGGATGATTCCGTGGAAGGACGTCTCGGTCGGCAAGAGGTTGTCCATCGGGATCTTGATCTTCCGCAATGTGTCTACATAGATGAGGTTCAGGCTGCTCCCTCCATCCATGAACACTTTCTTCAAGGTGAAACCCCCTATCTGTGCCTCGAGGACCAATGCGTGATGTCCAGGGCGTGGGATCTTCGGTGGATGGTCTGACCGGGCGAAGCCGATCGGATGTTTTGACCAGTTCAGATATTTGGGCGTGGCTGGCGATGCATGTTCGACGTGGAATACCTCTCTTGCGCGCTTCCGCTGGACCTTATTCGTCAGGCGCCCTCTCTAAATCATGGGCACGAAGCCTCGTGGCGACGGGAACGCCTCTTCTTCGACGGCTGGCTGCCGTGGCTCGACGTGCTGGATCATGGCGGCCTGATGGCTCTATGGGCCCTGTTGGCCCTGTTGTACCACATTTGCCGGCGGGTTGGGCGGTGGTGGCGAAGCGTTGAAAGCTATCGCACCTGCCACCGGTTGTTCGGTTTGCATCCTCTCCTGAAGCGCTCGACTGAGGCGAAGGAATTCTTTGCACTCAATGAGGAGATGAGCGGGTCTTCGTATCCCATCTTTATTGAGGTACGTGTGTCTTGTGCACCCCCCATCGAGCATCTCTTCTGCTGACAACTATGGCTGATCACGTCGTCGGTGCCACTCCGTTTTTGGCCTCGAATCGCGGCCAGCGCTCCGGCTACTACTGCCGTAGTAGTTGTTCCCTCGTCGCAGTCCGTCGCGACTATCGTCACGGTCCTCGTTTACGTAGCCTGCCGCCACCATATCCGAAGCATCTGCGTCATCGTAGCGGTTCCGACGACCTTTCTTTCGGGAGCTGGTGTAGAATTGATCTTTTGCATCGGCGTCGCGCTCCGCTGATCGGCGACGGCTTCTAGGTGCTACGATGGAATCTTCTCCATCAGCCCACTCATTCGCCAAACTCATGAGATGGTCGACGGTTTTTGGCTTGCAGCGCCCCAGCTCCTCCTTGAAGTCGCGTTGGATGAGACCATCCCGAAAGGCGTCAATGGCTCTCTCGGGTGAAATATTTTCTGCCGTATTGCGGAGGCTGATCCATCGTGAAATGTATGATCTCAGATTTTCTCCGGTCCTCTATACGCACAGGCGCAACTCTTTGAACGACGTAGGCCGTCGTGAGGTGCCTCGAAAGTTGGCGATGAACGCCTGCCGAAACTCTTCCCAAGAGCGAATGCTGTCTGGAGCAAGGTTGTTCAGCCATGCCCTTGCGTTGTCCTTCAAGTGCAGCGATAGCAGCTGGAGAGCGTTATCTCTGGATCCGCCGCCGATGGTGACGGCGGTCATGAAGTCATCGAGCCAAATTCGAGGGTCCTGCTGCCCATTGAACTTGACCACACTATCGCTAAGCTTGATTCCTTTTGGCAATGGTGTGGAACAGATTAGGAGGCTAAAGCACTCCGCTCCGCACAGCCCATCATGACTGCCGCCGAACGCTTCCATATCGCGTTCCTCCTCGAAACGACGCACATCGCACCGTGCACGTCCATTGTCGACTCTATTCTGAGCCAAACCATGTCGGAGTTCCCCGTTGATAGGCTCCACCACCTGAGTCCTGGGCGCGACTGCTGGCGCTGCTGCGGGGTGTCTGGACTGTTCGGCTGGTGGGACGGTTCTTCTTGGCATCGTTTCGTGCCCTTGGTTAGCTGTGCCTTGAAGCACCCTAACTCCTTCGAGCGCCAGATTCCACAGATGCCTCATATGTTCATCGTCATTGGCTGCGTTCGCAGCGATGTACGCTGCTGTTGCCATGATTGCCGCTTCTATTGTCTTGGGCAGCAGATCTGCTTCATTGAACTCTGACTCTAAATTTTGGGCGACGTTGTGCGTATTGGCCCCATGCTGGATGTGTGACCGTGACCTATGCTGGACACTCGATGAGTAATGAGACGATCGCTCGGCTCGCCGTCTACTGGATGCGTCGGCTTCGTCTCTGCGTCGCTCCAGGATGCGCCTATTGGCGCTAATCTAGTCCTTTTGCTCCTGGACGACGAATCGGAGCGCAGCTAGCTCCCGCGGGCTCGGATTAGGACCCATATCTGCTTCACCCGCGTACACTCTCCTTGCGTACCGGATCTGGTCTTGTGTTATGAACTGTCGAATGGTGTTTGACCGGTTTCGATTGTCATTGGATCTGTGCTCGTTCCCGTCTCCATGCGACGCCATCATGCAGTGCCCTCCGAACGACGGGGTCGAGTCGTCACTGATTTCGCCCAGTGCTGGAGGGTAGATGTCGTCGTCTCCGACGTAAGATCCAACCTCGATCATGAAGTCAGGGTCGTAATCGACCGTGTACCCGTTGCTTGATGTGGCAGATTCGCTTGAATAAGAGCTAGCCGAATTGCCAATTTTCCCCTTAGCTTCAGGGTAGACATCGTCGTCGTCTGAGCACGTGTAGTCCGAGTACAACCCCTCGACATAGTCGGGGTCATAGGGTGTAGTACGGAGCATGAGGGCGTTGAGAGCCCGCTCGCACTCGGATATCGTCGAGTAGACAGATGCAGTGCCTCCCCAAGGATCTTCGCCGCCGGCGATCTCGTGAGACGAGAAATCTCCGGCGCCCACGTAGTGGTATGCATCGCAATTGACGCAGTAGGCAGTGGTTGGGGATGGAGGTGGATCTTTGAAATCGTTCGACCCGACAGCTGGTGGTGTGCTTGTTTCGGCCGTGAGCGGGGCCGAGTCGCTGATGGAGATCAGCTCCATTGATCCGTCATTGTCCACGCAGAAATTGAACAGTCCGAAGGCCATGTCGAAGCCTCCGGTCACCAACAAGACTGCTCCTGCCATGCCTGAGGTAGGGTCGACGATGGTCGCGACCGGAGTGAGATCGGTGGTGCTTGGCGAGGCGGTGTCGATGACGGTCGATCCAGCGATGTCGACCTCTGGTTCCAATGGGTTGGCGTCGATGATGGCCGGCACAGCAATGCCGACGACGGTGTTCTACTGAGGGTTTGGCTTTTTCATGGACTGACAAACCTTGGTTTCTACTGAGGGAAAATTTGCTACTGTACTCATCATACCTTCCTCTTGGGGTTCCCAACTGGGTGGTTATCTTCTCGCATCAAGCAGCCTTCTACACCACCATGGTCGCCTCCGGAGTGATGTGTGAGTAGTCTACCTTGGATTATGGGTCTATAGCAGTAGCTAGATGGTTGTCTCCTCCACCATGTGCTTCATGTTTAGATATTGTGAGCTGCCCTACATGATCAAGATCATCTTTATGTAATCATACATGTTGTGTTTGTTGGGATCCGATGGGTATTGGTACTATGTGATGTTGATGTGCTGAATATTATATCTTATGTTATCTCTATGATGTTTATGATCTTGCATGCTTTCCGTTTCTAGTAGCTATCTTGGCCGAGTAGATGCTAGTAACTCCAAGAGGGAGTATTTATGCTCGATAGTTGGGTTCATGTCTCTATTTAATCTGGGGAGTGACAGAAACCTCTAAGGTTGTAGATATGCTGTTGCCACTAGGAAGAAAACAACATTCTTGTGTCCAAGGACATTTGCTTTGTTTACATTATGCACTTTGCTTAATGCAATTATCTGTTGTTCGCAACTTAATACTCAAGGGGTCCTCGGATGATTCCCCGCGAGTGGATTTTTAGTCATAGATGCAGTTGGATTATGGTCTATGTATTTTGTCGTAATGCCCAGAGTGAATCTCATAGTGATCCTCATGACGTATGTACGTTATCTTTATTCTATCAATTGCCCAACTGTAATTTGTTTACCCAGCATGTGTTATTTATCTTTTGGAGACACACCACTAGTGAAATGTGGACTCCGGTCCAATTTCCTTTACATTGCTATACCGTTTTACTTTTACTCGCATTGTTTACTTTCTTGCATACTATTATCCTATTACCACTCGATACGCTCAATCCTTTGTTTACAGCAAACCGGTGAGATTGACAACCTCATCGTAAGTTGGGAGCAAAGGTCTTGGTTGTGTTGTGTGCATGTTTCACGTTGCTGCTGGTCGAAAGCTACATGCCGACAAGCAGTTATCTGGCGCCCTTGTCCGGAGTGTCACGAAGCTAGCAAGCATCACCTTCTTAAGTTTGGTTCTTTCTCCTACTAGTTCGATATACCTTGGTTTCATAACTGAGGGAAGACTTTTGTTGTGCTTATCACACCTTTTCTTGGGGTTCCCAACTGGTCGGTCAACTATATATCAACACGGCACCGTCAACAAGTTTTCTGGCACCGTTGCCGGGGAGGAAGAAGACTTCTGCAAGGGGAGTCTCTCACGCACAATCTTTTACTTTGTTTTTGTTTTGCTTCATTTTATTTTTTGCTTGCATTGTTTTATCAAAAATACAAAAAAATCAGTTTCTATTTCAAGTTGCTTTTTATGTCTAGTTTAGTTGCTGCTACTATGTCGCCCGAGGAAATGATCTTCACTTTCAAACAAAAGAGTGAGGAGAGTTTCAAAGAAGCTTGGTCTAGAATTTATGATTGGCATGGAAAAACTGAACCGAAAATGACTTTGAGTTTGCTTCTTAGTAGTTTTTACTTTGGTCTTGCTCTTCGTTATAGATATGCTTTGGATACTACAACAGGGGGAGATTTCCTTCATTGTGATGGAGATCAAGCTTTCAATATTATAAAAAAGTTGATTACAATTTATAGCATGCCAACTGATTTTGATTCCTCTCTTGTGAGCATTTTGGTAGACTTAATACTCTTGAGACTCACACTGCTTGTTTGAATAATTGCTATAGTACTTTGCGCAAGCATTTTGATTATGTGCCAACAAATTCCGAACCATCAAGTTGGTTCCCTACGGTTAAAATCACCATTAGTAGTGAAACTTTTCATGCTCGTTGTGATATTATGTCTGAATTTTGTCTTATGCCAAAGGATGTTTATGAATCTTTGAGTCTTTGGAAGCTTTATGAGGGAGGAGAAGGAATATATCTTACTAATTATGCCACTATATTTCCCGTTGGAATAGCTGAAGGAGTATTTACAAAAATCCTTCGAAAAATGGTATCTACTGATTATCTTGTTATTGAATGTATAGGAAAAGGACAAATCACGCTTGGAAGGTCTCTACTAAAGCTCCTGGGAGCCACTATAGACGTGGGAAAAGGCACTATAAAATTCACTTCTCCACCTTGCAATAATCATGTCTTTCCTAGAGTTAACTGCAAAAGTAAGAGAGGAAGACGTAAGGCACCCGGTGATCTTAATGCTTCATTTGATAATACTTAATTTGCACCTTTCTGCGCCTAGCTCAAAGGCGTTAAAGAAAAGCACTCTTGGGAGATAACTCATTGTTTTATTTTCAGTACTTTTTCTTTTATTTGAGTCTTGGAAGTTATTACTGCTGTAATAACCGCTCTTTATCCTTTTTATTTTGTTGTTGTGCCAATAAGAACCTCTAATTTGAGGGAGGTAAGATTTGGGGAAGTTGTTGTCTTGAAACAGATTTCGGTGCTGCACCGTAAAAATTCGTGAAAATTCTCAGAATATATTTTTGACCTGCGATTTCTTGTGCATATGCCCCAGGTTATATTCAAACTTTCATTAGTTTTGCACTTTTCGATTTGAGCAACAGAAGGTCCTCGAAAAAATCGACCTTTGTCAGCTGTTCTGTTTTGACAGATTTCTGCCACTATTTGTATTTGCCACTCGATCGCTTTATTTTTGAGTTCTTTTGATCACTGAACTTTTGGGGAAGTTGCTACAGTACTATATGCTTTATATGTGGTATTTTTGAGTTGAAACCTCAACCGAAAAGGGTTGATCTACTATTATGCTTATGCAAACGTTGCTAATAGAATTGTGTTAAGTTTTGTATGAAGGAAGTTTTCAAGTGTAGGGATTGGAGAATGATGAGATGAGATGAAGAATGGACAAAAGCTCAAGCTTGGGGATGCCCATGTCACCCCAAGAAATATCTAAGAGGTACAAGCATCAAAGCTTGGGGATGCCCCCGAGGCACCCCTTCTTCATCGGCAAAAATCAGGTCACCTTTCAAAACACTATATTTTTATTGCTTCATGCACTATGCGTTTTTCTTAGAGCGTCTTTCCTTTTGTTTTCAGTTTTGTTTTGTTTTGTTTTCTGCAATAAATGGTTGGACCCCAACAAATTTCTTTTGGAGGAGATGTACCCGCTTTTCATTTGCCAAGAACACTCTGTTTTTCACTCTTATCGTTCAACGAGTGTTCTCTTTTTCTAGAACTGCGTTTAGCTTTCGTTTTTCGGCTTGATTTTTGTTCAGATCCTGTTATATCTTAGCATAAAGGTGTATTTTGACCTCTGGTCTATGTTGGTATTCATCAAAAAATTGTTTCAAAAAAAGGTTCGAATGGTGTTGGAAAACAGAAAAAGTTTCACACAAAAAAGTGGTACAAAAAGGAGCTTGTTTAGACTACGGCTTAGACTTTTGCATGCCATGTTTGATGTCGTTTTGGTAGTATGCTTAGAGATTTTTGCTGTAGCATGACTTGTCTCAAATGACTGAGATTGCATAATGAGCCTTTGAAAAAATCATGCGTTGTTCTTATTATGTGGAAGCATTTATTTGGTTTTCTCCTTTGATGCTTTATTTGGGTTGACTTGGCGCATGCTTACAACATTTTTGACTCTAACAAGTTGCCATAAGCCTCTATGATCATTTAGTTTTTGACTTTTGATGCCATTTTATGCTTCTCTTAATGATGTTTTGTCGCTATGCATGATTATGGCCGTTTTTGCTCTCTTAGTTGGTCGCTCCCAGTCTTTTGCTAGCCTTCATTTTGTACTGAGTATGAGCTCTACTCGTGCATCCAACTCCCAAAAACCAAATTTGCCAATGTGTCCACCATACATACCTATTAGCAATTTGTTATTCCAAGTACATTTGACTTGCTTTTATCTATCCTTCGAATTAAACTCTTATCAGTGTTATGCGAAAATTAGTCAGTAAAGCTCTCACGAACCTGATGGCACACTTTACTTTTCTCGTTTTTAAAATTTTGACATTGTGGCTCTTTTATGTTGACGTTATGCTTGCAAGTTGTAAGTTGGGAATTAGCCAAACCATGCCGTCATGGGGTAAGCTTTCAACATTGCACTTCTCTTATTTGAGTTGATATCGTGATCTTTTGTTTATGGATACTCGCGATGTGAAATAAGTTGGGAATCTTGCGGGATTATGGAGTTTGTATATGTGTTAGAGAAATGCCTGGGCCGCTAATCTAAGCCATGCATAATTCATGGTGGAAATTTACAGCATGCCCATACTGGACATTCGACGACGCTTCTCAAAATAAAAAGCTATACCAATGGTAAATAAAAGAGATACCGAGGTGTTCATTATCTGTTTGTCCTGTCATTTTGATGTGGGCTTGTTCCATGTCATCGGGCAAGGAGGTACCCCATTGGCGGTTCTTGATGATACGCATATACTTACAATGACAAGAGTTCCTTGGGACCCTAAGTCGAGTAGCATGAGGTTTGGGTATTCGTACTTCACAGGACACGAGGTTTTCAACTTATGATTGTCAAGCATATGCTCATAACTGTTCTCGCATTTACTTTAACCATTCAAGATGCCTATGATGGGGGCAATGAGAGCTCAAAGCTAGTAAGTACCATAATTTTTGAAGGTTTATAAAACTTGCAATCACTGCTTCCCTCTACGAAGGTCTTTCTTTTACTTTTATGTTGAGTCTCCACCTTCTACCTTTATGCACCGTAATGTGCATAGTCCCAAAGTTTATCATTGATTGATTCATGATTTTGATTTCACTTGTTCTTAAATTATTTGTATCTAGTCGCCCTCTTAAACTTGAAGGTGTCCTATGCATTTATGTTTTGCTATTCCATGAAGGACAAGCTGAAAACCATTTGCTATGTTTTTCCGTATGATTTGGACACATGTTTGACTTTCATTATTTTATTATTCATGATCTTTCGTTTGTGTTCCTTTTCATGTTATAACATGGTTGCTAAGTTCTTATTGTCAAGATTATGTCTTTTATGCCCATGATTTAAGTTCTTTGATCCCAGCACTCAATGCTTACATAGATGATCAAGATTGTGATGGTGCATGCCACCTCAAAAATTATTCTTTTGTTATCACTTACCTACTCGAGGACGAGCAGGAGTTAAGCTTGGGGATGCTTGATATGTCTCTAACGTATCTATAATTTTTGATGCTCCATGCTTGTTTATACGCCATTTACTTTGAGTTTTGTTACACTTCGTGGCGTTTTTATGCATTTTCCGGAACTAACCTATTAACAAGATGCCATAGTGCCAGTTCCCTGTTTTCTACTGTTTTTGTGTTTCAAAAAAGCTACACAGGAAATATTCTCAGAATTGGACGAAACAAAAGCCGAACCTCCTATTTTTACCGAAGCTTCGCGAAGACCGAAGATGAGACGGAGGGGGGCGGCGAGCCAGGCTCACCACCAGGGGGCGCGGCCCAGGCCCTGGCCACGCCGTCATGTGGTGAGGCCAGCTGGCCCCACCTCTCACGATGCCCTTTTGCCTATAAGTTCCCCTCGACGGGAAAAACCTAGGGGATGGATCTCTTTTTCATGGAACATAGTGCAAGCCGCTGCCGTCGCCGTCGCGAGATCATGAGGATCCAGGAGCTCTTCCCGGCACCCTGTCGGAGGCCTTCTACACCACCATGGTCGCCTCCGGAGTGATATGTGAGTAGTCTACCTTGGACTATGGGTCCATAGCAGTAGCTAGATGGTTGTCTCCTCCACCATGTGCTTCATGTTTAGATCTTGTGAGCTGCCCTACATGATCAGGATCATCTTTATGTAATCATACATCTTGTGTTTGTTGGGATCCGATGAGTATTGGTACTATGTGATGTTGATGTGCTGAATATTATATCTTATGTTATCTCTATGATGTTTATGATCTTGCATGCTTTCCGTTGCTAGTAGCTATCTTGGCCGAGTAGATGCTAGTAACTCCAAGAGGGAGTATTTATGCTCGATAGTTAGGTTCATGCCTCTATTTAATCTGGGGGAGTGACAGAAACCTCTAAGGTTGTAGATGTGCTGTTGCCACTAGGGAGAAAACAACATTCTTGTGTCCAAGGACATTTGCTTTGTTTACATTACGCACTTTGCTTAATGCAATTATCTGTTGTTCGCAACTTAATACTCAAGGGGTCCTCGGATGATTCCCCGCGAGTGGATTTTTAGTTATAGATGCAGTTGGATTACGGTCTATGTATTTTGTCGTAATGCCCAGAGTGAATCTCATAGTGATCCTCATGACGTATGTACGTTATCTTTATTCTATCAATTGCCCAACTGTAATTTGTTTACCCAGCATGTGCTATTTATCTTTTGGAGAGACACCACTAGTGAACTGTGGACCCCAGTCCAATTTCCTTTACATTGCTATACCATTTTACTTTTACTCGCACTGTTTACTTTCTTGCATACTATTATCCTATTACCACTCGATACGCTCAATCCTTTGTTTACAGCAAACCGGTGAGATTGACAACCTCATCGTAAGTTGAGAGCAAAGTTCCTGGTTGTGTTGTGTGTAGGTTTCACGTTGCTACTGGTGGAAAGCTACACGCCCACAAGCAGTTATCTGGTGCCCTTGTCCGGAGTGTCACAAAGCTAGCAAGCATCGCCTTCTTAAGTTTGGTTCTTTCTCCTACTGATTCGATATACCTTGGTTTCATAACTGAGGGAAGACTTGCTGCTGTGCTCATCACACCTTCTCTTGGGGTTCCCAATTGGTCGGTCATCTATATATCAACACCGCACCATCACCTATACCCAAAAAATTTCGGCTATAGCCTCGGGGGCTACTCCCATCAGGAGCACTGGTCGTGCACCCGATGGTAATGGGTAAATTTGAAGAAAAATATAAAAAGGTGCAATCGACTACCTTTCATCGACAACAAACTTCAACTTGATTGTCGACAAAATAAAGATCAATTACTCCCATCGGGAGTTATTTATGAGTTATCTAAAGAACAACTCGAATATTTGGTACATTTCAACAGTCAAACAAGGCTGTAACATATGATTCTCAAGTTGCGTCATCGCGATGAAACTCGAATGCCATGATTGAAACATATCGTGAAGGTAAGACCCTAGGATCCGTCCTGTGTGGCCTGGTATACGCACATGAATGCGCTCTGCTAGTAATTATCCGTGTCTACGACGTGAAGAAAATCCTGGTGGACGCACTGGGTACCCTGAGAACTACTGGAACTCGTTCTTTGTAAGTCCTAAATGCGGCAAAAGAATGGGTTTGACCAGTTTCCCGGATTCAAGTCCAAGGGGATTGAATTTGAAGTAGGTGACAAGTATCTGCTTCGGTAGTTAACTGGCCTCTTGATCCGTTAGAGTTGTCAGGCTTGATCATCAAAACCCCTTGCGAGATAATATAATGAAAGGTGTTTATTTTTTAGTACAGGAAGAAGAAGTTGAAAGATTGATCAAGTCGAAGATATGAAGATTTGAGATTCAACCCGAATCTGCAATTCTGGTAGAATCTCGGGGGCTACTGACAAGGGTATAGATAATAGAGCCTGTTACTTGAGTACCCCTGAGGCCCGTTAAGCTAGGACCAAGTGTAATCCTAGTCGAAATACGAGTTCATGTCATATACCGATGTTGTAATATGTATCGGACCCCTCCCATTCCTTGAGACCTGGCCACCTATATATAGGGGCCAGCAGAGGATGGTAAGGGACAGATTGAAAGCAAGCCAAGTTTACCATCATACCTACTTTCGATACACACCTTGTTTGACTGATTTTACCTTCGAGTTCATCTGACGCCCTACTTCCCCGATCCTAAGTCCTTCATATAGGACATTTATCGAGTTAACCCTCGTCAATTAGTATAGCTAGTTGTTTATATATATATATGTATATCAAGTCCTATATTAGTATGTACGACTGTGCTATATATTAGCCAATGACCAAATATTATGGACTATTATTCAAGTTACATAATGTTACAGAGAATAATTTCCATTATTTACACTGAGCAGCCTAAACAAATAGATATGATTGTATCCTAAAATACCGTGCGCGATGATTTTTTCACACATGAGTTATACCGTACCGACTGGGTATGATGGGAACTATCACACAAGATTTCGAGAGAAGTACCCGTGTGAAATATATAACGTTTAACATTTGATTAATTCTTACACTTCCGGCATTAGCCAAAATATATAACTTTCTTGAAGTTGCCTTTCCAGACCAAATATGATGATTTATATAGAAAATTCAATATGTAAGTGGTTGTCAAATAACGTCAAACTCAAATTAAGTGTGTGCTATCTTAGGCAAAATTACCACGCGTCTTCAGATCAGTTTTACAAAATTCAAGGGTCACCTAACATGGCCACATTAATGAGCCCGTGGAAAAAAGAATACAAAATAGCAAATACATGCATGAACTTTGTAGTTTATTGTTGCATATTCTTATAAATTATAATGTTTTTAGTTGTTATAATCATGTTTTATAATGTTTATGGGGATTTGCCATCGATCCCCCTTATTTTGGTTATAACTCTGCAGAACAAGAAAATAATGTTTTGCGTATTTTTAAGTTTCGGGAACCTTCCCGAACTCAAATTGACCTGAGATTTTTGGAGCATTAATATTTTATCACGAGAAGCACCTGGAGAAGAAGAAGTCAACGAGACGAGGCCCAGGGGCTGAACGAGTACAGGTGGCATGGGCCTCTTGCCATGCCGCGCCACCCATACTCGTTGGGGCCTCGAGCCTGCGCTGCCATCCATCTTCGTCTCCAGACGCTCAGCTTGATCTAAAAAGCCTATATATACACCCCCTCTCAATGATCGTGATCAGGGGTGGCAGCGAAACATGAAACATAGAAACAGAAGCTATTCCACAAAGATTGGAGGAAGAAACGCTGCCGGAGTCGCCCCCGGACGCTTCTCCACCCTCTCCGACGTCAACACCATTATCACCGCCATGAAGAGGGAGTAGTCCACTGCTTGGCGGCGCGGTGATGATGTAAATGACCGACCAGTTGGGAACCCCAAGAGAAGGTGTGATGAGTACAGCAGCAAGTTTTCCCTCAGTTATGAAACCAAGGTATGTCAATCCAGTAGGAAAAAGCCAAACTCAAGAAGGTGATGACTGCTAGCCTAGTGACACTCCAACAAGGGTGCCATTTACGATACTTGTTAGCGCGTCTTCAACTAGTAGCAACGCAGAACCTGCACACAACACAACCAAGAACTTTGCTCCCAACTTACGATAAGGTTGTCAATCTCACCGGTTTGCTGTAAACAAAGGAATGAGCGTATCGAGTGGAAAGCAATAGTAGCATGCGAGAAAGTAAATAATGCGAGTAAAGTAAACAGGTGATAGCAATATAAAGGAAATTGGACCGGGGTCCACAGTTCACTAGTGGTGTCTCTCCATAAGATAAATAACAACATGCTGGGTAAACAAATTACAGTTGGGCAATTGATAGAATAAAGATAACGTGCATATGTCAAGAGGATCACTATGAGATTTACTCTGGGCATTACAACAAAATACATAGACCGCCATCCAACTGCATCTATGACTAATAATCCACCCACGGGGAATCATCCGAGGACCCCGTGAATATTAAGTTGCGAACAACAGATAATTACATTAAGCAAAGTGTGTAATGTAAACAAAGCATATGTCCTTGGACATAAGAATGTTGTTTTCTCCCTAGTGGAAACAGCACATCTACAACCTTAGAGGTTTCTGTCACTCCCCCAGATTAAATAGAGGCATGAACCCAACTATCGAGCATAAATACCCCCTCTTGGAGTCACTAGTATCTACTTGGCAAAGATAGCTACTAACAACGGAGAGCATGCAAGATCATAAACAACATAGAGATAACATAAGATAATATTCAGCACATCAACATAATCATAGCACCAATATTCATCGGATCCCAACAAACACAACATGTAGAATTACATAACGGTGATCTCGATCATGTAGGGCAGCTCACGAGATCTAAACATGAAGCACATGGTGGAGAAGACAACCATCTTGCTACTTCTATGGACCCATAGTCCAAGGTAGACTACTCACTCATCGCGCCGGAGGCAAGCATGGCGATAAATAAGACCTCCGGTGGCGATTCCCCTCTCTGGCAGGGTGCCGGGAAGAGCTTCTGGACCCTTTTCTCCCGATCTTGGGTCGACGACGGCGGCGGATCGCGATGTGTTTTTTGGAAAATTGATCGGGTCTTTAGGTTTTTCCCGTCGGGCGGTCTTTATAGGCGAAGGGGCAGCGTCAGAGGTGGACCAGGGTGGCCTCACCCATAGGAGGCGCGGGCCAAGGGCTGGCCATGCCGCCCTATGGTGTGGCCGTCCCGTGGCCCCTCTCCGTCTCCTCTTCGGTCTTCTGGAAGCTTCGTTAAATATCTGGATGTTCGGTTTTGTTTCATCCAATTCCGAGAATATTTCCTCTGTAACTTTTCTGAAACACAAAATCAGCAGAAAACAGGGAACTGGCACTGTGGCATCTTGTTAATAGGTTAGTTCCAGAAAATGCATAAAAATGCCACAAAGTGTAATGAAACACTAAGCAAATGGTGTAAAAACAAGCATGGAGCATCAAAAATTATAGATACGTTTGAGACGTATCATCCACCTCTGGACTATGGGTTTGTGGCAGTAGCTTGTCGTATTTCTCTCTTATGCTTCAATGTTTAGACATCATATGAGCTGCCCAACATGATTATGATGCATCTCAAAAGAGCACTAAGCTCCCTGGGTTTTGATGCCTTGTGGTTGCTCATGACGTGTCAGTTGGCGAGGTCCACATCGTGGTGCATTACCATTTCGCTTCCTGTCAAATTGGGGTCGTGTCGTTGCTGGTCGCCTTCTGAGCTTCGTCGGTGCAGGCCGACCGACATCGTCAAACCAACCGCTCAGTCCCACGCCTCTGAGGCTCCCTCCCGAATATTATGTAATTCCTATATGGTGGATCTTTATTTTATTGGATGATTGATGAGATGTGATATGTTATTATGTTCTTGATGTATGAGTAGATGCATATTATTACCCCGTTCTTTATTACTTGTTCTGATCCAACATGTATGAGAGACCACGAGAGGGGGATGATGTGTATTAGATGGAGTAACTAGGTAGTAGTGATTGAATAGAGACGGTGTTCATGATCTGCTAGGGTATTTTACCTTTTTCCACGGTTACCTCACTAGGGATAACAAGAATGCATTTGTTATAATTTCTTAGTGACAGTTGAGAATCCCGAGCGACATTCATAGATAAAGTTTCTATCGTAATATGTCCAAGTGGTAGCTGATACGTCTCAAACGTATCTATAATTTTTGATGCTCCATGCTTGTTTTTACACCATTTGCCTTGTGTTTCGTTACACTTCATGGCGTTTTTATGCGATTTCCGGAACTAACCTATTGACAAGATGCCACAGTGCCAGTTCCCTGTTTTCTGCTGTTTTTGTGTTTCAGAAAAGCTACACAGGAAATATTCTCGGAATTGGACGAAACAAGTTCCAGAACTCCTATTTTTCCCGGACGAAGGACGAGGACCGAAAGAGAGCCGGAGGGGGGCCAGGAGCCAGCCTCACACCAGGGCGGCGCAGCCCAGCCCCTGGCCGCGCCCCCTATGTGTGCGGAGGCCCTGGCAGCCCCCTGACAACGCCCCTTCGCCTATATAAAGACTCGGGACGGAAAACCCTAAAGGAGTCGGCGAAATTTCCAGAACAGTTCCGCAGCGCCACCGCCGTTGAAGCCAATTTTCGGGGGACAGAAGTCTCTGTTCCGGCACCCTGCCGGGATGGGGAAGTGCCCCCGGAGCCATCTCCATCGGTCTCCATCGTCGTCTCTGCCGTCTCCATCGACCTCACCGCCATCTCCATCAACCTTGTTGTCTCCTATGATGAGGAGGGAGTAGTTCATTCCCGGGGCTGAGGGCTCTACCGGTACCTATGTGGTTCACCTCTCTCTCCCATGATGTGATCTTTATGTGATCGTGAGCTTTGTATCATGTTGAATAAGTAGATGTTACTCTCCTTCATTATGTGTACTCTAGTGTGTTATTAAAGTAATCTATTCCTCCTACCATGGTGTAACGGTGACAGTGCGTGCATCATGGTGGTACTTGGTCTAGGCTACAATTGTGATCTTTTATGGATTATGAGAATAATTATCACTATGATAGTATTGAAGTGATCTATTCCTCCTTTCATGGTGTAATGTTGACAGTGTGTGCACCGTGTTAGTACTTGGTCTAAGTTGCAATAATATCTATCTTGAGTTGTGATTTGATTTGGATATCTCTATGAGTGGTGTTTTTCAAGTACTTGATGAACTTTGAGGAGTGCTTCATAGCCCTACGCAATGATTAGTGTTATTCAATAGGAGAGTAATTCAGAGTACCATAGTGAAGAGAAGTTATTTTTTTGTTCAATTATGTTATATTTGTTGGGAGTGTGTCCACTAGTGAAAGTATGATCCCTAGGACTTGTTTCCAAGCATTGCACACCGTTTACTTCCTGTTTTGTTACATGTTTGCTTGTAGCGATATTTATTTTAGATCACATTTGCTACTTATAATCATCCATACCACTTGTATTTCACTATCTCTTCGCAGGAACTAGTGCACTTATACATCTGACAAGTGTATTGGGTGTGTTGGGGACACCGAAGACTTTCTGTATCGTAATTGCAGGGTTGCTTGAGAGGGATAGCTTTGACCTCTTCCTCCCTGAGTTCGATAAACCTTGGGTGATCCACTTAAGGGAAACTTGCTGCTGCTCTACAAACCTCTGCACTTGGAGGCCCAACACTATCTACAAGAACAGACGCGTGAGTAGACATCAAGCTTTTTTCTGGCGCCGTTGCCAGGGAGGTAAGGTAAAAGGTACTCACATTCTTTGGCTACTATGTCTTTTAGTTGCTGGTGAGTGCTTGGAGTTATTTCCTTTAGATTCTGCAATTATATCTTTTTGTTTCTTGTTTTTATTTTCACTAGTTAGGCTTAATGGAAAACAAAGAGTTCTTTAGTCTTTTTCCTGAGTTTAGATATGAAGTGTTTGAAGAGAAAATTGAAAAACCTTTGGAGCTTAATTTGCATGCTAATAGTGTTGTTAGTATGAATGCTTCGAACACCGTTATTGCTAATGCTATAGAAAAGTCTAAGCTTGGGGAAGCTGGTTTTGTTAAGCATGATATTTTTAGTTCCCCAGCTTTAGTGGAGAAAGTTTGTTCTGATAATTTTTTGTCTCCCATATGTGATGTTCCTTCTTATGATGATATGTTTGAAGAATATGCTTTGCGAAATAGCTGTTCTCTAGCTTGTGATGATACTAAACCTCTAGTTTATGATGGTTATGATGATGAGTATAATATTTTCAGTTCACCTACTTTTGAGGAGAAAACTAGTTATGATTACAATATGCCTCCTATTTATGATGATTATGGTGATGAGAATAATTATTCTGTTGAATTTGCTCCTACTACTATTGTTCCTATGGTGAGTATTAATTCTTTTATGCATGTGGCTCATGATAGGGATGTTTTATGTGATAGTTATATTGTTAGTTCTATTCATGATGCTACTGAAAGTTATTATGAGAGAGGGAAATATGGTTTGATGGATCTCAACAATATTGAGTTTCCCCTCTTTATGTTGCAATTCTTGAAGTTGTACTTGTTTTGCCTTCCTATGCTTTTTGCTTTGCGCTTTCATGACTTGTCTCTTTGCAAGACTATTTTTCATAGGAAGTGGTTCAGATTTAAATGTCTTTCACATTTGCTTTTTGATGCTCGCTATTGCTTTAAGTTCCTATATGGCGCCTTTGCCTCAAGCTCTTATATGGCGCCCACATGAGCATCTTTGCAAATTACTGCGCCTAGCTCAAAGGCGTTAAAGAAAAGCACTCTTGGAAGATAACCCATTGTTTTCTTTTCAGTAATTTTTATTTTATTTGAGTCTTGGAAGTTATTACTACTGTAATAACCACTCCTTATCCTTTTTATTTCGTTGTTGTGCCAAGAGAAGCCTCTAATTTGAGTGAGGTAAGATTTGGGGATGTTGCTGTCCTGAAACAGTTTTCGGTGCTGCACCGTAAAAATTCGTGAAAATTCTCTGTATATCTTGTGGACCTGAGATTTCTTGTGCATATGCCCCAGGTTATATCCAAACTTTCGTTAGTTGAACACTTTTTGATTTGAGCAACAGAAAACCCCTAAAAAATTCGACCTTTGTCAGCTGTTCTGTTTTGACAGATTTCTGCCAATATTTGTGTTTGCCGCTTTATCGCTTTCTTTTTGAGTTATTTTGATCACGGAACTTTTGGGGAAGTTGCTGCAGTAGTATATGCTTTATATGTGGTGGTTTTGGGTTGAAACCTGAAGCAAAAAGAGGTTCATTATATGTTATGCTACACTAATGTTGCTAATAGAATTGTGTTTAGTTTTGTATGAAGGAAGTTTTCAAGTGTAGGGATTGGAGAATGATGAGATGAGTTGAAGAATGGACAAAAGCTCAAGCTTTGGGATGCCCATGTCACCCCAAGAAATATCCAAGAAGTACAAGCGTCAAAGCTTGGGGATGCCCCCGAGACACCCCCTTCTTCATCGGCAAAAATCAGGTCACCTTTCAAAACACTATATTTTTATTGCTTCATGCACTATGTGTTTTTCTTGGAGCGTTAGTTGTTTTAGTTTTTAGTTTTATTTTGCTTTGTTTGCTGCAATAAATGGTTAGATCACATCATGTTTCTTTTGGAGGAGATGAACTCGCTTTTCATTGCCAAGAACACTCTAGTTTTCACTCTTATCAAAAACCGAGTGTTCTTCTTTTTCTGCTACTGCTTTTGGTTTTTGTTTTTGCCTTGATTTGCGTTCAGATCTTCCTATTTATCAAGGTGTATTTTTGCCTCTGGACCATGTTGGTTTTCCTCAAAAGAGTTGGATTTAAAAAGTTCAAATGGTGTTGGAAAAGAGAAAAAGCTTTATGCAAAAAAGTGGTACAAGAAGGAGCTTGTGTAGACTGCGGCTTAGGCTTTTTCATGTCATGCTTGATGTCTTTTTGATAGTATGTTTAGTGGTTTTGCTGTAGCATGACTTGTCTCAAATAACTGAGATTGCTTAATGAGCCTTTGAAAAAATCATGCGTTGTTTTAATTATTTGGAAGCATTATTTTGGTTTTCTCCTTGTTGCTTTATTTGGTTTGACTTGGCGCATGCTCACACATGTTAGACTCATACAAAGTCGCCAATAGCCTCTATGATCATTTAGTTTTTGACTTTTGATGCCATCTTATGCTTCTTTTAATGTTGCTTTGTCGCTTTGCATGATTATGGCCATTATTGCTCTCTTAGTTGGTTGCTCCCAGTCTTTTGCTAGCCCTCATTTTGTACTGAGTATGAGCTCTACTCGTGCATCCAACTCCCAAAAACCAAGTTTGCCATTGTGTCCACTATAAATTCCTATGCATGGTATTTCAAAGCCATTCCAAGTAAATTTGCATGTGCTACCTTTCAAAAACCTTCAAAACACTTCTCGTTTTGTGACACTGTTTTCAGCTCATGGGGACGTAGTGGTCGGATTTGCTATCTTCCATATTGCTTATTCCAAAAAGAAAAAAAAAAGAGAAAAAAAGAAAGAAAAAAAGGCACTCCTCCATGGAATGTGAATGTTGGTGGGCACCCGATGAAATCGGTTAGCCATGGTTTGTGAAAGGAAGAAAGGTGGGGAGGAGTGCCAAGCTTTATAAAAGAGCACAAAAGTGCCAATCTCTCTCTCAAAAACTTGTTTCATTTTTGTATGGAAGATAGTAAGAACCCCAATGCCAGTCGTTGACAAAGACAACCACCTCTCAAAACTCAAGTTTTATCTCTTTGTTTTACAAATGAAAAGCTCTAGCACATGTTTAATCACTGCTTCCCTCTGCGAAGGGCCTTTCTTTTACTTTTATGTTGAGTCTCCACCTTCTATCTTTATGCACCGTCTAAGAGAGCATAGTTGTCATTCTGAGTATAATGTGCATTGTCCCAAAGTTTTCATTGATTGATTCATTATCATGGTTTCACTTGTTCTTAAATTATTTGTATCTAGTCGCCCTCTTAAACTTGAAGGTGTCCTATGCATTTATGTTTTGCTCTCCATTAAGGACAAGCTGAAAACCATTTGTATGTTGTTCCTTATGATTTGAACACACGTTTGACTTTCATTGTTTTATTTTCATGATCTTTTGTTTGTGTTCATTTTCATGTTATAACATGGTTGCTAAGTTTCTTCTATCAAGATTATGTCTTTCATGCCCATGTTTTAAGTTCTTTTGATCCCAGCTCACAATGCTTACATATATGATCAAGATTGTGTAGGTGCATGTCACCTCAAAAATTATTTCTTTTGTTATCACTTACCTACTAGAGGACGAGCAGGAGTTAAGCTTGGGGATGCTGATACGTCTCAAACGTATCTGTAATTTTTGATGCTCCATGCTTGTTTTTACACCATTTGCCTTGTGTTTCGTTACACTTCGTGGTGTTTTTATGCGATTTCCGGAACTAACCTATTGACAAGATGCCACAGTGCCAGTTCCCTGTTTTCTGCTGTTTTTGTGTTTCAGAAAAGCTACACAGGAAATATTCTCAGAATTGGACGAAACAAGTTCCAGAACTCCTATTTTTCCCGGACGAAGGACCAGGACCGAAAGAGAGCCGGAGGGGGGCCAGGAGCTAGCCACACACCAGGGCGGCGCGGCCCAGCCCCTGGCCGCGCCCCCTATGTGTGAGGAGGCCCTGGCAGCCCCCTGACGACGCCCCTTCGCCTATATAAAGCCTCGGGACGGAAAACCCTAAAGGAGTCGGCGAAATTTCTAGAACAGTTCCGCAGCGCCGCCGCCGTCGAAGCCAAATTTCGGGGGACGGAAGTCTCTGTTCCGGCACCCTGCCGGGACGGGGAAGTGCCCCCGGAGCCATCTCCATCGGTCTCCATCGTCGTCTCCACCGTCTCCATCGACCTCACCGCCATCTCCATCAACCTTGCTGTCTCCTATGATGGGGAGGGAGTAGTTCATTCCCGGGGCTGAGGGCTCTACCGGTACCTATGTGGTTCACCTCTCTCTCCCATGATGTGATCTTTATGTGATCGTGAGCTTTGTATCATGTTGAATAAGTAGATGTTACTCTCCTTCATTATGTGTACTCTAGTGTGTTATTAAAGTAATCTATTCCTCCTGCCATGGTGTAACGGTGACAGTGCGTGCATCATGGTGGTACTTGGTCTAGGCTACGATTGTGATCTTTTATGGATTATGAGAATAATTATCACTATGATAGTATTGAAGTGATCTATTCCTCCTTTCATGGTGTAATGTTGACAGTGTGTGCACCGTGTTAGTACTTGGTCTAAGTTGCAATAATATCTATCTTGAGTTGTGACTTGATTTGGATATCTCTATGAGTGGTGTTTGTCAAGTACTTGATGAACTTTGAGGAGTGCTTCGTAGCCCTACGCAATGATTAGTGTTATTCAATAGGAGAGTAATTCATAGTACCATAGTGAAGAGAAGTTATTTTTTTGTTCAATTATGTTATATTTGTTGGGAGTGTGTCCACTAGTGAAAGTATGATCCCTAGGCCTTGTTTCCAAGCATTGCACACCGTTTACTTCCTGTTTTGTTACATGTTTGCTCGCAGCGATATTTATTTTAGATCACATTTGCTACTTATAATCATCCATACCACTTGTATTTCACTATCTCTTCGCCGAACTAGTGCACCTATACATCTGACAAGTGTATTGGGTGTGTTGGAGACACAAGAGACTTTCTGTATCGTAATTGCAGGGTTGCTTGAGAGGGATAGCTTTGACCTCTTCCTCCCTGAGTTCGATAAACCTTGGGTGATCCACTTAAGGGAAACTTGCTACTGCTCTACAAACCTCTGCACTTGGAGGCCCAACACTGTCTACAAGAACAGACGCGTGCGTAGACATCAGTAGCATATTTGTTGTTCAACATCATGTCAAAGTACCTAAGGCTATACTCTGTTAATTCTTAATACTAGATTGCTAGAAGTTTATTCCTTTCTAATAGAGCATAAGTAAGATGTGTTGCATCATCTTTAAATTAGGACGTGATGCCCATATGAATATTATCAAGTTAACATAATAAAAATCATGTCAATGTTTCGGTCATCCACCTTGCGCTTAATGCCCCCCACGACTTCACGAGAGAGTAGGCAAGTGAACTCATGAATCCTGGTCCAATTTTAACCATAAGAAACACCTTTCCGACGTATTTAAATACGCTTTTATTTTCAGCATCATTTTATTCCGAAAATACAAAAACATATTTACTTTCTTGCACACACAACCAAAACCCAAAAACACTATTACCACATCATATTTATTTTATTGCATTGTTATTTACTTTATTGCATTTGTTATCATATTTTACTTATATTTACACCTTGTGCTCGACAACAACTCGGTGGAGGTTGGGACACAAGACAAGAAAATTGTTTTGCAGGTGGCTTGAAGAAGAACGACAAGAGCTTTTTCGACTGTTTCCCGAGAGTTCGAAATTAAACCCCGAGTTCCCTCGTGGGGAAAATTTACTCTTGCTACAACACTCTGCATTTGGTGTCCCGGCGAGTTGGCACCTTTGCTTAGTGTCATCACTATCAATCTTGTATCCTATTAGAAAGCTGCCAACCACCTAGCTCGAACAACCGCTATCAAACGAGTGCATCCAGAATCCATATGCACCCGCTGGTCCTCAGGTTGGAGATAAGAACATATGTTGATCTATTGCACCGCCTTGTGAGTAACTGATACGTCTCCAACGTATCTATAATTTTTGATGCTCCATGCTTGTTTTTACACCATTTGCCTAATGTTTTGTTCCACTTCGTGGCACTTTTATGCATTTTCCGGAACTAACCTATTAACAAGTCGCCACAGTGCCAGTTCCCTGTTTTATGCTGTTTTTGTGTTTCAGAAGTGATACACAGGAAATATTCTCGGAATTGGACGAAACAAGTTCCTGAAGTCTTATTTTACCCGGAAGCTTCCAGAGATCCGAAGGAGAGTAGGAGGGAGGCCACCAGGGCCCCACACGCAGGGCTGGCGCGGCCAGGGCCTGGGCCGTGCCACCCTGGCGTGAGGGCGCCTGGCCCCTCCTCTGACATCACCCCTTCGCCTATAAAGACCCCCGACGGAAAAAACCTAAGTACCCGATCACTTTTCCAGAACACATCGCGATCCGCCACCGCCGTCGACCCGGAGATCGGGAGGGTCCAGAAGCTCTTCCCGGCACCCTGCCAGAGAGGGGAATCGCCACCGGAGGTCTTCTCCATCGCCATGCTTGCCTCCGGAGCGATGAGTGAGTAGTCTACCTTGGACTATGGGTCCATAGCAGTAGCTAGATGGTTGTGTTCTCCACCATGTGCTTCATGTTTAGATCTCATGAGCTGCCCTACATGATTAAGATCACCGTTATGTAATTCTACATGTTTGGTTTGTTGGGATCCGATGAATATTGGTGTTTATGATTGAGTTGTTGTACTGAATATTATCGTATGTTATCTCTATGTTGTTTATGATCTTGCATGCTCTCCGTTGTTAGTAGCTATCTTGGCCGAGTAGTTGCTAGTGACTCCAAGAGGGGGTATTTATGCTCGATAGTGGGTTCATGCCTCTATTTAACCTGGGGGAGTGACAGAAACCTCTAAGGTTGTAGATGTGTTGTTGCTACTAGGGAGAAAACAACATTCATATGCTCAAGGGCATATGCTTTGTTTACATTACACACTTTGCTTAATGCAATTATCTGTTGTTCGCAACTTAATACTTGTGGAGTTCTCGGATTGATTCGCCACAAGTGGATTATTAGTCATAGATGCAGTTGGATGGCGGTCTATGTATTTTGTTGTAATGCCCAGATTAAATCTCATAGTGATCTTCTTAACATATCACGTTTATCTTTATTCTATCAATTGCCCAACTGTAATTTGTTTACCCAGCATGTGTTATTTATCTTATGGAGAGACACCACTAGTGAACTGTGGACCCCGGTCCTATTTCCATCATATTGCTATCACCTGTTTACTTTACTCACACCGTTTACTTTACTCGCATACTCTATTGTTTTCCACTCGATACGCTCATAACCTTTGTTTCAAGCAAACCGGTGAGATTGACAACCTCATCGCAAGTTGGGAACGAAGTACTTGGTTGTGTTGTGTGCAGGTTCCACGTTGCAGCTAGCAAGCAAAGCTTGGACGAGGCGCCATATATAAGTTGTCCGAAGCTATCGCAAACTAGCAAGCATCACATTCAGTCGTTTGCCTCTCCTCTCCAAGAACGATTAGACCTTGGTTTCTTAACTGAGGGAAAACTAGCTGCTATACTCATCATACCTTCCTCTTGGGGTTCCCAACGGGCTGGTTATTCACCACGCACAAGGACCGTCTGCTACGCGTCAACTTGGCACCAGCAGCCTCTTTTCTGGCGCCGTTGCCGGGGAGGAAGTAGAAGACTTCTGCGAGGGGAGTTTTCGCACGCACATCCTTTACTTTGTTATTGCTTTGCTTTACTTTATTTATTTTTCCTGCATCGTTTTATATAAAAAAATTAGAATCCTTGGTAGTTGTTATTTCTTTACTTGTAGTTCATCATGTTGATCCCTAAGTACGTTCTGGAGGACCTCTCAGTAGGTAGTGGTTCGATTATTGGCAAAAGTAACATTGAGGAGTTCTTTAATCACATTAGTATGCATAAGGAAGTTGAGGAGAAATCTTTGGTTGAGCTAGCTCCTAGTTATAAAGTTGCTTCTGCTCATTTAGTTCACATGTTAGAAGCTAGGTTTGCTAGTCTTAATCCTTTTATGCAATACATGTTCCTTAAGCTTCATGAAATTGAGGATCCCGAAAAGAAAGCTTTTATCTTGGAAACTTTGTGCATAGAATTTAGAGATGTTGCAATTGAGGCTAGGAAAGTTTTTAAGAAGTTTGATAAGCTTGGCTCGCCTGTTGAAATTGTTGGTACACCCAACGAAGAATCTAGATTGCCAATACCTTGTAAGCTTGTAGGAATTCATAATGCCTTGGTAGCTAATACTAGTTGGATTTGTACTGAAAATCTTTTTGATGAAAATAGTGTACCAAAGCGTGACTACAAGGGATACTCAAAACCTTAATTGGATAGTATTCATTTCTTTATTCCTATAGTGGATCCTGATCCCCCTTTCATTATTACTTGATTCGCAATTTTCTGCGCCTAGCTCAAAGGCGTTAAAGAAAAGCACTCTTGGGAGATAACCCAATGTTTTTATTTTCAGTACTTTTTCTTTTATTTGAGTCTTGGAAGTCATTACTACTGTAATGACTGCTCCTTATCTTGTTTATTTTGTTTTGTGCCAAGAGAAGCCTCTAATTCGAGTGAGGTAAAGATTTGGGGATGTTGCTGTCCTGAAACTGTTTTTGGTGCTGCACCGTAAAAATTCGTATAAATTATCTGTATATCTTTTGGACCTGCGATTTCTTGTGCATATGCCCCAGGTTATATCCAAACTTTCGTTAGTTGAACACTTTTTGATTTGAGCAACAGAAAACCCCTAAAAAATTCGACCTTTGTCAGCTGTTCAGTTTTGACAGATTTCTGCCAATATTTGTGTTTGCCACTTTATCGCTTTCTTTTGAGTTCTTTTGATCATGGAACTTTTGGAGAAGTTGCTACAGTAGTATTTGCTATATATGTGGTGGTTTTGAGTTGAAACCTGAAGCAAAAAGAGGTTGATTATATGTTATGCTTGCACTAATGTTGCTAATAGAATTGTGTTTAGTTTTGTATGAAGGAAGTTTTCAAGTGTAGGGATTGGAGAATGATGAGATGAGTTGAAGAATGGAAAAAAGCTCAAGCTTGGGGATGCCCATGCATCACCCCAAGAAATATCCAAGAAGTACAAGCGTCAAAGCTTGGGGATGCCCCAGAGGCACCCCTTCTTCATCGGCAAAAATCAGGTCACCTTTCAAGACACTATATTTTTATTGCTTCATGCACTATGTGTTTTTCTTGGAACGTCAGTTGTTTTAGTTTTCTTAGTTAGTTTAGTTTGTTTGTTTGCTGCAATAAATGGTTGGACCCCAACAAATTTCTTTTGGAGAAGTTGCCTTGCTTTTCATTTGCCAAGAACGCTCCAGTTTTCACTCTTATTAAAAATCGAGTGTTCTTCTTTTTCTGCTACTGCTTTTGGTTTTCGTTTTTGCCTTGATTTGCGTTCAGACTTTGCCATATCTTTTCATCAAGGTGTATTTTTGCCTCTGATCTTTATTGGTTTTCATCGAAAGAGGTGTTTATAAAATTTCAAATGGTGTTGGAAAAGAGAAAAAGCTTTGTGCAAAATAGTGGTACAAGAAGGAGCTTGTGTAGACTGCGGCTTAGGCTTTTTCATGTCATGATTGATGTCTTTTTGATAATATGCTTAGTGGTTTTGTTGTAGCATGACTTGTCTCAAATAACTGAGATTGCTTAATGAGCCTTTGAAAAAATCATGCGTTGTTTTTATTGTATGGAAGCATTATTTTGGTTTTCTCCTTGATGCTTTATTTGGGTTGACTTGACGCATGCTCACACATGTTAGACTCTTACAAAGTCGCCAATAGCCTCTATGATCATTTAGTTTTTGACTTTTGATGCCATCTTATGCTTCTTTTAATGTCGCTTTGCATGATTATGGCCATTATTGCTCTCTTAGTTGGTCGCTCCCAGTCTTTTGCTAGCCCTCGCCTTGTACTGAGTATGAGCTCTACTCGTACATCCAACTCCTAAAAGCCAAAGTTTTCCAAAGTGTCCACCATACATACCTACTAGCAATTTGCTATTCCAAGTAAATTTGACTTGCTTTTATTTTCTCTTCAAATTAAACTCTTACCAGTGTTATGCGAAATTCGGTCAGTAAAGCTCTCACGAACCGGAAGGCACACTTTACTTTTTCCTGTTCTTAAAAATTTGACATTGTGGTCTCTTATGTTGAGTTGTTATGCTTGCAAGTTGTAAGTTGGAGACTAGCCCAGCCATGCAGTCATGGGCAAGCTTTCAACATTGCACTTCTTATTTGAGTTGATATCGTGATCTTTTGTTTATGGATGCCCGCGGTGTGAAATGAATTGGGAATCTTGTGGGGATCATGGAGTTTGTATATGTGTTAGGGAAATGCCGGGGCGCTAATCTAAGCCATGCATAATTCATGGTGGAAATTTGCAGCATACCCATGGTGAACATTCGACGACGCATCTCACAATAAAAAGCTAAACAAATGGCAAATAAAAGAGATGTTGAGGTGTTCATTGTCTACTTGTCCTGTCATTTTGGTGTGGGCTTGTTCCATGTCATCGGGCACGGAGGTACCCCATTGGCGGTTCTCAATGATATGCATATACTTACAATGACAAGAGCCTTGCTTGGGACTCTAAGTAAAGTAGCATGAGGTTTGGGTACTCGTATTCACGGGGCATGAGGTTTTCAACTTATGATTTGTCAAGCATATGCATCATAATTGTTCTCGCATTAACTTTAACCATTCAAGATGCTTATGATGGGGGCAATGAGAGCTCAAAGCCGGTAAGTACCATAATTTTTGAAGGTTATAAAACTTGCAATCACTGCTTCCCTCTGCGAAGGGCCTTTCTTCTACTTTTATGTTGAGTCACCACCTTCTTTCTTTATGCACCATTAAGAGAGCATAGTTGTCATTCTTAGTGTAATATGCATTGTCCCAAAGTTCATTGATTGATTCATATTGTTGGTTTCACTTGTTCTTAAATTATTTGTATCTAGTCACCCTCTTAAACTTGAAGGTGTCCTATGCATTTATGTTTTGCTCTCTTTGAAGGACAAGCTGAAAACCATTTATATGTTTTTCCTTATGATTTGAACACACGTTTGACTTTCATTGTTTCATTTTCATGATCTTTTGTTTGTGTTCATTTGCATGTTTACAACATGGTTGCTAAGTTTTTATTGTCAAGATTATATCTTCATGCCCATGTTTTAACTTCTTATGATCCCAGCTCACAAATGCTTACATATATGATCAAGATTGTGTAGGTGCATGTCACCTCAAAAATTATTCTTTTGTTATCACTTACCTACTCGAGGACGAGCAGGAGTTAAGCTTGGGGATGCTTGATACGTCTCCAACGTATCTATAATTTTTGATACTCCATGCTTGTTTTTACACCATTTGCCTAATGTTTCGTTCCACTTCGTGGCACTTTTATGCATTTTCCGGAACTAACCTATTAACAAGTCGCCACAGTGCCAGTTCCCTGTTTTCTGCTGTTTTTTTGTTTCAGAAGTGATACACGGGAAATATTCTCAGAATTGGACGAAACAAGTTCCTGAAGTCTTATTTTACCCGGAAGCTTCCAGAGATCCGAAGGAGAGTAGGAGGGAGGCCACCAGGGCCCCACACGCAAGGCTGGCGCGGCCAGGGCCTGGGCCGTGCCACCCTAGCGTGAGGGCGCCTGGCCCCTCCTCTGACATCGCCCCTTCGCCTATAAAGACCCCCCTACGGAAAAAACCTAAGTACCCGATCACTTTTCCAGAACACATCGCGATCCGCCGCCGCCGTCGACCCGAAGATCGGGAGGGTCCAGAAGCTCTTCCCGGCACCCTGCCGGAGGGGAATCGCCACCGGAGGTCTTCTCCATCGCCATGCTTGCCTCCGGAGCAATGAGTGAGTAGTCTACCTTGGACTATGGGTCCATAGCATTAGCTAGATGGTTGTGTTCTCCACCATGTGCTTCATGTTTAGATCTCATGAGCTGCCCTACATGATTGAGATCACCGTTATGTAATTCTACATGTTTGGTTTGTTGGGATCCGATGAATATTGGTGTTTATGATTGAGTTGCTGTACTGAATATTATCTTATGTTATCTCTATGTTTTTTATGATCTTGCATGCTCTCCGTTGTTAGTAGCTATCTTGGCCGAGTAGTTGCTAGTGACTCCAAGAGGGGGTATTTATGCTCGATAGTGGGTTCATGCCTCTATTTAACTTGGGGGAGTGACAGAAACCTCTAAGGTTGTAGATGTGCTGTTGCTATTAGGGAGAAAACAATATTCATATGCTCAAGGGCATATGCTTTGTTTACATTACACACTTTGCTTAATGCAATTATCTGTTGTTCGCAACTTAATACTTGTGGAGTTCTCGGATTGATTCGCCACAAGTGGATTATTAGTCATAGATGCAGTTGGATGGCGGTCTATGTATTTTGTTGTAATGCCCAGAGTAAATCTCATAGTGATCTTCTTGACATATCACGTTTATCTTTATTCTATCAATTGCCCAACTCTAATTTGTTTACCCAGCATGTGTTATTTATCTTATGGAGAGACACCACTAGTGAACTGTGGACCCCGGTCCTATTTCCATCATATTGCTATCACCTGTTTACTTTACTCACACTGTTTACTTTACTCGCATACTCTATTGTTTTCCACTCGATACGCTCATAACCTTTGTTTCAAGCAAACCGGTGAGATTGACAACCTCATCGCAAGTTGGGAACGAAGTACTTGGTTGTGTTGTGTGCAGGTTCCGCGTTGCAGCTAGCAAGCAAAGCTTGGACGAGGCGCCATATATAAGTTGTCCGAAGATGTCGCAAACTAGCAAGCATCACCTTCAGTCGTTTGTCTCTCCTCTCCAAGAACGATTAAACCTTGGTTTCTTAACTGAGGGAAAACTAGCTGCTATACTCATCATACCTTCCTCTTGGGGTTCCCAACGGGCTGGTTATTCACCACGCATAAGGACCGTCTGCTACGCGTCAACTTGGCACCAGCAGTAACCTGTAAAAATTGAGCAGAAGATGCCTTGTTAAATATGACATCATTTCCGCAATTCCATATTGCCCAAAGGATAGCACAGACCCCCACATGAATATGTGAATTCATTTTTTATCTATGCCATTCAACCAATTTCCAATTAAGTATTTGATATTTGCGGGAGGTGGTATGTTAAAAGTAAAATGGACAACTTTCCATATGAGTTTCGCAAATCTACATTTGATGAAAACATGCTCTACTGACTCCTCTAAATCCCAAAAAACACATTTCTTACACCCTGTCCGTTTAGCCAAATTATCCTTAGTAATCACTACCTTTTTAGTGGTACCTTCATTTCCACAAGTACTTGTGGGAATACCTAGTATCATCATTCATAAAATCCTTGTACAAAGACTTGACAGAAAAACCCCAGATCTTTCTAAATGCCAAGTGAATCTGTCTGGTTCATTATTTAATTGTACCTGCTTCAGCCGCTCCACTAAATGAAGCCATCTCTCCCGTTGCCCCTCTCTCAAAACCCTAGTAAACAAAATGTTCAATGGGGTTTGGTTCAAAAGATCATCCACCCTAACATTTTTATGATGCACTATTGCATATAATGATGGGTGTTGTGTTACTAGTGAAGTTTCATAAAGCCAAGCATCCTCCCAAAACCGAGTTGTTTGGCCATCACCAATCACAAAGGATCCTCTTTGAAAAAATTCACCTTTCCCATGCAAAATTCCTTTACGAAAGGGTGAATTTGTAGGTTTGCTTCTACTTGAGCTAGGATTTTAGTCTTTAAGTATTTATTTTTTAATAGTTCCTGCCACATCCCTTCTTTATTGAGAAGTTTATAAAACCATTTGCTTAGCAGGCATTAATGTTTGATTTCTAGAACTTTGATACCTAAAGCACCTTGATCCTTCGGCCTACAAACAATATTCTATTTTGTTAACCTATATTTCTTCTTATGGTTCATGATTTGACAAAAAAAAGCGTGATCGATGCACTAATAAGACACACTAGTCCAAGACCAAGGAAGATTTTTTTTTTTGAACAAGGAGCGCCCCGAAGGGATAGGAAGCATCACATTCATTCTAATCAGTGGATGTACAAACTATTACAAGGGACCCCATAAGAAGAGAAATAACATATAGGTCCCTAGTATTAATAGAAAAGACCTTGCTAAAAGATGAAAAGCGCATTTCGGTCCTTCTCTTCCTCCACCGTCGAGCCGGAGATCGGAGCTGTTGTGGTCATGCTTGAAAGCGGGGACGGAACCACTTGCTGCCGTGCGGACGTTGAGACTTGAGAGCGGTAGCAGACCTCAAGAGTGGCCTCACCATGGAGGTTAAACAAGCGCCAGAGCCCTTCATCGGCTTCTGGATAGGCCTTAGATATGCCTTGGACGTCGGACGGCTGTCGCCCGCCGCCGAGGTGGTGCTCGAGAAAATCGCTTCCCAACTCCAGTGTTGCTGGATGCTGCCTATAGGAGTATAATATTCATCGATGCCTTCGATGCAAATCGGCCTGCCATCAAACTCACCACACGTGCCATGGGCTGGAGGAGGCATGCAAAGAAGATTGGCTTGGATAAGAGTCCACCCAGCATGAACATATGCGAACGCCGCAGCAGCACGAGAGGCGAGCTCCATCGAGCCCAGGACAGCAGGTAACACCGGCGCTCTTGCCGGCGAGGTGACATGCCTAGGTGATGGGGCTCCCTCGGCTCCGACCACCAAATCTCCAATAGAAGGGCAAAATGTGGTGCTGGATCCCTTTCCCTCGCTACCATGGCCGGCCGAAACGGGAGCAGCAGAGCACGCTTGCATCCACAGTTTGGCCTTGAGCTTATTGAAGGGCGGCTCTTCGAGGATCTGGAGAGGCAGCCGGCAGCACCACGCCGAAGCCACCCCACAGATCTCCTCCACATGCCCTCCACCGTCGCTCAACTCGTTGGCGCCAGAGGACCTCCGCCCGGCGCATAGCGCCAGACACCACTAGGGAAAGAAAATCTAGGCTACAGATTATACAGAGGAGTCAGACTTCCCTCTCCCAGCCACTCCGGTCGATGAGGCCGCCAAAGGAGAGGGAGAGGGGAGCCGGAGGACACCAGAAGTGGTCCCGTTTTCCCACAATAGGAATGACCAAGGGAGATGGAGTTCCAATATTTGCTGCATGGTGTGGCTGGCGGCATGGCCCAGCATTCAGCATGCATGTGGCTCCATGATTCAGTTGAGCTGAGCATCGTGACGAATCAATGCCGGTTATGGCCGCGTTTGTTGTTGATGTCCCTGCCTAGTTGTTCGGCTTACTGTCATTGTTCATAGCGGCATAGCGCCGCCTGGCCTGGTGATCGATATAGGGTCGGTGTCTCGGTGAACACGTCCAACGGCTTGAGATCGCGGCCCGGCAGGTCTTGATGACACAGCTGCTCGTGGCGATCTGGAGTACTTGGATCCTACGTCATGATTCCTCTAGGCTAGGCACTCTGGTAGTGGTACTGCTACTAGCCTGGAGACTGGAGTAGGTAGGACACAGTACGTGTACCCGGTGTACGTGATCTCGCCCCTCGACACTTCAACGAACGTTAGGGTCGACCGACCCAATTGGGCGGCGTCGAGGAAACCGAATGGGTAGCTCGCGCGGCACGTGCTCTCCGTAGGGTGGATCTCGGGTCTCCGAAATTCGAAGCTTCCGATTTTAACTCAGTCACGGGTCCACAGATCCATGCAGTACAATAGGTGCATATTCATCTGTTTGCTGCGAGTTCATTGGTGTGGGCAGGAACCAGTTTACCATTAATGGTTTCGACATTTGACTTCATGAATGCGTCTAGAGTTCATTGGAGTATATGGAGCTTTACAGTAAAGCATTTACTCGATCTACTATGCATAACCACCGACGTGTGTACACATGGAGTTTCTTTTGAGAGATATACACCATGGAGTTTGTGTGTTATGTTGCATGCATGCTTAGGTTCTTGTTCAATTGGGGGAGGACATACATACTTGTAAGTTAATTAATTACCCCTCTGATTGATATTACTTGTTGTAAGTTTGATCAAATTTGGTGTTGATACGCATGTATCTAAACACATTTCAATCGTGTAAGTTCGCTCATTTAAAGAAAAAGCTGCGACAATTAATATGGATCGGAGGGAGTAATGCCAATCCATTAGTTCGATCTTGTCACCAGAAGCCACAAAATTGGAGTAGACAAAGACTAGTTCTCGTCCGGAGAGCCTGTATCGATCGCTTAATTTACGCACTGAACCAACCGAGAATTTGGGGCAAATAGAAAGAAATAAGTAGCCACCTCCACGGTCGATCGCCGCCGGTGCTTAAAGAGCAGGAGAGAGTAGTTGGAACCTGGGTGTAGTAGCTACCAGATCAATAACTTCGCATCGGAGGGTCCCCGTCGATCGGTAACCAACTCCACCGTCTTCGTCTTGTCTTTGCCCGTCGTCCACGGCCACACGCAAGTACGCAACGCACACGGCCGGCCATGTCCACTCCTAGGTATACCCTTTCTCACTTGCGCGCGCAATAACGCACGCGCGGCTCGGCGCGGCGCGGCGCGGAGTTGGTAACAACGTTGCGACTTGCGATCCATGCGAATTGAACGCACCGCCTTTTCCCTCCCGCCCATTCCATCCCCGCAGCGCGAGCGCCACTAGGCTCGATCCGCGCGCTCTATATAAGCTCGCCGCAGCGATCACCATCCACCACAACGAAAGCAACAACCAGCGATCGAGACAGCAGCAGAGCTCGCTACCACTAGCCGCGATCAGAGCTAGCTAGCCACTCGACGATCGGCATGGCCAAGTCGGCGTCCCTGCTGATCCTCGCGGCGGTCCTGGTGGCCGCGGCGTGCTCCGCCCAGCTGGGCTCGGCGGCGCGCGCCATCCCGGCGGAGAAGCCCGTGGTGGCCGCTGCGGCGGAGGACGCGGTGAAGCGGCCGGAGACGTTCCAGGAGGGGACGGTGGTGATCCCGGGGATCGGGCGCTACGAGCTGGGCACCCATTACAGGCCGGACCTCGGCGGGCTCGACCACAGCATCCCGGCCGCCACGCACTCGCAGTTCCTCCCCGGCGCCGACGACACCTGGGTGCCCAACCCCGGCTTCGAGGTGCCCAACCCCTTCCGCCCCGGCTCCGAGTCTCCATGATCGTCCCGGCCGGCCGGGCAACACCTCCACGTTACGCCCCATCCATCCACACTGGTAGCTAGCTAGCTAGCCTGCTATAAGTCATTTTCCGCTAGCGTATGATTGCTACAATAAAATAGTTGCTGCTACATGGCCATGCATGTATACGCATGTTGCATGCATGTATCTGCGACGCCGACGGCATTTGGTGTTTGATTGAGTGTGTGAGTGTTTATGGAGTATGGGTGGATGCGTAGGAAGCAAGCATCCATCACGTATCTTCGCTTGGTTTATTGTTGGTACTAGTAGTGTGTGCTTCAGTCCAGTTAATGAATTATGAATTAAGATTTGCAACCACAATTGTCATGTATGGTTGGATTGTTGGGTCCTTAGTTTCTGCCAAGAGCTCGATCAAAAAACATGTCAAAAAGACGTACACAGACCACACAGGGAGCGCAAGAACAGATCGGGAAGCTCGGGAAGCTCGGGAAGTACAAGAACATAATAAGTGACGCACCGGAAATGTGGCTCTCGGCCGTGCCGCCGTGGTGTCTACACACTACAGCTCGATCGTGACACTTCAGCTATGGGACCCCTTTTTAGCTTGTTTGGTGTTGTAGTACTCAATTATGAGAAAGAAAACGATGGCAGAGAATCAGATACGCCAGGTCAAATAAGAGAAGGGTGTTCGTGGGAAGAGGCGTGATCACTACGTGTAGGAGATGTAAGTGGGATCCCGCCAATATCTGACTTATAGTTTATTTGGATAACTTTTTTACTTTAAAATTCTGGATCAAGATTTGAACTAAAACTTTCCAAATAAACTAAAAGTGAGAAATTGGCGGGATCCCGTTTGACACCTTATGTGCGTGCCCCTGCGGCCGTCCTTGATCGTTCCATTACTAGTGTAGAATGATGGTAGAAATTGTAGTTATACTTCCTTGAGTGCGTGAGTATGGTTTCGATCTACACTATGAAGGAACGTTTTGACTCGCAAGAATTGTGTACACTGAAACAATCCCTTTTTTTTTAAAGCGGAGCCTCTTGAAAAATGTTACTTCCACATGACGCAAAAATGTTTCCCACAAATCAAGACAAGAAACTAGGCTTATTTATGTGTTGTGTCTAACTTTGTGTTTGCATATGGAGACCAAATTAGGATTTTGGCACATAACAGAAATGTTTGGGTTAATGTTAGTAGTAGTAGTAGCATTCAAGTTTTTTTTTTTTGAGTAACAGTAGCATTCAGGTAGTCAGTCATTAATTCCTTACCATTACCAAGGGCCCATTGTGTCTACTACTACGTAGGTGTGCTTCTTTTTGGCACAACAAACCTTGCACTTCATATTACCCATTGTAGCACAAAGGCTCAAGATTTACATCATGAGTCGCAGAAATGATCTCAAAGTAAAGGAAAATTACAAACAGGCCCTTAATAAACACTTAGCACCCAATTACACGTGTTGAATAGCATAACTCCAACCGCTACAACGACATCCGCTGTCTTGCTTGGGTCTGTCACAAGACCTCAATGCCGACCACCAAGCCCTCGAGATCCAGAGATAGCTAGCACCGACCGAGGGAGGAAAGCGGATTTGACTCATCCAAACATGGAGGAGAAAATGAACACTGAAGCCAACGATTCTTTGGATCTCCATGCTTCAGTGCTATGAACGGCCATGAACGCCAAACGATGTCGGAAGCCAAGTATAAGAAGACTATGGAGATCAAGCACCCATGGCCAACATGAACAAGGAGATCTGGTGAGATCTCCGGATCTGACCTCTCCCTAGTCTGCACCGAGAACGGCGACAAGAATAAGGAGAAGAAAGACGTTGAAAAAACGACACCAGCTTTTCCTTGATGACGAACCGCTCCTGCAAGCCGAAGGCAAAAGGGCTATAAACAGAGACACGACCACTAGTCTAGTATCTACATGAGGGAGACTGGAAAGGGTGGTCAAGCTCCTCTCCCACACCTCTCCCACTACATGGTGGATACTTGAGCCACACCCGAAAGAGAGCTCGAGAGAGACGGAGGGGAGAGAGGAAAAGAGAAGTCCCACTACATAAATTCTTCTCTTTATCATACACGAGTTTATTCAATTTTCCGCTACATTTCAAGGGTATAAGTGATAAAAAAATCGAGAAATACACTCAACACCGGTACTAAGTACGTATAGTCCATCCGATCCATTAAAAGTGTAGACGGTTTAGTACAACCTTGTCATCCGACACTTGTTATGGATCGGAGGGAGTATCGCTTATGTACAGCAACAGAACTCCTGTTTTTAGAAATGTACAGTAACAGAACTGAGACGATGTAAAATGTTCTATTGCTGTAATGTTCAAGCACCTGAAGACCTAGCCCATCTTTTCTTCCAATGTGAGACGGCGCGGGACCTGTGGGATTCACTTGGCATTGTTGAGGTGATTGAGCAGGCGGTGACCATTGATCGGGCTGGCTCAGCTGTTTTAGAGTTTATTCTGCGAGACCAAAAAAGACAGCTGCCGGGGTTTACTAGCATTGGCCTAAAGGAGACTATTGGTGTTGCATGCTGGTATCTATGGTGGATTAGACGAAGACGAACACATAATGAAACAGTTCCTCCGCTCTTGAGATGTAAAATGTCGATTCTTTCAATTGTGACAAATTCAGCAAGGGCCTCTGCCAATGCCAGGCCAAGGAGTGTCAAATGGTGCGCTCCATGCGAGAACAAGGTGAAAGTAAACGTCGATGGTTCTTACCATTCTGATGATCATGCAGGTGCAGTGGGGGCGGTTATCCGTGATCACAATGGAGGTTTTTTGGCGGCCTCTTCTTCTTTTATCTCTGATCTATCTTCTGCAGGGGCAGCAGAAGCCCTAGCAATGAGAGAGGGGTTGGCTCTTGCTCACCGGCTTGGGTTTAATAAAGTTATAATGGAGTCGGACTCTGTTGAGTGTGTGGAGGCCTGTACAGGAAACGAAGCTTGGTGGGGCGAATCATCAGCTATCTTTGCTGATTGTGTGGATATTCGCTCCTTCACTGATGATGTCTCCTTCAAGCACTGCCCCAGGGAAGCTAATGAAGCTGCACATGAAGTCGCTCGAGTTTGCTTTGATTCGAAATTTTCTTGTAATTGGATAGATAATCCCCCTAGTTTCCTTGTTGAAAAACTCTTAAACGATGTAACCGTACTGTGATTTCAAGCAGCAAGTTTCAGACGCACTCTTTTCCTTACCAGGGTACCTAAGGGGACTGGAAGGTTTTTAATGAGGCGGCTTGCTAGCTTTATATAGTCCTTGTTTCAAAAAAAGAACTGAGACGATCATTTCGTACCGTACATTACACCGGTTATGTATTTGCACCGGAGCATTCAAAGTAGGCCGGTGGCCCGACGGCACGAACAGTTCCACCTACTACCCGGAGACTTAACCCAATACCCGCGCCCCGAAGGCCGGAACGCGCGTGGGTGAAACGGCCTCCCCGTCTGCTACGCAACAGGAAGCAACGACTCCCCCCACCACTCGCCGGCACCAGTTCCCCAATCCATCCCAACTCCCGAACACGACCGAGCCGCCACAGCGCAGCTCCCACCATGACGCAGAAAGACGCGCCGGCGCCGGTGCCGGTGAACTTCTGGGGCGAGCACCCGGCCACGGAGGCGGAGTACTACGCGGCCCAGGGCGCGCAGGGCGAGTCCTCCTACTTCACCGCGCCGGACGACGGTGCGGGCGCGCGCCGCCTCTTCACTCGCGCCTGGCGCCCGGCAGGCGGCGCGCGGCCGAAGGCGCTCGTGTTCATGGTCCACGGCTACGGCAACGACATCAGCTGGACGTTCCAGTCGACCGCCGTCTTCCTGGCCCGCTCCGGCTTCGCCTGCTTCGCCGCCGACCTCCCCGGCCACGGCCGCTCGCACGGCCTCCGCGCCTTCGTCCCCAAGCTCGAGCCCGCCGTCGCCGACCTCCTCGCCTTCTTCCGCTCCGTCCGGCGGCGGGAGGAGCACGCCGGGCTGCCGTGCTTCCTCTTCGGCGAGTCCATGGGCGGGGCCATCTGCCTGCTCATCCACCTCCGCACGCCGCCGGAGGAGTGGGCGGGGGCCGTGCTGGTCGCGCCCATGTGCAGGATCTCCGACCGGATCCGCCCGCCCTGGCCGGTGCCCGAGATCCTCACCTTCGTCGCGCGGTTCGCGCCCACGCTCCCCATCGTGCCCACCGCCGACCTGATCGAGAAGTCCGTCAAGGTGCCCGCCAAGCGCCTCATCTCCGCGCGCAACCCCATGCGCTACAACGGCCGGCCCAGGCTCGGCACCGTCACGGAGCTGCTGCGCGCCACCGACGAGCTCGGCGCGCGCCTCGGCGAGGTCACCGTCCCGTTCCTCGTCGTGCACGGCAGCGCCGACGAGGTCACTGACCCCGCCGTCAGCCGCGCGCTGTACGAGGCCGCGGCCAGCAAGGACAAGACCATCAAGCTGTACGACGGGATGCTCCACTCCATGCTCTTCGGGGAGCCGGAAGAGAACATCGAGCGCGTCCGCGGCGACATTATAGCCTGGCTCAACCAGAGATGCACGCCGGCGGCAACTCCCTGATGACACCGTAGCAAAAAAAACACGGCATTCTATCCGGATTGTGAAATTGCCAACACGACACACAATTGTTTTCATCTTCATTGTGTACGATGATTCTTTATATATATACTCCATTTGATAAGCTGTCTTTTGGTCAACTTTACAACTTTACATGTTCTCGTATACAAAATGGTTTGTCACCTGATCAATGAAAGAATGCTATACGTTTGGGGCTGATTGTACATGATTGTGTCAACTCTCTGCCGGAGCAAGCGCCGGATCGGCTGGAGCAGGGGTTGGATCTGCTGGAGCAGGGGCTGGGTCTGCTGGAGCCGGCGCTGAAGCTACGGCTGGCAGCACAAGGCGTTCTCTGCCCTGTACCAGCTTGGCGGAACGAATTTTATCTCCAGTCTTGATCTGTGAAAGGACATCTCTCCCGTCTGTGGTGGCATACCTGCATATGTTTGTTTCAACATGAATTTCTTCCTTTTAATACACACAAAGAGATCAATTCTTTTTAGGGACACCACAAAATTTGATCATTTCTGCTATCATGTGGTCACAGCAGCGATATATACTTACCCGAAAACTGAAAATTGTCCTTCATCAAAAGATATTCCTCCCAAACCAGACTGCAAACAATAAGGAAATTATCAAAAATCATATTATTAAAACAGTTGATGCTTCTCCTAGACAGCAGGGTAATCCCTATGGTATATGGTAGAGAGATTGGGCATTCAGACCTTTTACATTATCTGAGCCGTGGTGGTTAGTACCGTATTTGCATAGACATTTCTAACTAGTATTCAAAAGAATTATATTGATTTTTCATACAGGGCACAAAGCAGCCCCAAGATAGTAAACATGATTCACAAAAGAAGAAACTTAGTCCATTCTTGAGTCACATATACTTATCCAACCTGATTTATAAATATGGATAGCAAATATGTATTGTTAGTTGTCTCTATTTATTATCTATGTTGGTGAGTTCTAAAGATGTAGCCTTTTACTCACATTTCTCTTATCATAGAGATAGAAGAAGAACTGAGTTGGCGATGAGTATTCATCAGAATCCTCACTGTGTGCCATGGCAACAGAGCCGTATACAGACATTGGAAGGACTGGCAATTCTCCATCCTAGATTAGATGAAGCGAAGGATATGAGTCCTGATATAGAGAACATGAGCTCAAATTTGCTTAACTGTTGAAGTAGTTTGAGTGAGTGACCTGAATACTTAGGGGACTTCTGTATAACGGTTCAAACTGTCCAGCAGGCATGACCTCAAGTGGAATAGTATACCCTTTCTTCCCAGTCTCGCTATCTGCAATGATTGCCTGGTTCGCAGATTTTAGTGTTACCCCGTCATATGCCCCCTCCAAAACCTGAAGCAAAATTTACTTCAGTGAGCCATCAAAGCAAGTAATTGTAAAAGAAAGCAAACACTACAGCAAAATGCATATGTTAGAATGAAGAATTAGCCGAAGCTCTCTAATAAACAAAAATATTTGGTGATTATTTATAACATTTTATAAATTTCACCAGGCAGTAAGCAATGAGATGGGGTCAGAGTTAAGCTACCTTACCAGTTTCGCAAAGTTCCCAGCAGTCAGGGGGGCAGAGTACCCATCAACTACAACCTGCATGTAGTACACAAATCAATAACGCATAAATCTATCACTTTTTCAGGGAACTATTGGGAGGACAATAGTACTAATGCAAATCATGGCATGACAAGGGATAGCAAGTAAGGCTGTATCCATGTCAAAAGAGTGCAGTCCAGGATGCCAAGCTATTAGATAGCGACTTAAACACCTCAAAAATGATTGTAGAAACTGACAACAAGGAAGAAATGAGAGGTACGCTCTTATATTGGCTAGACATATACATATTGATAAGAGCAAGAACGTTGACTCTCAACTGTTGATGGCATCATGATCAGGCAAACGGCTACCTGAACTGTAGCAACGTTTTTGGATTCACCACCAGCAGTTGGAACAAATGTTGAACCATCACCTTTCTCAACTGTGAATTCAACAACTGCTCTTCCGGTTAGCCTATTAATGGCAAAATACATTTGAATTAAATTTGAAATAGATCCTTTATTAGAGATCAGATGAAAAAAAACAATTATAAGTGTTCCCAAGCCGAATGGAAAATCCAAACCACCAATTACTTGCAGAACCCGTTGTCACTAATCTGCATATGTCGTATAGCTTCTGTATTAGCTAATCATAAGCGGAGGATTTTTGTTACTGCTCTTTAGGAATTTTCAAAGAAAATAGGTCTGATATTCTGACAGCTGAGTGCTAACCCCCAACTTCAAATTTCATTATTTCACACTATTATAGAGAATGAGGTGTTTTTCCCTTAGCTTTTCGCAAATTTAAATAAAGCAAATTAGACAGGCATATGCTATATCAACTATTAACTGATTTGTGTCTGTGAGTTCTGAAATATACGCAAGGAAGCAGATGCAGTAACCAGCCAGCGTCCAAGTATTGATAACTGGTAACTTATTTAGTGAATGTCCAGCGCCACAGTAAAATAAATGCCTGTTTTTCAAGCAACATGCATGAATTTCAGATGAACATTAAAAGTAGCCCAGAATCCTGATTACTACAATCATCAAGCAGCTCAGGCAGAGAAGTGTCTAACTTGTTCCTTTCATGAACGAAAGTAACAACTACATGGTTTTGGTTGTCACAACAATTTTAGGATCTAGAGCTGGTGGCGATTAGGAAATGAAACGCAAAAACATGTTTAGAAACATAAATTGGTCCCAGAAATGACAAGGTGCATTTGGGGAAATGACAGACGTAACCAGAAATTCACCTTGGATAATCTAAATACTGTTTAGGTAAGAGAAATGATAAGCCTGGTGCCTGTTGAAAGAGAGAAGCACCTTTAAGTAACCCAACCTTCACTCTAGCAGAATTAGTCTGCTCTGGGTATTTTGAAACCAATGGTTTGCAAGTTAGTTCACTAGAATTACCTGCAACAGCTCCAATTCAGCAATGGTGTCAAGAGAAGAAGCAAGCGTTACTGAAAGTCTGTCATTGTCCTTATCCTTGATATAGTTCAAGAGAGATTGTAAACCACCCTGCAAACATGCTGAAGTAACTCACTATCATATAGTCCAGTTATCACGATTTACTTCAGTTTCACAACCTGAATCTCACCCTCTTAACACAGTTTACTTACCTTCCCTTCGAGCAAGGATGTATATAGCTCGGAGCCCTTTTCCCTGAGTTCTTCAGGCATGCTTTTCAACATTGCCTCCTTGTTGTCCACTGCTATCTGCATTCAGAGTCGGTTGGATTTGGGATGTTGAGCTCAGCTAGTTCAGTAAGAAGGTTACAACGAAATGAGGAAGCATATGACATCACCAATCTGAATAGTTCTTCAGATCAGCTAAGGGGAGTCAGTTTACTTTCATGGCCTTCTTGACATCCCCCTCCATGGAGCCGTACGGCTTCCTCTGCGGTATCCTCAGCAAGTACGAGATGTCCTCCAGCGATTCCTGGGAAATGTGCGCACAGAACCTAAGAGGCAACGCCCAATCGGCAATCGCACGACATGCTAAGCACGGTGCCGATCCAGATGTATTGTTTACCTGTATGGTCTTCATGCTTGGGTTCGACGGGATGGCCCTCCGGAGCGCGAGCTCCCCAGTCCTCGGCACGTTCGTGTCCGGCGAGTAGAGGATCGCATTCGCCGGCAGCGCCACGGAAATCTGGGCGATGATGGCGAGGGCAGCGACCGCGCTCTTGAGCAGCTCGAGAACACCGTCCTGAACCAGACCATCCACACGGAGATTAAAGCACCCGGGGACCTCGCCAGACGTGGTTTGGAGTATAGTTGCAGCTACCTCAGCCGTGAAGGGGGACGACGAGGGGTGGTGCGAGCGGATGCGCGAGGCACGGGCGACGCCGCAGCGAATGCCGAGGTGGAGGTTCGGGCGTCTCGTCCACGCGACGAACTTGCTGCCGCCGGCCGTGACAGCGGGAGCGCGCGGCGGTGCGGGGAGCGTTCCGGCGAGCACCGTCGTTACCACTCGCGACGCCATGGCGTCCGGGGGCTGGGAAGGGAATGGGTGGGGGGGTCTTTGTGAAGAGATTTCGGGTTGAAACGAGGGAAAGGAATGGAAGGGTGGCGCCGTTGCTGCCGTCGCCGTCGTCGTGGTCGCCGTCCAACCCCAGCCAGTGAGCTGCAATCCAGTTCCGAAGTCCGGCAACCAGGCCAGGCCAGCAGTTACGCCGCGCCGCACACCCTTGCGGGTCATGGGCCTGGCCCTTTAAGTGCGGATTTTGCTTTCTTCGCCCAGTTTTCTTTTCTGTTGTTTCTATTGGACATTCGGGTTTTTTCTGTCAGTTTTCTTCACCCACTGTCGGTTTTGGGGGGTTCTTTTAGAATTTATATTTTCTGCTTTATTTTTGTATTTTAAAAATTGATCAAATTTTCAAAAATATTTCAAATTCGAAAATGCTTAGTTTTGGAAAAATTCAGATTTTGAAAAAGGTTCAAATCCAAATAATGTTCAAAATTTTGAAAATCAAATCCCCTACACAATTAATTACATAAGCTTTTTGACAAGCACTCGCGGCGATCGGTCGTGTAACCAAAATCCTATCAAGAAATAGGAGCACATTCCCACGAGTTCCTATTTTTTTAAAAACGTTCAAATTAAAATAAGGTTCACAATTTGAAAAATGTTCAGATTAAAATAAGGTTCACAATTTGAAGAAATAGCAGGTTTAAACTATTTGGAATTTGAAAAATGGAAAAACATAGGAGTAAACATAAAAGAAACAACGAGAAAAAAAAGGAAAGACATAATGGGCCGGCCTAACACAGCCCGCCTAGGTGTGTGGCGTGGTGTAACCGCTAAACCGGTTGATGTATAGGAGCTCCTCCGTATGTTCACGCTGAAGTAGCCTAGATGGGCTAATCCACTATACTCCTTCTGAACACTTATTGTAGACTCGTCGGCCTATCATCACAACAACGAATCTTCAGTCTATCCAGTATAACAAGGTGCACAGGATACATGGAGACATGTCCTGCTTGATTGTAATATGGTGCTTTGTGTGAGAGCGATGTGGGAGGATGACCTGATTTTACCTCTTGATGAGAATGAGACAACAGACCCGAAGTTGTGCCTTTTTCTCTTAGCAATACCCTAAACCAAGCTTAGTTTGTGGAAATGCTAACAACCCTATAGGCTATCTGGTGCGCACAACAGAAATTGGTCCATGAAGGAGATCAGCAGTCACCTAAATTCACACATTTGTTCATTGGAAGGTTTCTAGTTGAGCTAAATATTACCAAGAAGATGGGTTGAAGGTACAAGCGTCTATCAAAAAGAGAGGCGGAACGTCAAGGGTATTCCTCCACCGGAGGGGACCGTCAAGGTGAATACAGACGGTGTTGTGGCAAGGACTTAGAATCGAGGGGTAGTTGCTTGTGTTGGCCAAGACTCATTGGGAGTGTTTGTTGGCGTGTCGGCAATAGTCTATGATGGAACCGTCTGCCCGAAAGTTTTGGCATCCTTGGCAGTATTGGAAGCACTGTCCTTGGCGGAGGACATGCATAGGTGTGTGATTGTCTTAACATGATCAAGGAAGTGAATGGAGGGTGCTCGGGGGGGGGGGGGGGGGGGGCAATAACATATGATTGTCAAGGAGATCTTGATGAAGAAGCAAAGGTTTGGTTTGGCTACATTTAGCCATTAACGACGATAGGCGAATGTGGATGCACATAGGCTTGCATGCTCGGCTACTTCTCTTGATAATGGTCGGTATTTATGGTATTCTGAACCGCCAAGTGATTTCAGCATTTATGTAAACATTATCAGTAAGCAGTAAAGCTCTCATTGTTCCGCTAAAAAAAGAACAAGTGGGTCCATCTTTGTTTCTCTTTATTGAAATGTGGTGCTCTGCATGCTTGACAAGTGTAGTAAAAGGGGAGTATTGGTAAATTTCTCTTTGAGACTGGTTGTGATGTGGTACCTGCATTATTTACGGATTCTTTTTTAGAGGGTACGCGACTGTGTACTTATTTTTATAGAAGGCAGACAGTTTATGTACAAGCAAGAACCAACTGCAAAGGCAGTGGATGAAAAAGCAAACGAAAACGAAAAAGGAGGGGGGAAACTAAACTACTCTCTTGCGACATCATTTTGACCTCGCACTGCCTCATCATGCGCTAGCCTAATCAGATTGTACTCTTCAGCGACGAGGGCAGCAATCCTGATGGGGCCATGCTGTCGTCTGACATCTTCGAAAACCCAAGCATTTCGGTTCTTCCAGAGGGCATAAGTGACCGTGCACACAAGAATGTCAAAAACCCTTCTAGAGTGCCCTCTCTGTTTCTTGTGTTCATTAGACCACCAGTCTTGAAAGACGTTGTGCGGTGTAGGTTCCTCTATGTTGAGCTCGAAATTTTCTCTGCAGATGTGCCAAACTTCTCTAGCTGTGACACACTGCAAAAGGACGTGGTTCGCGGTATCCTCCTCCTGAAGACAGACGAAGCAAGTCGACGTGTGATCCTGCAGCCCGTGTCGGAACCGTCTGTCCGAGGTCCAAAGCCTGCCATGCATCGTACGCCACATAAAATCCTTGCAGTGAGGCGAGGCTTTGCTCTTCCAAATTCCGCTGCTTAGAGGGAATCTCTTCACACCAATGGCCAAACGATCATAGGTAGATTTTGCCGTATACACTTTGCTAGGGGAAGGCCAGCTAAACTGATCCGCAATGTTGCTGTTTGTGGGTGTTGCCTAAATCTCAGTCCAAAGAGCAAAGCATTCCTGGGCTTCTCCGTTAGTCAGGACCCCCTGGAAGTCCTCAGTCCAACGATTATTCTCCAGACCCTGGGCGACCATCCTCGAGTTGCGGCACCGATTGGAGACTTTCTGAGCAATGCTTGGCGCAATATCAACAGCGGCTCTCCCCTGGATCCACTTGTCTCGCCAGAACAGGACTCGAGATCCATCGCCGACGGCGATCTGGACCATCTGATTAAAGATTTCCCGAGCTTTCTTGTCCGTCGCCATCGGGAGACCTTGCCAGGGCCTATTAGGACCCGTCCGGCTCAGCCACTCCCAGCGCACTCGCAAAGCTAAACCCTGTAGGCGCAGATCCTTGAGACCAAGCCCCCCGTAGGCGCGAGGCTTGCACACTTGGTCCCACGCAACGATGCACTGCCCACCATTTGCTCGAGCTTTCGCAGCCCAGTAAAAACCCCTGAACCCTTTGGCCATTTCCTCCAGGAGCCAGCAGGGTGCCTCGGCGATCATCAGGTGGTGAACCGAACGCGCCGCCATGACCGATTGAACCAAAGTGAGATGCCCAGGTCTGGCAATCATGCCTCGTTGCCAGGCAGGGACGAGATGAATTGCAGCATCGAGCATCGGTTGCCATTGTGCCTTGGTCAGGGGCCGTAGCGCTAGTTGAAGACCAAGGTATCTGATGGGGAAACATGTTATGTCGCATCTCAGCAAGTTTCTGACCATGTCTGCCTCGAAATCCCCGTCACGGATCAAGGTGGCCGAGGTTTTCCTGTAATTGACACGCAGCCCAGAGGCCTCTCCAAAGACATCAAGGATTTCACGGACGGTAACCATGTCTTGGACGGTTGGTGATGTCTACACACACTTCTGTTCATGTAGACAGTGTTGGGCCTCCAAGTGCAGAGGTTTGTAGAGCAGCAGCAAGTTTCCCTTAAGTGGATCACCCAAGGTTTATCGAACTCAGGGAGGAAGAGGTCAAAGTTATCCCTCTCAAGCAACCCTGCAATTGCGATACAGAAAGTCTCTTGTGTCCCCAACACACCCAATACACTTGTCAGATGTATAGGTGCACTAGTTCGGCGAAGAGATAGTGAAATACAAGTAGTAGTGATGATTATAAGTAGTAAATGCAATATGGAATAAAAATGGCAGCAAGCAAACAAGTAACAAAACAACAAGTAAACGGTGTGCAAAGCTTGAAAACAAGGCCTAGGGATCATACTTTCACTAGTGAACACACTCTCAACAAATATAACATAATTGAACAAATAAATAACTTCTCTTCACTATGGTACTCTGAATTACTCTCCTATTGAATAACACTAATCATTGCGTAGGGCTACGAAGCACTTCTCAAAGTTTATCAAGTACTTGACAAACACCACTCATAGAGATATCCAAATCAAATCACAACTCAAGATAGATATTATTGCAACTTAGACCAAGTACTAACACGGTGCACACACTGTCAACATTACACCATGAAAGGAGGAATAGATCACTTCAATACTATCATAGTGATAATTATTCTCATAATCCATAAAAGATCACAATCGTAGCCTAGACCAAGTACCACCATGATGCACGCACTGTCACCGTTACACCATGGCAGGAGGAATAGATTACTTTAATAACACACTAGAGTACACATAATGAAGAAGAGTAACATCTACTTATTCAACATGATACAAAGCTCACGATCACATAAAGATCACATCATGGGAGAGAGAGGTGAACCACATAGCTATCGGTAGAGCCCTCAGCCCCGGGGATGAACTACTCCCTCCTCATCATAGGAGACAACAAGGTTGATGGAGATGGCGGTGAGGTCGATGGAGACGGCGAAGACGGCGATGGAGACCGATGGACATGGCTCCGGGGGCACTTCCCCGTCCCGGCAGGGTGCCGGAACAGAGACTTCTGTCCCCCGAAATTTGGCTTCGACGACGGCGGTGCTGCGGAACTGTTTCTGGAAAATTGCCGATTCCCCTAGGGTTTTCCGTCCTGAGGCTTTATATAGGCGAAGGGGCGTCGTCAGGGGGCAGCCAGGGGCTCCTCACAACAGGTGGGCGCAGCCAGGGGCTAGGCCACGCCCCCTACGTGTGAGGACGGCCTCCGGCCCCCCTCCGGCTCTCTTTCGGTCTTCGGGAAGCTTCCGGGAAAAATAAGACTTCTGGAACTTGTTTCGTCCAATTCCGAGAATATTTCCTGTGTAGCTTTTCTGAAACACAAAAACAGCAGAAAATAGGGAACTGGCACTGTGGCATCTTGTCAATAGGTTAGTTCTAGAAATCGCATAAAAACGCCACAAAGTGTAACGAAACACAAGGCAAATGGTGTAAAAACAAGCATGGAGCATCAAAAATTATAGATACGTTTGAGACGTATCAGCATCCCCAAGCTTAACTCCTACTCGTCCTCGAGTAGGTAAGTGATAACCAAAGAAATAATTTTTGAAGTGACATGCACCATCACAATCTTGATCATATAGGTAAAACATTGAGTGCTGAGATCAAAGAACTTAAAACATGGGCATGAAAGACATAATCTTGATAATAGAAACTTAGCAATCATGTTATAACATGAAAAAGAACACAAACAAAAGATCATGAATAATGAAACAATGAAAGTCAAACGTGTGTTCAAATTATAAGGAAAAACATACAAATGGTTTTTAGCTTGTCCTTCATGGAGAGCAAAACATAAATGCATAGGACACCTCAAGTTTAAGAGGGCGACTAGATACAAATAATTTAAGAACAAGTGAAACCATGATCATGAATCAATCAATGAAAACTTTGGGACAATGCACATTATACTAAGAATGACAACTATGCTCTCTTAATGGTGCATAAAGATAGAAGGTGGTGACTCAACATAAAAGTAAAAGAAAGGCCCTTCGCGGAGGGAAGCAGTGTTTGCAAGTTTTATAACCTTCAAAAATTATGGTACTTACCGGCTTTGAGCTCTCATTGCCCCCATCATAAGCATCTTGAATGGTTAGAGTTAATGCGAGAACAATTATGATGCATATGCTTGACAAATCATAAGTTGAAAACCTTGTGTCCCATGAATACGAGTACCCAAACCTCATGCTACTCAACTTAGAGTCCCAAGCAAGGCTCTTGTCATTGTAAGTATATGCGTATCATCAAGAACCGCCATCGGGGTACCTCTGTGCCCGATGACATGGAACAAGCCCACATCAAAATGACAGGACAAGCAGACAATGAACACCTCGACATCTCTTTTATTTACCATTTGTATAGCTTTTTATTTTGAGATGCGTCATCGAATGTCCACTATGGGCATGCTGCAAATTTCCACCATGAATTATGCATGGCTTAGATTGGCGGCCTAGTCATTTCTCTAACACATATACAAACTCCATGATCCCGCAAGATTCCCAATTCATTTCACACCGCGAGTATCCACAAACAAAAGATCACGATATCAACTCAAATAAGAAGTGCAATGTTGAAAGCTTGCCCCATGACGGCATGGATGGGCTAATTCCCAACTTACAACTTGCAAGCATAACAACTCAACATAAGAGACCACAATGTCAAAAAAATTAAGAACGAGAAAAATAAAGTGTGCCATCCGGTTCGTGCGAGCTTTACTGACCAATTTTCGCATAACACTGGTAAGAGTTTAATTTGAAGAGTAGATAAAAGCAAGTCAAATGTACTTTGGAATAGCAAATTGCTAATACGTATGTATGGTGGACACTTTGGCAAACTTGGTTTTTAGGAGTTGGATGCACGAGTAGAGCTCATACTCAGTACAAGGCGAGGGCTAGCAAAAGACTGGGAGCGACCAACTAAGAGAACAATAATGGCCATAATCATGCAAAGCGACAAAGCAACATTAAAAGAAGCATAAGATGGCATCAAAAGTCAAAAACTAAATGATTATAGAGGCTATTGGTGACTTTGTAAGAGTCTAACATGTATGAGCATGCGCCAAGTCAACCCAAATAAAGCATCAAGGAGAAAACCAAAATAATGCTTCCAAACGATAAAAACAACGCATGATTCTTTCAAAGGCTCATTAAGCAATCTCAGTTATTTGAGACAAGTCATGCTACAGCAAAACCACTAAGCATACTATCAAAAAGACATCAAGCATGACATGCAAAAGCCTAGGCCGCAGTCTACACAAGCTCCTTTTCGTACCACTTTTTTGCATAAAGCTTTTTCTCTTTTCCAACACCATTCAAACCTTTTTGAGGAAACTCTTTTGAGGAAAACCAACATATACCAGAGGCCCAAATACACCTTGATGCAAGGATAAAACAAGATCTAAACAAAAATCAAGGCTAAATGCAGTAGCAGAAAAAGAGAACACTCGTTGAAACAATAAGAGTGAAAAACGGAGTGTTCTTGGCAAATAAAAAGCGGAATAAGTCTCTCTCCAAAACAACATGATGTGATCAAACCATTTATTGCAGCAAACTAAACTAAACTAATACTGAAAACAAAAACAACTGACGCTCCAAGAAAAACGCATAGTGCATGAAGCAATAAAAATATAGTGTCTTGATAGGTGACCTGATTTCTGCCGATGAAGAAGGGGTGCCTCGGGGCATCCCCAAGCTTTGACGCTTGTACTTCTTGGATATTTATTGGGGTGATGCATGGGCATCCCCAAGCTTGAGATTTTATCCATTCTTCAACTCATCTCATCACTCTCCGATCCCTACACTTGAAAACTTCCTTCATACAAAACTAAACACAAATCTATTAGCAACATTAGTGCAAGCATAACATAGAATCAACCTCTTTTTGCTTCAGGTTTCAACCTAAAACCACCACATATTAAGCATATACTAATGTAGCAACTTCCCCAAAAGTTCCGTGATCAAAAAAACTCAAAAAGAAAGCGATAAAGCGGCAAACACAAATATTGGCAGAAATCTGTCAAAACAGAACAGCTGACAAAGGTCGAATTTTTTAGGCTTTTTCTGTTGCTCAAATCAAAAAGTGTTCAACTAATGAAAGTTTGGATATAACCTGGGGCATATGCACAAGAAATCGCAGGTCCAAAATATATACAGAGAATTTTCACGAATTTTTACGGTGCAGCACCGAAAACTGTTTCAGGACAGCAACATCCCCAAATCTTACCTCACTCAAATTAGAGGCTTCTCTTGGCACAACAATGAAATAAAAAGGATAAGGAGCGGTTATTACAGTAGTAATAACTTCCAAGACTCAAATAAAAGAAAAAGTACTGAAAATAAAACAATGGGTTATCTCCCAAGAGTGCTTTTCTTTAACGCCTTTGAGCTAGGCGCAGTAATTTGCAAAGATGCTCATGTGGGCGCCATATAAGAGCTTGAGGCAAAGGCACCATATAGGAACTTAAAGCAATAGAGAGCATCGAAAAGCAGATATGAAACACATTTAAATCTAAACCACTTCCTATGCATAGGAATCTTGTAAGAAAATAAATCAACGAAGCACATAGTAGCAAGCATGGATAGATAAAACAAGTGCCACTTCAAGATTTGCAACATAAAGAGGGGAAACTTAATATTGTTGAGATCCATCAAACCATGTTTCCCTCTCTCATAATAACTTTCAGTAGCATCATGAATAGAACTAACAATATAACTATCATATAAAGCATCCCTATCATGAGCCACATGCATAAAAGGATTAATACTCACCACAGGAACAATAGTAGTAGGAGCAGATTCAACAGAATAATTATTCTCATCACCATAATCATCAAAAATAGGTGGCATATTGTAATCATAACTAATTTTCTCCTCAAAAGTAGTGGAACTAAAAATATTATACCCATCATCATAACCATCATAAACTAGAGGTTTAGTATCATCACAAGCTAAAGAACAGCTATTTCGCAAAGCATATTCTTCAAACATATCATCATAAGAAGGAACATCACATAAGGGAGATAAAATATCATCAGAGCAAATTTTCTTCACTAAAGCTGGGGAACTAAAAATATCATGCTTAACAAAACCAGCTTCCCCAAGCTTAGACTTTTCTATAGCATTAGTAATAACAGTGTTCAAAACATTCATACTAACAACACTATTAGCATGCAAATTAAGCTCCAAAGGTTTTTCAATTTTCTCTTCAAACACTTCATATCTAAACTCAGGAAAAAGACTAACAAACTCTTTGTTTTCCATTAAGCCTAACTAGTGAAAATAAAAACAAGAAACAAAAAGATGTAATTGCAGAATCTAAAGGAAATAACTCCGAGCACTCACACAGGAGGATGCGAGTACCTTTTACCTTACCTCCCCGGCAACGGCGCCAGAAAAGAGCTTGATGTCTACACACGCTTCTATTCTTGTAGACAGTGTTGGCCTCCAAGTGCAGAGGTTTGTAGAGCAGCAGCAAGTTTCCCTTAAGTGGATCACCCAAGGTTTATCTAACTCAGGGAGGAAGAGGTCAAAGCTATCCCTCTCAAGCAACCCTGCAATTACGATACAGAAAGTCTCTTGTGTCCCCAACACACCCAATACACTTGTCAGATGTATAGGTGCACTAGTTCGGCGAAGAGATAGTGAAATACAAGTAGTAGTGATGATTATAAGTAGTAAATGCAATCTGGAATAAAAATGGCAGCAAGCAAACAAGTAACAAAACAGCAAGTAAACGGTGTGCAAAGCTTGGAAACAAGGCCTAGGGATCATACTTTCACTAGTGGACACACTCTCAACAAATATAACATAATTGAACAAATAAATAACTTCTCTTCACTATGGTACTCTGAATTACTCTCCTATTGAATAACACTAATCATTGCGTAGGGCTACGAAGCACTCCTCAAAGTTCATCAAGTACTTGAAAAACACCACTCATAGAGATATCCAAATCAAATCACAACTCAAGATAGATATTATTGCAACTTAGACCAAGTACTAACACGGTGCGCACACTGTCAACATTACACCATGAAAGGAGGAATAGATCACTTCAATACTATCATAGTGATAATTATTCTCATAATCCATAAAAGATCACAATCGTAGCCTAGACCAAGTACCACCATGATGCACGCACTGTCACCGTTACACCATGGCAGGAGGAATAGATTACTTTAATAACACACTAGAGTACACATAATGAAGAAGAGTAACATCTACTTATTCAACATGATACAAAGCTCACGATCACATAAAGATCACATCATGGGAGAGAGAGGTGAACCACATAGCTACCGGTAGAGCCCTCAGCCCCGGGGATGAACTACTCCCTCCTCATCATAGGAGACAGCAAGGTTGATGGAGATGGCGGTGAGGTCGATGGAGACAGCGAAGACGGCGATGGAGACCGATGGAGATGGCTCCGGGGGCACTTCCCCGTCCCAGCAGGGTGCCGGAACAGAGACTTCTGTCCCCCGAAATTTGGCTTCGACGGCGGCGGCGCTGCGGAACTGTTTCTGGAAAATTGCCGATTCCCCTAGGGTTTTCTGTCCCGAGGCTTTGTATAGGCGAAGGGGCATCGTCAGGGGGCAGCCAGGGGCTCCTCACAACAGGTGGGCACAGCCAGGGGCTGGGCCGCGCCCCCTACGTGTGAGGACGGCCTCTAGCCCCCCTCCGGCTCTCTTTTGGTCTTCGGGAAGCTTCCGGGAAAAATAAGACTTCTGGAACTTGTTTCGTCCAATTCCGAGAATATTTCCTGTGTAGCTTTTCTGAAACACAAAAATAGCAGAAAATAGGGAACTGGCACTGTGGCATCTTGTCAATAGGTTAGTTCCGGAAATCGCATAAAAACGCCACAAAGTGTAACGAAACACAAGGCAAATGGTGTAAAAACAAGCATAGAGCATCAAAAATTATAGATACGTTTGAGGCGTATCAGTTGGCTTGATGAAAATGACCACATCGTCGGCATAAATTGAAATCCTCTGAGTTACATTGCAGTTTCCAATCGGGGAGAATAGAACAAATTCAGTTGCACGCCTAATCAGAAGGGTAGCCACTTCCATGGATAAAACGAACAGCAACGGCGAGAGTGGATCTCCCTGCATTATTTACGGATTCAAAATTGAAAATAAAGTATCTTTAGAAACATTCGCCCCAACCCCTAACCTGAATATACATCCAAGATGGATTTGGGTGAAAACACTGACTCTAATCCCCACGGTTTAGAAAACCTCAAAACCCAATCACAATCTGAGTCTGTTGGTGACAAGGGTATAGTTAATAGAGCCCGTTAGTTGAGTACCCCTAAGGCCCGTATAGCTAGGCCCAATTGCAATGATAGTCGAATACGAGTTCCTACCGTATGTCGATATTGTAATCTGTATCGAACCCTACCCGATCCTCGAGACCTGGCCACCTATATAAAGGGGCCAGGAGGGGACGGTGTAGGCCAGATTGAAAGCAAGCCAGGTTAAACACCCAAGTTTACTTTCGACGCATACCTATTTCGACTAACTTTACCTTCGAGTTCATCTGACGCCCTATTTCCCCGATCCTAAGTCCTTCATCTAGGACATTTGTTGAGTTAACCCCTCGTCAATTGGCGCCGACCGTGGGGACCTGGGCGTTGGAATCATGAATTCGATGGATTTTTCGCTTTTAGCCAACAGCAGTTCAGAACTCGACGGAAATCAAGAGATGGAGTTAACCATTGGAAGTCTGAGCATCATTATAGGGCCATCGGGTTCATCCCGCCTCTCGGATTCGACGAAATCAGATCCGTCGGCAAACAAGCCCGAAACAGAGGAAACATTGGAATCATCAGAAGACTCTTCCAGCGAGGTAAACTCGCCGGTCAGCTTCGACAAAGCACCAATCGCAGAAGGCGACAAAATTCGGGAAAATTTCAACTCAGAAGAAAGAGCGTGCCAGACGCACAACAAAGCAAAGGACTCCGCCGGGGGAAGCAGCGACATCTCCAAAGTGCATCAGTTATGCGTTATTATCACCGAAGCAAAAGAAGAAAACAACAGCGAAGGAAGTAAAAAGGTCAACAAGCAAGTCGACAAAATAAAAGAACACAGCAAAAAGGAAAAGGAGAAAGTCCACGTTTCGGCTGGCGAATGGAGAATGATCAAATCAGCTATCAATCATGGTACAGAAGTACCCGAAGGATCGAGAAGAGAAGTTCTAATGGGCTATCAGTATGCATTATACCAACACAGGAAGAAACTAAGGGAGGAAAGAGACATGGTTTTTCAAGACAATAACAGTGTATCAAGGGAGGAGTACTGGGAAGACTATAATGAAGATTCAGAGTACAACAGAGAAAGGCACGGAGACCCAAAGCACAATAGAAGGGTAATGGCGCGCAGCGAAGAAGAAAGGTACTTAAGGAGCCCTACCCCACAGTCAGAAGAGGAGGAAGACGACTTCATACAAGAAACGCCAGAAGCAGCATTGGTAGCAGCACAAGCGTATTTACTAACTACAAGGCCAGAACCTAGGGACCCGCGAGAAGATATGCACCAAGCCGCGATACGAAGTCTTTGAATAGTGGAAAGCAAGATCAGGGAAAAGGGCCCAGAAGCAAAGTCGACAAGCTACAAGGAAAAGGAGAAGTTCAGATACAACTTCGCAGATAACGAGTACAGCGAGTTATCAGAAGAGGAAAGGCGACAGAAGAGGAAAGAGGACGCAAGAAATATAATAGCGCAAACTCGAGTAAACAAATCACGTCATGCTTGGAGGGAAGAAAATTATGAAGACGACGATAAAGAGATGGGTGCGTTATGCTTTACCCGCAGGGTTCGCAAAACGCGGGTACCCAAAGGATTCAAACTGCCACACGACCAACATAAGTATGACGGGTCGCAAGAACCTACCCTATGGTTATCAGACTATCTGCAGGCAGTACAGATACTGGGGGGAACAAAGGCGACTGCAATGCAAAGTTTGCAGCTACACCTCACCGGCGCAGCACGGTCCTGGTTGAATACCCTACCCAAGGAATCCATCGGAAGTTGGGGGGAACTCGAAAGTCAATTCGCACGAAATTTTCGTTCAACATATAAGCGCCCAGCATCACTGGAGGAAGTCAAGGCGTGCGTGCAGGGGAAAGGCGAAACTCTACGTTCGTATATACAACGCTGGAGTGTAATCAAAAACTCAGCAGAGGACGTCTCCGACGAACGAGCAATAGACGCCTTTGCGGCCGGACTTCGTCGCTCAGATCTCGTGGAAGAAATAGGAAGAACAAGACCTACGACAGTAGCCGAGTTAATGGAATAAGTCAACAAATTCGCTGATGGAGAAGACGCATACAATAATAAAAGAGGACGTTCACCGGAAGTCGACAGAATAAGCAGACAGAGGAGACGATACCGCAGCAGGGGTAACCAAGAAAGGCGAAGTCAGGTAACCAAAAAAGGAGTAGAAAAATCAAGATACTCCGGTCCTTCGGCCGAGGATATGCTATATGGACCTTGTCGAATCCACTACGCATATCTCGACGGGAAAAGAGTCTCAAATCATCAGATGAAGGATTGCAGAACATTCCTAAGGCTGCAAAGTGCCATGGGCTCAGGTCAAGGAGAAAAACACAGAAGTCAGGGATATCAAATGCAAAGGCTAGCAAGGCACTTAGAGTAAAAAGTTTACATATCAGCCATGATTCAACCGGTGCCCAAATCAAAGAATGAGCGAAAGAGCATATCCAGGCAAGTAAACCTAGAAATATCATTACCACCAGCTACCACAGAGTACCTACGGTGGTCAGAACAACCAGTTAAGTTCAGTAGAGCAGACCACCCGAGGAAAGTTCCCAGGCCAGGCCACTCGCCTATGGTTTTAAAGGCGCAAATGGGAGGGTACGACATCGGAAGAGTGTTCATGGATGCAGGGAGTGGCATAAACTTAATATATGCTAGAACCCTAAAGGCAATGTGCATCTCGCTGACGAGTCTGAAGCCAACAGATTGCTCTTTCCACGGAATAGTACCAGGAGCCGCAAACTACCCTTTGGGAAGAATAGAACTCGATGTCTGTTTTGGCAGTAGCGGCAACTACCGAAGAGAGAAGCTGGAATTCGAAGTTATGGACTGGCCGTCACAATATCATGCAATCCTGGGGCGCCCAGCATTTGCAAAATTCATGGCAGTACCACATTACGCGTATCTTACGCTAAAAATTCCAGGGCCTAAAGGAACAATTACAGTACAAGGGAGCTTTGAAGTAGCCAACACATGCGACATAGAATTCAACAGGATGGCGCAAACCTTCGGCATGACAGCGGAATATGAGAGGTTAAAAGGAGAAGCGGATCATAATGTGCTACCCGACGTTGGACGATCCCTGCCAGATCAGGCTTTCGACACAACGCAGGACTCGAAGAAAATCCAGGTCCACCCTACAGATCCAAACAAGACGACATCAATTGCGGTGAACTTGGATCCCGCATAGGAAGGCGCGCTCGTCGAGTTCCTCCGTGAGCGCTGGGAAATCTTCGCCTGGTGTCCCTCGGACATGCCAGGGGTTCCCAGGGAACTCGTCGAGCACGCACTAAATGTAGATCCCAAGGCAAAACCAGTCAGGCAACCGTTGAGACGATTTGATGAACCTAAAAGGAAGGCGATAGCGTCAGAATTGCACAGGCTAGAAAATGCCAGATTTATCAGAGAAATCAAAACTTCGAGTTGGGTTTCGAACCCAGTCATAGTACCCAAGAAGAACACAGACGTACAAAGAGTATGTGTCGACTACACATCTCTCAATAAGCATTGTCCAAAGGATTCTTTCCCTCTACCCCGCATCGATCAGATAATCGATTCCACAGCGGGATGCGCGAGGCTTTCATTTTTGAACGCATATTCTGGTTATAATCAGATCAAATTGAAGAAAGAAGACAAAGAAAAAATGGCCTTCATCACACCATACGGAGTGTTTTGCTACCAAGTAATGCCGTTCGGCCTAAAAAATGCAGGAGCAACTTATCAACGGATGATGCAAAATTGCCTCGGAAGCCAAATAGGACGCAATATCCAAGTCTACATTGATGATGTAGTCATCACCACAAGAGAAGAGAAATCTTTAATCAGCGACTTGGCAGAAACCTTCGACAACCTGAGCAGGTACAAGCTTAAGCTCAACCCGACAAAGTGTTCCTTCGGCGTATCAGCGGGATAACTTTGGGGTTCTTGGTATCAGCACGAGGAATAGAGGCAAACCCAGAGAAGATTCAAGCAATCTTAACAATGGGGAAACCCACGAAACTACACGACGTACAGAAACTCGCAGGACGCGTCGCGGCTTTAAGTCGTTTTGTTGCTCGACTGGGGGAGAAGGCGCTTCCTTTTTATGCACTTATGAAGAAGTTAGACGATAAATTTGAATGGACAGAAGAAGCAGACGCAGCGTTTGCACAGTTGAAAAAAGTGCTTTCCACGCCACCAGTGCTGGTCGCACCAAAAGAAAAAGAACTACTACTATTGTACATCGCCACAACTCATCAGGTGGTGAGTACAGTATTGGTAGTCGAAAGAAGCGAAGAAGGAAAAGCCCATGGCGTCCAGAGGCTGGTATATTTCATCAGTGAAGTGTTATCTCCAACAAAACAGAGGTACCCGCACTATCAGAAGTTGGCATACAGTGTTTTCACAACCGCACGTAAACTGTGATAGTATTTTGCGGTGCACCCGATTATAGTGGTCAATGAGGCGCCACTGTCAAGTATATTAAACAATCCTTCAGCAACAGGACGTGTCTCTTTGTGGGGAATCGAGTTGTCTCCCATGGACATCACGTATGAAAAAAGGAAGGCGATCAAGTCGCAAGTCTTGCCAGATTTTACGGCAGAGTGGCTGGAGCTGCAAAGCACGGGACCACCAGACTTATCCAGTGTTTGGACAGTGTACTTCGATGGTTCTAAGAGAGTCCAAGGCGCAGGCGTAGGAGTAGTTTTGATATCGCCTCATGGCGACAAATTGAAGTATGTCTTAAGGATGAGCTTTCCACAGGCTTCGAATAATGAAGCAGAGTACGAGGCTTTGTTGCACGGAATGAAGATGGCTAAAGCATGTGGAGCAACTCACCTAAAAATATTTGGAGATTCCAACCTTGTTGTCCAACAAGTTATAAACAGATGTGACACAATCAATGACAACATGATGGCCTACAAGAATTTGTACCACTATCTAGAAGGAACGTTCGATGGATGCGAAGTCTCGCACATAAGCAGGAACAGTAATGAAGAAGCCGACAATTTAGCAAATATCGGGTCACAGTGTTTACCCGTGCCGTCCGGAGTATTTTGGGAGGAAATAGTGGAAAGATCAATAAAAAGTGAAAAAAGTTCGACTACTACAGCAGGCTCGGGGGCTACGTTGGAACCGGAGGAGGTCATGATGATAGAAGAAGCATGGATGCAGCCATATCTTGCATACATGATAAATAAAAAATTACCAGAAGATGCAGTGGAGGCCAAGAGGATAACTCGAAGATCGAAAGCGTTTGTCGTGTTGCAGGGGAAATTATACAAGAAGAGTATTACCGGCGTTTTGCAGCGTTGTGTAACGCCCCAAGAAGGACAAACAATACTAAAAGATATACACGGCGGAGTATGCGGCCATCATGCTAGCAGCAGAGCAATAGCGGCAAAAGCTTTCCGAGCATGATTCTATTGGCTAACAGCCATCGAAGACGCAAAAGATATAGTTCGAAAGTGCGAAGCATGTCAAAGATTTGCATCTAGACCGCATGCACCAGCAGCGGAGCTACAAACAATACCATTGTCTTGGCCCTTTGCGCAATGGGGCCTCGATATGGTGGGAAAGTTGCACAAATCCTGGCCAGGAGGGCATGTTTACATGCTAGTGGCAGTCGATAAATTTACAAAGTGGGTGGAAGCGGCCCCGATAACAACTCAAGATTCTACAGCAACAATCAGCTTCATCAAGTCAATAGTATTCCATTTTGGTGTACCATATAGCATCATCACAGACAACGGGACAAATTTCACTTCAAAGGAATTCAAGAGTTACTGCGACGGACTAGGGATCAAGCTCAAATTCGCATCTGTGGCGCACCCGAAGATGAATGGGCAAGTCGAAAAAGCCAATGGCCTGATATGTAGTGGGATAAAAAAGAGGCTCTTAGCACCTCTCGAGAAAGCCAAGAGCGCTTGGGTAGAAGAATTGCCCTCCGTTCTTTGGAGCCTAAGAATTACGCCTAACGCAGCAACTCAAGAAACTCCTTTCTTCCTGGTCCATGCCGCAGAAGCCGTGCTTCCAGTCGAAGTTACACACGAGGCCCCAAGAGTGACGGCATACGACGAGACAACATCGACAGAAGCACTGCAGAACGATGTCGATGCACTGGATGAAGCAAGGGATAAGGCATTAGAAAGAGCCACGCAGTATCAACACAGTCTACGAAACTACCACAGTAGTCGAGTTCGTCCATGATCCTTCGTGGTGGGAGACCTAGTTTTGTGACTCAGGCAAGACAGCCATGGCAAATTAGAGTCCCCTTGGGTGGGACCCTACATTGTCACAGAAGTAATTCCAGGAGGAGCATATCGACTACAAGACAAGAAGATAGGAAAAGATGAGAGTAATCCATGGAATGCGGAGCAGCTACGACGTTTTTACGCGTAGACTAAATCTAGTGGTATCATTAAATTCGAGTTAACCTTCTGAACCCAGAACATGAGGCCATAGGTCGGGTTCTTTGGGTTAAACTCGAAAAAATTGTACAAGTATTTCTACTTCTCCGCTCGGGGGCTTCAACCCTCGGGTCGTACAAACGAAATTTCTATCGCGACATGGAGACCTTTTTCACTGTAAAGGTTGTGCAGACAACCCGATAATATTCAAACAATTTGGTTCACAAAAGAACCCGATATTATTCATACCAATTGGTTCGCAAAGAACCCGATATATCTCAAGCATACCTCAGAACAGTAACTTGTTTTCATGGTGCTAGTAAAACCATCAAAGTAGAGTACGAATATTCATTACAGATAAACACGGCGGCAAGGACATTGTCAAGCGAAATTACATAAAAAGAAGATCCTAATGGAAGTGGACTTCAGCTTCGTACTTCTTCTGGCACTGGGTGCCGTCATAGATCTTCACGTCGAACTTCGACGTGCCGATGTGGAAGTCGAAGGCCATGAAGAAGCCTTGGTGGATGTCGTGGTCTTCTGCAAATTGTGACCAGCCACCCCTCAAGTACTGCTCGCCATCGCCGTCATACCAAACCTCTACCTCGTATGGAGTCCCACAGCCAGACTGTTCACGGAGAACCACTTCTCGCAGCTCCCGCCCATCCATGAACTTGGTGAAATTCAGCGGCAGGCGCTGAATTTCGCGGCACTGTGCCATAGCAATGCAGAAGAAAGAAAAGATTCGGGGAGGAGCAGAAGGAGCAGCGGAAGCAGCAGGAGGAGGGACGCTTGAACCTGGGGCAGCGCCAGTCACTTTGGGCATATTTTTGTTCCCAGGTGGGCGACCGGGATGGCGCTTGGCTGGAACGGCCAGTGACGATCCTGCGGCGGCCGGAGTTGCATTGTTCTTGTTTTTGCTTCCACGAGGGCGACCTCGACCTCGGGGCGCCACCGGAGAGCCAAGGTTCAGACGAGAACCATCTGCATCAGCCATGTGGACAAAGGAAAGAGGAAAACCCTAGATGGAGGGAGAAGATGATGCAGCGGAGGAGGAATCTGATTAGGGTTTTTACCCTTGCTAGAGGGTGCTTTATTTATAAGCACGTATTATCGGGCCCCCGTGCTAAAGCAAGGCCCGTAAACATATTTTACAATAGGAGTTAAATTCTGCACACAGCAGACGATAATACCAAAGAGACAAAACAAGAAGAGGAGACTGTGGTCGCATGATATGAAAACCTCGACTTGGACTCGGGGGCTTGCAAACAGTAGACGTTAACAGGAGGAAGAAGAACTGAACTTTGAGCCTATGCTTGGTTACAAGTATCCAAACATAGCCTCGGGGGCTACTCCCATCGGGAGCGCTGAGCGCGCACCCGATAGAGGATGAGACAATCAATAGTGCAGATGAAGAAAGATTGTCATACAAACTTCGACAACATAGTCGACAAAATATAAAGAGATTACTCCCATCGGGAGCGAAGAAGTTAATTTGAAGTCCGAAATTCTTTGATTTTATCAGTCAAAAACTTGGCTGCGACATAAGATTCTCGAGTTGCGTTATCGCAACAAAACTCGAATGCCGTGATTTATCACGTAGGTAAGACCCCGGGATCCGTCCTATGTGGCCTGGTATACGCACATGGATGCGCTCTGCTGGTATGTATCCGTGTCTACGACGCGAAGAAAATCCTGGTGGACGCACTGGGTACCCTGAGAATCACTGGGATTCATTCTTTGTAAGTCCTAAATGCGGCAAAAGAGTGAGTTTGACCGGTATCCCGAATTCAAGTCCAAGGGGATTGAATTTGAAGTAGGTGACAAGTATCTGTTCCAACAGTTAACTGACCTCTTGATCCGTCAGAGTTGTCAGGCTTGTTCATCAAAACCCCTTGCAAAAGAATATCATGAAAATAAGTCGAAAGACCAAGTCGAAGATTTGAAGATAAGAAGAAGTCGAATAAATGATCAAGTCAAAGATTTAAAGATTAGAGATTCAACCCAAATCTGCAATTCTGGTAGAATCTCAGGGGCTACTGACAAGGGTATAGTTAATAGAGCCCGTTAGTTGAGTACCCCTAAGGCCCGTATAGCTAGGCCCAATTGTAATGATAGTCGAATACGAGTTCCTACCGTATGTCGATATTGTAATCTGTATCGAACCCTACCCGATCCTCGAGACCTGGCCACCTATATAAAGGGGCCAGGAGGGGACGGTGTAGGCCAGATTGAAAGCAAGCCAGGTTAAACACCCAAGTTTACTTTCGACGCATACCTATTTCGACTAACTTTACCTTCGAGTTCATCTGACGCCCTATTTCCCCGATCCTAAGTCCTTCATCTAGGACATTTGTCGAGTTAACCCCTCGTCAGTTGGCTTATCGTAATGAGTGTATAATGACTTACGTCGGCTATGCTAGAAGGTTAGCAATAATTATCTTTTTGATGAAGAGTGAGAATCTAGAGGTGGGATGTTGAGAGCGATTGCTATCCAACGAATGACAAATATGGAGATTAGTGATAGCTCGATAAGTAGAGCGAGCCAACTAGTTCATCGAGTGTGCAACAAGGGGTGAGATAATGATACGAATAAATGGCCCCTAGCGCGTCATCTCCCAAACTTCTTGCCTTGATCACCTTTGTGTCCTCTTGCCCTGTGGAGCCTGGCCCTAGCCTGGCCCAATAGGGCAAGCGAATCGAGTGTTCATAAAAGTAGGCCTACCTGCAGGCCTGCTTGAGGGATGTTCTAAGCAAGCAACATGTGCTGCAAATCCAAGGCCTCATGCAGGTAACCTAATATGAGATTTTTTTTGCATTGGTGACCTGGTTGGGCCTCAAGCAAGTAATCAAACAAGATCTTTATGAATTATCTCAGCAAGGAAGGATATAAGGGTGACAAAGCTACTATGGTTAGACGATGACAGTACATAGATGGGGCGGAGGGAAAGTGGCGGCTACCATCTTATATCTTATATTTACTAATTGGAGGCACCGTACGAGCCTCCACGTTAATCCTAGAAAGTTATACAATCTAAACCATCCGATCAAGCTAAAATAAAACTAGGACCGTTAGATTTTTGGTTGGCTCCCGGATCCGATCGATGAGTTCCCGTGGAGTCGTGTCCTCAATGGTCTCCGTCCGTGCTCGGCGAGTCATCTCTTATCTCTCGACCTCCTCGAGACCTTGGTCCAACTTAGATCTCCATCGCAGGTACGTCTCCATACCTCTCCATAATTCTTCTGCCTGGCCACATCGCCGCTGCAAGCGACCAAGCCAGCGGTCACTCAAACTACTTCCTCATCCGCGACGATGTGGCTGCCCTGTTGCATGCCTCTCTATACTTGACAGAGCTGGATCATGATTATATATACCACGCCCAATTTTCAATAGTATATATGTGGTTCCGTACTGGTCTAACCCAGCGCATATTGTTTTGCCACAGACCAAGTTTGATATGCTAGCACGCAAGGTATCATGTATCCGTGTGATTGCAATATAATATTGCCAGGTGAGTTCTTTCTTTGCTAATCCCCAATTCCGCTAGGGAAGCCAAGCGTCCAGCTTCTGCTACCCAACACCTTATATCTTGCATCATGTTGGAGATTCAGTATGAAAGCCTACCAATTAAAACTTGCTATTTTTCTTCTAACAAATAGGTAAAAAAAATACTTTGTTATACATTAAGTTAGATGACGTGCAGCTTGAAATTTTGACCACGAGATGCCTTCCTCTTTCCTGTCAGAGATAAAATTATGATGGGCAGGCAGAGCTAAGCTTTTGTTATTTTATCCTATGGATTTAATTTATAAATTATATAGCCAGGTTAGTCCCATCTAATGTCCGTACATACCACAAAGGAGGAATTTATATATTGACGGAAATCCATAGCGGACAAATTTAGAAAGACATAGAATCTCGATGCCCATGGTGTCTTCAGTTATTGCATAGTTTTTCTTCCTTAATTCTCTATGCGAACAACTTAGGTTTGCAAAATTTATATTTTTCTTTAGACTATTGCATAGTAACATTTCATTTCTTAATTGTTGTTTGGTGTTTGTGGCTCACAACAAATTTCCAGAGATTGAAATATACTGCAAATTATAGGTGTGCACTATTTATGGTGTTCCAAATAAAAGATTGCACGCTCAGTGTTGAAATAATCTCACAACAAATTTCTGGAGATTAGACATATTGCAACATTATAGGTACATAGGCACTTTTATATGGTGTTCCAAATAAAAGATTGCACACTCATAGTTGAAATAATCAGTTCCTACATAGTAGTCATATACTTTTAAAGACAATCCATGTAAATAAGGTTTGATTTCGTACATGATAATAATTATGCTTCCTTTCTGTGATATTGACTTCTTTCCCTTCTATGATATTGTTTTCCAGCATTTGGTGTAAATTTTTTTGGTGGGAGATAACTAAATTTCTAGCAACGTGGGCAGCATAGAATATTGTATGATCCCTAGGCACTTTTTCATTATATTGTCTACTGCAAACTACATACCAAGTGTATTCCCGAGTCTTAATCTGTATGTATTTTAGATTTACTTGCGAGGCTTTGATAGATGAAACGTGCTTCTTCCTCCATTTTTTGCATGGTTCTAATATAGGTCACCCTTTGTTTTAATCCTACAACTTATGCATGACTCTACTCCTCGATGGATGATTTGGACAAAATTTATCATTAGCAATAAATGTTGTCTCCGTAGAAAGATAGGTAGATAAATATCAGTGTTACTTTTTTAATTTTAAAATAAAACAAATTGCACAATATATAGCTTACAAATATTATCATATTTTCTCATAAATGCTTAAAATTCTTAACCACATGTTTATTAACTTGATTGCTTTTCCAATGCCATGTATAATATATTTTCTAGAGTCACCAAAAAACAAAGACAATGACTTGAGAATTATAATTCCATCCTTCCTACTAAAAAATGTGCATTCTCTACAATATGACCTACATCACTTCATACAGTTTTATAGGAAACATACTAAAAGAATGTAATTCCTTTTTGACATCCAGATGTCAGAAAAAATTACTTCATAAAACTTCAGCCAATTGAAAACCGATTCTTCATTTTCTCCAAATATTTCCATTGGTTTAAATGATTTAAGCATTTTCTAGCCCGTGCAGGAGCACGGGTTGATGACTAGTAAGGTGAAAATTGGAAAATGTGGCCACATCTCCAATCCGATTACCTGGGCTGTTTTGCTATAGTGACCAACCATGTGTAGTCGATATGCATTTATACCCACTTTGCAAACGTAATTGTAGACATATAATTTCTTTGTGATTACTGCTCTACCAAACAGTAAAGGTGGTTTGGCGACGATGTGTTCTTTTCGTGCTAATAGAGGGCTTAGATAGACAAGCAAAGGCAATAGCAATACATAGCGAGACTAAAGGTTTTTATTCCATAGTGCAGGGGTTACGTTTGAGGTATGACATCAATTTGGTACAAACCGGTGCTTAGTTGGGTGGCGGCATATATCGATATTGATGATAGACAATCTCACCTACAAATGAAGCGAGCTTATGAGCTGCCCACGTGCAGCTACCATCAATATATATCTTGCTGCCACCCCAACAAATCACCATGGATGCAAGTATCTTGATTATAGTTTATTTGAATTTTTTGTTCAAGTTCCGTTTTTATCCCGCTTACAGTTCATTTTCTTGTATCACAATTTTAATAAAAAAATTGAAATGAAATGTAAGCGGGATATAGACGGGATCCCGTCTGACACCTTAAGAAACAGGAAAGGCCATGAGAGGCACGAGAAAGATATGGGAGCAAACTCTTTATTCAAGTCCTTCAACAGTGCATCAGTTGCAGCTTTTGATGAACTGGCAACTATAATATCATTCACATATATGAGCATAAATATAGTGACATTAAACTTATGATAGATGCACAAGGATGTGTGAGACTTTGATGCCACAAAATCAAGGCGAACTAGCTGAGAGCTTAAACGTATCATGAGGTACATCAAAAATACAATGAGTGTTGGACTAACATTTATGAGATCCAACTCTACTCTTGTCATTGCCTTCTCAGATGCTGATTGGGCAGGTTGTGTAGATGATCATCGATTAATTGGAGGTTTTGCTGTCTTCTTTAGACCAAATCTTATCTCATGGAGTGCTAAGAAGGAAGCCACGGTCTCTAGGTCTAGCATAGAAGCAGAGTACAAATCTGTAGCTAACACCACGTCAGAAGTAATATGGACTCAGTCAATACTTAAGGAGCTTGGAGTTAAATTGACTCAACCTCCATGCCTGTGGTGTGATAATTTGGGAGCTATATACTTATCAGCAAATCCAGTGTTTCATATCCGAGCCAAACACATTGAGATAGACTTCCACTTTGTTAAAGAGAGAGTTCTCAACAATCAGCTTAAAATTTGTTTTGTTCCTTCCACAGATCAAGTTGCAGATGGGTTCACAAAATCTCTTCCTACTCGAAGCTTCGAAGACTTTAAGTATAATCTCAACTTGAGAAAGTTGTGATTAAGGAAGGGTGTTAGACATACGATAATGTAGTGGGCCTTGGGCCTCAACTGATTATGGACCTGGAGTCCTTTCTCTATTACTTGTACGAGTCCTTCTCGATCCCTGTACGAGTCCTACTCGATCCCTGTAAACACATGATCGCTATGATCGCTTAGAGCATCTATAGCCATGAACCCGACAAGGCCCCCAGCAGCCCTTTTTTCATCCATACGGTGAAAAACGGCCCAATCGCGCCCCCCGTTCCTCGTTTCGCTCCGATTTGGGCTTTCATCCATCCGGTGAGCCCAGGCCATCCCCGCCCCCCCCCCCCCCCCCCCGGGCGCGCTCGGGGAGTCCGAAGGAAACAAATGCGCGGGAAACACCAAGGAAAGTTCCCGCGGGTCTGGTGGCCCTGACTTGTCAGCGAGAAAGGCCGGTCGTCGTCCTCATCGCATCGTCTTCCGCGCGCTATAAAATCCTACCGTCATTGGACGTGTAGCCACACGGCGAGGCGAGTTAATGCCCGGCTGTCTATTTATCGCGGCCTACCGCGCGTCTGGCTGCATTCACCCCCACCTTCTCCCCAGTCTACTCTCCACGATACCTCGAGCAATGGCGGGCTACGGCGACGACGACGGTGCAGCAAACAACGGCTTCGGCCGGCGCTCTCTGCACCAGTGGGAGGGCCGTCTGCTGTACATGGTGGGCTACCCGGTGCCGCCAGACTTCCACGTGCCCGAAGGATGGCGCCTGAGCGCGGGGGTGTCCTGATCCCTCCGCCGCCAGTGGGCGCCGCCCTCGACGCCGCCATCAATGAGGTGCTCGAAACGATGAGCGACGAGCAGCGCGCGGAGCCGCGCTTCTTCCCCGACAACTACCCGACATGGAACGAGTTCTTCCGCCGTAGGTATGAATGGGAACGCGTCGCCTACAACGGCCCTCCTCCTCCTCCCGCGCGCAACAACGCCGCCGGTCACCGCCACTGGTGGAGCGCGCCAGGCCGCACCCTCGAAAACGTGCTCGCGCACATCGAGGGTGGCAACTACCCTGTCCTGGGGATGCCGCTGCCGCCTTCCCTGTCGCGCCGCCGTGGCAGCTCGTGGATGCCACGGCGGATGGCATCGTCTGGGTCGGTGTCGTCTGGGTCGGCGTCGAGGTCGACATCCCGCTCGTCGGCATCGACACCGAGGGCGGTGAAGAAGGAGCCGCCGTCGGCACCGCCGACTAGAGTGCACAGCAGCGGCGCCCTCATCATCTGCGAGGGGGCGCGCACCTCATCGCCACCGGCACACGGCCGCAAGCGGAAGCCGAGGAAGGAGGACGCAGCGGCCGCCGTGGAGGCCGTGCGAGCCGAGGACGCGGCGCTCCGCGAGGCAATCGTGAGGTCCCTCATGGACTTCGTTCCCGTCGACAACTCCATGCCGATGGACGCGGCGCACTGGGAGAGGGAGAGGCAGAGCAACAGTGGCAGCTGCTGGACCTGGCGGCCGCACGGCACCGCGCCACCGCCACAGCACAACCCGCCAGAGGCGCGCCGGGCAGCCGACGCCGCCATGCGTCGGCGACGCTGGACAGGGGTCCAGCTGTTGGGCCCCCGGCCAGAGCAGCCAGCAGGCGCCGCCACCGCAGGACGATGGCGGCGACTCCAACGACGACGACGTCGGCGACTACACGGCATTCTATCGCCGTTTGGGCATGTAGAACGCCGTGTTTAGTTTAGTTTATGTTTGCCTATGCCCGAATTCAAATATATTACGAATTCAGCCTATATATGTAAAAACTCGCCTATATATATTAAATATCTCTAAATTTCACCTAAATTTGAACATTTTTCGTCTATTGATGTTTGAATTCGACTTTTCTCCTGGGCTTGCCACTGGGAAAATGGGCCTCCACAGGCCGAATTTTGCATTCATCCGGCGCTAAATAGCGCCAGATTTTGGCATGGGGAACCCCCAACGGCTGGAGATGCTCTTAGTATCCGAGTAGACCTATCGATTGTATTTCTTTTGTTACAAAAGCGATAGGGCCGCTGCAGATTTCTCTTGTAACACTTCCTACAAAATAGTATTGGATAGATGAAGTTGAATCAAAGACAAAGCCTTACGGTCTTTCCGCTTTTCCTCCTCTGTCCATGACGCAACCGGTTTCTTTCCGAAACCATCGAGCGCATCATCGAGATCTAAAGTTTGGACAAGGATCGCCCTCATCTTCACTTGCCACATGGAGAACCTTGTGGTGTAATCTAGCTGCGGTAGATCGAACTTCAAAGATGCCATGTCGCAAACCCTAGATTATAAAACCTGGGGCTCTGATACCACTTGTTACAAAAGCGATAGGCAATAACGAAGAACGAAAAGAAATCACTGCATGGAGACACAAGATTTTAACGTGGAAAACCCTCTCCAACAAAGAGAGGTAAAAACCACGGGCGCCAGCCAGTAAAACTTCACTATATCGGGAGTGTGTTTACAAATGCCGTGGGTTATCTTATGATGCGATCAACCCTAGCCGACGGCTTACAAGGAGTATATATAGGCGGCAGCAACGATCCATACCGTGGGGGGTTGTCCCCCCCCCCCCCGCACCCCCCACAGGCGTCCCTGTTTGGGCATGTTATGGGTTAACGCCTCCGCTTCGCTTTGGCCCAAGCCTCCCGGCGATGGGCCTCGCTTTGCTCCGTCGTTAACCTTCTTATAGAATTTGGATCACCATATAACAAACTCCACCTTGAGACAAATTCCTTGTAGCATGAACTTCAACAATCTCCTGAACAAACAAAGAAAACACTTGCTGGCGCCAAACAGCCACTTGGGCTAAACAGTTATACCAACTAAGCTTGAGCAAAGCTCAAATTAGCAATAGGAACTGGCTTTATGATCATATCAGCAGGATTTTCATGAGTACTAATCTTGCATACCTGCAGTTTACCTCGTGCAACCACGTCGCGAACATAGTGGTACTTAATATCAATGTGCTTTGTCCTCTCATGGAACATCTGATCTTTAGTAAGATAAATAGCACTTTGACTGTCACAAAATAACTTAATGCAAGAATCATCTCCACAAAGCTCAGCAAACAGACCTTTCAGCCAAACAGCCTATTTACATGCTTCATTGATAGCCATGTACTCAGCCTCAGTTGTAGATTGTGCTAGAACATCCTGCAAGGTAGCCTTCCAGCTAACAGCACATCCACCAACAGTAAAGACATAACCTGTGAGGGACCTCCTATTATCCAAGTCGGCAGCATAATCTGAATCCACATAGCCTACGAGTCCCCCACCAGTCCTGCCAAACTTCAAGCAAGCTTTAGATGTGCCGCGAATGTACCTGAAAATCCACTGAACAGCATTCCAATGCTCTTTACCAGGATTAGCCATGTATCGACTGACCAAACTCATAGCATGTGACAGATCAGGCCGGGAACAAACCATGGCATACATCAAGGAACCAACAGCACTAGAATAAGGAACTCGTGACATGTACTCAATATCATCTTCAGAAGTAGGAAATTGCAAAGCTGATGACTTGAAGTGAGAAGCAATAGGTGTACTAACAAACTTTACATCATGCATATTAAAACAATGAAGAACTTTCTCAATGTATTTTTCTTGACAAAGAAATAGCAAACTAGACTTTCTGTCCCTCTCAATTTCCATGCCTAGTATTTCCTTAGCAGGACCAAGATCCTTTATCTCAAACTCACTACTTAATTGAGCCTTTAAAGTAGTGATCTCTTTCATGCTCTTGGCAGCAATCAACATATCATCAACATATAGTAGCAAATAAATAGGTGATCCATTAACAAACTTGATGTACACACAGCTATCATACTGAGACCTCTTAAAACCATGTGCTAGCATAAATGAATCAAACCTTTTATACCATTGTCGTGGTGACTGTTTCAGACCATAAAGGGACTTCTTCAACTTGCAAACAAGATCCTTCTTACCAGGCACAACAAAACCTTCAGGCTGGTCCATGTATATCTCCTCCTCCAACTTGCCATGCAGAAAAGGAGTCTTAACATCTAGCTGCTCAAGCTCAAGATCATGCATAGTAACAATACCAAAGAAAGCACGAATAGAAGTATGCTTCACAATTGGGGAGAAAACATCAGTATAATCAACACCTGGAATCTGACTGAAACCTTTTGCTACTAACCTTGCCTTAAACCTTGGAGGCTCAGTAGGAGATAAACCTTCCTTCCTTTTAAATATCCACTTGCAGCGAACAACCTTCTTTTGTTTAGGCAAGTGCACAACATCCCATGTGCCATTTTTCTCAAGCGATTACATCTCTTCTTGCATCACACCTAGCCACTTTTCCTTATCATCCGAAGCAATGGATTCAGTGTACGTAGCTGGTTCAGCATCATGCTCCACCTGTTCAGCACAACTCAAAGCATAATGAACAATATCACACTCTTCAATTAAACGATTAGGAGGTGCAACATTTCTCTTAGGACGGTCAGCTGCAATAGACCGTGATGGCTGCTGAACAATAGGCGGTGAAGGTGGAACATAAACATCATCATTATTGGTTTCAGGAACCGCATTTTCGTTCTCCTTTGCGTGCTCCACCTGCATGCCAATTCTCTGTTGCTCATCATCAGAAACATTAGGAGAATCAATAGTATCAGAAATATCAGTAGACGGACTGACAAGGGTATAGATAATAGAGCCCATTACTTGAGTACCCCCGAGGCCCGTTAAGCTAGGCCCAAGTGTAACCATAGTCGAAGTACGAGTCCTTGTCATATATCGATATTGTAATATGTAATGGACCCGACCGGATCCTACAGACCTGGCCACCTATATATAGGGGCCAGGAGAGGACGGTTAGGGACAGATTGAGAGTAAGCCAAGTTGACCACCATGTGTTATTCTCGATACACGCCTTTTTTGACTGATTTTACCTTCAAGTTCATCTGACGCCCTATTCCCCCGATCCTAAGTCCTTCATCTAGGACATTTGTCGAGTTAACCCTTGTCAATTGGCACCGACCGTGGGGACTCTGGAAGTTGGAATCATGAATTCGACGGCTTTTTCGCTTTTAGCCAACAGTAGTCCAGAAGTCGATGAAAACCAGATATCCTTCGGAACCATCGATTTCTAGCCTCATCCGTCAAACTCCACTCCAATATTCGAGAGCATGGATCAAGATATGGACCTGACGATCGGAAGCCTAAACTTTTGCCTCGGATCTTTAGGTTCGATTCGCCTTTCAGATCCGGTGAAACCGGATCCGTTGGCAAGCGAAGCCAAGACAATTACAATGTCTGAATCATTGGTGGGCTCTTCCATCGAGGCAAACTCGCCGGTCAGCCTTGCAACAGCAGAAATTACAGGAGGAAAAATTGCAGAACTCGACGAGACCATGGAGAATCTCGACTTAGAGGATCAACTGGAGATCTCATGATCTCCCATGATGATGCTTCAGACAAATCAACAGACACCTAGAACACAGGACTAGAGCTTCATGAGGATGACGAAACAATATTCTCAAGCTTCAATAGCAAGTTCGACAACCGGTATCAAGTACTCGCAATTGTAGGAGACAACTCAGAAGAATTCGACGAAAACAACAATCCAGTACTCAACCCAGCAAATATAAATAGAGGAGCAAATCATTTGGCAGAAGGGGAAACTGCAGATTCACTGGCAAGCAGGGAAAAAGTTCGACTATCAGCCGATGAATGGAAGATAATCAAGACAGCCGTAGGGCACGGCGTGCCCATACCAGTAGATGCAAGCAAAAATATGCTTTTAGGGTATCATTATGCCCTAAGACAGCAAGCAAAATAACTAGCAAAAGAAAAAGTCGAAATACAAAAAAGGAAAGATTCAGCCATTGCAGCAAGTGCAGCTTTTCATAAAGCATGCAGCGATGCGTCATACACAAACAGCAAAAGGCATCGTCGGCATGGATCAAGGATGGAAAACCTCGAATACTCAGAAAGGCGAAGCCTCTCCAAAAACCTCAACTCGTCCTTCATATCGGTTGATGAGCAAGGCAACATCATACCAAAAACACCAGAAGCAGAACTCGTGGCAGCACAAACATATCTGTACACAACACGGCCAAGCCCAGGGGACCCAAGGGAACATATGCACCGAGCAGCACTGCAAGGATTAAGAATGGTAGGCAACAAATTGACAGCAAAAGAAGAGGAGGCACATCGCAATAAAGAAATACATAAACCAAGGTCACCACGCCATCACAACAGTCCTCGGCACAGGACTGGTAGTCAACGATCTAGATCACCATCGCCAAGGCGACATAAAAGCCCGAAGCATGGAGGAACCCGAAGGTCTAGACTCCCACCAAAGCGTATGACTATGAAGACGACGAAAAAGAGATGGGGGTGTCGTGCTTTACTCATAGAGTTCGCACCACACCAGTACCTAAGGGTTTCAAACTACCCCATGACCAGCAAAAGTATGATGGATCTCAAGAGCCACAGTCATGGCTCTCAGATTACTTACAGGTAGTAAAAAATACTAGGAGGAACAAAGGAAACAGCAATGCAAAGTTTGCAATTACACCTCACCCGCGCGGCAAGGTCATGGTTGAGCAAATTAGAAAGAGGAACAATTGGAAGCTGGGAGGAACTCACAAAGCAATTCACAAGTAACTTCAAATAAACATATAAGCGGCCAGCATCGATAGAAGAAGTCAAAGCCTGTGTACAGCAACGCAATGAGATGCTAAGGTCGTATATTCAAAGGTGGAGCATTATCAAGAACTCCGCAGTCAAAGTTTTAGATGAGAGAGCAATAGATGCCTTCACGCTCGGTGACGAGGGTTAACTCGACAAATGTCCTAGATGAAGGACTTAGGATCGGGGAGACAGGGCATCGGATGAACTCGAAGGTAAAATCAGTTAAACAAGGTGTATATCAAAAGTAAACGTGGGTGTAGAACCTGGCTTGCTTTCAATCTGTCCCTTACCGTCCCCTCCTGGCCCCTATATATAGGTGGCCAGGTCTCAGGGATCGGGAGGGATCCAACACAGATTACAATATCGACATACGACATGAATTCGTATTTCGACCAGTATTATAATTGGGCCTAGCTTAACGGGCCTGAGGGGTAGTTAACTAACGGGCTCTATTATCTATACCCTTGTCAGTAGCCCCCGAGATTCTACCAGAATTGCAGATTCGGGTTGAATCTCAAATCTTCAAATCTTCGACTTGATCAATACTTCTTCTTTTTATCTTCAAATCTTCAACTTGGTCTCTCGACTTATCTTTTTATTATGATATCTCGCAAGGGGTTTTGATGAACAATCCTAACAACTCTGACGGATCAAGAAGCCAGTTAACTGCCCGAATAGATACTTGTCACCTACTTCAAATTCAAACCCCTTGGACTTGAATTCGGGAAACCGGTCAAACCCATTCTTTTGCCGTATTTAGGACTTACAAAAAATGGATCCCAGTGGTTCTCAGGGTACCCAGTGCGTCCACCAGGATTTTCTTCGCGTCGTAGACACGGATAAACACTAGCAGAGCGCATCCATGTGCGTATACCGGGCCACACAGGACGGATCCTGGGGTCTTACCTTCGTGATATATTTCAACCACGGCATTCAAGTTTTATCGCGATGACGCAACTCGAGAATCATATGTCGCAGCCTTGTGTTGGCTGATTCAATGTGCAAAATTTTTCGAGTTATCCTTTTTAACTTTCATGAATAACTCCCGATGGGAGTAATCAATGTTCATTTTGTCGGCAATGTAGCCGAAGTTCCTTGCTGATGAAATGCAACCGATTATGTCTAAACCTCATGCCCATCAACTTGTTCTTTATCACCAACTTCGACTTTTCTCCTTCCTTTTGTCGACTTCTTCTATCGGGTGCGCGACAGCGCTCCCGATGGGAGTAGCCCCCGAGGCTATAGCCGAATTTTTTGGGTATAGGCTCAAGAAAATAGATAGACCTGTTCCATATATTTCCTCTTACGATATTTTTTGACATTATTCGCCCTTTCAGTTGTTCTTCCCTTCTTATGACGCAAGCCCCCGAGTCGAAGACGAGGTGTACTGTGCTTCTTGATAGATAATTTCTTATCCCCTTCTTTTTTGTACATATCTTTTTCCTTGATACGTTGATTCTTCTGTACCATTTGCACTTAAAAAACCCAGAAGTATATTTTGGGCCTTGCCTCTCCAGAGGCCCATTAGTACGTGCTTATAAATAAAGCACGTTTGGCTAGGGTAAAAACCTTAATTCCTTCATTAGTGCCTTTCTCTGCCGCATCATCTTCTTCTTCCTCATCCCATCTAGGGTTTTTCCTTCACATCGCTTATCTCCATGGCCGATGCAAGTGGATCGCGTTTGAGCATCGGCGCCCCGGTGGAGAAACAAGGCCGCGGCTGCCCCGCGGTAGTAAGAACAAGGCTACCGCCACAGCTGCAGTAGCTTCATCATCCGCTCCGGTGATGTGGCGCCCCGGTCATCCGACCGGGAGTAAAAATAAACTCAAGGTTTCATCTGCTGCACCTGGTCCAAGTGCTCCTTCTGGTAATGCTTCTCCTCCTCCGCTCAGAGTATACTCCTTCTTCTGCATCGCCGGTGCGCAATGCCGTGAGATTCAGCGGTTACCGCTGAAGTTCACTAAGTTTATGGACGGGCGAGAACTGCGGGAGGCGATTCTTTGTGAACACTCTGGGGGAGGAACTCCCTATGAACTGGAGGTTTGGTACGACAGCGCCGATGAGCAGTACTTCAAGGGCGGCTGGTCGCAGTTTGTAGAGGACCACGACCTCCATCAAGGCTTCTTTATGACTTTCGACTTCCACATCGGCACGTCAAATTTTGACGTGAGAATCTATGACGGCACCCAGTGCCAGAAGGAGTACAAAGCCGAAGTGCATTTTCACTAGTTTCTCTTTATGTAATCTCTTTCCCTAGTTGTCCTTTCTCTTACTATCTGTAATAAGTAGTCGTGTTTGGATTTCATTTTGCTCCTACTTTATTAATAGACCATGGGAACGGATCGTCCTTCCGAGGTATGCACTAAATATATTATCGGGCTCTTTTAAACCATGCATATTGCTATTGAATATCGGGTTGCGAACAACCTAATAGTATATCTCAGATAATCATAGATCGCAATAACTTGATTTATTTCGTACGACTCGAATGTCTGAGCCCCCGAGTGGAAAGTAAAATGTTTATACATATTGTCGAGTTGACCCAAGGAACCCGACCTATGGCTTCATGTTCTGGGTTCGGAGGGTCATAACTCGAAAAACTCTTTGTCACCTTATATCGCCTGTGCGTAGAACCGTCGTAGTTGCTCTGCATTCCACGGGTTGCTCTCGTCTTTCCCCGTTTTCTTGTCTTGTAGTCGATAAGCTCCTCCTGGTATTACTTCTGTCACGATGTAAGGTCCCACCCATGGGGACTCGAGTTTTCTATGACCATCTTGTTTGAGTTGTAGAACTAGATCTCCCACCACGAAAGATCGTGGACGAACTCGACTACTGTGGTAGTTTCATAGATTTTGCTGATATTGAGTAGCTCTAGCTAGTGCTACATCTCTTGCTTCGTCGAGTGCATCGACATCATCCTGAAGTGATTCTATGGAAGTTGCCTCATCATATGCTACGATTTTTAGAGCTTCATGGGTGATCTCGACTAGAAGAACGGCTTCTGCGCCATGGACCAGGACGAAAGGTGTTTCTTGAGTAGCTGCGTTAGGTGTAGTTCGGAGACTCTAGAGTATGGAGGGTAGCTCATCTACCCAAGCGTGCTTGGCTTTTTCGAGGGGTGCTAACAGCCTTTTCTTTATCCCATTGCATATCAAGCCATTGGCTTTCTCGACTTGCCCATTTGTCTTTGGATGTGTCACAGATGCAAATTTCAACTTGATTCCTAAACTTTCACAGTAACTCTTGAACTCCTTCGATGTGAAGTTTGTCCTATTGTCTGTGATGATACTGTGCGGTACTCCGAAGCAAAAAAACTATTGACTTGATAAAGTTGATTGCCACTGTAGAATCTTGGGTTGTCACGGGGGCTGCCTCTACCCACTTGGTGAATTTGTCGACTGCTACCAGCATATAAATATGCCCTCCTGGCCAAGATTTGTGCAGTTTCCCCACCATGTCAAGACCCCATTGTGCGAAGGGCCAGGATAATGGTATTGGTTGCAACTCTATTGCTGGTGCGTGTGGTCGAGATGCGAAACGTTGACAGGACTCGCACTTCCTCACTATATCTTTCACGTCTTCAATGGCTGTGAGCCAATAAAATCCTGCACAAAAGGCTTTGGCTGCAATGGTTCTGCTGCTAGCGTGATGTCCACATACCCCCGCGTGGATGTCCTTTAAGATTTCTTGCCCTTCTTGAGGAGTAACGCATCGTTGCAAAACGCCTGTTATACTTCTCTTGTATAGTTTTCCTTGCAACACGACTAAAGCCTTGGATCGTCGTATTATCCTTTTTGCTTGTACTGTATCTTCGGGTAGTGTTTTGTTTATCATGTAGGCCAAGTACGGTTGCATCCAAGTTTCCTCGATCATCATGACTTCTTTGGGTTCAGCTGTCCCGCTATTACCAGCCCCTGAGTCTGTTGCTTGGTGCTGGACTTGCTCTCCTGTAGTCGAGACTTTGTTGCTTTTTATTGATCTTTCGATGATTTCTTCCCAAAAAACTCCTTGTGGTACGGGTAAGCACTGGGACCCGATATTTGCTAAATTGTCGGCTTCCTCGTTGTTGGCTCTACTGACATGCAAAACTTCGCATCCGTCAAATGTTCCCTCAAGATAATAATATAAGTTTTTGTATGATGTCATATTGTCGCTGATGGCGTCGCACTTGTTCATTACTTGTTGGACGACGAGATTCGAGTCTCCAAATATTTTTAGTCGAGTTGCTCCGCATGCTTTGGCCATTTTCATCCCATGGAGCAATGCCTCGTATTCGGCTTCATTATTAGAAGCTTGAGAAAAACTCATCCTTAGCACGTACTTCAACTTGTCGCCTTGTGGTGATATCAAGACTACTCCTGCTCCTGCACCTTAGATTCTTTTTTATCCGTCAAAGTAAATTGTCCAGACACTCGATAAATCTTGTGGCCCTGTGCTTCGTAACTCCAGCCACTCTGCTGTGAAATCTGGTAAAACTTGGGACTTGATCGCCTTCCGCTTTTCATACGTGATGTCTAGGGGTGATAACTCAATTCCCCATAAGGAGACACGTCCTGTTGCTGAAGGGTTGTTCAATATATTGGATAGTGGTGCTTCGTTGACCACTATGATTGGGCGCACCGCAAAATATTGCCGTAATTTTCGTGCTGTTGTGAATACGCTGTATGCAAGTTTCTGGTAATGCGGGTACCTTTGCTTTGTTGGAGATAGCACCTCGCTGACAAAATATACTGGTTGTTGGACTCCATGAGCTTTTCCTTCTTCACTTCTTTCGACTACTAATACTGTGCTCACCACTTGATGTGTTGCTGCAATGTATAGTAGTAATGGCTCCTTTTTCTTTGGTGCGACCAACACCGGTGGTGTGGAAAGCACTTTTTTCAGTTGTGCGAAAGCTGTGTCCGCTTCTTCTATCCACTCGAATTTGTCATCTGATTTTTTCATCAATGCATAGAAAGGGAGTGCCTTTTCTCCTAACCTTGCGACGAATCGACTTAGTGCCGCGACGCGCCCTGCGAGCTTCTGTACATCGTGCAATTTTGTTGGCTTGCCCATCGTTAATATTGCTTGGATATTTTCTGGGTTTGCCTCTATTCCTCTTGCGGATACCAGGAATCCCAGGAGTTGCCCTGCAGATACCCCAAAAGAGCATTTTGTCGGGTTAAGCTTGAGCTTGTACCTGTTTAAGTTGTCGAAGGTTTCTGCCAGATCACGGATTAATGACTCCTCTTTTCTTGTGGTGATGACCACGTCGTCGATGTAGACTTTAATGTTTCGTCCTATTTGACTCCCAAGGCAATTTTGCATCATCCTTTGGTAGGTTGCTCCTACGTTTTTTAAGCCGAAAGGCATGACTTGGTAGCAGAACACGCCGTAAGGTGTTATGAAAGCTGTTTTTTCCTCATCTTCTTTCTTCAATTTGATCTGGTTGTATCCAGAATATGCGTCCAGGAAGGAAAGTCATGCGCACCCTGCTGTTGAGTCAATTATCTGGTCAATGCGAGGTAGAGGGAAGGGATCCTTTGGACAGTGCTTGTTGAGAGACGTATAGTCGACACACACTCGTTGCACATATGTATTTTTCTTGGGAACTATAACTGGATTAGATACCCAAGTCGACGCTTTGATTTCTCGGATGAACCCTGCGTTTTCTAGCCTATGTAGCTTGAACGCTATTGCTTTCCTTTTGGGTTCATCAAATTTTCTCAATGGTTGCTTGACTGGCTTTGCTTTGGGATCGACGTTTAGTGCGTGCTCGACGAGTTCCCTGGGAACCCCTGGCATGTCTAAAGGACACCAGGCGAAGATTTCCCAGCGCTCACGGAGGAACTCAACAAGCGCGCTTTCCTATGCGGGATCCAGATTTACTGCTATGGAGGTGGTCTTGTTCGGGTCCGTGGGGTGGACCGGGATTTTCTTCGAGTCTTGCATTGCATCGAAAGCCTGATCTGGCAGGGATCGTCTGACGTCGGGTAGCACGTTGTGGTCAGTTTCGCCTTTCAACCTTGTGTATTCTGCTATCATGCCGAAAGTTTGTGCTAACCTATTGAATTCCTTGTCACAAGTGTTGGATACTTCAAAGCTGCCTTGTACCGTGATTGTTCCTTTAGGTCCTGGGATTTTGAGCGTGAGATATGCGTAGTGAGGTACTGCCATGAATTTTGCAAATGCTGGGCGCCCCAGGATTGCATGATACTGTGAAGGCCAATCCATGACTTTGAACTCCAGCTTCTCTCTACGATAATTGTTGCTATTGCCGAAGCAAACGTCGAGTTCTATTTTCCCGAGAGGGTAATTTGCGCTTCCTGGCACTATTCCGTGGAAAGAACAATTTGTTGGCTTTAGACTTTCCAGTGAAATGCACATTGCCCTCAGAGTTCTCGCGTATATTAAGTTTATGCCGCTTCCTGCATCCATGAATACTCTCCCGATGTTGTATCCCCCTATTTGCGCCTTTAGCACCACTGGAGCGTGCCTTGGCCTGGGAACTTTCCTCGGGTGGTCTGCTCTGCTAAATCTGACTGGTTGATCAGACCACTGCAAGTACTCTGTAGTAGCTGGTGGTGATGATATTGCCAAGTTGACCTATCTAGATATGCTCTTCCTCTCTTTCTTTGACTTTGGTACTGGTTGAATCATTGCTGATATATATACCTTTGACTCCAGCTGTTTTGCGAGTCGTTGCATTTGATATCCTTGACTCGCGCTTTTTTCTCCCTGTCGTGTTCCTTGGCTTGAACCCATGGCATTTTGCAACCTTAAGAAGGTTCTGCAATCCTTCATATGGTGGTTGGAAACTCTTTTCCCATGTAGGTACACATAATGGATGTGATAAGAACCATATAGCATGTCTTCTGCCGAAGGACCCGAGTACCTTGGTTTCTCTTTTCCTCTACTATCTCTCGTTTGAAACTCTTTGTTTTCATAGCCTTCCTCGTTCCTTCCTTCATATCCCGCGGCTATCTGATTTCGCCTTTCGTAGTTGTCGCCATTGCGGTATCTTCGCCTTTGCCTGCTTGTTTTGTCGACTTCTGGTGAACGCCCCCTTTTGTTGTTATACGCATCTTCTCCATCGGCAAATCTATTTGCTACTTCCATTAGTTCTGACACTGTCCTTGGCCTTGTTCTCCCTATTTCTTCCACGAGGTTTGAACGACGAAGGCCTGCCGAAAAAGCATCTATTGCTCTTTTGTCAGAGACGTCTTCAGCTGAATTTTTTATTACACTCCAGCGTTGTATGTAAGAGCGTAGGGTTTCGCCTTTCTTTTGTACGCACGACTTGATTTCCTCCAGCGACGCTGGGCGCTTATATGTTGAGCAAAAATTTCTTGCAAATTGATTTTCTAACTCTCCCCAACTCCCGATGGAATCGTTGGGTAGGGTATTCAACCAGGACCGTGCTGCGCCGGTGAGGTGTAACTGCAAACTTTGCATGGTTGTTACTCTTGTTCCTCCTAGGATATGTACTGCTTGTAGGTAATCTGACAACCATAGAGTGGGTTCTTGCGACCCATCATACTTTTCTTGATCGTGCAGCAACTTAAAACCTTTAGGTACCCATGTTTTGCGAACCCTGCGGGTAAAGCATAATGCGCCCATCTCTTTTTCATCGTCTTCGTAATTTTCCTCTTTCCACGCATAACGCGAGTTGTTCACTCGTGCTTGTGCTATTATGTTTCTTGCGTCGTCCTGCCGTTTTTGTAGCCTCTCATCACCTGATGACTCACTAGATTCGTTTTGCGAGGACTTGCGCTTGAATTCTTCCTTTCGCCTTTCATTATGGTGTGTCACCTTTCCCTCTGGAAGTTTTCCCATTAACTTGTCTTCTATCAACCCGAGGCTTCGTATTGCGGCCTGATGCATGTGCTCCCGCGGATCTCCAGGCTCTGGTTGTGTGGTTAGTAGGTACGTTTGCGCTGCTACCAACGCTGCTTCTGGTGTTTCTTGCACGAAGTCTTGTTCCTCTTCTGACTGCTGCGTGCTTAGACTTTTCACATAGCTTTCTTCTCTTGTCTGTGCTGTTGTTCTCCTGTTGTGCTTTGGGTCTCTGCGCCTTTCCATGCTGTACTCTGATGCATCGCTATACTCACCCCAGTATCCTCCACTTGATGTACTATTGTCATCTCGGCTTCTAATGAACATGTCTCTTTCCTCCCTTAGCTTCTTCTTGTGCTGGTGCAGCGCGTATTGATACCCCATCAGAACTTCTCTCCTTGAATCTGCGGGTACCTCTGTGCCGTGATTGATGGCTGACATGATGATTCTCCACTCTCCGGTTGAAACGTGAATTTTCTCATTTTCCTTTTTGCTGTTACTCCTTGGATTGTCGACTTGCAGGTCGACCTCTTTGTTTCCGTCGTGATTATCCTCTTCTGCTGCTTTAGTGATAATAACGTATAACTGATGTACGCTTCTAGAGATGCCACTGCTTTCGATGGCGAAGTCCCTTGAACTATCGTAAGTTTTAACCGCTGTTTCTTCCACCTCAGGTTTTTCCCGAGTTTCGTCGAATTCCTCGAGTTTCTCTTGCATATCTTCTATTGCTGTGAGACTGACCGACGAGTTTACCTCGCTGGAAGAGCCTACGGATGATCCAGATACTGTGATTCTCTCGGCTTTGCTTGCCGACGGACCTGATTTCGTTGAGTCCGAAAGGCGAGTTGAACCCGAAGGTCCAACGTAGAAGCTTAAGCTTCGATCGTCAGCTCCATCTCTTCACTTTCGTCGACTTCTGGATTGCTGTTGGCTAAACGCGAAAAAGCTGTCGAATTCATGATTCCAACGCCCAGAGTCCCCACGGTCGGCGCCAATTGACGAGGGTTAACTTGACAAATGTCCTAGATGAAGGACTTAGGATCGGGGAGACAGGGCGCTGGATGAACTCGAAGGTAAAATCAGTCAAACAAGGTGTATATCAAAAGTAAACGTGGGTGTAGAACCTGGCTTGATTTCAATCTGTCCCTTACCGTCCCCTCCTAGCCCCTATATATAGGTGTCCAGGTCTCAGGGATTGGGAGGGATCCGACACAGATTACAATATCGACATACGACATGAACTCGTATTTTGACCAGTATTACAATTGGGCCTAGCATAACGGGCCTTAGGGGTAGTTAACTAACGGGCTCTATTATCTATACCCTTGTCACTCAGGTTGCGGCGAGGAGACCTAGTCGAAAAGATGGGTAGAATCAGGCCGAAGATAGTATCTTATATTTACTAATTGGAGGCACCATAGAAAGCATCACGTTAATCCTAGAGGCTACCTAATTATGTCCACCCGATCTGTCCGTAATTCATCCATAGCCCTTGGATGACACGCGCTCCCTCTTCTAATATCTCCTTCGTGGAAAAAGTTAGTCGCCGCCTCCTATACGACCAGCCGTCCGCGAGATCGAGAGCTTCGATTGGTAGAGACGCCGCCTCAATCTGCCTCCGCCGTGGCCTCCAGCGCATCATGCAGGTTGTGCGGCTCTACGGTGGCATCGGACCAAGATTGGGCTCTACGGAGGGATCGGACAAAGATTGCAATGCCGATCTGCCATAGCTTGGACGACGGGGCTCAGCAAAGCTAATCGAGCAGCCAGGTTTGCAAGCTCCTTTCGATAATTAGATCACATAGACGTGCTATGCTAGACCGCTAGCCACTCATCCCATGACTAGCTAATTATAATACTGAAATTTGACACGTCCTGTTTTTTCTTTTGGAATTTTCTAACATCAAGATTTTTTGTTTGCATTAAATTGATTTAACCCAAGTATAGCAGAATAGGAAAACAAGATATATAAAGTACAAAATTACATAGTAGTGAAAGAGAAGAAGTGTGGCAAAACAAGAAACCAAGCAACACGCAGATATATACTCCCTCCGTTTTTTATTACCCTGCGTTTTGGCAATAGTCAAAGTTAAACTTTTTGAAGTTTGACTAAATATGTAGCAAAAAATATGAACATTCATAATACTAAATTCATATAATATGAAAGTACATTTGATGACGATTCTAATGATGCTAATATTATATTCTAGATGTTGGTACTTTTTTCAAGATATTTGGTCAAACTTTGTAAAGTTTGATTTTGACTAAACCTAGAACGCAGGGTAAATAAAAACAGAGGAAGTACGTGCTACACAGGTACAGGATTGCATAGCAGTGAAAGTAAGCATGCAAGATCGATCGATCAAGTGCTCCATCCACCTAATTTATTAAGGTGCCTACAGGTTCAAGACACATACATCTTGACCTGATCGTTGAATTGTATGACTATACCTCCTCTTGAAATACAGGTACAGTCATGAAAGCCTAAAAAAATTGCTACCTTGATTTGCATTATCAAGTGCAAGAAATAATTATCTATAATTTTATAGGCATACTCCCTTTCTGCTGGCAGATATTATCTATGCGGTCATTGTCGTCAATGCTGAAGTAGCCCATATGTAAATCCCCTTGAACTAAAAGATGCTGAAGGTGATAAGCAAATCAAGGGATTATTGTTGCTAATCTAGAATGTGGTTAGATATGGACATCGCAGTGTAAGATTTATGATTTTTTATGGTATAGTAGTTCAGTCAACTAAGGACTAAGGTTATCTTCTATCTATATGCTAAGTCACTGCAAAAGTCACATTACCCTCGGTGCGTGGAGTATTGAAGGACGAGACTCACGTTTCCCACTGTTTGCACTGCCAGGTAAGATATATCCCAAAAATAAATTGACATTCTCAAATTTATTTCTTCAAAGTACCGTAAATTTATTCTTCAATGATTTTTTAAGTTTCAAATTTAAAATTAGCTCGATGTACCCACACGACACATATGCAAGATCTCAGGCATATTTGTGTAGCTAAACCACTTTCCGTCAAGCCAACACGTGAAGGCATGGGATTCGGCAGAACCTCGAACAACGCTATGCCCATAAGGAGGTGGAAAAGGTGAGATTTTGTCATTAACAATCCACAAACCTCATATCATTTCCTCTGTATGATAACTATAATACCACACATGATTTTTAGGTATCGTGGAGTACATAAGGTGAATAAAGCAAGAATGTTGGTTTTCATTGGCACGTGTGATTAGCTATTCATATGCATGTTAAAAAAATAGTAAGAAAATGATTTATAGACTAAAATGTATTCCAATATTTATGACATATAAATAAATAGGAGTAGTATCCATAATAATTTTGATAATAAAATTATTTTTAACTTGAATCAAAGAAAATGTCAAAACTATCCTTGAAAAATTGCTCCTCTTTCTCCAGATTTTATTTCTCCATCCAGGAATGACATCCACAACATTTGGCAGATGCCTCACGTGATTTCCAGTCATCTACCTTTATTTTCGTGTAAGTTATGCTTTTTTAGTAGTTTGTAAGGCAAACAATGATCTGTGTACCCTCTTTATTAACAAGATATGGATAGAACAAAATTAAGACATAGATATTATATTGTAAATTGGAAATGTTACTGCTTTATACGGTAATGTTGTACAAAAGAATGATGTATTCTACTCATAGATATTCTTTTTTTGAAAACAATGTAAAATATGTTCTATTAATAATATATCATATTCAAAGTTATAGAAAAGTATATTATACTATATTTTAGTAAATAATCTCTCATTTATTTCAATAGACACATCCATGATTCAGATGTCTCGACCAATGCCAATTTGCTGGACTGCAAAATAAAATATTCGAAGGTTTCCTTTATTCGAAACATGTAGAATATGTTTTAATAATAATATTTCATATTCATAATAATTAAAATTTACAATGTACTTTAAATTAATTAAGGATACATATAAAATTAACTAGCCGTGCAGATGCACGGGTTGACGACTAGTCCGATCTAATGGATATAGCAAACAGATTTGCAGATGGCGAAGATGCATGCAACAACAAAAGAACAAGATCACCAGAAGACGATGATACGTCTCAAACATATCTATAATTTTTTATGCTCCATGCTTGTTTTTGCACCATTTGCCTTGTGTTTCGTTACACTTCGTGGCGTTTTTATGCGATTTCTGGAACTAACCTATTGACAAGATGCCACAGTGCCAGTTCCCTCTTCCCTATTTTCTGCTGTTTTTGTGTTTCAGAAAAGCTACACAGGAAATATTCTCAGAATTGGACGAAACAAGTTCCAGAAGTCTTATTTTTTCCCGGAAGCTTCTAGAGAGCCGAAGAGGAGGCGGAGTGGGGCCACGAGGGCCCCACACACCAGGGCGGCGTGGCCCAGGCCCTGGTTGCGCCCCCTATGTGTGAGGAGCCCCTGGCTGCCCCCTGACGACGCCCCTTCGCCTATATAAAGCCTCGGGACGGAAAACCCTAAGGGAGTCGGCGAAATTTCCAGAACAGTTCCGTAGCTCCGCGGCCGCCACCGACGAATTTCAGGGGACAGAAGTCTCTGTTCCGGCACCCTGCCGGGACGGGGAAGTGCCCCCGGAGCCATCTCCATCGGTCTCCATCGCCGTCTCCGCCGTCTCCATCGACCTCACCGCCATCTCCATCAACCTTGCTGTCTCCTATGATGAGGAGGGAGTAGTTCATCCCCGGGGCTGAGGGCTCTACCGGTAGCTATGTGGTTCACCTTTCTCTCCTATGATGTGATCTTTATGTGATCATGAGCTTTATATCATGTTGAATAAGTAGATGTTACTCTTCTTCATTATGTGTACTCTAGTGTGTTATTAAAGTAATCTATTCCTCCTGCCATGGTGTAACGGTGACAGTGCGTGCATCATGGTGGTACTTGGTCTAGGCTACAATTGTGATCTTTTATGGATTATGAGAATAATTATCACTATGATAGTATTGAAGTGATCTATTCCTCCTTTCATGGTGTAATGTTGACAGTGTGTGCACCGTGTTAGTACTTGGTCTAAGTTGCAATAATATCTATCTTGAGTTGTGATTTGATTTGGATATCTCTATGAGTGGTGTTTGTCAAGTACTTGATGAACTTTGAGGAGTGCTTCGTAGCCCTACGCAATGATTAGTGTTATTCAATAGAAGAGTAATTCAGAGTACCATAGTGAAGAGAAGTTATTTATTTGTTCAATTATGCTATATTTGTTGGGAGTGTGTCCACTAGTGAAAGTATGATCCCTAGGCCTTGTTTCCAAGCATTGCACACTGTTTACTTACTGTTTTGTTACATGTTTGCTCGCAGCGATACTTATTCCATATTACATTTACTACTCATAATCATCACTACTACTTGTATTTCACTATCTCTTCGTCGAACTAGTGCACCTATACATCTGACAAGTGTATTGGGTGTGTTGGGGACACAAGAGACTTTCTGTATCGTAATTGCAGGGTTGCTTGAGAGGGATAGCTTTGACCTCTTCCTCCCTGAGTTCGATAAACCTTGGGTGATCCACTTAAGGGAAACTTGCTGCTGCTCTACAAACCTCTGCACTTGGAGGCCCAACACTGTCTACAAGAACAGACGCGTGCGTAGACATCAAGCTCTTTTCTGGCGCCGTTGCCGGGGAGGTAAGGTAAAAGGTACTCGCATCCTCCTGTGTGAGTGCTCGGAGTTATTTCCTTTAGATTCTGTAATTACATCTTTTTGTTTCTTGTTTTTATTTTCACTAGTTAGGCTTAATGGAAAACAAAGAGTTCTGTAGTCTTTTTCCTGAGTTTAGATATGAAGTGTTTGAAGAGAAAATTGAAAAACCTTTGGAGCTTAATTTGCATGCTAATTGTGTTGTTAGTATGGATGCTTTGAACACCGTTATTGCTAATGCTGTAGAAAAGTCTAAGCTTGGGGAAGCTGGTTTTGTTAAGCATAATATTTGTAGTTCCCCAGCTTTAGTGGAGAAAGTTTGTTCTGATAATATTTTATCTCCCATATGTGATGTTCCTTCTTATGATGATATGTTTGAAGAATATGCTTTGCGAAATAGTTGTTCTTTAGCTTGTGATGATACTAAACCTCTAGTTTATGATGGTTATGATGATGAGTATAATATTTTCAGTTCACCTACTATTGAGGATAAAATTAGTTATGATTACAATATGCCTCCTATTTATGATGATTATGGTGATGAGAATAATTATTCTGTTGAATCTGCTCCTATTACTATTGTTCATGTGGGGAGTATTAATCCTTTTATGCATGTGGCTCATGATAGGGATGCTTTATGTGATAGTTATATTGTTAGTTCTATTCATGATGCTAGTGAAAGTTATTATGAGAGAGGGAAACATGGTTTGATGGATCTCAACAATATTAAGTTTCCCCTCTTTATGTTGCAAATCTTGAAGTGGCACTTGTTTTATCTATCCATGCTTGCTACTATGTGCCTCGTTGATTTATTTTCTTACAAGATTCCTATGCATAGGAAGTGGTTTAGATTTAAATGTCTTTCATATCTGCTTTTTGATGCTCTCTATTGCTTTAAGTTCCTATATGGAGCCTTTGCCTCAAGCTCTTATATGGCGCCCACATGAGCATCTTTGCAAATTACTGCGCCTAGCTCAAAGGCGTTAAAGAAAAGCACTCTTGGGAGATAACCCATTGTTTATTTTCAGTACTTTTTATTTTATTTGAGTCTTGGAAGTTATTACTACTGTAATAACCGCTCCTTATCCTTTTTATTTCGTTGTTGTGCCAAGAGAAGTCTCTAATTTGAGTGCGGTAAGATTTGGGGATGTTGCTGTCCTGAAACAGTTTTCGGTGCTGCACCGTGAAAATTCGTGAAAATTCTCTGTATATCTTTTGGACCTGAGATTTCTTGTGCATATGTCCCAGGTTATATCCAAACTTTCATTAGTTGAACACTTTTTTATTTGAGCAACAGAAAACCCTCTAAAAAATCGACCTTTGTCAGCTATTCTGTTTTGACAGATTTCTGCCAATATTTGTGTTTGCCGCTTTATCGCTTTCTTTTTGAGTTCTTTTGATTACGGAACTTTTGGGGAAGTTGCTACAGTAGTATATGCTATATATGTGGTGGTTTTGGGTTAAAACCTGAAGCAAAAGAGGTTGATTATATGTTATGCTTACACTAATGTTGCTAATAGAATTGTGTTTAGTTTTGTATGAAGGAAGTTTTCAAGTGTAGGGATTGCAGAATGATGAGAAGAGATGAAGAATGGACAAAAGCTCAAGCTTGGGGATGCCCATGCAACCCCCAAGAAATATCCAAGAGGTACAAGCGTCAAAGCTTGGGGATGCCCCCGAGGCACCCCTTCTTCATCGGCAAAAATCAGGTCACCTTTCAAAACACTATATTTTTATTGCTTCATGCACTATGCATTTTTCTTGGAGCGTCAGTTGTTTTAGTTTTCAGTATTAGTTTAGTTTAGTTTTCTGCAATAAATGGTTAGATCACATCATGTTTCTTTTGGAGGAGATGAACTCGCTTTTCATTTGCCAAGAACGCTCTAGTTTTCATTCTTATCAAAAAACCGAGTGTTCTTCTTTTTCTGCTACTGCTTTTGGTTTTTGTTTTCGCCTTGATTTGCGTTCAGACCTTGTCATATCTCTTCATCAAGGTGTATTTTTGCCTCTGATATTTATTGGTTTTCCTCAAAAGAGTTTCCTCAAAAAGGTTTGAATGGTGTTGGAAAAGAGAAAAAGCTTTATGCAAAAAAGTGGTACAAGAAGGAGCTTGTGTAGACTGCGGCCTAGGCTTTTGCATGTCGTGCTTGATGTCTTTTTGATAGTAAGCTTAGTGGTTTTTCTGTAGCATGACTTGTCTCAAATAACTGAGATTGCTTAATGAGCCTTTGAAAAAATCATGCGTTGTTTTTATCGTTTGGAAGCATTATTTTGGTTTTCTCCTTGATGCTTTATTTGGGTTGACTTGGCGCATGCTCACACATGTTAGACTCATACAAAGTCGCCAATAGCCTCTATGATCATTTAGTTTTTGACTTTTGATGCCATCTTATGCTTCTTTTAATGTTGATTTGTCGCTTTGCATGATTATGGCCATTATTGCTCTCTTAGTTGGTCGCTCCCAGTCTTTTGCTAGCCCTCGCCTTGTACTGAGTATGAGCTCTACTCGTGCATCCAACTCCTAAAAACCAAGTTTGCCAAAGTGTCCACCATACATAGATATTAGCAATTTGCTATTCCAAGTAAATTTGACTTGCTTTTATTTTCTCTTCAAATTAAACTCTTACCACTGTTATGCGAAAATTGGTCAGTAAAGCTCTCACGAACCAGAAGGCACATTTTACTTTTTCTCATTCTTAAAAATTTGACATTGTGGTCTCTTATGTTGAGTTGTTATGCTTGCAAGTTGTAAGTTGGAGACTAGCCCAACCATGCTGTCATGGGGCAAGCTTTCAACATTGCACTTCTTATTTGAGTTGATATCGTGATCTTTTGTTTATGGATGCCCGCGGTGTGAAATGAATTGGGAATCATGCGGGGATCATGGAGTTTGTATATGTGTTAGGGAAAGCCTGGGCCGCCAATCTAAGCCATGCATAATTCATGGTGGAAATTTGCAGCATACCCATAGTGGACATTCGACGACGCATCTCAAAATAAAAAGCTATACAAATGGTAAATAAAAGAGATGTCGAGGTGTTCATTGTCTGCTTGTCCTGTCATTTTGATGTGGGCTTGTTCCATGTCATCGGGCATGGAGGTACCCCGTTGGCGGTTCTCGATAATACACATATACCTACAATGACAAGAGCCTTGCTTAGGACTCTAAGTTGAGTAGCATGAGGTTTGGGTACTCGTATTCATGGGACACGAGGTTTTCGACTTATGATTTGTCAAGCATATGCATCATAATTGTTCTCGCATTAACTCTAACCATTCAAGATGCTTATGATGGGGGCAATGAGAGCTCAAAGCCGGTAAGTACCATAATTTTTGAAGGTTATAAAACTTGCAATCACTGCTTCCCTCTGCGAAGGGCCTTTCTTTTACTTTTATGTTGAGTCACCACCTTCTTTCTTTATGCACCATTAAGAGAGCATAGTTGTCATTCTTAGTATAATGTGTATTGTCCCAAAGTTTTCATTGATTGATTCATATTGTTGGTTTCACTTGTTCTCAAATTATTTGTATCTAGTCGGCCTCTTAAACTTGAAGGTGTCCTATGCATTTATGTTTTGCTCTCCATGAAGGACAAGCTGAAAACCATTTGTATGTTTTTCCTTATGATTTGAACACACGTTTGACTTTCATTGTTTCATTTTCATGATCTTTTGTTTGTGTTCATTTTCATGTTATAACATGGTTGCTAAGTTTCTTCTATCAAGATTATGTCTTTCATGCCCATGTTTTAAGTTCTTTAATCTCAGCACTCAATGCTTTACCTATATGATCAAAGTTGCGAAGGTGCATGTCACCTCAAAAATTATTTCTTTTGTTATCACTTACCTACTCGAGGACGAGCAGGAGTTAAGCTTGGGGATGCTGATACGTCTCAAACGTATCTATAATTTTTGATGCTCCATGCTTGTTTTTGCACCATTTGCCTTGTGTTTCGTTACACTTCGTGGCGTTTTTATGCGATTTCCGGAACTAACCTATTGACAAGATGCCACAGTGCCAGTTCCCTATTTTCTGCTGTTTTTGTGTTTCAGAAAAGCTACACAGGAAATATTCTCGGAATTGGACGAAAGAAGTTCCAGAAGTCTTATTTTTTCCGGAAGCTTCCAGAGAGCCGAAGAGGAGGCGGAGTGGGGCCACAAGGGCCCCACACACTAGGGCGGCGCGGCCCAGGCCCTGGCCGTGCCCCCTATGTGTGAGGAGCCCCTGGCTGCCCCCTGACGACGCCCCTTCGCCTATATAAAGCCTTGGGACAGAAAACCCTAAGGGAGTCGGCGAAATTTCCAGAACAGTTCCGTAGCTCTGCCGCCACCACCGACGAATTTCGGGAGACAGAAGTCTCTGTTCCGGCACCCTGCCGGGACGGGGAAGTGCCCCCGGAGCCATCTCCATCGGTCTCCATCGCCGTCTCCGCCGTCTCCATCGACCTCACCGCCATCTCCATCAACCTTGCTGTCTCCTATGATGAGGAGGGAGTAGTTCATCCCCGGGGCTGAGGGCTCTACCGGTAGCTATGTGGTTCACCTCTCTCTCCTATGATGTGATCTTTATGTGATCGTGAGCTTTATATCATGTTGAATAAGTAGATGTTACTCTTCTTCATTATGTGTACTCTAGTGTGTTATTAAAGTAATCTATTCCTCCTGCCATGGTGTAACGGTGACAGTGCGTGCATCATGGTGGTACTTGGTCTAGGCTACGATTGTGATCTTTTATGGATTATGAGAATAATTATCACTATGATAGTATTGAAGTGATCTATTCCTCCTTTCATGGTGTAATGTTGATAGTGTGTGCATCGTGTTAGTACTTGGTCTAAGTTGCAATAATATCTATCTTGAGTTATGATTTGATTTGGATATCTCTATGAGTGGTGTTTGTCAAGTACTTGATGAACTTTGAGGAGTGCTTCGTAGCCCTACGCAATGATTAGTGTTATTCAATAGGAGAGTAATTCAGAGTACCATAGTGAAGAGAAGTTATTTATTTGTTCAATTATGCTATATTTGTTGGGAGTGTGTCCACTAGTGAAAGTATGATCCCTAGGCCTTGTTTCCAAGCATTGCACACCGTTTACTTACTGTTTTGTTACATGTTTGCTCGCAGCGATACTTATTCCATATTACATTTACTACTCATAATCATCACTACTACTTGTATTTCACTATCTCTTCGCCGAACTAGTGCACCTATACATCTGACAAGTGTATTGGGTGTGTTGGGGACACAAGAGACTTTCTGTATCGTAATTGCAGGGTTGCTTGAGAGGGATAGCTTTGACCTCTTCCTCCCTGAGTTCGATAAACCTTGGGTGATCCACTTAAGGGAAACTTGCTGCTGCTCTACAAACCTCTACACTTGGAGGCCCAACACTGTCTATAAGAACAGACGCGTGCATAGACATCAGACGACAGGGGAAACAAATACGGCGGTCAAAGGAGGAGATCTCGCAATTACGATAACTACGGCTCTCACAGCCAAGTAGACGCGGGGTATAAAGACAATAATTATCAAGGAGATGACTGTAGAAACTCAGGATACCGCAGCTATGGAAGAGAAGACTACGGGAATAGCAAAAGTTTTCAGTCAAGGGAACCTCGAGAATACAACCCATCACCAGATGACATGCTAAACGGACCGTGACATATACACTCCGCGTTCGTCGATGGGAAAAGAGTGTCTAGACACGAATGAAGGACTGCAAAACTTTCTTGAAATTACAGGAGGCTGCAGTCAACAAATAAGCTGAAGCAAAGAAGCAAGGGTACGATGGGAACACAAGCAATGCGCCTACAACAACTCAACAAGCAAACAACAAAGTTTCACAAGGTCAAAACCAGCCAACCCAAGGACACGACAATGACGGAGGATCCTGTCAGAAGGACACATCACAACCATGATACAACCAGTCCCAAAGTCGAACAAGGAGGAAAACAGTATAACTCGACAAGTGAACCTAGCAGTAACATCACCTCCAGCAACCAAGGAATATCTACACTGGTCCGAACAACACATAGAATTCAGCAGGGATGACCACCCTATAACAGTGCCTCGGCCAGGAAATGCGCCTCTGGTACTCAAATCCCAAATTGGGACATACTACGTTGATAGAGTATTCATGGACGCAGGAAGTGGAATAAACCTAATATATGCAAAGACACTCCTAGCAATGCACATATCATTAGAGTTTCTGAAACCAACAGATTATTCCATCCATGGGACCGTACCAGGGAGCGCCAACTATCCATTGGGACGAATAGCACTCAACGTTTGCTTCGGTAATCGCCAAAACTACAGAAGAGAAAAGCTCGACTTCAAAGTCATCGACTGGCCATCTCAGTATCACGCGATCCTCGGGCGTCCCGCGTTTTCACGATTTATGGCAGTACCTCACTATACGTACCTGGTACTCAAAATGCCAGGACCAAACGGAATTATTACAGTAAAGGGAAGTTTCGAACTTTCAGATCTATGTGACAAGGAATTCCACAAAATGGCACAAAATTTTGGCATGATAGCCAACTACGGAGAACCCAAGGGCAAGGCGTCAAGCGCGACTGCAGGCGTCACAAAACAACTCGAAGAAAACCCAGCAGAGCCAGAGGCGAAGAAGCTACGGGTACAGCCATCGCAGCCAAAGGAAGCTACAGGAGAAGAGGAAAAGACTTCGGCAACATAGACATCAAGTATACAAAAGTAGAGTAGACAAAATAAGGCTATTAAGCCACGAGTTATCCTAGGGCAATGCCCTCTAGACCCAGAACATAGGTCATTGGCCGGGTCTCTTGGGAAACCCCATGTATCTTATATTCAAGCATAAATAAAGACAAAGTTCCTCTTTTCGAGTTTACAAGTCTCAATCCCGAATGACATTGCGGCAAACGCACTAAACATAAAGCGCCTTGAGAACAAAAATTTCTGGCAAACAGCCCTAGAAAACGAAAACTCTCACGTTTCATACACAAAACGTATATACAATAGAGCATTACAACATTGGCTGATCTGAATCATTGATGTCTACACACGCTTCTGTTCTTGTAGACAGTGTTGGGCCTCCAAGTGCAGAGGTTTGTAGAACAGCAGCAAGTTTCCCTTAAGTGGATCACCCAAGGTTTATCGAACTCAGGGAGGAAGAGGTCAAAGCTATCCCTCTCAAGCAACCCTGCAATTACGATACAGAAAGTCTCTTGTGTCCCCAACACACCCAATACACTTGTCAAATGTATAGGTGCACTAGTTCGGCGAAGAGATAATGAAATACAAGTGGTATAGATGATTATAAGTAGCAAACGTGATGTGAAATAAATATCGCTGCGAGCAAACATGTAACAAAACAGTAAGTAAATGGTGTGCAATGCTTGGAAACAAGGCCTAGGGATCATACTTTCACTAGTGGACACACTCCCAACAATATAACATGAATGAACAAATAAATAACTTCTCTCCACTATGGTACTCTGAATTACTCTCCTATTGAATAACACTAATCATTGCGTAGTGGCTACAGAAGCACCCCTTAAAGTTCATCAAGTACTTGACAAACACCACTCATAGAGATATCCAAATCAGATCACAATTCAAGATAGATATTATTGCAACTTAGACCAAGTATTAACACGGTGCACACACTGTCAACATTACACCATGAAAGGAGGAATAGATCACTTCAATACTATCATAGTAATAATTATTCTCATAATCCACAAGAGATCACAATCATAGCCTAAACCAAGTACCACCATGATGCACGCACTATCACCGTTACACCATGGCAGGAGGAATAGATTACTTTAATAATACCACTAGAGTACACATAATATCTGAATAATAACATCTATTTGTTCAACATGATACAAAGCTCACGATCACATAAAGATCACATCATGGGAGAGAGAGGTGAACCACATAGCTACCGGTAGAGCCCTCAGCCCCGGGGGTGAACTACTCCCTCCTCATCATAGGAGATAGCAAGGTTGATGGAGATGGCGGTGAGGTCGATGGAGACGGCGGAGACGGCGATGGAGACCGATGGAGATGGCTCCGGGGGCACTTCCCTGTCCCGGCAGGGTGCCGGAACAGAGACTTCTGTCCCCCGAAATTCGTCGGTGGCGACGGCGGAACTGCGGAACTCTTTCTGGAAAATTGCCGACTCTCTTAGGGTTTTCCGTCCCGGGGCTTTATATAGGCAAAGGGGCGTCGTGAGAGGGGGAGCCAGGTGCCCTCACGCGGGGCCCGCGGGGCCCGCGCGGCCAGGGACCTGGCCGCGCCGCCCCTGTGTGTGGGGCCCTGGTGGCCCCCCTCCTACTCTCCTTCGGATCTCTGGAAGCTTCCGGGTAAAATAAGACTTCAGGAACTTGTTTCGTCCAATTCCGAGAATATTTCCTGTGTATCACTTCTGAAACACAAAAACAGCAGAAAACAGGGAACTGGCACTGTGGCAACTTGTTAATAGGTTAGTTCCGAAAAATGCATAAAAGTGCCACGAAGTGTAACGAAACAATAGGCAAATGGTGTAAAAACAAGCATGGAGCATCAAAAATTATGGATACGTCGGAGACGTATCAGCATCCCCAAGCTTAACTCCTGCTCGTCCTCGAGTAGGTAAGTGATAACAAAAGAATAATTTTTGAGGTGACATGCACCTACACAATCTTGATCATATATGTAAGCATTTGTGAGCTGGGATCATAAGAACTTAAAACATGGGCATGAAGACATAATCTTGATAATAAAGAACTTAGCAACCATGTTGTAAACATGCAAATGAACACAAACAAAAGATCATGAAAATGAAACAATGAAAGTCAAACGTGTGTTCAAATCATAAGGAAAAACACACAAATGGTTTTCAGCTTGTCCTTCATGGAGAGCAAAACATAAATGCATAGGACACCTTCAAGTTTAAGAGGGCGACTAGATACAAATAATTTAAGAACAAGTGAAACCATGATCATGAATCAATCAATGAAAACTTTGGGACAATGCACATTATACTCAGAATGACAACTATGCTCTCTTAGATAGTGCATAAAGGTAGAAGGTGGTGACTCAACATAAAAGTAAAAGAAAGGCCCTTCGCAGAGGGAAGCAGTGATTAAACATGTGCTAGAGCTTTTCATTTGTAAAACAGAGAGATAAAAATTGGTTTTGAGAGGAGGTTGTCTTTGTCAACGACTAGCAATGGGGTTCTTACTATCTTCCATACAAAAATGAAGCAAGTTTTTGAGAGAGAGATTGGCACTTTTGTGCTCTTTTATAAAGCTTGGCACTCCTCCCCACCTTTTTTCCCTTTCACAAACCATGGCTAACCGATTCCATCGGGTGCCCACCAACATTCACTTTCCATGGAGGAGTGCCTTTTTTTCTTTTTTTCTCTTTTTTTCTTTTTGGAATAAGCAATATGGAAGATAGCAAATCCGACCACTACGTCCCCATGAGCTGAAAACAGTGTCACAAAACGAGAAGTGTTTTGAAGGTTTTTTCAAAGGTAGCACATGCAAATTTACTTGGAATGGCTTACAAATACCATGCATAGGAATTTTTAGTGGACACAATGGTGAACTTGGTTTTTAGGAGTTGGATGCACGAGTAGAGCTCATACTCAGTACAAAATGAGGGCTAGCAAAAGACTGGGAGCGACCAACTAAGGGAGCAATAATGGCCATAATCATGCAGAGCGACAAAGCGACATTAAAAGAAGCATAAGATGGCATCAAAAGTCAAAAACTAAATGATCATAGAGGCTATTGGCGACTTTGTATGAGTCTAACATGTGTGAGCATGTGCCAAGTCAACCCAAATAAAGCATCAAGGAGAAAACCAAAATAATGCTTCCAAACGATAAAAACAACGCATGATTTTTTTCAAAGGCTCATTAAGCAATCTCAGTTATTTGAGACAAGTTATGCTACAGCAAAACCACTAAGCATACTATCAAAAAGACATCAAGCACGACATGCAAAAGCCTAGCCCGCAGTCTACACAAGCTCCTTCTTGTACCACTTTTTGCATGAAACTTTTTCTCTTTTCCAACACCATTTGAAATTTTTAAAGACACCTCTTTTGATGAAAACCAATAAATATCAGAGGCAAAAATACACCTTGATGAAAAGATATGACAATGTCTGAACACAAATCAAGGCGAAAATGAAAACCAAAAGCAGTAGCAGAAAAAGAAGAACACTCGATTTTTAATAAGAGTGAAAACTAGAGCGTTCTTGGCAAATGAAAAGCGAGTTCATCTCCTCCACAAGAAACATGATGTGATCTAACCATTTATTGCAGAAAACTAAACTAAACTAATACTGAAAACAAAAACAACTGACGCTCCAAGAAAAACACATAGTGCATGAAGCAATAAAAATATAGTGTTTTGAAAGGTGACCTGATTTTTGCCGATGAAAAAGGGGGTGCCTCGGGGGCATCCCCAAGCTTTGATGCTTGTACTTCTTGGATATTTCTTGGGGTGATGCATGGGCATACCCAAGCTTGAGCTTTTGTCCATTCTTCAACTCATCTCATCATTCTCCAATCCCTACACTTGAAAATTTCCTTCATACAAAACTAAACACAATTCTATTAGCAACATTAGTGTAAGCATAACATATAATCAATCCTCTTTTTGCTTCAGGTTTCAACCTAAAACCACCACATATAAAGCATATACTACTGTAGCAACTTCCCCAAAAGTTCCGTGATTAAAAGAACTCAAAAGAAAGCGATAAAGCGGCAAACACAAATATTGGCAGAAATCTATCAAAACAGAACAGCTGACAAAGGTCGATTTTTTGAGGGGTTTTCTGTTGCTCAAATCAAAAAGTGTTCAAATAATGAAAGTTTGGATATAACCTGGGGCATATGCGCAAGAAATCGCAGGTCCAAAAGATATACAGAGAATTTTCACGAATTTTTACGGTGCAGCACCGAAAACTGTTTCAGGACAGCAATATCCCCAAATCTTACCTCACTCAAACTAGAGGCTTCTCTTGGCACAACAACGAAATAAAAAGGATAAGGAGTGGTCATTACAGTAGTAATGACTTCCAAGACTCAAATAAAAGAAAAAGTACTGAAAGTAAAAAACATTGGGTTATCTCCCAAGAGTGCTTTTCTTTAACGCCTTTGAGCTAGGCGTAGAAATTTGCAAAGATGCTCATGTGGGCACGCTTGAGGCAAAGGCGCCATATAGGAATTTAAAGCAATAGAGAGCATCAAAAAGTAAGTGTGAAAGACATTTATATCTGAACCACTTCCTATGCATAGGAATCTTGTAGAAAAACAAGTCATGAAAGCGCAAAGCAAAAAGCATAGGAAGGCAAAACAAGTACAACTTCAAGAATTGCAACATAAAGAGGGGAAACTCAATATTGTTGAGATCCATCAAACCATGTTTCCCTCTCTCATAATAACTTTCAGTAGCATCATGAATAGAATTAACAATATAACTATCACATAAAGCATCCCTATCATGAGCCACATGCATAAAAGGATTAATACTCACCACAGGAACAATAGTAATAGGAGCAGATTCAACAGAAAAATTATTCTCATCACCATAATCATCATAAATAGGAGGCATATTGTAATCATAACTAATTTTATCCTCAATAGTAGGTGAACTGAAAATATTATACTCATCATCATAACCATCATAAACTAGAGGTTTAGTATCATCACAAGCCAAAGAACAACTATTTCGCAAAGCATATTCTTCAAACATATCATCATAAGAAGGAACATCACATATGGGAGATAAAATATCATCAGAGTAAACTTTCTCCACTAAAGCTGGGGAACTAAAAATATCATGCTTAACACAACCAGCTTCCCCAAGCTTAGACTTTTCTATAGCATTATCAACAACGGTGTTCAAAGCATTCATACTAACAACACTATTAGCATGCAAATTAAGCTCCAAAGGTTTTTCAATTTTCTCTTCAAACACTTCATATCTAAACTCAAGAAAAAGACTAAAGAACTCATTGTTTTCCATTAAGCCTAACTAGTGAAAATAAAAACAAGAAACAAAAATATGTAATTGCAGAATCTAAAGGAAATAACTTCGAGCACTCACACAGGATGATGCGAGTACCTTTTACCTTACCTCCCCGGCAACAGCGCCAGAAAAGAGCTTGATGTCTACACACGCTTCTGTTCTTGTAGACAGTGTTGGGCCTCCAAGTGTAGAGGTTTGTAGAACAGCAGCAAGTTTCCCTTAAGTGGATCACCCAAGGTTTATCGAACTCAGGGAGGAAGAGGTCAAAGCTATCCCTCTCAAGCAACCCTGCAATTACGATACAGAAAGTCTCTTGTGTCCCCAACACACCCAATACACTTGTCAAATGTATAGGTGCACTAGTTCGGCGAAGAGATAGTGAAATACAAGTGGTATAGATGATTATAAGTAGCAAACGTGATGTGAAATAAATATCGCTGCGAGCAAACATGTAACAAAACAGTAAGTAAACGGTGTGCAATGCTTGGAAACAAGGCCTAGGGATCATACTTTCACTAGTGGACACACTCCCAACAATATAACATGAATGAACAAATAAATAACTTCTCTCCACTATGGTACTCTGAATTACTCTCCTATTGAATAACACTAATCATTGCGTAGTGGCTACAGAAGCACCCCTTAAAGTTCATCAAGTACTTGACAAACACCACTCATAGAGATATCCAAATCAGATCACAATTCAAGATAGATATTATTGCAACTTAGACCAAGTACTAACACGGTGCACACACTGTCAACATTACACCATGAAAGGAGGAATAGATCACTTCAATACTATCATAGTAATAATTATTCTCATAATCCACAAGAGATCACAATCATAGCCTAAACCAAGTACCACCATGATGCACGCACTGTCACCGTTACACCATGGCAGGAGGAATAGATTACTTTAATAATACCACTAGAGTACACATAATATCTGAATAATAACATCTATTTGTTCAACATGATACAAAGCTCATGATCACATAAAGATCACATCATGGGAGAGAGAGGTGAACCACATAGCTACCGGTAGAGCCCTCAGCCCCGGGGATGAACTACTCCCTCCTCATCATAGGAGACAGCAAGGTTGATGGAGATGGCGGTGAGGTCGATGGAGACGGCGGAGACGGCGATGGAGACCGATGGAGATGGCTCCGGGGGCACTTCCCCGTCCCGGCAGGGTGCCGGAACAGAGACTTCTGTCCCCCGAAATTCATCGGTGGCGACGGCGGAACTGCGGAACTCTTTCTGGAAAATTGCCGACTCTCTTAGGGTTTTCCGTCCCGAGGCTTTGTATAGGCGAAGGGGCGTCGTGAGAGGGGGAGCCAGGTGCCCTCACGCGGGGCCCGCGCGGCCAGGGACCTGGCCGCGCCGCCCCTGCGTGTGGGGCCCTGGTGGCCCCCCTCCTACTCTCCTTTGGATCTCTGGAAGCTTCCGGGTAAAATAAGACTTCAGGAACTTGTTTCGTCCAATTCCGAGAATATTTCCTGTGTATCACTTCTGAAACACAAAAACAACAGAAAACAGGGAACTGGCACTGTGGCAACTTGTTAATAGGTTAGTTCCGAAAAATGCATAAAAGTGCCACGAAGTGTAACGAAACAGTAGGCAAATGGTGTAAAAACAAGCATGGAGCATCAAAAATTATGGATACGTCGGAGACGTATCAATCATCCACCGCAAGAGGATTCAAATAATGATACTCGCGGAAAAATCCAGCATCTTCTTGAAGTAACCTAGCTATGATTCTCCTCGCCGGTTGAAGGGTAGCATCCATATGGACTTCCAGCATCACGCGCCCTGGAGGAAAACACAGAGACATGGAGCTATAGTTAAGCCTTGGATGCCACTTGCATATCCATCCAAGAGCAAAATTGGCACCTGCCACTAAGTTGAGTTCTATCAGACGATGAATTCGTTGACTAGATCTGAAAGCGTCGAGTAGCTGCTTAAAATTTTCCGGCGGAGGATTGCGAGGAAGCATAACGGAGTACATGGTTGTCAACAATCTTTGACAACCATTGACAGCTTCCCCAATGTGTTGAGCACAATCCCATAGAAGAACAACAGCGCTGCGGCGCCGCGGGTCAGCCCATAAAGAATTCGTATCCTTTGATACCTTTTCCAAAGCCGTGATTCGCTCGGCAACTCGACGGTCTTCATCAGCGGGATGTAAGCAAGTACCTGGAAGACGCAAAATCATCAAAATACAAAGCCAAGAGAAGTAGCAAAAAATTCGAGAGGATCTGCAGAAAAGTTACACTTCAGCTGTTCATAAGATGACTCGATAAAATCAATAAGAAAGGAGTCACACTCCTTCAGGTGCATAACTTGGGCCACCAAACCCGACACTTTATCCTCAAGCACGGATACCTGCCTCATCAAGCCATAAGATTTGTCAGCTTGGTCCATAGCAGTTTTCGCTTGACGCTTCATCAAAGACAAACGACCTTCAAGGTCCGAAATCCTCGACACATACTCAACACACTGGGAAGGAAAGCGAGGAGAGGAAGGAACCTCATAGTCAAACACATCGGCGGGTGGCGAGTCGCGACCATGATCTGGTGATCCACCAGCATACACAGTCTCGAAGTCAAAAGAATGAAAGAACAAACAACTTAGCAATGCATCAAAGTGACCAAAGAGCAACGCTTCATAAAGTAAAAATATTTATAGGGTTACCCGCTAAATCATCAGGCAAAGGATGAAAGTTCTACTACTCCCTCTGATTGGAAATAACTGTCGGCAATTTTGTACTAGCTTAGTACAAAGTTTGTACTAAGTGTCCAACAGTTATTTCTGATCGGAGGGAGTACATCAATTCAAAAGGGAAAAACTACAAGAAAAAGCTAAATTCTACGCCACCTCAGCAGTAGGTTCCGTGGCGGAAGAAGGCGCAGAAGCTTCAGCAGTAGCATCACTAGGAGGAGGCGTAAAGGAGCCAGTCGAGGAAGTCCCCGAGGGAGTAATAAGCGACATGATGTTAGGCGCATATTTCTTCGCGTACTTGAAAAACCCCAGCATCTCTAAAAGAGGGCAGGCAGGGGAAGACCCAATCTTAGCCCAGTCCACCTCTTCGCCATGTGACTGGGAAAGAGCGATCGCCCCCTCTACACCGCGCTTCACCGAGGTGCGCTTCAAGGTGAGCACAAGATCTTCAACAATATCAAAAGCCTCAAGGAGTTTCTTAAGGTTGTCGCTTGGCATCTTCCCCCTTTTCTTTGGCCAGAACCCAACAAATATGTGGATGAGCACGTGTCGGGTTAGTCGAAGAACATCCTGCACAAGTTTCCAGTTGGATTCCAGCAGGTCCACCGAAACCATCAATGGATCTTCAGCATTTGGCTGTGGCAGCTTCCAGAACTCTCCAATTTTCTCTGCTGCACCACAGAGAAACGAGTGAAAGAAGTAGATAGCTATCCGCAAAAGCAAGTTTGAGTACATAAACTATGAGGAAACAGCACAATACTCACCGCCACTAGCAACCGAAATACTATCGAGTCGTTCAGCGATGGACCGTTCCCGCTGGAGGCGCTTCTGCTCAGCATCGCTCAGTGCCTTCTCAGCCTTTTTTGCTTTAGCTTCTGCGGCTTTGACGGCCTTCTCAGCGGAAACTTTGGCAGCAGCAGCGCTCTCCCAAGCTTGTTGAGAGGCTCTCAATTCAGCTTCCAGAGCTGATATGCGAGTGTGAGCCGAGGTCAAGGCAGCTACAACAGAATAAAAAGAGCAAGAAGACATTCAGTAGCCAGAGGAAGGCGAAAGAAGCAAACACGCGAGAGAAATAACTCGCAAATCATTGCAAACATACCTTGGAATGTATTAGCAGTCTCCTGGATTTTGACGCATTCATCACCAAGAGAGAGGAACTTCTGCATTAATATCTGCAAAAGGAAGCAGTATGAAAAAATATATAAAAAAACAATGAGAGCCGAGCACATGAAGCAAAACTTACATTGTCAGACGAAGTCGTGGGCCGATGAGCTTCAAGAGAAGTTGTCGCCACACTCTTCACACGCTTGGAAGCAGGAGCAGGAGTAATTTTCTTAGGTAGAGGTGGTGGCGACTTAGCCACCACGGCCTTCTCCCGAGGATGCCCCTTAAGGGTAGTCGAAGAACCAAAAAGACAAGTTGTTGCAGCATCTTTCTTCGGCACGTCATCATCACTAAGGAGAAGCATTGCGCATTAACAGGAAGGAAAATAACAGTCAAAGACAAATAAAAATAGGCGCAAGAGAGCAGTAAAACTTACGAGTCGAGGGCATCAAACATCTCAAAACCAGAAGTGTCAGCAGAAGCAGGATCTCGTGATGCATCTTTCGGATTGGAGGTACACGAGGAAACAAGATCATCACGACATTTCCTTTTCTTCTCCAGTCCTTTATCTTCAGAGATGGCAGGAGGGGGTGACATAGTAGAGCCACTATCTTCTTGAGAATCTATGGCATCGTCTCCTCCTTGGCACTCATCAGCCTCGGGGGCTTCCGAGTTACTAGGAGAAGGATCAGCTTCGAGTTGTCCTCCCTCGGGGAAAGGAGGGTGTGAAACAAAGAATCGGTGGTCCTAAAGAAAGAAAGGGAAGTGTAAAAAACAAAGCATGACATACAAGCCAACAAGGTACAAAAGGGCCAAGGACAAAAAATTTGAGTTATCAAAACACATACCTTTGGCAAGGGGTGGTCAGAGTCGAAGAAATCAGCTGTCAGAGCTGGGATTTCTTTCTCCTTGGTAAGAGTAGTCAGAGATCTCACTAATTTATCGACATCCTTCTTCTCTGGGTCCTAGTTGGACACTCAAGAAGGGTCATCCGAGCCAGTCTAAGAACACAATTTAGAGATCCGAGCCTGGAGAGGTTGGATGCGCCTCTGCAGGAAGAATGCCATAACTTGCGTCCCTGTTAGTCCGCCTCCAGCAGCACTCTTCAAAGTTTGAATACGAGCTAGCAGTGGGTTGATGTTGTCGATTTCAGCCTCTGTCGGGGGAGAATCCCACGATGTTAGCTTCGTCAGTTTTGCCGTAGCATCAAAAGGAGCAATGCCAAATTGGTCAGAAGAAGCGGCCTTTTGGTCCTGAATATAGAACCACTTCTTCCTCCAACCTTGGACGGAAACTGCCATATTGAATTCAAGATAGTGCGACTCCGCGCGCACAGAAACTACGGCTCCGCCCAGCTCAGGTTTTTTGCTTAAAGAAACGCTAGGGCGGAGGCAGAAAAGAAACTTCCAAAGGGTCCAGTGAGGGTCAATCCCAAGGAAGGATTCACAGAGAGTAATGAAGCACGCAATGTGCAAGATCGAATTAGGCGTGAGCTGGTGGAGCTGTACACCATACGCAAAAAGCAACCCACGAAGAAATTCGTGGGCGGGAAGCGAAAGACCGCGGAGGAGAAAAGCGAGAAAAATCACCCGATAGCCGCTCGGGGGCTTGGGGATGCGCTCGGTACCAGGGAAGACGATTGGTGCATCAGCAGCAAGCAATCCCTCCTTCTTGACCTTAGCCAGATCGAATTCCTTGAACTCAGATGGAACCCACTTGGTGGCTATGGTGCTGTTATCTTTCTCTGGTTTCCTCTCTCTATGCGCAACTTTCTTTTTGGGCATTCAGAGAAAGTGCGCCTGGGGGCTGCGAGAAGTTCAGGAGCTTGAGGGAGATGCGGCAATGGTGGCGGCGGAAGAACAAGGAACTGGTAAATAGTGAAAACCGCAGTCTTCCCCTTATAAAGCTTCCTGAGAAAGGAACGTGGGCTGAGACGTGGCACAAGAAGTGGAAGCGGTAAGCCCACTAACGGGCAGAAAAATTGTAAAATTACTGTGATGCCCACACACAACGGTCAGCATCCAGTCAAATCACGTACAGAGTGACTCCATCAATGATGTCACAATTGATGCGTTGATGAAAAACTAGGAATCAGACACGACTAGGTGATTATGGGAATTCACAGAAAATTCAGCAGTAGACGTGAGTACTACTCTACTAATCGGTGCTGATTAAAGTACCCGACAAATATATAACAAGTAGTGCAGGGCACCAGTGAAAGGACACGTGTTTTTGAGTCTATACCCGAAAATATCTTTGACTATAGCCTCGGGGGCTACTACCATCGGGAGCGCTGGGCGCGCACCCGGCGATATTATTGAGCAAAACAAATAGCTACGAGATATCGCAAAAGGAAAAAGTATACTTGAGCCTATACCTGAAAAAAACTTTCGAGTATAGCCTCGGGGGCTACTCCCATTGGGAGCGCTGGGCGTGCACCCGACGAAATTTCATTTTTCAAGGAAAGAAAAGAAGGCGAGAGAAAACTTGTGAAGTGAAATTACTCCCATTGGGAGGGAATGCATATTAGTCAAGGTTGGACAACCTGAAGATTTTCAGAATTGGAACAGTCAAACAAGGCTAAAATGACAGCAAGATATGATTCTCAAATTGCGTCATCGCGACAAAACTCGAATGCCATGATTGAAACATATCGTGAAGGTAAGACCCCAGGATCCGCCCTGTGTGGCCTGGTATACGCACCTAGATGCGCTCTGCTAGCAACTTTCCATGTCTATGACGTGAAGAAAATCCCGGTGGACGCACTGGGTACCCTGAGAACTACTGGGACTCGTTATTTGTAAGTCCTAAATGCGGCAAAAGAATGGGTTTGACCAGTTTCCCAGATTCAAGTCCAAGGGGATTGAGTTTGAAGTAGGTGACAAGTATCTGCTCCGGCAGTTAACTGACCTCTTGATCCGTCAGAGCTGCCAGGCTTGTTAGCCAAAACCCCTTGCGAGATAATATTGTAAAAGTTGTTTATTTTGAGTAAAGGGAGAAGAAGAAGTCGAAAGATTGATCAAGTCAAAGATGTGAAGATTTGAGATTCAACCCGAATCTACAATTCTGGTAGAATCTCGGGGGCTACTGACAAGGGTATAGATAATAGAGCCCGTTACTTGAGTCCCCCGAGGCCCATTAAGCTAGGCCCAAATGTAACCATAGTCAAAGTATGAGTCTTTGTCATATATCGATATTGTAATATGTAACGGACCCAACCGGATCCTCGAGACCTGGCCACCTATATATAGGGGCCAAGAGAGGACGGTCAGGGACATATTGAGAGTAAGCCAAGTTGACCACCACGTTTATTCTCGATACATGCCTTGTTTGACTGATTTTACCTTCGAGTTCATCCGACGCCCTATTCCCCCGATCCTAAGTCCTTCATCTAGGACATTTGTCGAGTTAACCCTCGTCATGGACTATCATAAAACATAACCGCCTCATTAAAAATGGCATTCCTGCTCAACAAAACTTTCTTGGTTTCAGGATTCCATAATTTATATGCCTTAACTTCTGAACCATAACCAAGGAAGATGCACTTAACAGCCCTTGGCTCTAACTTTCCATTATCAACGTGAGCATAAGCAGTGCAACCAAAAACTCTCAACTCAGAATAATCAGCTGGTGAACCAGACCATACCTTAATGGGAGTTTTCTTATCAAGTGGAATGGAAAGTGACCTGTTGATGAGATAGCATGCGGTGGAGGCTGCTTCAGCCCAAAAATGTCTATGCATCTTTGCATTAGACAACATGCAGCGAGCCCTCGAAATAATGGTCCTGTTCATGCGTTCAGCCATGCCATTCTGCTGAGGGGTGTACGGGATGGTGTGATGTCTTACCATGCCATCATTGCTGCAAAACTCATCAAATTTATTTGAACAAAATTCCATACCATTATCAGTACGGAGTATCTTAACCTTCCTCTCAGTTTGTGTTTCTACCATAACTTTCCACTTCTTAAAAGCAGCAAAAACATCATATTTATGTTTCAGAAAATATGGCCACACTTTCCTTGAGTAATCATCAATAATAGTAAGCATGTAATTAGTACCACCATTAGAAGTTCTACGGGATGGACCCCAAACATCAGCATGCACATAATCTAAAATGCCTTTGGTGGTATGAACGGAAGCATTGAATTTAACTCTTTTATGCTTACCAAAAATGCAATGCTCACAGAACTCAAACTTACTCAAGTCGCAACCATCAATTAGCTCTCTCTTCACCAATTCTGCCATGTCAAGCTCACTCATATGTCCAAGACGCTTATGCCAAAGGTTAGTCTTACTAGAATCATCAGAACTAACAGCAGCAGCAATACCAGGCAAAGTGCTACCTCTAAGGACATATAATTTTGCAGAATTCATTTCACCAATCATAACAATGAGAGAACCTGATGATACCTTCAGACGTTTGTCCCCACCTTTGTACTTGTACCCGTCACAATCTAGAGTACTAAGAGAGATCAAATTCCTTGCCATGGAGGGTATGTGTTTCACTCCAGTCAACGTACGTGTCATCCCATCATGGGTTTTGATCTCAACAGAACCAACGCCAACAATGTTGCACTGGTTGTCATTTTCCACACGCACAAAATATCTAGTCTGCACAGACTCATAAGAACTGAACCAATCCTTGTTACATCAAATATGAAACAAACATGCGGTATCAAGAATCCATTTATCATCACGTGAAACACATGCAGCAAGAAGAGCTAAACATTCACTATCAGAACTATCACTACGAGCAACAACAACAGCCTCACCTTTACCCGAGGCTACGGCAACCTTACCATTACCCTCATTGTTTTTTGGTTGGTAAGTTCCGTTTCTTTTCTCCTTGTTCTGCAACTTCCAACAATCATCAATATTGTGGTTGGGTTTCTTACAATACCTGTAGAACTTGTTACGTCCCTTGGACTTTGAGCGACCTCTGTCGGTCTTACTCTTGTCTCTGTTGTTGTGGTGGTGGTAGTTATCTCGCTGCTCAGGCCTGCCTCGGACCTCTAGATCCTCCGTCTTGGAGGACGAACTTTCAGCCTGCACCATAGATATCATCTTTTCCCTCTGTTGGAGGGCCTCATAAACTTCGGTGAGGGTTAGTGTATCATGACTTATACATATGGTGTCACGGATATTCGTAAAGGAACTAGGCAATGAGACTAACAATAGAAGTGCTAGATCTTCATCCTCATATTTTACCTCCATGGACAGTAAGTCAGAAACGATCTCTCTGAAGATCGATAGGTGATTCATCACGGACTGACCTTTCTGCGGCTTGTGCTGGAACAGTTTCATCTTCACTTGCAACCTACTGGTTAGATCCTTTGACATGCAGATCGATTCCAATTTTAGCCATAGGGCCGCTGTAGATTTCTCTTGCAACACTTCCTGCAAAATATTATTGGATAGATGAAGTTGAATCAAAGACAAAGCCTTACGGTCTTTCCGCTTTTCCTCCTCTATCCATGACGCAACCGGTTTCTTTCCGAAACCATCGAGCGCATCATCGAGATCTGAAGTTTGGGCGAGGATCGCCCTCATCTTCACTTGCCACAGGGAGAACCTTGTGGTGTAATCTAGCTGCGGTAGATCGAACTTCAAAGATGCCATGTCGCAAACCCTAGATTAGAAAACCTGGGGCTCTGATACCACTTGTTACTAAAGCGATAGGCAATAACGAAGAACGAAAAGAAATCACAGCACGGAGACACAAGATTTTAACGTGCAAAACCCTCTCCAACAAAAAGAGATAAAAACCATGGGCGCCAGCTAGCAAAACTTCACTATATCGTGAGCCGTGGGTTATCTTATGATGCGATCAACCCTAGCCGACGGCTTACAAGGAGTATATATAGGCGGCAGCAATGATCCATACCGCAGGGGCTTGTCGCCCCCCCCCCCCACACACCCCTACAGGCATCTCTGTTAGGGCACGTTATGGGCTAACGCATCCGCTTCGCTTCGGCCCAAGCCTCCCAGCGACGGGCCTCGCTTTGTTCCGTCGTTAGCCTTCTTATAGAATTTGGATCAACATAAAACATCTTTCAAAGTGAATTTGGGTTGTATGCACTATGCAGGTTCCTAAGAAAAATGAAGATGCCGCACTTGCCACAACTGCAGAACAAGCTTCTACACTGAAGTGTGGAAACCTGTCGTGACTGAAACATAGCCCGTTCGTGCTTGTTCCTGCCGGGAGTGCTAGATCTCAAGGCTAAGCTCAGGACGCCCGTGACATGTCGCCGACCGCACGAGGCTAAAACGATAGTAGTACGATGTTCCGGTCGGTCCCTCCCCGAGCATCCCACACGAGGCACGAGCTGGTTTCAACCACGAGCATTAGGGCATCTCCAGCGGGCCGACCCAAACGGACACCGCGGGTCCGTATCTGTCCTACCGGACAAACATGCCGAAAAACCAGCACCCAGCGGGCCGACCCAACCGGACCCCGGACCGCGGGGCCGTCCGCGCGCACCCATCCGTGACCCAGTTTTGGGTCGAAGATGAGAGCGCGCGGACACCGCGCGGACGCGCTCTTGTCCTCCCCTGGCCCAACTGTCAGCTGCCCAGTTAGCCATTTCCACGCCCTTCCCCAAATTCCTTCCTCCCTCTCCGCCGGCGTCGCCGTAGTCGCCGGCCGTAGATAGCGTCGGTGTCGCCGGACACGCCGGACCCCAATCCTAGCCGTCGTTCGCCCGCCGACACTCCCAACAAATATAGCATAATTGAACAAATAAATAACTTCTCTTCACTATGGTACTCTGAATTACTCTTCTATTGAATAACACTAATCATTGCGTAGGGCTACGAAGCACTCCTCAAAGTTCATCAAGTACTTGACAAACACCACTCATAGAGATATCCAAATCAAATCACAACTCAAGATAGATATTATTGCAACTTAGACCAAGTACTAACACGGTGCACACACTGTCAACATTACACCATGAAAGGAGGAATAGATCACTTCAATACTATCATAGTGATAATTATTCTCATAATCCATAAAAGATCACAATTGTAGCCTAGACCAAGTACCACCATGATGCACGCACTGTCACCGTTACACCATGGCAGGAGGAATAGATTACTTTAATAACACACTAGAGTACACATAATGAAGAAGAGTAACATCTACTTATTCAACATGATATAAAGCTCATGATCACATAAAGATCACATCATAGGAGAGAAAGGTGAACCACATAGCTACCGGTAGAGCCCTCAGCCCCGGGGATGAACTACTCCCTCCTCATCATAGGAGACAGCAAGGTTGATGGAGATGGCGGTGAGGTCGATGGAGACGGCGGAGACGGCGATGGAGACCGATGGAGATGGCTCCGGGGGCACTTCCCCGTCCCGGCAGGGTGCCGAAACAGAGACTTCTGTCCCCTGAAATTCGTCGGTGGCGGCCGCGGAGCTACGGAACTGTTCTGGAAATTTCGCCGACTCCCTTAGGGTTTTCCGTCCCGAGGCTTTATATAGGCGAAGGGGCGTCGTCAGGGGGCAGCCAGGGGCTCCTCACACATAGGGGGCGCAACCAGGGCCTGGGCCACGCCGCCCTGGTGTGTGGGGCCCTCGTGGCCCCACTCCGCCTCCTCTTCGGCTCTCTAGAAGCTTCCGGGAAAAAATAAGACTTCTGGAACTTGTTTCGTCCAATTCTGAGAATATTTCCTGTGTAGCTTTTCTGAAACACAAAAACAGCAGAAAATAGGGAAGAGGGAACTGGCACTGTGGCATCTTGTCAATAGGTTAGTTCCAGAAATCGCATAAAAACGCCACGAAGTGTAACGAAACACAAGGCAAATGGTGCAAAAACAAGCATGGAGCATAAAAAATTATAGATATGTTTGAGACGTATCATCGTCTTCTGGTGATCTTGTTCTTTTGTTGTTGCATGCATCTTCGCCATCTGCAAATCTGTTTGCTATATCCATTAGATCGGACTAGTCGTCAACCCGTGCATCTGCACGGCTAGTTAATTTTATATGTATCCTTAATTAATTTAAAGTACATTGTAAATTTTAATTATTATGAATATGAAATATTATTATTAAAACATATTCTACATGTTTCGAATAAAGGAAACCTTCGAATATTTTATTTTGCAGTCCAGCAAATTGGCATTGGTCGAGACATCTGAATCATGGATGTGTCTATTGAAATAAATGAGAGATTATTTACTAAAATATAGTATAATATACTTTTCTATAACTTTGAATATGATATATTATTAATAGAACATATTTTACATTGTTTTCAAAAAAAGAATATCTATGAGTAGAATACATCATTCTTTTGTACAACATTACCGTATAAAGCAGTAACATTTCCAATTTACAATATAATATCTATGTCTTAATTTTGTTCTATCCATATCTTGTTAATAAAGAGGGTACACAGATCATTGTTTGCCTTACAAACTACTAAAAAAGCATAACTTACACGAAAATAAAGGTAGATGACTGGAAATCACGTGAGGCATCTGCCAAATGTTGTGGATGTCATTCCTGGATGGAGAAATAAAATCTGGAGAAAGAGGAGCAATTTTTCAAGGATAGTTTTGACATTTTCTTTGATTCAAGTTAAAAATAATTTTATTATCAAAATTATTATGGATACTACTCCTATTTATTTATATGTCATAAATATTGGAATACATTTTAGTCTATAAATCATTTTCTTACTATTTTTTTAACATGCATATGAATAGCTAATCACACGTGCCAATGAAAACCAACATTCTTGCTTTATTCACCTTATGTACTCCACGATACCTAAAAATCATGTGTGGTATTATAGTTATCATACAGAGGAAATGATATGAGGTTTGTGGATTGTTAATGACAAAATCTCACCTTTTCCACCTCCTTATGGGCATAGCGTTGTTCGAGGTTCTGCCGAATCCCATGCCTTCACGTGTTGGCTTGACGGAAAGTGGTTTAGCTACACAAATATGCCTGAGATCTTGCATATGTGTCGTGTGGGTACATCGAGCTAATTTTAAATTTGAAACTTAAAAAATCATTGAAGAATAAATTTACGGTACTTTGAAGAAATAAATTTGAGAATGTCAATTTATTTTTGGGATATATCTTACCTGGCAGTGCAAACAGTGGGAAACGTGAGTCTCGTCCTTCAATACTCCACGCACCGAGGGTAATGTGACTTTTGCAGTGACTTAGCATATAGATAGAAGATAACCTTAGTCCTTAGTTGACTGAACTACTATACCATAAAAAATCATAAATCTTACACTGCGATGTCCATATCTAACCACATTCTAGATTAGCAACAATAATCCCTTGATTTGCTTATCACCTTCAGCATCTTTTAGTTCAAGGGGATTTACATATGGGCTACTTCAGCATTGACGACAATGACCGCATAGATAATATCTGCCAGCAGAAAGGGAGTATGCCTATAAAATTATAGATAATTATTTCTTGCACTTGATAATGCAAATCAAGGTAGCAATTTTTTTAGGCTTTCATGACTGTACCTGTATTTCAAGAGGAGGTATAGTCATACAATTCAACGATCAGGTCAAGATGTATGTGTCTTGAACCTGTAGGCACCTTAATAAATTAGGTGGATGGAGCACTTGATCGATCGATCTTGCATGCTTACTTTCACTGCTATGCAATCCTGTACCTGTGTAGCACGTACTTCCTCTGTTTTTATTTACCCTGCGTTCTAGGTTTAGTCAAAATCAAACTTTACAAAGTTTGACCAAATATCTTGAAAAAAGTACCAACATCTAGAATATAATATTAGCATCATTAGAATCGTCATCAAATGTACTTTCATATTATATGAATTTAGTATTATGAATGTTCATATTTTTTGCTACATATTTAGTCAAACTTCAAAAAGTTTAACTTTGACTATTGCCAAAATGCAGGGTAATAAAAAACGGAGGGAGTATATATCTGCGTGCTGCTTGGTTTCTTGTTTTGCCACACTTCTTCTCTTTCACTACTATGTAATTTTGTACTTTATATATCTTGTTTTCCTATTCTGCTATACTTGGGTTAAATCAATTTAATGCAAACAAAAAATCTTGATGTTAGAAAATTCCAAAAGAAAAAACAGGACGTGTCAAATTTCAGTATTATAATTAGCTAGTCATGGGATGAGTGGCTAGCGGTCTAGCATAGCACGTCTATGTGATCTAATTATCGAAAGGAGCTTGCAAACCTGGCTGCTCGATTAGCTTTGCTGAGCCCCGTCGTCCAAGCTATGGCAGATCGGCATTGCAATCTTTGTCCGATCCCTCCGTAGAGCCCAATCTTGGTCCGATGCCACCGTAGAGCCGCACAACCTGCATGATGCGCTGGAGGCCACGGCGGAGGCAGATTGAGGCGGCGTCTCTACCAATCGAAGCTCTCGATCTCGCGGACGGCTGGTCGTATAGGAGGCGGCGACTAACTTTTTCCACGAAGGAGATATTAGAAGAGGGAGCGCGTGTCATCCAAGGGCTATGGATGAATTACGGACAGATCGGGTGGACATAATTAGGTAGCCTCTAGGATTAACGTGATGCTTTCTATGGTGCCTCCAATTAGTAAATATAAGATACTATCTTCGGCCTGATTCTACCCATCTTTTCGACTAGGTCTCCTCGCCGCAACCTGAGTGACAAGGGTATAGATAATAGAGCCCGTTAGTTAACTACCCCTAAGGCCCGTTATGCTAGGCCCAATTGTAATACTGGTCAAAATACGAGTTCATGTCGTATGTCGATATTGTAATCTGTGTCGGATCCCTCCCAATCCCTGAGACCTGGACACCTATATATAGGGGCCAGGAGGGGACGGTAAGGGACAGATTGAAATCAAGCCAGGTTCTACACCCACGTTTACTTTTGATATACACCTTGTTTGACTGATTTTACCTTCGAGTTCATCCGGCGCCCTGTCTCCCCGATCCTAAGTCCTTCATCTAGGACATTTGTCAAGTTAACCCTCGTCAATTGGCGCCGACCGTGGGGACTCTGGGCGTTGGAATCATGAATTCGACAGCTTTTTCGCGTTTAGCCAACAGCAATCCAGAAGTCGACGAAAGTGAAGAGATGGAGCTGACGATCGAAGCTTAAGCTTCTACGTTGGACCTTCGGGTTCAACTCGCCTTTCGGACTCAACGAAATCAGGTCCGTCGGCAAGCAAAGCCGAGAGAATCACAGTATCTGGATCGTCCATAGGCTCTTCCAGCGAGGTAAACTCGTCGGTCAGTCTCACAGCAATAGAAGATATGCAAGAGAAACTCGAGGAATTCGACAAAACTCGGGAAAAACCTGAGGTGGAAGAAACAGCGGTTAAAACTTACGATAGTTCAAGGGACTTCGCCATCGAAAGCAGTGGCATCTCTAGAAGCGTACATCAGTTATACGTATTATCACTAAAGCAGCAGAAGAGGATAATCACGACGGCAACAAAGAGGTCGACCTGCAAGTCGACAATCCAAGGAGTAACAGCAAAAAGGAAAATGAGAAAATTCACGTTTCAACCGGAGAGTGGAGAATCATCATGTCAGCCATCAATCACGGCACAGAGGTACCCGCAGATTCAAGGAGAGAAGTTCTGATGGGGTATCAATACGCGCTGCACCAGCACAAGAAGAAGCTAAGGGAGGAAAGAGACATGTTCATTAGAAGCCGAGATGACAATAGTACATCAAGTGGAGGATACTGGGGTGAGTATAGCGATGCATCAGAGTACAGCATGGAAAGGCGCAGAGACCCGAAGCACAACAGGAGAACAACAGCACAGACAAGAGAAGAAAGCTATGTGAAAAGTCTAAGCACGCAGCAGTCAGAAGAGGAACAAGACTTCGTGCAAGAAACACCAGAAGCAGCGTTGGTAGCAGCGCAAACGTACCTACTAACCACACAACCAGAGCCTGGAGATCCGCGGGAGCACATGCATCAGGCCGCAATACGAAGCCTCGGGTTGATAGAAGACAAGTTAATGGGAAAACTTCCAGAGGGAAAGGTGACACACCATAATGAAAGGCGAAAGGAAGAATTCAAGCGCAAGTCCTCGCAAAACGAATCTAGTGAGTCATCAAGTGATGAGAGGCTACAAAAACGGCAGGACGACGCAAGAAACATAATAGCACAAGCACGAGTGAACAACTCGCGTTATGCGTGGAAAGAGGAAAATTACGAAGACGATGAAAAAGAGATGGGCGCATTATGCTTTACCCGCAGGGTTCGCAAAACATGGGTACCTAAAGGTTTTAAGTTGCTGCACGATCAAGAAAAGTATGATGGGTCGCAAGAACCCACTCTATGGTTGTCATATTACCTACAAGCAGTACAGATCCTAGGAGGAACAAGAGTAACAGCCATGCAAAGTTTGCAGTTACACCTCACCGGCGCAGCATGGTCCTGGTTGAATACCCTACCCAACGATTCCATCGGGAGTTGGGGAGAGTTAGAAAATCAATTTGCAAGAAATTTTTGCTCAACATATAAGCGCCCAGCGTCGCTGGAGGAAATCAAGTCGTGCGTACAAAAGAAAGGCGAAACCCTACGCTCTTACATACAACGCTGGAGTGTAATAAAAAATTCAGCTGAAGACGTCTCTGACAAAAGAGCAATAGATGCTTTTTCGGCAGGCCTTCGTCGTTCAAACCTCGTGGAAGAAATAGGGAGAACAAGGCCAAGGACAGTGTCAGAACTAATGGAAGTAGCAAACAGATTTGCCGATGGAGAAGATGCGTATAACAACAAAAGGGGGCGTTCACCAGAAGTCGACAAAACAAGCAGGCAAAGGCGAAGATACCGCAATGGCGACAACTACGAAAGGCGAAATCAGATAGCCGCGGGATATGAAGGAAGGAACGAGGAAGGCTATGAAAACAAAGAGTTTCAAACGAGAGATAGTAGAGGAAAAGAGAAACCAAGGTACTCGGGTCCTTCGGCAGAAGACATGCTATATGGTTCTTATCACATCCATTATGTGTACCTACATGGGAAAAGAGTTTCCAACCACCATATGAAGGATTGCAGAACCTTCTTAAGGTTGCAAAATGCCATGGGTTCAAGCCAAGGAACACGACAGGGAGAAAAAAGCGCGAGTCAAGGATATCAAATGCAACGACTCGCAAAACAGCTGGAGTCAAAGGTATATATATCAGCAATGATTCAACCAGTACCAAAGTCAAAGAAAGAGAGGAAGAGCATATCTAGATAGGTCAACTTGGCAATATCATCACCACCAGCTACTACAGAGTACTTGCAGTGGTCCGATCAACCAGTCAGATTTAGCAGAGCAGACCACCCGAGGAAAGTTCCCAGGCCAGGGCACGCTCCAGTGGTGCTAAAGGCGCAAATAGGGGGATACAACATCGGGAGAGTATTCATGGATGCAGGAAGCGGCATAAACTTAATATACGCGAGAACTCTGAGGGCAATGTGCATTTCACTGGAAAGTCTAAAGCCAACAGATTGTTCTTTCCACGGAATAGTGCCAGGAAGCGCAAATTACCCTCTCGGGAAAATAGAACTCGACGTTTGCTTCGGCAATAGCAACAATTATCGTAGAGAGAAGCTGGAGTTCAAAGTCATGGATTGGCCTTCAAAGTATCATGCAATCCTGGGGCGCCCAGCATTTGCAAAATTCATGGCAGTACCTCACTACGCATATCTCACGCTCAAAATCCCAGGACCTAAAGGAACAATCACGGTACAAGGCAGCTTTGAAGTATCCAACACTTGTGACAAGGAATTCAATAGGTTAGCACAAACTTTCGGCATGATAGCAGAATACACAAGGTTGAAAGGCGAAACTGACCACAACGTGCTACCCGACGTCAGACGATCCCTGCCAGATCAGGCTTTCGATGCAATGCAAGACTCGAAGAAAATCCCGGTCCACCCCACGGACCCGAACAAGACCACCTCCATAGCAGTAAATCTGGATCCCGCATAGGAAAGCGCGCTTGTTGAGTTCCTCCGTGAGCGCTGGGAAATCTTCGCCTGGTGTCCTTTAGACATGCCAGGGGTTCCCAGGGAACTCGTCGAGCACGCACTAAACGTCGATCCCAAAGCAAAGCCAGTCAAGCAACCATTGAGAAAATTTGATGAACCCAAAAGGAAAGCAATAGCGTTCAAGCTACATAGGCTAGAAAGCTACATAGGCTGCCCATGGAACCACCGGCAAGTCATACCAAGCCGACACCGCGGCGCCTGGCCTGGCCACCGCACGGCTGCCGGCCTCCTCCTTGCCGCCGCCCAGGCCCATGCCGCTGCCTAGCTGCAGGCAGCGCCACGCCCACGTAGACGCGGCCTCGACCTGGCATGGCGGGGCACACGCACACATGCCACATCGCTCTCCCGGCCTCTCTCGCGCGCGCGTCCAACCTGGATCCACGCGCCCCGTCCCCTGGCTTGACGACCCTACTCCGCTCTCCGCATAGACGATGTAGTAGCAGATTGCCAGATTGCTTGCTTGATTAAGCGGTCATCCCGTACCCTACCGTGCAACTGCCTCTGAATCTGATGATGTTCTCTCTTTGCCACACATCGATCATGCATGATGGATTATTATCCAGCCACACGCTGGCGATCAAGCTGGGGATCGGCGCTGCCAGTCAAGCTGGGGATGCGTGCAGGCACGCGATCCATGGAGCCGGCGCCGATCTCGGCGGCACGGGGGGTGTTCCCCGTCCTGCTAACCGCCTCCCGTAAACTACTTCTTGGCGCTACCATTTCGTAGGTTCGATAGAGGGGAAGTTTGTACTCCACAAAGGTTACCTACAGTCTGTGGTGGGTAGAGACAAAAAATGTGCACATCGATACAGGGCAGAGGGCACTAGCTAACATTTTTGCTTCGACGGCGCGCGAATGGCGGATGACTCGTCGCTTTGTTGACTTCGATCGTCCCAATGCGGTCGTAACTTGTGCATGGGCGAGCACGGCGGTGGCATAGATGGGATTTGGTTAATTTTTTTTCAGATTCGAACCTAAATAATCATTTTGTGTAAATGGATAATACAGGCTAAACATTAGTTTATTTAGGTTTAATTGGTTAACCGTTGGTTATTTAGGGTCGAACGACTTTTTAACTTAAAGTCTGTAGTAGATAGAGACAAAAATGTGGCGCATCGGTGCAGGTGCAGGGCGCTAGCTTAACATTTGTTTTAACGGCGCTAGAATGGCGGGGGACTCGTCGCTTTGTTGACTTCGATCATCCCAAAGCGGTTGTAACTTGTGCAAGGGGGCACCGCTAGGGGTGGAAACTGGTAGTGGATAATTCATATTATCCGACATTCGTATTCAAAAAATTGAAAATGGTCATGATAATATCCGAATCCGGACAACATAAAAGTGGATATGGTAAATATCTGAATTCGTTCTTACTAATCAAATACAAATGTGGTATTGAATTTTTAAGGAAATGTGGATATGGAAGTGAAAATATATGTATCCGAATAAAATTATGTTATAGCCTACATTAATAATGCTATGCTAGTATGCCCTTTATCTAACCAAAAACACTAACAAAGTTGTAAAACATGATTTTGTATCATTGAACTTGAAATTATTGTGTATTACATTATTTTACATTTGACTCACTATAAGATACGAGTCTATTATCTTATTATTCATATCCATTTCGAAATGAGAAATCATCTGATCCGCATCCCTATTCGAGTAACATCCGCTCTACATTCGTATTTAATAATATTTATATTCATATCTGTATTTGTTTTAAAAATATAAAAACGGATATGGAAATGCCACTATCTGATCCGCATCCGATCTATTTCCACCCGTAAGCACGGCGGTGGAGCCGCCCCTACGTGTTGCGACGCTGGAGACTGTGGAGCAGATAGAAGCCAATTCCCCATAGGGAAGAACAGAAAGAAGCTGACAAAATTGTGGTAGCCGTATGCTGAATTCCTCGAGCTCCTCCCCCGACTTGTTTATCGGTGCAGGGTGCGTATCCCTTGATTCCGGTAAGCGAGGCATGTGTCGGGAGCCGGCCGGGACTGCAAATGCAAGCATACAGGAGTGCTACTGATGATCTAGTGGGTCTGTTGGTGGGCGTGCACCTCGCAGATTTGCCGGATCTTTTTTTTTATGAACGGACCGCATCTAAAAGGAACGAACAGCGTGAGAGCATCTCCAGCCGTTGAAGCCCCCAGGCCGAAATCCGGCGCTATTTAGTGTCGGATGGATATAAATTTCGGTCTGGGGAGGCCCATGTTTCCAGCGGCGAGCCCAGGACACGATTTGAATTCAAATACAAAGTAGACGAAAAGCACACAAAGTAGACGAAGTTTGTCGAAATTTAGCGATATTTATATTAATAGGGCGAAATATAGAGTTATTTTACATAAATAGGTCGAATTCGACATATATACGAATTCGGCTAACCTAAATGCCGATCTACATGCCGAAACGGCTGTACATCTGCGTGGTGTAGTCGCCGCCGTCGTCGTCGGAGGAGTCGTCGTCCTGCGGCGGCGACGCCTGGCGGCTGGAGCCCTGCCCAGCGTCGCCGAAACGAGGCGGCGTTGGGCGGTAGAGCTCGTCGTCGCTGGACTCCTCCAGCTTGACGACGGGGGGCGCGCCGCGACGAGGAAGAGTGGCGGCTGCGGCGCGACGCTGGGCGGCGGCCAGGTCCAGCAGCCGCCGCTGCTGCTCCCGCTCCTCCCGCTCCCACTCCCGCCGAGACCACTCCAGTGCCGCGTCGAGCGGCATGGTGTTCTCGGCGGGGACGACGTCGCGGAGGGAGCGCTGGATCGCCGCCTCCTCGGCGCGCCTCGCCTCCGCCTCAGCGAGCTCGGACGCGGCCTTGTGGGCGGCGTCCTTCTTCGTCGCCTTGCGACGGCGCGGCGGCGACGCGGTGCGCGCCCCTCTCTCGCGGATGACGAGGGCGCCACTGTTGCGGCGAGGCGCGGTCGCCGGCTCCCTCTTCATGGTCCTCGGCATCGATGCCGAGGACAGTGAGCCGGACCTAGTCGCCGACCCGGAGGACGCCGTCCCGAATGAGCCGGATGCTGCCATCCGGCGTGGCATCCAGGAGCTCCCGCGGCGGCGGGAGAGCGTCGGCCGCGGCGCCGGCGGCATCTCGAGGACGGGGTCGTTCCCGTCCTCGATGTGCTGGAGGACGAACTCCAGCATCCTCCCCGACGCGCTCCACCATCGGCGGCGCCCGGCGGCGTTGTTGCGTGCCGGAGAAGGGGGCGGCCCGTCGTAGGCCGCCAGCTCCCGCTCGTATCGCCGGTGGAAGAACGTCGTCCACGCCTCCCGGTTGTCCGGGTAGAAGCACGGATCGGCGCGCTACTCGTCTGACATGGTCTCGATGACCTCGTCGATGGCGGCGTCGAGCGCCGCTCCCGTCGGCGGCGGCGGGATGAGGATGCCGCCGGCGCTCAGGCGCCAACCTCCGGGCGCCTGGAAGTTCGGCGACGCCATGTAGCCGGCGGCGTGGAGGAGCCGGCCCTCCCATTGGTGGAGGGATCGGCGGCCGAAGCCGTTGTTTGCCGCGCCGTCCTCGTCGAAATGGTTCGCCATTGGCTCGAGCTCGAGGATGAGTGGGCGAGTGGGCGAGGTGCTCTGGTCGAATGGGGAAGATGGCTGGCGAATGTGGCCGGCCAGACGCGGTAGGCCGCGTTATATAGCCGCGCTGGCATTAACTCGCATCTCCGCGTGGCTGGCCGGCCATCGGCGGCAGCCTTTACAGCGCGCGGAAGACGATGCGTGCGGGGAAGACGATGCGCGGAAGATGAGACGATGAGGATGACGACCGCCCACTCTCGCCGACAGGTCGGGGCCACACGACCCGTGGGAACGCGCGCGAATTTTCCCCGACTTTTCGTGCGCGTTTCTTTCGTCCGGAGTCCTCGAGCGCGCCCCGGAAGGCCGGGGATGGCCTGGGCTCGCCGGATGGATGAAGGCCCAGATCCGGGCGAAAATGAGGATCCGGGGGCGCGACTGGGCCGATTTACGCCGTCCGGATGAAAAAAAACGTCAGGGCCTCGTCGGGCGTGTGAGTGGAGATGCTCTGAGCTCTTTGGATCCTGGGGTCCTCCTTGCGTCATTGACGTGGAGATGTGAATATTTTGCGCGCCAAACATCGCATGGAGGCAGCGACCGAGTGACCACACTTTGATCGTCCCGAGTGACCAGTTTACAAAAGCTACAGGTGTCGGCTGGAGAAGCCTGCCGTCGCTCCTGGTGCTCCGTGCTCCGTGTGGCCTCTGTGTTGTCCTCTCTCTTCCTACAGTGACAGGGCAGATGACGTTGTTTGTAGAAGGTAGTATTACTTTCTCCAATTCATATAACTCTTCATTAATATAGATGTATTTATTATTAAGATGTGTTTAGATACCTCTATATTAGCAAAGAGTATTATAGATTATCAGGAGTACTACATTTTCAGTACACGTGAAGTCTTGAGAAAAAGATATACTGAGTACCATTGTAGCGTTCCAGTGATCAATATAGATAGTACTCCCAACGAGAGGGGGTTTTCGGTATCTAATAATCGACACGGATTTTATGCCTATGGGGGTAGCTGTGCATAGCATGCCGCTCGTTGGATGTGGAGACCATATGCTCCCTATATACTAGATTTAGTGATCCAGGACGTGAAGAGTGCTAACGGCGGCAAGGAGGAAAAGACGGCGACTTAATTGCCACAGCCCAACAACAACTACGCAGTTGAAGTAGTGTGATTCTATATATGCAACTTGTGGCTATGAGGAAAAAGAAGATTGGCAAGCTACGCAAGTACAACATTCACTCCAAGAACCAACTAGTGCAACTTGAGGGAGTGCATGTCATCAAAACTTCATTGTTCCCGCATGTTTTCATTTTAAGGACCAAACTAGTGCAACTTGCTGTGGGTGTGAGCAGGGTGGTGTGGTTGTGGTTAATCTCGACCCACAACTCGAACATTTTGACGAGAGGTTTTAATGTGTGCACAATATCCAAGGCGACTATTGTCAATTTGTGGTCTAGAAACTACAGTTTGTGGGTGTGTTGATTTCCACAAGTACACAGTTGCGGTTCTAGGTTGGAAAATGCTAGCTGTTTTTGTTGCAAGCTTTGGTTTAGTGTTTTGCGCATATCTGTAACCTTCGAATCGTAAAGCACGTTTTCTGAATGGAAACATGCAAGCAAGATGTGAGGGTGATAAAAACAAGGCATCCTTTACGCCATATGATAACCTATATGCTTCAATCAACAAGTTGCATTACGCTTTTGGCTTACTTATTACTGCATTTACAGTGTGCCCATGGATGCTTGGAAAAATCCGTCGCACATGAGGGTTTGTTTGGTGGCGATATGTGAGCAGTTCCAGTTTCTTCTAGAGAGTACATTGAGTTTGGGATAACACGTACGATATTTTGACCTGAAACATGATGGGCACTCATAAGTTGTCTTGTTTTTTTTTTGACAAGTTTGTAACTGTTTTTACACATTATTGTACTTTTTTAAACAGAAATATAAATTTCTAATGCCCAAAATCCATATCTGTAAGTTGTTGAAAGGGATTGAATCGGCTTAATATACACAAATAAAATTGCAACACACATTTAGGAATTCAAAAACAAACGTCCACACTTCCGTTGCTTCATTAGCGGTACAAGTTTGTTCCAATAAAAATAAAGAACAAAATATTCGAGAAAGATAGCTTTGATGGAGTTATGCTAAATAAAATTATGGAAGCTTTATTCCTCGATCTCTTGTATGAATTGTGGCGGCAGGTTCTCAGAGTTGTTCTTCAGGTGTAGCAGATCAAAAAGAAGCATTGAAGGCGTAGGCAAATCATCCTTTGGCTGTAGAAAAAAGATGTGAGTTTATCAGCACATCGATGACCATCAATAATAAAGGAAAAGTTGTTTTGCAACTAATATAACATTGTAGTGCAAAAAATGCAATGATTCTCATACCGATGTAAGACGGCCTCCTTGCTTAACCCCGTCGAATGTCCAGCAAAAATGTAGTGCTTCGATGGCGTAGTCGTTTGTTCTGCTACCAGTAGAAAATACCATCATGTTGAGCAAAATTTCAAATTTCGTCAGCCAAAAGATGACTTCGAAAGTATGGAGTATAACTGTTTGCTTACATGTTTTCCGGGGATTCAACAAGTTGTGAACTTGCCTTGTAGACTGTGCTTCGATCCCTGCGTCTGATCCATGATCCGCTTCCGCTGTTTATGCTTCCTAATATACAAACCAGACCATACAAAAATGGGGAGGGAGTCATAAAGCAAAAATCAGCAAAAAAGGGAGTGGGCGAAATGCAAAAAAAATATTGATCATGCGCATGTGGTGTAGCCGACAGTCCTCTAACCTGATGACCCAGGTGAATGCTTCAGTGGGAGAACTATGCATTCACCGGAGAGGAGTTTGTTTCTCGCGTTTGTGTTCGAAAGAACCTGGCTAGTAGGATCCTGGGAGTGTTATGCTGGCCAACTATCCTAGCTAGTGACAAGACCGTCACTCTGAAAAGCAAAAAAAGATGGCCCGGTGCTTCATCGTCTACCACAACTGCAGGTTGTGGTAAGGGAGATGGCAACAACTTGATCAAAAATGTAAAGCGCTGCAATAAATTAGTTTTAATACTAAGGTGATGCGGGGGTGGGGCGTTGTGGTTGTTGCATACTCAAACCACATCTACAACTTGTGTGTGACCTGAAGACAAGTATGCAGTTGAGGGAGCATTGCAAAACAGCATTGTATACTCTCGCATGGACGGAACACTCAAAACGGCATGTGGTTTCTACCGTCAAATAAGAAGGTACTTGTGCTCTCTATATCATAATTGGATGGTATGATGGCTATGCGCAGCTATCCATGTGAACAGCTGGCTATTTTCCATCTAATAATATATTAATATAAAACATGACGTATATCTTACCTTTGCAAAAACTAAATATCGGATACACACTGATGAGGGTTAACTCGACAAATGTCCAATATGAAGGGCTTAGGATCGGGGGAGTAGGGCGTCGGATGAACTCGAAGGTAAACTCAGTCAAACAAGGTGCGTGTCGAAAGTAAACGTGGTTGTGAACTTAACTTGCTTTCGATCTGTCCCTCACCGTCCTCTCCTGGCCCCTATATATAGGTGGCCAGGTCTCAAGGTACGGGAGGGGTCCGATACATATTACAATATCGGTATACGATATGAACTCGTATCTCGACTAGGATTACACTTGGGCCTAGCTTAACGGGCCTCAGGGGTACTCAAGTAACGGGCTCTATTATCTATACCCTTGTCAGTAGCCCCCGAGATTCTACCAGAATTGTAGATTCGGGTTGAATCTCAAATCTTCGACTTGATCAAACTTTCGACTTCTTCTTCTTCCTGTACTCAAAAATAAACATCTTCCATTATATTATCTCGCAAGGGGTTTTGATGAACAAGCCTGACAACTCTGACCGATCAAGAGGCCAGTTAACTACCGGAACAGATACTTGCCACCTACTTCAAATTCAATCCCCTTGGACTTGAATCCGGGAAACTGGTCAAACCCATTCTTTTGTCGCATTTAGGACTTACAAAGAATGAGTCTCAGTGGTTCTCAGGGTACCCAGTGCGTCCACCAGGATTTTCTTCGCGTCGTAGACACGGATAATTTCTAGCAGAGCGCATTCATGTGCGTATACTAGGCCACACAGGACGGATCCCGGGGTCTTACCTTCACGATATGTTTCAATCATGGCATTCGAGTTTTTTTGCGATGACGCAACTCGAGAATTATATGTCACAGCCGTGTTTGACTGTTGGAATATACAAAATATTCAAGTTGTTCTTTTAGATAAAATGGCTCCCGATGGGAATAATCGACCTTTATTTTGTCGACAATGAAGTTGAATTTTATTATCGACGAAAAGTAGTCGATTGCACCTGTTATATTTTTCTTCTAGTTGGTCCATTGCCATCGGGCGCACGATAGTGCTCCTGATATAAGTATCTGCGGTGACCCAGCATACCACTGCATGTTGTAGTATGCAAGTCGTTGATATAATACTTGTGGAACAAGCCTCCACAAATATTACATCCCTCAGAATGGTACAACAGAAACATTGCGGGCCCAAATACAAACTGATCCATAATTATTACAGACCAAAGCGTGATGATACCGAAACGCTCCCGGTAAAGAGAACACCTCAAGTGCTTAGTGTTTACAGCAACTGGAAAGCTCAAATAATTAAACAAGGGAAGAACTCAGCAACTTATTCATATCCTACAGTTGCTCGGTTCCTCGACTACGGTACTACCCTATTAGTTAGTAGTTCTTCACTCTAATTCCTCGTCGGAGGATGCCCCGTAGCGAATGATGTAATCCACGCCTTCGACGCCTCGGGAGTGATCTGGCTCCTCGTAGAAGATGTCCTGCTGGCCTTCGATTGCATTCGGGGTGGCCTCGTCGAGTTCTTCACAGTCTAGCAAGGGTTTAAGAGATTGGGGTGAGTAATGAGCGTTACCCAGCAAGTTTCTTTAGAAAGAAGGTGTGTGATATGCTTCTTTTATAGCCACAGACCCAAAAGAGTCATAGGCCTATGCAAGTTTTCATAAGGTTTTCTTTAAAGGTAGCTTTTACTTTAGAAAACTATGCCCAACAGCCAACACAGGTATAGTGCCTTGAGAGCACCTTTCCTGCCGCGTTCGCAACTCCTTCCCGGAGCAAGGGGTAACATGTCACATATTTTTACACTCTGCAGAGGTGCGTCCTTCCAAGAGAGATCAAAGCCTTGCTGCACAACCGGGCGTACATTCCCGTCCACAATTCCTTGATGTGGGGCCCAGTCATTGATCCAAGCCAATCACTGCCTTCTCCGCACAACGCATGCCCACCCAATTCACGCGAGCAGGTTATGCCCCTGATATTCACCCCCAACGATGAAGTACCTAGGCGCCTCTGGCGGACCATCATAGACACCAGTGCCGTGAGAACTTAGGTGTCCCACCCATATGCAAGTAGTCCCGCAAGACCTACTGCGACCGGCAACTGGCTGCCCGTTGACATGCGAACGAGAGAAGATACAGCTGACTTTCCCGTCCCATTCCAAGTCTCTTGGATGACACGGTTTTTACGGCGCCGGACTAACTATGGCATTAGTAATTAGTCCTAGGTTTACTTTCCCGTGCAAGTGGAACCTCCACCACCACAATCTTACCGTGGTTCCACTTGCCAGCCTTCCTAGGTTATCACCACTGGTCGATAACCACTAGTCATATTCATATATGAAAATAAGTTTTCCATCTCTTTTGAAATGTTAGAGTTTGAAGTCATCACTTTGCAAGAAGTTTCAAAACCAGTGCAATCAAGAGATATGAGCAAGATAAACTTGCCTTGTGACTGAAAGGTAATGGAGTCGAATACTTGGCGTTGCTCCTGATCTCCTTGTTCTACAAGAATCCAAGCATTGTCCGGTAAGGACAATGTTTCAAGAAAAAGTTGAATGCTATGCATAATGATATGCTATGCATGGTGATTTAGGACTAGGTGTTCTTATTTGTGTGTTTTACCCACTTTCTAAGGTTTAAAGGTTTTTAAGAACACAAATAGTATTTGTGTGTTATACTCACTTTTGAAATGTTGAAACAATTAGGTAAAGGTTTGCATTTAAAGTTTAAGTTATAAAACTTTAATGGAGTTATTTGAAAAGAAAAGGTTTAACTTTTAAAGAAGAAATTCAATTTTGATAATATATAATATAAAATAATAATTAAGGTTTTTTGAAAATAGAACTCAAAAGCTTTAAAAATATTTTTAAAAGAATACTCCAGAGATTTGAATTTATTTAAATGTTTATTTCATTAAAGAATAAGAAAATGTTTTATTAATGTTATTTGAATTTTTTAATTTGGTTTGAATTCCACAAGGAAATAATCTTTGAATGTAAATTTAAAATTTTGTTTTTTAAACAATTGGCCAAAGCCAATCTGGCCCATCTGGCCTACTGGCCCAACAGGCCTGCTGGCCCACCCTGCCCACCTGGCTGGGCTAAACCAGATGGCTCGGGTCTGGGTCGGTCAAACCGACCCAGCCCAGCCCTAGTCGCCCCTCTCTCTCACCCCCGTCGACTCTCTGGCGATCTGGATCGCCTCCGCCGTCGCCTGGCCGTTCCGGCCGTCTCCGGCAACCATCGCCATCGCCACCATGGGCGAAACGCTCGCCGCTGCTTCCTCTACCAGCTCCACCAAGTGGTTTCGCTAGCCGCCTCCTCTCCGAGGAGATCCGTGATGGGATCCCGCTCAGGATCTTGCTTCACGGTCGCCTCCGATCTCGGCATCCCGCCGGCTTCTTCCCCGATGTCTGTTCTGCTTCTTCGAGGTGATCAAGTGTGTGTGCGCACACCGGTGGAAGCGCTGTTGTGGTGCTCCCAGCGGTGCTACGGTGAAGTCTTCCCCAGGTGGCATCTAGCCGGCCGCGCGGGCACTGCCCCGCCATGCCGCCTAGACATGCGCCTGGGCGAACAGTGAGGTCCTCCTTCTTCCTCTCCATCCTCTGCTTCTTTCCTTGACCGTGGTCTCTGACCATGATGGTCAAGATCAGTGAGCTAAGCTCACAGATCAAACCCTGTGATGCTGCTTGATGTAAGCTTGCTTCATTTAGTGGTGTCATGCTGGATTAGTGGTATTTCTATACTGTTTCTATCTCTGTCATCTCTCCCTGGCCATGCTCTCTGACCAATTGGTCAAGAACAATGAGCCAAGCTCACAGAGCTTGCTCTGTGTTGCTGCTATGGAATGCATGCTTGTCTTGGTTAGCTGTGATTGTTATGCTATGTGATGATCTGCTAGCTCCCTCTCTTCCTCTGTCGACACCCCTACTGACAGAGGTGTTGTTTCTGAACCTTGCACATTTGCAAGATTCAGTTAACTCCTGTCATATGCTTGCAGTACTGTACCCTCACAGCTAGCTCTATCTTACACATGCTAGACGATTCCCCTGTGCTTGCTGGTATCTCTATACTGTAATCATAACTGAATCTTGTTATTCAGTTAACTGTTGATACCAGTTTAGTGATAAATATATGAGGTTAGCTGTTGCTACTTGATTATCTCTGATATCCCAGTGATAAGATGCTATGCTGTGTTGCAGTATTCTGTGACATTAGCTAAAGCAAAATTTATATGATTCCTAGTTCTTGGTAACTAGGAAAATGATTGTTCTTCTATGAATGGATTTATTTGTTCAATAACCAACTAGTTGTGTTGAGGTGCAAGGTCTTCTGACCTTGTGCCCAACAACTAATTTCTGTTGGTCAAACTGTGGTGAAACTTGCCCCTATAACTTAAGCCTGTGATGCTGGTCTGAGGCTAGGAGTAGTTTTGTGAGGTGCTAAACTGTTCCGTGTGCCCACTGCTACCTATTTGGTGATGCTTGCAAAACTTGTGTGCTTGAGGTGCATGCCAAACATGACATGTGCCCAGCACAAGTTTCTCTGGATTGATTTAATCCCTTGTGATGTGCCAGTGAAGTGCAAACTGAGGCTTTAATCAACTTTCCCAATGATGAGTTTGGGCAAAGCATAACTTTGCCAAACTGAGGGCTTAATCAAATAGCAACCTATGCTGGAAACATGCACTATCAGTGATGTACTTGCAGGTTTTCTACCTTTTGCCTGTAGTTGTGCAATAGTGGTGCTGTGTACAGCTTTGTTTGCTGTTGGTGTTGGCTTGCTTCTGTCTTGCCTACTCCTCCTGGCTTGGCTGCTAGCTTGTCCTTCACCTCCTGGCTTCAGCTTGTCCTTCTCCTCCTGAGATGAACTGCTGGTTCCTCTTCTCCTGGCTTGGTCTTGAGTTTCACTTGGCCTCCATGGTTTTGCTGGATATGTTTGAGTGATGATTTGCAAGAACTGGTTCTGTTCTTGGTATATGGTGCAAGAACTGTGATGTGCTTGCGCTGGTGCAGTGTTGGAAGTGTATGTGCTGCTTCTCCTGATACCCCTCACCTGGTTGACGGCTAGCTTTGCTAGCAGCTGTGGTGCTGCCAGCACAAACTTTGCATGCAGTGACTAAGCTCCTTGAGCTGCTTGTCACCAGGCTTGATCTGATCCCCTTGTGGCCGTGTTGTGCATTTGCTTGGTACCCAATGGCCTTGTACCCAGTGATGAGAACAGATACTAAACTTGATTATCTATACTCAATGATGCAATGGCAATATAATTGCCAAAGTCTGAGAGTACAAACTCTAACATCTAATCTTTTCCTTTGTCTATTTTTGGCTTTGTTTTGCAGGTTGCAAGCTATGAAGACTAGAAGATAATCTCCATGAAGATTATTAGACATAGTTTAGATTTAGGTTTCTTTTTTTGTTATATCAAATGTAATCTTCTTTTCCATTTGATCTTGATGTAAAGACTTTGTATAATTGTAAAATATCAATAAAGTATTATTTCTGTTTATTTTATATATTCAATTCCATAACTTATATCTATCTCAATATTTGATTGAGTTATTCCTTTATTGTAAATTAAATATTCCAACTTATAAATACTCAAGAATAAATTCTAAATTTCAACAACACTTAAATATCAACTTCAAGAGATCATAGCAAACTCTTAGCAATCAACACACCTCTAACTCTAAAGGTGCTTTGAAAGAAGTTCACTCTCCCAGGTTTTCTTTTCTTTTGCGAAAAATTTATTCAGGTTTTAGATGCATGAATGCACAAAGGTCCTAAATCTACCCTTCGATTTGTCCTAAATGCTAGGATATTACAGTCTTCCCCCCTTATCAGAACTTCGTCCCGAAGTTAAAACTTTGTGTACCTGAATAGTTCTGGATAGGCTAGTCTCAAATCCTCTTCTTTCTCCCAAGTTGCTTCCCTTTCAGAATGATGATTCCATTGTACTTTACAGAATTTGATTGCATGGTTTCGAAGCCTCTTCCAGTTCTCCTCTAAGATCTTTATTGGCTTTTCCTCATAAGTCAAGTCTGCTTGAAGATCTAGGTCATCATGTGTAACAGAGTCTTCCGGTGCCTTCAAACATTTCCGAAGTTGGGAAACATGGAAAACATTGTGAACCTGCTTCAATTTCGCTGGAAGCTCCAATTCAAAAGCAACACTTCCATTCTGACTTAGAATCTTGAATGGTCCAATATATCTTGGACTTAACTTCCCTTTAATACCGAACCTCTTGATTCCTTTCATAGGACTAACCTTCAAATAAACCAAATCTCTAACTTCGGGTTCCCATGTCCGCCTCTTTTGATCTGCATAACTCTTTTGTCTACTCTGAGCTATCTTTAAACGGTCACGGATAGTATCAATGATGCCCTGCTTCTCTTGGATGAAATCCGTTTCAAATTCATGGTTGCCTCCTGGCTCAAACCAACATATTGGAGATCTGCACTTGCGTCCGTATAATACTTCAAATGGTGCTGCTTTCAAACTGCTTTGGTAACTGTTGTTGTAAGAAAATTCTGCTAACGGTAAGTGCTCATCCCATGAACCTCCAAAATCTAGAGCACATGCCCGTAGCATATCCTCCAAGATTTGATTTGTTCTTTCAGTTTGCCCTCCAGTCTGAGGATGATAAGCAGTGCTGAAATCCAACTGTGATCCCAGAGCTGCATGAAGATTTCTCCAAAATATTGATGTGAAAATAGACCCTCTATCAGAGACAATCTTTTTGGGCACTCCATGCTTGCTGACAATTTCTCTAACATAGATTTCTACCAGCTTTTCCGCGCTATCTTTCTGATTCACAGCCAGGAAATGTGCACTTTTGGTGAGTCGATCAACTATCACCCATATCATATCCTTGTGCTTCTTGGTTAAAGGTAAACCGGTAATGAAATCCATCCCAATTTCCTCCCATTTCCACTCCGGAATGTCCAAAGGTTGAAGTAACCCTGCTGGACTTTGATGCTCTGCCTTGACTCTTTGACAGGTGTGACATTCTGCTACATACTTGGCTATGTCCCGCTTCATGTTATTCCACCAAAACAATTCTTTGAGATCCATGTACATCTTTGTTCCCCCCGGATGTATTGAATATGGTGTCTCATGAGCCTCTTTGAGAATCATTCCTTTGATCTCTGGTATATCTGGCACACAAATTCTGTTTTGGAACCAGAGTGAATTGAAATCACCTAGACGGAATTCAGATGGTCTACCCTCTTCAATCCTGCGGATTTCTTCGACGATGAAAGGATCTTCATCTTGTCTTCTGAATATAGTGTATTTCAAATCACTTTGTCTTTCCTCCATTACTCTAATAGTGTGAATACTCCCCAAAGATTGTACCTCCAGACATTCTATCTCAAGTCTTTCCAGGTCCTTAAGCAATTCTTCCGGAATTTCTCTATCCAATTGCTGTGTTACGGTGCTCTTCCGGCTTAATGCATCGGCTACCACATTAGCCTTTCCAGGAGTATAATTGATCGTAAGATCATAATCCTTGATCAACTCTAGCCATCTTTTCTGCCTCATGTTCAACTCCTTCTGAGTAAAGAAGTATTTCAGGCTCTTGTGATCGGTGTAAAGCTCACATTTGGCTCCATAAAGAAATTGCCTCCATTGCTTGAGAGCAAATACCACTGCTGCCAATTCTAGGTCATGTGTTGGGTAATTGACTTCATGAGGTTTAAGTTGTCTTGATCCATAGGCAATTACCTTCCGATCTTGCATCAAAACACAACCCAGTCCATTCTTGGATGCATCGCAGCACACTGTATAGTCTTTTCTGGATTCTGGTACTGCTAAGATAGGTGCTATTGTGAGTTTCTTTTTCATCTCTTGAAAACTCTCTTCACATTTCTCAGACCACTCAAATGGAGTGTTTTTCCTTAACAATTTGGTCATCGGCCCTGCTATCTTTGAGAATCCTTCGATGAACCTCCGATAGTATCCGGCCATTCCTAGAAATCCTCTTATTTCCTTCACATTGGTTGGAGCTTGCCAATCCAAGACTGACTGAACTTTGCTTGGATTCACAGCAATCCCTTCCTTGCTAATGACATGTCCAAGGAATTCTACTTGATCCAGCCAAAATTCACATTTGCTGAACTTAGCATACAGCTGATGTTCCCTTAACACTTGCAATGCCATTCTGAGATGTTTGGCATGATCCTCTTTATTCTTGGAATAAATCAGAATATCGTCGATAAACACTATCACAAACTTGTCCAAATATGGCATGAAAATCTTGTTCATCAAGTTCATGAAAATAGCCGGAGCATTGGTCAGACCAAAAGGAACAACTAAATATTCATGATGGCCATACCTTGAGACAAATGCAGTCTTTGGTACATCTTCAGGCTTGATCTTTATTTGATGATACCCAGATCTTAGATCAATTTTTGAGAAAACCCCAGCTCCATGGACTTGATCAAACAGATCTTGAATTCTTGGCAAAGGATACTTATTTTTGATGGTGACATTGTTCAGATTTCTGAAATCCCCACACATTCTTCTGCCTCCATCTCTTTTATCAACGAATATGACTGGCGAACCCCAAGGTGATATACTTTCTTGGATGAATCCCTTACTTTCCAACTCATCTAACTGCTCTTTCAGCTCTTTCAACTCTTTAGGACCCATTTTATAGGGTGCTTGTGAAATTGGTGTTGTGCCTGGTTTCAGATCAATAGTGAATTCTATTTCCCGATCCGGTGGCATTCCCGGTAATTCTTGGGGAAATACATCCATAAACTCATTAACCACGGGAATATCTTCTAACTTGGCCTCTTTTAGTGTATTGAGTTGAATTCCAATCTCCACATGGGTATACTTATCTGCTTGATATGTAATTCTCCCACCTCCAGGCTTCCGGATTGACACAGTCTTCTCCTCACAATCAATGTGTGCTCCATGATCCGACATCCAATCCATTCCCAGAACAACCTCAATGTTTTTGAGTGGAAGAACGTAGAGATCGGCAAAGTAAGGACAGTCACAGATCGTAATGACCTGGTCTGGTATGCATTGGGATACTAAAAGTTTACCCCCGGCCGTCACAACAGTCATAGGATGTGCTATCGCCCAACACCTTACCCCATATTTTCCAACAAATTCTTTGGAAATGAATGAGGTAGTGGCTCCGGTATCAAATAAAACTTTACCGGGATGAGTAAGGATGCTAAGCGTACCTATGACCACCATTTCTGAATTGTTAGCCTCCTCCAGAGATGTGCAATTCAGCCTCCCAAAGTTCCGGCCTCTTTTTCCGTTGTCGTTCTTGCTGCTACTGCCACCTCCAGATGCAGGCCTACCACCTCCTCCGGACTTGCCTCCCCGGTTATCCGGCCATCCTCCAGCTGGTTTATTAGGACAATCCGGACGGATATGCCCTTCCTTCCCGCAAGCATAACAGATAATCCTTGGCTTGTTGCAATCTTTCTGAATATGTCCTGGAAGTCCACACTTGTGGCAGAGGATCTGACCTTTAGGTGAAAACACCTTACGATTGGGTGGAGCTCCTCCTATCCTCACCCTGGGTTTGAAACTCAGGTTTGGAGTACTTCGGGTTGGTTGCACTTTCTTGGCCTCCGTCTTGGCCCTCTTCAGTCGGCTCATCTGAACCAACTTGTAATCATTCTCCCAAGTAATGGCTGTATCCATAAGTTCTTGGAAATTACGCGGCTTAGTCAACTTCATCTGCATCGCCGCATATGGATCCAGGCCCCTGAGGAATCTTTTCACCCTCTTACTGTCAGTACTCACCTCGTCACTAGCGTAACGAGATAATCTTGTGAACTCCTTGATGTAAGCCATCATTGATGCACTCCCTTGCTTGAGGTCTTCGAATTCCCTTCTCTTGAGCTCAACCACACTTTCCGGCACATGAAAGGTACGGAATTTTTCTTTGAACTCTTCCCAAGAGAATACCTTCTCCGGAAGTTGGAGTGTCACTTCGTTGTCCCACCATGCTGCGGCTGGTCCTGATAGAAGGCGTACAGCATATCGAACCTTCTCCTCGTCATTGGCTCCCACCGCCTTGAGTTTCTGCTCAGTATCCATAAGCCAATCTTCCGCATCCATTGGTTCGACTGCGGATGCAAAGGGAAGTGGTTTTGCATTGAGGAAGTCAGAAAGACTTACCCCTCTTGCCTCCGGAACCCTGATACGTCTCAAACGTATCTATAATTTTTGATGCTCCATGCTTGTTTTTACACCATTTGCCTTGTGTTTCGTTACACTTTGTGGCGTTTTCATGCGATTTCCGGGACTAACCTATTGACAAGATGCCACAGTGCCAGTTTCCTGTTTTCTGCTGTTTTTGTGTTTCAGAAGTGATACACAGGAAATATTCTCGAAATTGGATGAAACCAAAGCCAGAAGTCTTATTTTACTCGGGAGCATCCAGACATCCGAAAGAGAGCCGGAGAGGGGCCAGGGCCTGCCCTCACACAGGGGTGGCGCGGCCCAGGCCCTGGCCGCGCCACCCATGTGTGAGGAGCCCCAGGCTGCCCTCTCGCGACGCCCCTTCGCCTATATAAAGCCTCGGGACGGAAAACCCTAAAGGATTCGGCAATTTTCCAGAAACAGTTCTGCAGCTCCGCCGCCGCCGTCGACGAATTTCGGGGGACAGAAGTCTCTGTTCCGGCACCCTGCCGGGACGGGGAAGTGCCCCCGGAGCCATCTCCATCGGTCTCCATCGCCGTCTCCGCCGTCTCCATCGACCTCACCGCCATCTCCATCAACCTTGCTGTCTCCTATGATGAGGAGGGAGTAGTTCATCCTCGGGGCTGAGGGCTCTACCGGTAGCTATGTGGTTCACCTCTCTCTCCCATGATGTGATCTTTATGTGATCGTGAGCTTTGTATCGTGTTGAACAAGTACATGTTATTATTCAGATATTTTGTGTACTCTAGTGATGTTATTAAAGTAATCTATTCCTCCTGCCATGGTGTAACGGTGACAGTGCGTGCACCATGGTGGTACTTGGTTTAGGCTATGATTGTGATCTCTTGTGGATTATGAGAATAATTATTACTATGATAGTATTGAGTGATCTATTCCTCCTTTCATGGTGTAATGTTGACAGTGTGTGCACCGTGTTAGTACTTGGTTTAAGTTGCAATGATTTCTATCTTGAGTTGTGATCTGATTTGTTTATCTCTATGAGTGGTGTTTGTCAAGTACTTGATGAACTTTAAGGGGTGCTTCTGTAGCCACTACGCGATGATTAGTGTTATTCAATAGGAGAGTAATTCAGAGTACCTTAGCAAAGAGAAGTTACTTGTTCATTCATGTTATATTGTTGGGAGTGTGTCTACTAGTGAAAGTATGATCCCTAGGCCTTGTTTCCAAGCATTGCACACCGTTTACTTGCTATTTTGTTACTTGTTTGCTCGCAGCGATATTTATTTCACATCACGTTTTGCTACTTATAATCATCTATACCACTTGTATTTCACTATCTCTTCGCCGAACTAGTGCACCTATACATCTGACAAGTGTATTGGGTGTGTTGGGGACACAAGAGACTTTCTGTATCGTAATTGCAGGGTTGCTTGAGAGGGATAGCTTTGACCTCTAACCTCCCTGAGTTCGATAAACCTTGGGTGATCCACTTAAGGGAAACTTGCTGCTGTTCTACAAACCTCTGCACTTGGAGGCCCAACAAGTGTCTACAAGAATAGAAGTGCGTAGACATCAAGCTCTTTTCTGGCGCCGTTGCCGGGGAGGTAAGGTAAAAGGTACTCGCATCCTCCTGTGTGAGTGCTCGAAGTTATTTCCTTTAGATTCTGCAATTACATCTTTTTGTTTCTTGTTTTTATTTTCACTAGTTAGGCTTAATGGAAAATAATGAGTTCTTTAGTCTTTTTCCTGAGTTTAGATATGAAGTGTTTGAAGAGGAAATTGAAAAACCTTTGGAGCTTAATTTGCATGCTAATAGTGCTGTTAGTATGAATGTTTCGAACACTGTTATTACTAATGCTATAGAAAAGTCTAAGCTTGGGGAAGCTGGTTTTGTTAAGCATGATATTTTTAGTCCCCCAGCTTTAGTGGAGAAAGTTTTCTCTGATGATATTTTATCTCCCATATGTGATGTTCCTTCTTATGATGATATGTTTGAAGAATATGCTTTGCGACATAGTAGTTCTCTAGCTTGTAATGATGAGTATAATATTTTCAGTTCACCTACTATTGAGGATAAAATTAGTTATGATTACAATATGCCTCCTATTTATGATGATTATGGTGATGAGAATAATTATTCTATTGAATTTGCTCCTACTACTATTGTTCCTGTGGTGAGTATTAATTCTTTTATGCATGTGGCGCATGATAGGGATGTTTTATGTGATAGTTATATTGTTAGTTCTATTCATGATGCTACTGAAAGTTATTATGAGAGAGGGAAACATGGTTTGATGGATCTCAACAATATTAAGTTTCCCCTCTTTATGTTGCAAATCTTGAAGTGGCAATTGTTTTATCTATCCATGATTGCTACTATGTGCCTCGTTGATTTATTTTCTTACAAGATTCCTATGAATAGGAAGTGGTTCAGATATAAATGTCTTTCACATTTGCTTTTTGATGCTCTCTATTGCTATAAGTTCCTATATGGCGCATTTGCCTCAAGCTCTTATATGGCGCCCACATGAGCATCTTTGCAAATTACTGCGCCTAGCTCAAAGGCGTTAAAGAAAAGCACTCTTGGGAGATAACCCATTGTTTATTTTCAGTACTTTTTCTTTTATTTGAGTCTTGGAAGTTATTACTACTGTAATAACCGCTCCTTATCCTTTTTATTTCGTTGTTGTGCCAAGAGAAGCCTCTAATTTGAGTGAGGTAAGATTTAGGGATGTTGCTGTCCTGAAATAGTTTTCGGTGCTGCACCGTAAAAATTCGTGAAAATCCTCTGTATATCTTTTGGACATGCGATTTCTTGTGAATATGCCCCAGGTTATATCCAAAGTTTCGTTAGTTGAACACTTTTTGATTTGAGCAACGGAAAACCCCTCAAAAATTCGACCTTTGTCAGCTGTTCAGTTTTGACAGATTTCTGCCAATATTTATGTTTGCCACTTTATCGCTTTATTTTGAGTTCTTTTGATTATGGAACTTTTGGGAAAGTTGCTACAGTAGTATATACTTAATATGTGGTGGTTTTGAGTTGAAACCTGAAGCAAAAAGAGGTTGAATATATGTTATGCTTACACTAATGTTGCTAATAGAATTGTGTTTAGTTTTGTATGAAGGAAGTTTTCAAGTGTAGGGATTGGAGAATGATGAGATGAGTTGAAGAATGGACAAAAGCTCAAGCTTGGGGATGCCCATGCATCACCCCAAGAAATATCCAAGAAGTACAAGCGTCAAAGCTTGGGGATGCCCCCGAGGCACCCCTTCTTCATCGGCAAAAATCAGGTCACCTTTCAAAACACTATATTTTTATTGCTTCATGCACTATGTGTTTTTCTTGGAGCGTCAGTTGTTTTAGTTTTCTTAGTTAGTTTAGTTTTGTTTGCTGCAATAAATGGTTAGATCACATCATGTTTCTTTTGGAGGAGATGAACTCGTTTTCATTTCCTAAGAACACTCAGTTTTTCACTCTTATCGTTCACCGAGTGTTCTTCTTTTTCTGTACTGCTTTTGGTTTTTGTTTTCGCCTTGATTTGCGTTCAGACCTTGTCATACCTTTTCATCAAGGTGTATTTTTGCCTCTGATCTTTATTGGTTTTCATCAAAAGAGGTGTCTTTAAAAATTTCAAATGGTGTTGGAAAAGAGAAAAAGCTTTGTGCAAAATAGTGGTACAAGAAGGAGCTTGTGTAGACTGCGGCTTAGGCTTTTTCATGTCATGCATGATATCTTTTTGATAGTATGCTTAGTGGTTTTGCTGTAGCATGACTTGTCTCAAATAACTGAGATTGCTTAATGAGCCTTTGAAAAAATCATGCGTTGTTTTTATTGTATGGAAGCATTATTTTGGTTTTCTCCTTGATGCTTTATTTGGGTTGACTTGGCGCATGCTCACACATGTTAGACTCTTACAAAGTCGCCAATAACCTTCATGATCATTTAGTTTTTGACTTTTGATGCCATCTTATGCTTCTTTTAATGTCGCTTTGTCGCTTTGCATGATTATGGTCATTATTGCTCTCTTAGTTGGTCGCTCCCAGTCTTTTGCTAGCCCTCGCCTTGTACTGAGTATGAGCTCTACTCGTTCATCCAACTCCTAAAAGCCAAAGTTTTCCAAAGTGTCCACCATACATACCTACTAGCAATTTGCTATTCCAAGTAAATTTGACTTGCTTTTATATTCTCTTCAAATTAAACTCTTACCAGTGTTATGCGAAACTCGGTTAGTAAAGCTCTCACGAACCGGAAGGCACACTTTACTTTTTCCTGTTCTTAAAAATTTGACATTGTGGTCTTTTATGCTGAGTTGTTATGCTTGCAAGTTGTAAGTTGGATTCTAGCCCAGCCATGCTGTCATGGGGCAAGCTTTCAACATTGCACTTCTTATTTGAGTTGATATCGTGATCTTTTGTTTATGGATGCCCGCTGTGTGAAATGAATTGGGAATCTTGTGGGGATCATGGAGTTTTTATATGTGTTAGGGAAATGCCGGGCCGCCAATCTAAGCCATGCATAATTCATGGTGGAAATTTGCAGCATACCCATGGTGAACATTCGACGACGCATCTCACAATAAAAAGCTAAACAATATAGCAAATAAAAGAGATGTCGAGGTGTTCATTGTCTGCTTGTCCTGTCATTTTGGTGTGGGCTTGTTCCATGTCATCGGGCACGGAGGTACCCCATTGGCGGTTCTCAATGATATGCATATACTTATAATGACAAGAGCCTTGCTTGGGACTCTAAGTAAATTAGCATGGTTTGGGTACTTGTATTCACGGGACACGAGGTTTTGAACTTATGATTTGTCAAGCATATGCATCATAATTGTTCTCTCATTAACTTTAACCATTCAAGATGCTTATGATGGGGGCAATGAGAGCTCAAAGCCGGTAAGTACCATAATTTTTGAAGGTTATAAAACTTGCAATCACTGCTTCCCTCTGCGAAGGGCCTTTCTTTTACTTTTATGTTGAGTCACCACCTTCTTTCTTTATGCACCATTAAGAGAGCATAGTTGTCATTCTTAGTGTGATATGCATTGTCCCAAAGTTCATTGATTGATTCATGATGATTGGTTTCACTTGTTCTCAAATTATTTGTATCTAGTCACCCTCTTAAACTTGAAGGTGTCCTATGCATTTATGTTTTGCTCTCTTTGAAGGACAAGCTGAAAACCACTTGTATGTTTTTCCTTATGATTTGAACACACGTTTGACTTTCATTGTTTCATTTTCATGATCTTTTGTTTGTGTTCATTTGCATGTTTACAACATGGTTGCTAAGTTCTTATTGTCAAGATTATATCTTTCATGCCCATGTTTTAAGTTCTTATGATCCCAGCTCACAATGCTTACATATATGATCAAGATTGTGTAGGTGCATGTCACCTCAAAAATTATTTCTTTTGTTATCACTTACCTACTCGAGGACGAGCAGGAGTTAAGCTTGGGGATGCTTGATACGTCTCAAACGTATCTATAATTTTTGATGCTCCATGCTTGTTTTTACACCATTTGCCTTGTGTTTCGTTACACTTCGTGGCGTTTTCATGCGATTTCCGGGACTAACCTATTGACAAGATGCCACAGTGCCAGTTTCCTGTTTTCTGCTGTTTTTGTGTTTCAGAAGTGATACACAGGAAATATTCTCGAAATTGGACGAAACCAAAGCCAGAAGTCTTATTTTACTCGGGAGCATCCAGACATCCGAAAGAGAGCCGGAGAGGGGCCAGGGCCTGCCCTCACACAGGGGTGGCGCGGCCCAGGCCCTGGCCGCGCCACCCATGTGTGAGGAGCCCCAGGCTGCCCTCTCGCGACGCCCCTTCGCCTATATAAAGCCTCGGGACGGAAAACCCTAAAGGATTCGGCAATTTTCCAGAAACAGTTCTGCAGCTCCGCCGCCGCCGTCGACGAATTTCGGGGGACAGAAGTCTCTGTTCCGGCACCCTGCCGGGACGGGGAAGTGCCCCCGGAGCCATCTCCATCGGTCTCCATCGCCGTCTCCGCCGTCTCCATCGACCTCACCGCCATCTCCATCAACCTTGCTGTCTCCTATGATGAGGAGGGAGTAGTTCATCCTCGGGGCTGAGGGCTCTACCGGTAGCTATGTGGTTCACCTCTCTCTCCCATGATGTGATCTTTATGTGATCGTGAGCTTTGTATCGTGTTGAACAAGTACATGTTATTATTCAGATATTTTGTGTACTCTAGTGATGTTATTAAAGTAATCTATTCCTCCTGCCATGGTGTAACGGTGACAGTGCGTGCACCATGGTGGTACTTGGTTTAGGCTATGATTGTGATCTCTTGTGGATTATGAGAATAATTATTACTATGATAGTATTGAGTGATCTATTCCTCCTTTCATGGTGTAATGTTGACAGTGTGTGCACCATGTTAGTACTTGATTTAAGTTGCAATGATTTCTATCTTGAGTTGTGATCTGATTTGTTTATCTCTATGAGTGGTGTTTGTCAAGTACTTGATGAACTTTAAGGGGTGCTTCTGTAGCCACTACGTGATGATTAGTGTTATTCAATAGGAGAGTAATTCAGAGTACCTTAGCAAAGAGAAGTTACTTGTTCATTCATGTTATATTGTTGGGAGTGTGTCTACTAGTGAAAGTATGATCCCTAGGCCTTGTTTCCAAGCATTGCACACCGTTTACTTGCTATTTTGTTACTTGTTTGCTCGCAGCGATATTTATTTCACATCACGTTTTGCTACTTATAATCATCTATACCACTTGTATTTCACTATCTCTTCGCCGAACTAGTGCACCTATACATCTGACAAGTGTATTGGGTGTGTTGGGGACACAAGAGACTTTCTGTATCGTAATTGCAGGGTTGTTTGAGAGGGATAGCTTTGACCTCTAACCTCCCTGAGTTCGATAAACCTTGGGTGATCCACTTAAGGGAAACTTGCTGCTGTTCTACAAACCTCTGCACTTGGAGGCCCAACAAGTGTCTACAAGAATAGAAGTGCGTAGACATCAAACCCTTCCGGCTCCAACATGACCCATGAGTTCTTGCATGAATTTATTCTGTGTCTCTTGCATGAACTGCATATATTGCATAAAACTTTGCTCCGCCAAAGGCCTGAACGGTGGTGGTGGTAAATGAGCTTGATTTTCTTGATCAGCCTTAGCTTTGGCTTCCATTTATGCCTGCTGGTCATTCATTGCCTTCGCTTGAGCCTCTTGTGCCAAGCGTTGCTCCTCAGCCTCGGCAGCTAAACCCGTATCCATAGCCCCTCTAGTCCTGTAACATAAAGCAAAGAACTCATAATAACACCATGCCCATGCTTTCTGAGCTTCACTTCATGCTCAGAACTAGTCACACAATGGAAAACAAAATCCAAATCCAAATGGAAGATCTCAAGAAAACCAAATTATTAAGCACATATATACATCACATACAAGTCATCATACATGGTTCTTATTACAACATTCTCTCATAGATCGAGACTGGAAAGTACTACCGTCTCTCTTATTATTACAACATACTACTAGCCCTAGCTGCATTCACAGATACAACTAAGCTTCGGTCTTGGTCTTGACATCTTGTCCTGGTTTCACGGCTCATAATACATACCCGGAGTCCACCCGTGATGGCGTGAAGTCCGGCGCACTGCCTCTGGAACGAACGGCCTCCCACCCGGAACATAATCCGAGTCGGATGTTTCCATAGTTGAAGTATCACTCAACACGAGTCCGTTCCATCCAGGGTAACTCTCGTAGTACACACTGGTCTCATGAGCAGTCATAATAGGAAAAGGCTCTGCCTCTCCATAACACACACTCTCCGTACAGTAGGTGTGATCGAACGGTGCTTCCTGCTCCCTAAGTGTCTCAACTGGCTCCTGACTCTCAAACTGAACCTCCATCGGATCCTCCTCCTCAGTAGATACAACAGGAGTGACTTCTGTATCGCCACCTCCTGCTGCGTGAGCTATCCCTCCATATGAGCTAGTATACTGCTGACCATCTCCCAGCCAGTCAAACCTCCACCCATCAGAGTTCTCAATAGGCATCTCGGACTCCGAGACCCCCTTGAGACCCTGCTGCTCCTCCATACTAGAAGTGATAACTGGGTAGTGAATAGGCTCAGGAGTGAGTGAATACCTGGAAGGTCCAGGCTGTGTCGGGTAACTGTGCTTTCCCACAACCGGTGAGAAATGAGATCCCTCCGACTCCTGCCTAATCAACTGTGCTCGCTCCTGCCTCCTAGTAGTGTTTGTGAGGTCATCAAGCATCTCCGCCTTGTCCTCCACAATGACCTGGTGAGTGTTATACAGTGAACCTACCATCTTCCTGTACCTATCAAGAAGTCTGGCTGTAAACTTCGGCTTCTTCTTCACCAGAACATCATGATCCATTACCGGCTCATCCATTAATGCGTCATGGGGAATAGCGGCAAAAGTAGTGCCAACTAACTCCACCGCTCTGTACTCCATAATAGTTGCAATAGCTCTCACTACCGCCTCGTGATAAGCTGCCGTCTCACCTCTTCCCTCTCCGGAAGGCTGAACTGTACTAGATACTAATCCATCTGGTAGCATGATCACAATACGGTACTTAACCACAGTCCCGTCATCCTTGTAAGTATAAGTCTTAACAGGGATGTCGGTGCTGAGTCCAAAAGCCCGTAGTAGTGACCCTAACTGCTCAGTCAAAGTTCCCTCATAGTCTTCCAGAGTCTTCCTCTGTGACCAAACGGTATGTGCTGGAATTCTCGATGCCATAATAGTTGTTACAAGAATAAGGTACAGAATTAGTATGATGCATCATAATAAAGAATTGTAACACTAAAAATATGACTAAGTTATTCTCAAGTGAATAACCATCATAGATTTAGAGAACTCTTTACCGTTGCTAATAGACTCCTACAGGTTCTATCCCTTTACTAGGTTTCCAACCTAAGGTCAAAGCAATTGCTCTGATACCAGCTGCGGTGACCCAGCATACCACTGCATGTTGTAGTATGCAAGTCGTTGATATAATACTTGCGGAACAAGCCTCCACAAATATTACATCCCTCAGAATGGTACAACAGAAACATTGCGGGCCCAAATACAAACTGATCCACAATTATTACAGACCAAAGCGTGATGATACTGAAACGCTCCCGGTAAAGAGAACACCTCAAGTGCTTAGTGTTTACAGCAACTGGAAAGCTCAAATAATTAAACAAGGGAAGAACTCAGCAACTTATTCATATCCTACAGTTGCTCGGTTCCTCGACTACGGTACTACCCTATTAGTTAGTAGTTCTTCACTCTGATTCCTTGCCGGAGGATGCCCCATAGCGAATGATGTAATCCACGCCTTCGACGCCTCGGGAGAGATCTGGCTCCTCGTAGAAGATGTCCTGCTGGCCTTCGATTGCATTCAGGGTGGCCTCGTCGAGTTCTTCACAGTCTAGCAAGGGTTTAAGAGATTGGGGTGAGTAACGAGCGTTACCCAGCAAGTTTCTTTAGAAAGAAGGTGTGTGATATGCTTCTTTTATAGCCACAGACCCAAAAGAGTCATAGGCCTATGCAAGTTTTCATAAGGTTTTCTTTAAAGGTAGCTTTTACTTTAGAAAACTATGCCCAACAGCCAACATAGGTATAGTGCCTTGAGAGCACCTTTCCTGCCGCGTTCGCAACTCCTTCCCGGAGCAAGGGGTAACATGTCACATCTTTTTACACTCTGCAGAGGTGCGTCCTTCCAAGAGAGATCAAAGCCTTGCTGCACAACCGGGCGTACATTCCCGTCCACAATTCCTTGATGTGGGGCCCAGTCATTGATCCAAGCCAATCACTGCCTTCTCCGCACAACGCATGCCCACCCAATTCACGCGAGCAGGTTATGCCCCTGATATTCACCCCCAACGATGAAGTACCTAGGCGCCTCTGGCGGACCATCATAGACACCAGTGCCGTGAGAACTTAGGTGTCCCACCCATATGCAAGTAGTCCCGCAAGACCTACTGCGACCGGCAACTGGCTGCCCGTTGACATGCGAACGAGAGAAGATACAGCTGACTTTCCCGTCCCATTCCAAGTCTCTTGGATGACACGTTTTTTACGGCGCCGGACTAACTGTGGCATTGGTAATTAGTCCTAGGTTTACTTTCCCGTGCAAGTGGAACCTCCACCACCACAATCTTACCGTGGTTCCACTTGCCAGCCTTCCTAGGTTATCACCACTGGTCGATAACCACTAGTCATATTCATATATGAAAATAAGTTTTCCATCTCTTTTGAAATGTTAGAGTTTGAAGTCATCACTTTGCAAGAAGTTTCAAAACCAGTGCAATCAAGAGATATGAGCAAGATAAACTTGCCTTGTGACTGAAAGGTAATGGAGTCGAATACTTGGCGTTGCTCCTGATCTCCTTGTTCTACAAGAATCCAAGCATTGTCCGGTAAGGACAATGTTTCAAGAAAAAGTTGAATGCTATGCATAATGTTATGCTATGCATGGTGATTTAGGACTAGGTGTTCTTATTTGTGTGTTTTACCCACTTTCTAAGGTTTAAAGGTTTTTAAGAACACAAATAGTATTTGTGTGTTATACTCACTTTTGAAATGTTGAAACAATTAGGTAAAGGTTTGCATTTAAAGTTTAAGTTATAAAACTTTAATTGAGTTATTTGAAAAGAAAAGGTTTAACTTTTAAAGAAGAAATTCAATTTTGATAATATATAATATAAAATAATAATTAAGGTTTTTTGAAAATAGAACTCAAAAGCTTTAAAAATATTTTTAAAAGAATACTCCAGAGATTTGAATTTATTTAAATGTTTATTTCATTAAAGAATAAGAAAATGTTTTATTGATGTTATTTGAATTTTTTAATTTGGTTTGAATTCCAAAAGGAAATAATCTTTGAATGTAAATTTAAAATTTTGTTTTTTAAACAATTGGCCAAAGCCAATATGGCCCATCTGGCCTACTGGCCCAACAGGCCTGCTGGCCCACCCTGCCCACCTGGCTGGGCTAAACCAGCTGGCTCAGGTCTGGGTCGGTCAAACCGACCCAACCCAGCCCTAGTCGCCCCTCTCTCTCACCCCCGTCGACTCTCTGGCGATCTGGATCGCCTCCGCCGTCGCCTGGCCGTTCCGGCCGTCTCCGGCGACCATCGCCATTGCCACCATGGGCGAAATGCTCGCCGCTGCTTCCTCTACCAGCTCCACCAAGTGGTTTCGCTGGCCGCCTCCTCTCCGAGGAGATCCGTGATGGGATCCCGCTCAGGATCTTGCTTCACGGTCGCCTCCGATCTCGGCATCCCACCGGTTTCTTCCCCAATGTCTGTTCTGCTTCTTCGATGTGATCAAGTGTGTGTGCGCACGCCGGTGGAAGCGCCGTTGTGGTGCTCCCGGCGGTGCTACGGTGAAGTCTTCCCCAGGTGGCATCTAGCCGGCCGCGCGGGCACTGCCCCGCCATGCCGCCTAGACATGCGCCTGGGCGAACGGTGAGGTCCTCCTTCTTCCTCTCCATCCTCTGCTTCTTTCCTTGACCGTGGTCTCTGACCATGATGGTCAAGATCAGTGAGCTAAGCTCACAGATCAAACCCTGTGATGCTGCTTGATGTAAGCTTGCTTCATTTAGTGGTGTCATGCTGGATTAGTGGTATTTCTATACTGTTTCTATCTCTGTCATCTCTCCCTGGCCATGCTCTCTGACCAATTGGTCAAGAACAATGAGCCAAGCTCACAGAGCTTGCTCTGTGTTGCTGCTGTGGAATGCATGCTTGTCTTGGTTAGCTGTGATTGTTATGCTATGTGATGATCTGCTAGCTCCCTCTCTTCCTCTGTCGACACCCCTACTGACAGAGGTGTTGTTTCTGAACCTTGCACATTTGCAAGATTCAGTTAACTCCTGTCGTATGCTTGCAGTACTGTACCCTCACAGCTAGCTCTATCTTACACATGCTAGACGATTCCCCTGTGCTTGCTGGTATCTCTATACTGTAATCATAACTGAATCTTGTTATTCAGTTAACTGTTGATACCAGTTCAGTGATAAATATATGAGGTTAGCTGTTGCTACTTGATTATCTCTGATATCCCAGTGATAAGATGCTATGCTGTGTTGCAGTATTCTGTGACATTAGCTAAAGCAAAATTTATATGATTCCTAGTTCTTGGTAACTAGGAAAATGATTGTTCTTCTGTGAATGGATTTATTTGTTCAATAACCAACTAGTTGTGTTGAGGTGCAAGGTCTTCTGACCTTGTGCCTGATGACCCACAAGTATAGGGGTGTATCGTAGTACTTTCGATAAATAAGAGTGTCAAACCCAACGAGGAGCAGAAGGTGTTGATGAGCAGTTTTGATCGAGGAATCACTGTAAATACTAGCAAACAGGTTTTCAGGGGTATTTGGTAATATGAGTAAATAAAGTGCGAGTAAATAAAAGACAGTAGTAACAATTGCAGCAAGTGGCCCAATCCTTTATTCAGCAAAGGACAAGCCGGTTGTGTACTTATAAAAACCAAACGTTCTCGAGGACACACGGGAGTTTCTGTCAAGAGCTTTCGCTTCATAGAGCCAATAGTATTTATTGGTTTGATAGGTGTTATGGGGGTGAACCTATGCTAGCGCACTACCCTTACTAGGATAAATACACACATGTGAAGTTTCCCCTATGAATATAACAAGATCCAACTCAAGATGTTACAGCGGGATGGCGTGGTGATGGTGGAGATGAAGGTGCTGGTGATGGAGATGATGATGATGATCCCGATGAAGTCCAGTGCGATGGTGATGACGATGGCGACGATCTCCCCTCTCCGGGAAGGAATTTCCCCGGCAGATTTCTCCCTGCCGGAGAGCTTTTCTATCTCTGTGTTCTGCGCCCCGCAGAGGCGGCTGTGTCTAACTCTGAGCCCCCCCCTTGACTTAGGTTTTTGGGGACGATGATGTACGCGGAGGGGCGAGACCAGAAGTGGGCCAGGGCTCCCTCACACAAGGCTGGCGCGGCCAGGGGGCTGGCCGCGCCACCCTGGCGTGTGGGGCCCCCCTGGCTCCTCTCGACTCCTCCTTCTGGCATCCTGAGTCTTCTGGGAAAATATAATTTCTGGGTATTTTTCTGGAATTTTCCTGATCTTCAAAATATGGTCTCTTGATGGTCCTTTTTCCAGCAGAATCCTGACTCTGGCAGCAACTCCTCCGACGATCATCAAACATGTGAAAGCAAAGGAAATAACATAAGTATCATATCTAAATATGAAATATATCAATGAATAACAGTAAATTATGATACAAAATAGTGATGCAAATTGGACGTATCAACCCCTCCAAGCTTAGACCTCGCTTGTCCCCAAGCGAAAACTAAACTCGGTAAACATGACCACAGGTTTATGGAGTGAAGTGTCGATAATCAAAATACGGACAAGAAGCATCACATTCACTAAGGCACAAGTTATAATAGATAGCAACTTCCCTTTATAAGATATAGACTTGCAATAGGTAAAAGGGAATCACATGAAAAGATGCACAAGGTAAACTATAATTGGCAATGGCAAACCTTAGTTCTTGGTCAAAGAATGGAGAACAAACTATTCTCTCTTTTAGGCGGAGCCTTTTAAAACAGAGCTAATATAGCAAAGACTATATGCTCAACAAAGTAAACTTTTTGCGTTCAAAGAAAGCTTTCAAAGATATATTCCTTCAGACAAAAGCATTATACAAAACAAGGAAGATAATAAACATGATTAAACGGATCAACATATGGATGAGTGAAACATAACAACTCAAATACTTGCTTAAGACAGAGGGAAATAGGTTGACTCAACATAAAAGTAAAAGATAGGCCCTTCGCAGAGGGAAGCAGGGATTAAACATGTGCTAGAGCTTTTCATTTGTAAAACAGAGGTAAAAATTGTTTTGAGAGGTGGTTGCTTTTGTCAACGACTAGCAACGGAGTTCTTGATATCTTCCATACTATACAAGTGAGAGCGGTTCCGAGATGTTTGATTAATTGGCACTTTGGTGCTCTTTTATAGCTTTGCACTCCTCCCCACCTTTTTCCTTTCTCAAACCATGGCTAACCAATTCCATCGGGTGCCGACCAACTTTCACATTCCATTGGAGGAGTGCCTTTTTCTTTCTTTTTCTTTTTGAGATTATAATGGTCTGACCAGCTCCCTTGCAAAATTAATGACGAGCAGATGAAGCTGCCTAGTCGAGGGGTACTTAATTTAGTATGGAAGATAACAAACCCATCCACTACGTCCTCATGAGCTAAAAACAGTGGCACAAAATGAGAAGTGTTTGAAGGTTTTTGAAAGGTAGCACATGAAAATTTACTTGGAATGGCTTGAAATACCATGCATAGGAATTTATAGTGGACTCTTTGGAAGTGACTTGGCTTTTGGGAATTGGATGCACGAGAAGTATTTCCTCTCAGTACAGGTTTTTGGCTAGCAAGGCTGGGTAGCAAGCATAAGAGTTGCATGAAACAAACAAACATACATATAATAAGAACAATCATGCAAACTCCCTTGAAGGTACAACGATTTTAACTTTAAGAATAACAATGCTTATAAGCCAAACATAAGGGAAAACTGAAGTGATATAACTGCAAGCACTTCTTTATTCTTTTCTACTCAAACCTCAAGGTAAAGTTGCTACTGACCAAGCTAGGTTTGCCAAAACCAACTAAATCTACTCATGCTCCCAATGTGATACCAATACCCATCAACAAGACTAGTCATACAAGAGAGACTGCAAACTAACATAAAGTGCGCGAAAAGTAAATGATAAAACTTCTCCTTAATATTTTATTACCGCAACTCACACCAAGGGATACATAGATAACTGACTAAGGAGGATACTTCCAAACTACAAAATATTCTATATGATAACTTCTCTATTCATGATACGACTCTACTTTGAAAAGTAAATGAGCAAAAGGTAATGATGTGATACCGCGGCACTCCCCCAAGCTTGGAACAAGCCAAGGGGATGCCTAAACCGATGACGAATTACTCTTTTGGTGGTGGCGGTGGATAATCTTCATCGTTGCCATACTTCCAAGGCAGAGGTCCTCCGTCAAAGAAGGATGTCTTGGTCTCCAAAATCCTGAAACTTGCAGCAGCACTCATTTGTTGAAATCTAGCTTCATACTCACAATTTTGGTTATGCACGTCGTAGAGTTGTGCTTGTAATTGGCTAATCGTCTCCTGGAGTGAGAGGACATCCTTCCAAAGCTCTGTAGTCTCCTTCTTGTACTTGGCAACATGCTCTTGATTAATCCTATAGATAATGTCCACCTCGCGTTCTGCCATCTTCTTGTATTTGAAAACCTCCTGTTCCAATGCTTCCATCCTTGCTTCGAGACTCCCTTCTCCCTTGGGTCCTTGAACATCTTTAATCTGCAACTCCCCATCCTTGAGTGACAACTCCTTCAGATGCATCTTCAGCTCCTTCATATACGGATAAATGGAATCCGCAGGAGGGTTCTCTTTAGATGAACCAGACGAAGACATTATAACTCCAAAGCTGAGGGCAATCCCTGACAGAAACAGCTCGAAACAAAACACGACGAGAAAACGATATACAGACCTCGGGGACTCCGGGGGATTAAATAGGCGAAAATTATACATCGAAACGAAGTCACAGGAGGAAACCGGGACGGAAACGAGTTCCGAGGTGTTCTCACACCCAGGTGGCGCGGCCAGGGGTGGGCCCGCGCCACCTGTGTGTGAGACACACACGGACTCTTTTTCCTGCCCTTTTTTGTCTCGTGATTTTTCATATTTAGTAAAAACAGCAAAAATATTAAAGGAAGAACTTTTCTGACTAGAACTGTTACCTATTCAAAAGCGAACTCTGCAGGTTCCTGCAGTTTGTCTTGGATAAATTCTTCCGGAGAAACCGTTTCAATAACATCAACATCTTCATTATAAGAATCTCCAGAAATATAATGCTTGAGTCTTTGCCCATTCACCACTTGTGTAGAATCATCTTTCAATGAAGCAATCTTAATAGCACCTGAGCGGTACACTTCCACAATAACATATGGTCCTTCCCATTTAGAGAGTAATTTTCCTGCAAAAAATCTGAGACGAGACCTATACAAAAGAACTTTCTCACCAACATGAAACTCTCTCTTAAGAATTCTCTTATCATGCCATTGCTTGACTTTCTCTTTAAAAAGTCTGGCATTCTCATACGCTTCGTTTCTCCACTCGTCTAGGGAACTCAAATCTAACAACCTTTTCTTACCGGCTAGTTTAAAATCTCTGTTAAGCTCTCTCACTGCCCAAAAAGCTTTGTGTTCTAATTCTAAGGGCAAGTGACATGCTTTTCCGTAAACCATCTTATAAGGAGACATACCCATGGGATTCTTATAAGCAGTTCTATAAGCCCATAAAGCGTCGTTTAACTTACTAGCCCAGTTTTTCCTAGATCTATTGACAGTGTTCTGCAAGATAGACTTGATCTCCCTATTTGAAAGCTCTACCTGCCCACTAGTTTGGGGATGATAAGCAGAAGCAATTCTATAATTGACATCATACTTAGCAAGAGTTTTTCTAAAACTACCGTGAATAAAATGAGAACCTCCGTCAGTCATAAGATATCTAGGCACTCCGAACCTAGGAAAAATAAAATCCTTAAGCATTTTTAACGAAGTCTCACCATCGGCACTCTTTGTAGGTATGGCTTCTACCCATTTAGTAACATAATCAACAGCAACAAGTATATGGGTATAGCCTTTCGAAGGAGGAAAAGGACCCATAAAGTCAAATCCCCAACAATCAAACGGTTCAATAACGAGAGTGTAATTCATAGGCATCTCATTGCGTCTAGAAATATTACCAACTCTTTGACATTCATCGCAAGATAAGACATACCTTATGGCATCTTTAAAGAGGGTTGGCCAATAAAAACCTGATTGTAGAACCTTCTGTGCGGTCCTATCTCCAGCATGATGCCCTCCATAAGCACTGCTATGGCATTTTCTTAATATCTCTTGTTGCTCATATTCCGGTACGCATCTTCTCATAATACCATCAACTCCTTCTTTATATAAATGTGGGTCATCCCAAAAGTAATGCCTCAAATCATAAAAGAATTTTCTTCTTTGCTGAGCTGTAAAGGTCGGAGGCAAATACTTGGAAACAATAAAGTTAGCATAATCAGCATACCAAGGAAGGTCTCGCGAAGTTACGTTAATTGCAGCCAACTGTTCATTTGGAAAACTATCATTAACAGGAATAGGATCAAAAGAAATGTTTTCCAATCTAGACAAGTTGTCAGCCACCGGATTTTCAGCACCTTTCCTATCTACGATATGCAAATCAAACTCTTGTAAAAGCAACACCCATCTAATAAGCCTAGCTTAGCATCCTTCTTAGTCATAAGATATCTAATAGCAGCGTGATCAATAAATCTAGACAAGTTGTCAGCCACAGGATTTTCAGCACCTTTCCTATCTACGATATGCAAATCAAACTCTTGTAAAAGCAACACCCATCTAATAAGCCTAGCTTAGCATCCTTCTTAGTCATAAGATATCTAATAGCAGCGTGATCAATATGAATAGTAACTTTGGAATCCACAATATAAGATCTAAACTTATCACAAGCAAAAACAACAGCAAGAAACTCTTTCTCAGTAGTAGCATAATTCTTCTGAGCAGCATCAAGAGTCTTACTAGCATAATGAATAACATTCAACTTATTATCTACGCGCTGTCCAAGAACAGCACCAACAGCAAAATCACTAGCATCGCACATAATTTCAAAAGGTAAATTCCAATCAGGTGGTTGAACAATAGGAGCAGTAGTTAAAGCCTTCTTAAGAGTTTCAAAAGCTTCCTTACAATCATCATCAAAGACAAATGGTACATCCTTTTGAAGAAGATTAGTAAGAGGCTTTGAAATCTTAGAGGAATCTTTAATAAACCTCCTATAGAAACCAGCATGACCAAGAATACTACGAATACCTTTAACATCTTTTGGACAAGGCATTTTCTCAATTGCCTCCACTTTTGGTCTGTCAACTTCAATACCTCTTTCAGAAATTTTATGTCCAAGGACAATTCCTTCATTTACCATAAAGTGGCATTTCTCCCAATTAAGAACAAGGTTAGTTTCTTCGCACCTCTGCAAAACTTTATCAAGGTTGTGCAAACAATTATCAAAAGAAGTTCCATAGACGGAGAAATCGTCCATGAAGACCTCCACAATTTCCTCACAAAAGCCATGAAAAATAGCAGACATACATCTTTGAAAAGTAGCAGGAGCATTTCATAAACCAAACGGCATACGTCTATAAGCGTAAGTTCCATAGGGACAAGTAAAAGTGGTTTTCTCTTGATCATCCTTTTTAACAGCAATTTGAGAAAAACCAGAATAACCATCAAGGAAACAAAAATGAGTCTTCTTAGACAACCTTTCTAGCATTTGATCTATAAACGGTAAAGGGTAATGATCTTTCTTAGTAACTTTGTTTACCTTCCTATAATCAATGCACATTTATAACCAACAACTACCCTTTGAGGAATAAGCTCATTATTCTCATTAGGCACAACAGTCATACCTCCTTTCTTAGGAACACAATGAACAGGACTAACCCATCTACTATCAGCAATAGGATAGATAATACCAGCATCAAGGAGTTTTAATACCTCGTTTCTTACCACATCCTTCATCTTGGGAATTAGGCGGCGTTGATGCTCCACAACTGGCTTCACATCTTTCTCCATATTAATGGCATGCTGACATAAGGTGGGAGAAATCCCTTTTAAATCATCAAGAGTATATCCCATAGCTCCTCGGTGTTTCCTCAATATCACCAATAATCTTTCTTCTTCCTTTCCTGAAAGTTTAGAGCTAATAATAACAGGATATATTTTCTTATCATCTATATAAGCATATTTGAGATTATCAGGCAAAGGCTTTAATTCAAACACATGATCTTCTTTAGGCGGCAAAGTGGTACCAAGATCCTCCACAGGTAGGTTATGCTTAAGTAATGGTGGTTGACGAAGAAGAATGTCGTCAATCTCTTCTCTTTCCTTGCTAAAAACATCACTTTCGTGATCTTCCATGAATTGCTGCAAGGCATTATTAGGGGCAAGAGCAATAGAAGCAAGCTATTCAACTCGAAAATTTTCATTAGGCGTGTCATTTTCATAAGAAGTCTTAGCAAACTTGGAAAAATTAAACTCATAAGACTCTCCATTAAACTTAGTAAAAAATTTCTCCTTCTTACAATCTATCACGGCACCACAGGTGTTCAAAAATGGTCTACCAAAAATAATAGGACAAGTTTTACTAGCCTCCTTACCAAGTACTAGAAAATCAGTAGGGTATTTAGTCTTACCGCAAAGAACTTCCACATCTCGGACAATACCAAGAGGCCAAACTGTCTCTCTGTTAGCAAGCTGAACAACCACATCAATATCTTCAAGTTCACAAGCGCCAATCTCGTGCATGATTTCTTTGTAAAGCTCTAAGGGAATAGCACTTGCACTAGCACCAATATCACATAAACCATAATAGCAATGATCTCCAATCCTGACAGAAATAACAGGAACACTTGCTTTCCTATGCTTTTTAGGATGTGAGAGAATGTTAGAAGCATCTTCACAAAAAAGAATATATTCATCCCCTACATCTTTAGTAACAAGATCTTTCAATATAGCTATAGGAGACTTAATAGTAATTTGCTCATCAGGTTCTGCAGCTTTCTTAGTACTTTTATTAGACACACTTACCAAAGTAGAATACTTTTTTACCTTAGCAGGGAAAGGTGTCTTCTCAAAATAAGGTTCAGGCACAATGCTATCAACAGTACAAACTTCAGTAGCTGCAGCAGGAATATGACTAATAGAATCTTTATAAGGCGCATGATATTTGTTCCAATCTTTCTTTGGAACATCAATATAGGAGGCAAAAGCCTTAAGACAATTAGCAAGTATTTGTGAATCAAGACCATAAGCAGCGCTAACACTATGAAAGTCATCGGTCTCCATAAAAGATTTAATGCATTCATAATCATAGTTTATACCTGACTTCCTACCTTTGTCGTTTTCCCATCCTTCAGCATTTTCTTGTATACGGTCAAGAAGTTTCCACTTAGCATCTTCTTTCATATGAGTAAATGATCCAAAGCAAGAAGCATCCAAATAATCCTTATCAGGAAGAGTAAGTCGCGCATAAAAATTATTAATAACAATATTATTGGGGAGCTCATGAATGGGGCATTTGAGCATTAGCAACTTCAATCTCCCCCACGCTTGAGCAATACTCTCTCCATCATGAGGCCAAAAATTATATATACGGTTACGGTCTTTATGAATTTCACTTGGAGGATAAAACTTGGAATAAAAGAGAGGCACAATATCCTCCCATGCCATAGATGGACCATCTTGGAGTAGTCGATACCACTCTTCAGCTCTGCCTTTCAATGATAAAGAGAATAATTTCTTCTTGACTTGGCTTGGTGAAATACCTGCACATCTGAACAACTCGCATAATTCATGTATAAATAATAAGTGATCACCTGGATGGATAGTTCCATCTCCTGAATAGCAGTTATCCATAATACGCCCAACAATTTTCATAGGTATTTTAAAAGGATCAATTTCAGCAGGCGGTGGCGGTGGTGGTTCCTCCGCATGTGCAACAGCAGTAGTAGTAGTAGTAGATGTGTTTCCAAATAGGAAACCAAATGGAGAGTTCTCCATAGCAGAGTAAAACAAAAATAAAAGACAAAATAAAAACAATACTCACAGCGACGGTTACCTTTACCAATTCCACTCTTCAATAGCGCTACACTCCCCGGCAACGGCGCCAGAAAATAGTCTTGATGACCCACAAGTATAGGGGGTGTATCGTAGTACTTTCGATGAATAAGAGTGTCAAACCCAACGAGGAGCAGAAGGTGTTGATGAGCAGTTTTGATCGAGGAATCACTGTAAATACTAGCAAACAGGTTTTCAGGGGTATTTGGTAATACGAGTAAATAAAGTGCGAGTAAATAAAAGACAGCGGTAACAATTGCAGCAAGTGGCCCAATCCTTTATTCAGCAAAGGACAAGCCGATTGTGTACTTATAATAACCAAACGTTCTCGAGGACACACGGGAGTTTCTGTCAAGAGCTTTCGCTTCATAGAGCCAATAGTATTTATTGGTTTGATAGGTGTTATGGGGGTGAACCTATGCTAGCGCACTACCCTTACTAGGATAAATACACACTTGTGATTATACCCCTTGCAAGCATCCGCAAATACAAGAAAGTAATTAAGATAAATCTAACCACAGCCTTAAACTCTAAGATCCTACGCTCCCTGGTGCAATGGTTTCCCAACGGAGGTTTAGGTTTCTGTCACTCCAGCAACCCCACAATCGGTAGCCAAATACACAATGCATCTCACTAGGCCCATAAATGGTGAAGTATCATGTAGTCGACGTTCACATGACACCACTAGTGAAATAGCACCACAACAATATCAAACCATTAAATATTTCTCAACAATAATTCACTACTAACATCTTGACTTCTCCCATGTCCTCAAGAACTAAACGAACTACTCACAAGACATCATATGGATCATGATCAGAGGTGAAATAATGGTAAATAACAATCTGAACATAAACCTTAACTCAACGGTTCCACCCAATAGCATCAACTACAAGAGTAATCAACACCGGGAAAGTTTCCCCTATGAATATAACAAGATCCAACTCAAGATGTTACAGCGGGATGGCGTGGTGATGGTGGAGATGATGGTGCTGGTGATGGAGATGATGATGATGATGATCCCGATGAAGTCCAGTGCGATGGTGATGACGATGGCGACGATCTCCCCTCTCCGGGAAGGAATTTCCCCGGCAGACTTCTCCCTGCCGGAGAGCTTTTCTCTCTCTGTGTTCTCCGCCCCGCTGAGGCGGCTGTATCTAACTCTGAGCCCCCCCTTGACTTAGGTTTTCGGGGATGATGATGTACGCGGAGGGGCGAGACCAGAAGTGGGCCAGGGCTCCCTCACACAGGGCTGGCACGGCCAGGGGGCTGGCCGCGCCACCCTGGCGTGTGGGCCCCCCTGGCTCCTCTCGACTCCTCCTTCTGGCATCCTGAGTCTTCTGGGAAAATATAATTTCTGGGTATTTTTCTGGAATTTTCCTGATCTTCAAAATATGGTCTCTTGATGGTCCTTTTTCCAGCAGAATCCTGACTCTGGCAGCAACTCCTCCGACGATCATCAAACATGTGAAAGCAAAGGAAATAACATAAGTATCATATCTAAATATGAAATATATCAATGAATAACAGTAAATTATGATACAAAATAGTGATGCAAATTGGACGTATCAGTGCCCAGCAACTAATTTCTGTTGGTCAAACTGTGGTGAAACTTGCCCCTATAACTTAAGCCTGTGATGCTGGTCTGAGGCTAGGAGTAGTTTTGTGAGGTGCTAAACTGTTCTGTGTGCCCACTGCTACCTATTTGGTGATGCTTGCAAAACTTGTGTGCTTGAGGTGCATGCCAAACATGACATGTGCCCAGCACAAGTTTCTTTGGATTGATTTAATCCCTTGTGATGTGCCAGTGAAGTGCAAACTGAGGCTTTAATCAACTTTCCCAATGATGAGTTTGGGCAAAGCATAACTTTGCCAAACTGAGGGCTTAATCAAATAGCAACCTATGCTGGAAACATGCACTATCAGTGATGTACTTGCAGGTTTTCTACCTTTTACCTGTAGTTGTGCAATAGTGGTGCTGTGTACAGCTTTGTTTGCTGTTGGTGTTGGCTTGCTTCTATCTTGCCTACTCCTCCTGGCTTGGCTGCTAGCTTGTCCTTCACCTCCTGGCTTGCTCCTGGCTTCAGCTTGTCCTTCTCCTCCTGAGATGAACTGCTGGTTCCTCTTCTCCTGGCTTGGTCTTGAGTTTCACTTGGCCTCCATGGTTTTGCTGGATATGTTTGAGTGATGATTTGCAAGAACTGGTTCTGTTCTTGGTATATGGTGCAAGAACTGTGATGTGCTTGCGCTGGTGCAGTGTTGGAAGTGTATGTGCTGCTTCTCCTGATACCCCTCACCTGGTCGACGGCTAGCTTTGCTAGCAGCTGTGGTGCTGCCAGCACAAACTTTGCATGCAGTGACTAAGCTCCTTGAGCTGCTTGTCACCAGGCTTGATCTGATCCCCTTGTGGCCATGTTGTGCATTTGCTTGGTACCCAATGGCCTTGTACCCAGTGATGAGAACAGATACTAAACTTGATTATCTATACTCAATGATGCAATGGCAATATAATTGCCAAAGTCTGAGAGTACAAACTCTAACATCTAATCTTTTCCTTTGTTTATTTTTGGCTTTGTTTTGCAGGTTGCAAGCTATGAAGACTAGAAGATAATCTCCATGAAGATTATTAGACATAGTTTAGATTTAGGTTTCTTTTTTTGTTATATCAAATGTAATCTTCTTTTCCATTTGATCTTGATGTAAAGACTTTGTATAATTGTAAAATATCAATAAAGTATTATTTCTGTTTATTTTATATATTCAATTCCATAACTTATATCTATCTCAATATTTGATTGAGTTATTCCTTTATTGTAAATTAAATATTCCAACTTATAAATACTCAAGAATAAATTCTAAATTTCAACAACACTTAAATATCAACTTCAAGAGATCATAGCAAACTCTTAGCAATCAACACACCTCTAACTCTAAAGGTGCTTTGAAAGAAGTTCACTCTCCCAGGTTTTCTTTTCTTTTGCAAAAAATTTATTCAGGTTTTAGATGCATGAATGCACAAAGGTCCTAAATCTACCCTTCGATTTGTCCTAAATGCTGGGATATTACAGTATCCCCCGAGGCTATGGACGGGTACTTGTAGCCGATTATAGTCTCCAAAATTTTCCTTTTTTCATCTTTCTTCTTCTCTTCTTGTCGAATTCTTTCTCGAAATTGCCTTTTTATCGGGTGCGCGGCCAGCGCTCCCGATGGGAGTAGCCCCCGAGGCTATAGCCAAAAAAATTCACGTATAGGCTCAAAATATTCATGATGTCATCAAAAAATTCTCTCCTGCAAATGTCTTGGCACGATTGTGCTTAGATACTTTTCTAATTCCTCTGACGATATGAGCCCCTGTGTCCATGACGAGATGCGTTGTGCTTCTTGATTTACTTCTTTACTTTTTCATTCATACTCCACTTTTCTCTTTACCGCTGCACACGTGTCTTGTCCTTGATATGCTGTTGCTATCATATCTTCTGCTCGGGGCAAAATATAGAAGCCCGTAGATGTACTTGGACTTTTAATTTGTGGAGGCCCATTAAAGTTTACTTATAAATAAAGCACGTTGGCTAGGGAAAAACCCTAACTCCTTCATTACTATCTTCCTCTGCCGCATCGTCTTCATCTCCCGCATCTCATCTAGGGTTTTCTCTCCCAGTACTTGCCTCCCATGGCCGATGCTGGTGGTTCACACCTGAACATCGGTGCGCAGGTGGAGAAGCGGGGTCGCAGCCATCCTCGCGGCAGTAAGAATAAGTCCAAAGACCCTGCTGTGGTGGCTTCATCGTCCATGCCTGTGAAGCGCCGCCCTGGCCGCCCTGTGGGGAGTAAGAACAAGCCCAAAGTTTCTGCTGTTGCGCCAGGTCCGAGCGCTCCGCCGCGCACTGCTTCTCCTCCTCCTCCACCTAAAATTTATTCCTTCTTCTGCATCGCCGGCGCTCAATGCCGCGAGATTCAGCGGGTGCCGCTGAAGTTTACTAAGTTCATGGATGGGCGGGAGCTGCGGGAAGCAGTTCTTCGCGAACACTCTAGAGGAGGAACTCCCTATGAAGTGGAGGTCTGGTACGATGGAGACAGCGAGATGTACTTCAGGGGTGGCTGGTCTCAGTTTGCAGAAGACCATGACCTCCACCAAGGGTTCTTCATAATCTTCGACTACCACTGTGGTACGTCGAAGTTTGATGTGAAGATCTACGATGGTACTCAGTGCCAGAAGGAGTACGAAGCTGAAGTACACTTTCAGTAGATACTTCTTTTATGTAATCTCTTGTTCTGGTTGTCCTTTTGCGTGTTCCATGTAATAAGTACTTGTGATGAATTTTATTTTTTGCCACCTTGCTTATCTATTAATAGACCATGGGAACTGATTGTCGTTCCGAGGTATGCTTTTGATTTATCATCGAGTTGCCTTGAACCGTGCTTACTTTTTTGTCGAATATCGGGTTGCGAACAACCTTGTAAGATTTCTCAAATAATCATGGATACGGGATCTCGATAATTTGTTTATTTTATTTCATACGACTCGAGGGTCGGAGCCCCCGGGTGGAAAAATAGAAAATGTTTATACATATTGTCGAGTTGACCCAAAGAACCCGACCTGTGGCCTCATGTTCTGGGTTCAGAGGGTCATGACTCGAAAGTTCTTGTCACCATACTCCTTCTATGCATAAAACCGTCGTAGTTGCTCTGCATTCCACGGGTTGCTCTCATCTTTCCCTGTTTTCTTGTCTTGTAATCGATAAGATCCTCCTGGTATTACTTCTGTTATGATGTAAGGTCCCACCCATGGGGACTCTAATTTGTCGTGACCATCCTGCTTGAGTCGTAGGACTAGATCTCCTACCATGAAAGATCATGGACGAACTCAACTGTTATGGTAGTTTCGTAGGTTTTGCTGATACTGCGTGGCTCTGGCGAGTGCTACATCTCTTGCTTCGTCGAATGCATCAACGCCGTCTTGTAGTGCTTCTGTAGAAGTTGTCTCATCGTAAGCCGCGATTCTTGGGGCTTCATGGGTAATTTTGACTGGAAGCACGGCTTCTGCGCCGTGGACCAGAAAAAATGGAGTTTCTTGGGTAGCCGCATTGGGTGTTGTTCGAAGACTCCAAAGCACGGAGGGTAGTTCGTCTACCCAGGCGTGTTTGGCTTTTTCCAGGGGTGCCAATAGGCTCTTTTTTATCCCGTTACATATTAAACCGTTGGCTTTCTCGACTTGTCCATTTGTCTTTGAATGTGCTACAGACGTGAATTTTAGTTTGATTTCCAAACTCTCGCAATAGCTTTTGAACTCTTTTGATGTGAAGTTTGTCCCATTGTATGTGATGATGCTGTGCGGTACTCCGAACCAAAATACTATAGATTTGATAAAGTTGATTGCTGCTGTGGAATCTTGGGTTGTTACTGCGGCTGCCTCTACCCACTTAGTAAATTTGTCTACTGCCACCAACATGTAGACATGCCCTCCTGGCCAAGATTTGTGTAATTTCCCTACCATGTTGAGACCCCATTGCGCGAAGGGCCATGATAATGGTATCGGTTGTAGCTCTGCTGCTGGTGCGTGTGGTCGGGATACAAATTGTTGACATGCTTCACATCTTCTGACTATCTCTTTTGCATCTTCAATGGCCGTTAACCAGTAGAACCCTACACGGAAAGCTTTAGCTGCAATAGCTCTGCTGCTAGTATGATGGCCACACACTCCTGCGTGGATATCTCTTAATATATCTTGTCCTTCTTGAGGGGTGAGGCATCGTTGTAGGACGTCGGTTATGCTTTTCTTGTATAGTTTTCCTTGGAACACGACGAAAGCCTTGGATCGTCGTATTATCCTTTTTGCCTCCACTGTGTCTTCAGGTAGTGCTTTGTTTACTATGTATGCCAAGTATGGTTGCATCCAGGTTTCTTCGATCATCATGATTTCTTCTGGTTCTGCTGCGCTTCCTATGCCAGGCTTGCCAGCCCCCGAGCCTATTGTTGGGTGCCAGCCTTGTTCTTGTGTAGTCGAAGTTTTGCTATTCTTTATTGATCTTTCTACGATTTCTTCCCAAAATACTCCTGGTGGTATAGGCAGGCATTGGGACCCGATATTTGCTAAATTGTCGGCTTCCTCATTGCTGGCCCTGCTGACGTGCGAAACTTCGCATCCGTCGAATGTTCCTTCTAGATAGTAGTATAGGTTTCTGTATGCTGTCATGTTGTCACTAATGGCATCACACCAGCTCATCACTTGTTGGACGACGAGATTCGAGTCCCCAAATATTTTTAGTCGGGTTGCTCTGCATGCTTTGGCCATTTTCATTCCATGGAGCAGAGCCTCGTGCTGTGGCGGTGTGTGATAGTGTAAATCACCGTCCAGTTGGGAACCCCAAGAGGAAGGTTTGATGAGTATAGCAGCGAGTTTTCCATCAGTAAGAAACCAAGGTTTGTCAGTCCAGGAAAAAGCCAAACTCAAGAAGGTGATGCTTGCTAGCTTCGCAACAGCTCCAGACAATTTATAAGGCGCCTCGTCCAGTGCTTTGCTTTGCCAGCTGCAACGCGGAACCTGCACACAACACAACCAAATACTTTGCTCCCAACTTACGATGAGGTTGTCAATCTCACCGGTTTGCTGTAAACAAAGGAATGAGCGTATCGAGTGGAAAGCAATAGTAGTATGCGAGAAAGTAAACAGTGCGAGTAAAGTAAACAGGTGATAGCAATATAAAGGAAATAGGATTGGGGTCCACAGTTCACTAGTGGTGTCTCTCCATAAGATAAATAACGACATGCTGGGTAAACAAATTACAGTTGGGCAATTGATAGAATAAAGACAACGTGCATATATCGAGAGGATCAATATGAGATTTACTCTGGGCATTACAACAAGATGCATAGACCACCATCCAACTGCATCTATGACTAATAATCCACTCACGGGGAATCAATCCGAGAACCCCTTGAGTATTAAGTTGCGAACAATAGATAACTGCATTAAGCAAAGTGTGTAATGTAAACAAAGCATATGCCCTTGGACATAAGAATGTTGTTTTCTCCCTAGTGGCAACAACACATTTACAATCTTAGAGGTTTCTGTCACTACCCCAAATAAAATAGAGGCATGAACCCAACTATCGAGCATAAATACCCCCTCTTGGAGTCACTAGTATCTACTCGGCCAAGATAGCTACTAACAATGGAGAGCATGCAAGATCATAAACAACATAGAGATAACATAAGATAATATTCAGCACATCAACTCAATCATAACACCAATTTTCATCGGATCCCAACAAACACAACATGTAGAATTACATAACGGTGATCTCGATCATGTAAGGCAGCTCACGAGATCTAAACATGAAGCACATGGTGGAGAAGACAACCATCTAGCTACTGCTATGGACCCATAGTCCAAGGTAGACTACTCACTCATCGCGCCGGAGGCAAGCATGGCGATGAAGAAGACCTCCGGTGGCGATTCCCCTCTCCGGCAAGGTGCCGAGAAGAGCTTCTGGACCCTCCCAATCTCGGGATGATGACGACGGCGGATCGCGATGTGTTTCTGGAAAATTGATCGGGTACTTAGGTTTTTCCCGTCGGGGGGTCTTTATAGGCAAAGGGGCGGCGTCAGAAGTGGACCGAGGTGGCCTCACACATAGGAGGCGCGGCCAGGGCCTAGGCCGCGCCGCCCTGTTGTGTGAGCGGCCTGTGGCCCCTCTCCGTCTCCTCTTTGGTTCTCTGGAAGCTTCGGTAAATTTCTGGATGTTTGGCTTTTGTTTCGTCCAATTCCGAGAATATTTCCTGTGTAACTTTTCTGAAACACAAAAACAGCAGAAAACAGGGAACTGGCACTGTGGCATCTTGTTAATAGGTTAGTTTCAGAAAATGCATAATAATGCCATGAAGTGTAACGAAACATTAAGCAAATGGTGTAAAAACAAGCATGGAGCATCAAAAATTATAGATACGTTTGGGACGTATCACCTCGTATTCGGCTTCATTATTGGAAGCTTGAGGAAAACTCATCCTTAATACATACTTTAATTTGTCACCTTGCGGTGATATCAGGACTACTCCTGCCCCTGCGCCTTGGTCTCTTTTTGATCCATCGAAGTACATTGTCCAAACACTTGATAGATCTGACGGTCCTGTGTTTTGTAACTCTAGCCACTCTGTTGTGAAATCCGGCAATACTTGGGATTTGATTGTCTTTCGCTTTTCGTACGTGATATCCAGGGGTGACAATTTGATTCCCCATAAGGAGACACGTCCTGTTGCTAAGGGGTTGTTCAATATATTGGACAGTGGAGCTTCGTTAACCACTATGGTTGGATGCACTGCGAAATACTGTCGTAGCTTTCTTGCTGTTGTGAAAACACTGTATGCAAGTTTTTGATAGTGCGGGTACCTCTGCTTTGTTGGAGATAGTACTTTGCTGAGGAAATGTACTGGCCTTTGGACTCCATGAGCTTTTTCCTCTTCGCTTCTTTCGACTACTAGTACTGTGCTTGTCACTTGATGTGTTGCTGCGATATACAGTAGTAGCGGATCTTTTTCATTTAGTGCGACCAACACCGGTGGTGTGGAGAGCACTTTTTTCAATTGTGCGAAAGTTGTATCTGCTTCTTCAGTCCACTCGAATTTGTCGTCTGATTTTTTCATGAGTGCATAGAAAGGAAGCGCTTTTTCTCCCAATCGTGCGACGAATTGACTTAACGCTGCAACGCGTCCTGCAAGCTTCTGTACATCGTGCAGTTTTTTTGGTTTTCCCATTGTTAGTATTGCTTGAATCTTCTCTGGGTTTGCCTCTATTCCCCTTGCTGATACCAGGAATCCTAGAAGTTGTCCTGCTGACACACCAAAAGAACATTTTGTCGGGTTAAGCTTGAGCTTGTACCTATTTAGGTTGTCGAAGGTTTCTGCCAAATCACTGATTAAGGACTCTTCTTTTCTTGTGGTGATGACCACGCCATCAATGTAGACTTGAATATTGCGTCCTATTTGACTTCCGAGGCAGTTTTGCATCATCCGCTGGTAGGTTGCTCCTGCGTTTTTTAAGCCAAAAGGCATGACTTGATAGCAAAACACGCCGTATGGTGTGATGAAAGCTGTTTTTTCCTCATCTTCTTTCTTTAGTTTGATCTAGTTATAACCAGAATATGCGTCCAGGAAGGAAAGCCTTGCACACCCCGCTGTTGAATCTATTATTTGATCAATGCGAGGTAGAGAAAAGGGATCCTTTGGACAATGCTTGTTGAGACATGTGTAGTCGACACATACTCTTTGTACGTCTGTATTTTTTCTTGGGGACAATGACTGGATTAGATACCCAAGTCGATGTTTTGATTTCTCAGATAAGTCCGCATATTCTAGCCTGTGTAACTCAGATGCTATTGCTTTCCTTTTGGGTTCGTCAAATCATCTCAACGGTTACTTGACTGGCTTTGCTTTAGGATCCACGTTTAGTGCATGCTCGACGAGTTCCCTGGGAACCCCTGGCATGTCTGAAGGACACCAGGTGAAGATTTCCCAGCGCTCATAGAGAAACTTGACGAGCGCGCTTTCCTATGCGGGATCCAAGTTTACTGCTATGGAGGTATGATACGTCTCAAACGTATCTATAATTTTTGATGCTCCATGCTTGTTTTTACACCATTTGCCTATTGTTTCATTACACTTAGTGGTACTTTTATACATTTTCCGGAACTAACCTATTAACGAAGTGCCACAGTGCCAGTTTCCTGTTTTCTGCTGTTTTTGTGTTTCAGAAGTGATACACAGGAAATATTCTCGGAATTGGACGAAACAAGTTCCTGAAGTCATATTTTACGGGGAAGCTCCCAAACATCTGAAGACCTGACGGAGGGGGGCCACGTGGCCCCCACACACAGGGGCGGCGCGGCCACCCCCCTGGCCGCGCCGGGCCCACGTGAGGGGCCGTGGTCCCTCCTCTGACATCGTCCTTTCGCCTATATATACCCCCTGACGAGAAAAACCTAAGCGCCCGATCAGTTTTCCAGAATACATCGCGATCCGCCGCCGCCGTCGACCCGAAGATCGGGAGGGTCCAGAAGCTCTTCCCGGCACCCTGCCGGAGAGGGGAATCGCCACCGGAGGTCTTCTTCATCGCCATGCTTGCCTCCGGAGCGATGAGTGAGTAGTCTACCTTGGACTATGGGTCCATAGCAGTAGCTAGATGGTTGTCTTCTCCACCATGTGCTTCATGTTTAGATCTCATGAGCTGCCCTACATGATTGAGATCACCGTTATGTAATTCTATGATGTTGGTTTGTTGGGATCCGATGAATATTGGTGTTTATGATTAAGTTGCTGTACTGAATTATATCTTTTGTTATCTCTATGTTGTTTATGATCTTGCATGCTCTCCGTTGTTAGTAGCTATCTTGGCCGAGTAGTTGCTAGTGACTCCAAGAGGGGGTATTTATGCTCGATAGTGGGTTCATGCCTCTATTTCACCTGGGGGAGTGACAGAAACCTCTAAGGTGGTAGATGTGCTGTTGCTACTAGGGAGAAAACAACATTCATATGCTCAAGGGCATATGCTTTGTTTACATTACACACTTTGCTTAATGCAATTATCTGTTGTTCGCAACTTAATACTTTTGGGGTGTTCGGATGATATCCCCGAGGGTGGATTATTAGTCATAGATGCAGTTGGATGGCGGTCTATGTATTTTGTTGTAATGCCCAGAGTAAATCTCATAGTGATCTTCTTGACATATCACGTTATCTTTATTCTATCAATTGCCCAACTGTAATTTGTTTACCCAGCATGTTATTTATCTATGGAGAGACACCACTAGTGAACTGTGGACCCCGGTCCTATTTTAATCATATTGCAATCACCTGTTTACTTTTCCCGCACTGTTTACTTTACTCGCATATTACTACTGTTTTCCACTCGATACACTCATAACCTTTGTTTCAAGCAAACCGGTGAGATTGACAACCTCATCGCAAGTTGGGGACAAAGTATTTGTTTGTGTGTGTGCAGGTTCCACAAACACCTTCAGTCGTCATCGTCTCTCTTCTCCTGATCGATAAACCTTGGTTTCTTAACTGAGGGAAAACTAGCCGCTACACTCATCATACCTTCCTCTTGGGGTTCCCAACGGGCTGGTCAATCACCACGCACAAGGACATACTGCTCCCACGTCAACTAAACGCCACAGTCTTTTCTGGCGCCATCACACGAGTAGCAGCTCCTTTTCTGGCGCCGTTGCCGGGGAAGAGAGAAGACTTCTGCGAGGGGAGTTCTTCGCACACACATTCTTTACTTTGTTATTTGTTTTGCTTTACTTTATTTATTTTACCTGCATTGCTTTTTATCAAAAATCCAAAAAAATTAGAATCCTTGGTAGTTGTTTTTACTTTACTTTAGTTTATCATGCTGTTCCCTAAGTTCGTTCTGGAGGACCTCTCAGTAGGTAGTGGTTCAATTATTGGAAATAGAAACATCGAGGAGTTCTTTAATCACATTAGTATGCATGAGGAAGTTGAGGAAAAGTCTTGGATTGAGCTTGCTCCTAGTATTGAAGTTGCTTCTGTTTGTTTAATTGATATGTTGGAAACTAGGTTTGCTAGTCTTAATCCCTATATGCAATACATGTTCCTCAAGCTTCATGAAATTGAGGATCCCGAAAAGAAAGCTTTTATCTTGGAAACTCTGCACCTAGAATTTAAGGATGTCGTTGTTGAAGCTAGGAAGGTTCTTAAGCGTTTTAATAAACTCGGTTCTCCTATAAATGTTATTAGTACAGATGATAAAGAGCCCGAAATACCTATTCCTTGCAAGCTTTTGGGATTGAGTGAAGCTTTTGAAAATAATTTTGACTGGATTTGTCCTGAAAATCTTTTTGATGAAAGTAGTGTGCCAAAGAATGATCACAGAGGGTCTTCTAAAACTTGTGTGGATGAAATACAATGTCTTATTGATAAGACCTCTGCTGTTGATCTTAATGCTTCACTTGATAATACTTGATTCGCAATTTTCTGCGCCTAGCTCAAAGGCGTTAAACAAAAGCACTCTTGGGAGATAACCCATTGTTTACTTTTCAGTACTTTTTCTTTTATTTGAGTCTTGGAAGTCATTACTACTGTAATGACCGCTCCTTATCTTGTTTATTTCGTTTTTGTGCCAAGAGAAGCCTCTAATTTGAGCGAGGTAAAGATTTGGGGTTATTGCTGTTCGTGAAAATTCTCTGTTTATCTTTTGGACCTGCGATTTCTTGTGCATATGCCCCAGGTTATATCCAAACTTTTCTTAGTTGAACACTTTTTGATTTGAGCAACAGAAAATCCCTCAAAAATTCGTCCATTATCAGCTGTCCAGTTTTGACAGATTTCTGCCAATATTTGTTTTTGCCACTTTATCGCTTTCTTTTGAGTTCTTTTTGATCATGGAACTCTTGTGGAAGTTGCTACAGTAGTATATACTTTATATGTGGTGGTTTTGGGTTGAAACCTGAAGCTAAAAGAGGTTGAATATATTTTATGCTTACACTAATGTTGCTAATAGAATTGTGTTTAGTTTTGTATTAAGGAAGTTTTCAAGTGTAGGGATTGGAGAATGATGAGATGAGTTGAAGAATGGACAAAAGCTCAGGCTTGGGGATGCCCATGCATCACCCCAAGAAATATCCAAGAAGTACAAGCGTCAAAGCTTGGGGATGCCCCCGAGGCACCCCTTCTTCATCGGCAAAATCAGGTCACCTTTCAAAACACTATATTTTTATTGCTTCATGCACTATGTGTTTTTCTTGGAGCATCAGTTGTTTTAGTTTTCTTAGTTTGTTTGTTTGCTGCAATAAATGGTTGGACCCCAACAAATTTCCTTTGGAGGAGATGTACTCGTTTTCATTTGCAAAGAATGCTCTAGTTTTCACTCTTATTCAAAATCGAGCATTCTACTTTTTCTGCTACTGCTTTTGGTTTTCGATTTCGCCTTGATATGCATTCAGATCTTGTCATATTTTTTCATCAAGGTGTATTTTTGCCTCTGATCTTCATTGGTTTTCATCAAAAGAGGTGTTTATAAAAATTTCAATTGGTGTTGGAAAAGAGAAAAAGCTTTGTGCAAAATAGTGGTACAAGAAGGAGCTTGTGTAGACTGCGGCTTAGGCTTTTTCATGTCATGCTTGATGTCTTTTTGATAGTATGCTTAGTGGTTTTGCTGTAGCATGACTTGTCTCAAATAACTGAGATTGCTTAATGAGCCTTTGAAAAAATCATGCGTTGTTTTTATTGTATGGAAGCATTATTTTGGTTTTCTCCTTGATGCTTTATTTGGGTTGACTTGGTGCATGCTCACACATGTTAGACTCTTCCAAAGTCGCCATTAGCCTTCATGATCATTTAGTTTTTGACTTTTGATGCCATCTTACGCTTCTTTTAATGTCGCTTTGTCGCTTTGCATGATTATGGCCATTATTGCTCTCTTAGTTGGTCGCTCCCAGTCTTTTGCTAGCCCTCGCCTTGTACTGAGTATGAGCTCTACTCGTGCATCCAACTCCTAAAAGCCAAGTTTGCCATTGTGTCCACTATGAATTCCTATGCATGGTATTTGTAAGCCATTCCAAAGTAAAATTTTCGTGTGCTACCTTTCAAAAACCTTCAAAATACTTATCGTTTTGTGACACTGTTTTCAGCTCATGGGGACGTAGTGGTCGGATTTGCTATCTTCCATATTGTTTATTCCAAAAAGAAAGAAAAAAAGAGAAAAAAAGAAAGAAAAAAAGGCACTCCTCCAAGAATGTGAATGTTGGTGGGCACCCGATGGAATCGGTTAGCCATGGTATGTGAAAGGAAAAGGTGGGGAGGAGTGCCAAGTTTTATAAAAAGAGCACAAAAGTGCCAATCTCTCTCTCAAAAACTTGCTTCATTTTTGTATGGAAGATAGTAAGAACCCCATTGCCAGTCGTTGACAAAGACAACCACCTCTCAAAATCAAGTTTTATCTCTGTTTTACAAATGAAAAGCTCTAGCACATGTTTAAATCACTGCTTCCCTCTGCGAAGGGCCTTTCTTTTACTTTTATGTTGAGTCACCACCTTCTTTCTTTATGCACCATTAAGAGAGAATAGTTGTCATTCTTAGTGTGATATGCATTGTCCCAAAGTTCATTGATTGACTCATATTGTTGGTTTCACTTGTTCTTAAATTATTTGTATCTAGTCGCCCTCTTAAACTTTGAGGTGTCCTATGCATTTATGTTTTGCTCTCTTTGAAGGACAAGCTGAAAACCATTTGTATGTTTTTCCTTATGATTTGAACACACGTTTGACTTTCATTGTTTCATTATCATGATCTTTTGTTTGTGTTCATTTACATGTTTACAACATGGTTGCTAAGTTCTTATTGTCATGATTATATCTTTCATGCCCATGTTTTAAGTTCTATTGATCCCAGCTCACCAATGCTTACATATATGATCAAGATTGTGTAGGTGCATGTCACCTCAAAAATTATTCTTTTGTTATCACTTACCTACTCGAGGATGAGCAGGAGTTAAGCTTGGGGATGCTTGATACGTCTCAAACGTATCTATAATTTTTGATGCTCCATGCTTGTTTTTACACCATTTGCCTATTGTTTCGTTACACTTAGTGGTACTTTTATACATTTTCCGGAACTAACCTATTAACGAAGTGCCACAGTGCCAGTTTCCTGTTTTCTGCTGTTTTTGTGTTTCAGAAGTGATACACAGGAAATATTCTCGGAATTGGACGAAACAAGTTCCTGAAGTCATATTTTACGGGGAAGCTCCCAAACATCCGAAGACCTGACGGAGGGGGGCCACATGGCCCCCACACACAGGGGCGGCGCGGCCACCCCCCTGGCCGCGCCGGGCCCACGTGAGGGGCCGTGGTCCCTCCTCTGACATCGTCCTTTCGCCTATATATACCCCCTGACGAGAAAAACCTAAGCGCCCGATCAGTTTTCCAGAATACATCGCGATCCGCCGCCGCCGTCGACCCGAAGATCGGGAGGGTCCAGAAGCTCTTCCCGGCACCCTGCCGGAGAGGGGAATCGCCACCGGAGGTCTTCTTCATCGCCATGCTTGCCTCCAGAGCGATGAGTGAGTAGTCTACCTTGGACTATGGGTCCATAGCAGTAGCTAGATGGTTGTCTTCTCCACCATGTGCTTCATGTTTAGATCTCATGAGCTGCCCTACATGATTGAGATCACCGTTATGTAATTCTATGATGTTGGTTTGTTGGGATCCGATGAATATTGGTGTTTATGATTAAGTTGCTGTACTGAATTATATCTTTTGTTATCTCTATGTTGTTTATGATCTTGCATGCTCTCCGTTGTTAGTAGCTATCTTGGCCGAGTAGTTGCTAGTGACTCCAAGAGGGGGTATTTATGCTCGATAGTGGGTTCATGCCTCTATTTCACCTGGGGGAGTGACAGAAACCTCTAAGGTGGTAGATGTGCTGTTGCTACTAGGGAGAAAACAACATTCATATGCTCAAGGGCATATGCTTTGTTTACATTACACACTTTGCTTAATGCAATTATCTGTTGTTCGCAACTTAATACTTTTGGGGTGTTCGGATGATATCCCCGAGGGTGGATTATTAGTCATAGATGCAGTTGGATGGCGGTCTATGTATTTTGTTGTAATGCCCAGAGTAAATCTCATAGTGATCTTCTTGACATATCACGTTATCTTTATTCTATCAATTGCCCAACTGTAATTTGTTTACCCATCATGTTATTTATCTATGGAGAGACACCACTAGTGAACTGTGGACCCCGGTCCTATTTTAATCATATTGCAATCACCTGTTTACTTTTCCCGCACTGTTTACTTTACTCGCATATTACTACTGTTTTCCACTCGATACACTCATAACCTTTGTTTCAAGCAAACCGGTGAGATTGACAACCTCATCGCAAGTTGGGGACAAAGTATTTGTTTGTGTGTGTGCAGGTTCCACAAACACCTTCAGTCGTCATCGTCTCTCTTCTCCTGATCGATAAACCTTGGTTTCTTAACTGAGGGAAAACTAGCCGCTACACTCATCATACCTTCCTCTTGGGGTTCCCAACGGGCTGGTCAATCACCACGCACAAGGACATACTGCTCCCACGTCAACTAAACGCCACAGTCTTTTCTGGCGCCATCACATGAGTAGCAAGGTAGTCTTGTTCGGGTCTGTAGGGTGGACCTATATTTTCTTCGAGTCTTGGGTTGCATCGAAAGCCTGATCTAGCAGGGATCGTCCAACGTCAGGTAGCACATTGTATTCAGTTTTGCCCTTTAGCCTTGCGTATTCCGCTGTCATGCCAAAAGTTTGCGCCAACCTGTTGAATTCTTTGTCACAATTGTTGGATACTTTGAAGCTGCCTTGTACCGTGATTGTTCCTTTGGATCCTGGAATTTTGAGTGTGAGATATGCGTAATGAGGTACTGCCATGAACTTTGCAAATGCTGGACGCCCCAGGATTGCATGATACTGTAAAGGCCAGTCCATGACTTCGAACTCTAACTTTTCTCTGGGATAATTGCTACTATTACCAAAGCAAACGTCGAGTTCTATTTTCTCGAGGGGGTAATTTGCGCCTCCTAGTACTATTCCATGAAAGGAGCAATCTGTCGGCTTTAGGCTTTCCAATGAGATGCACATTGCCTTCAGGGTTCTTGCATATATTAGATTTATGCCGCTTCCTGCGTCCATGAATACTCGCCCAACATCGTATCCCCCTATTTGCGCCTTCAACACCATGGGTGTATGCCCTGGCCTTGGCACTTTCCTTGGGTGGTCTGCTCTACTGAACCTGACTGGTTGATCGGACCATTTCAAGTACTCTGTTGTGGCTGGTGGTGATGATATTGCTAGATTTACTTGTCTAGATATGCTCTTCTGCTCTTTTTTGGATTTTGGCACCGGTTGGATCATTGCAGATATATATACTTTTGATTCCAGATGTTTTGCTCGACGCTGCATTTGATATCCTTGACTTGTATTTTTTCCTCCCTAATGTGCTCCCTTGTTTTGGTCCAGAGCACTTTGCAACCTTAAGAATGTTCTGCAATCCTTCATCTGGTGATTAGAAACTCTCTTCCCATCTAAGTACGCATAGTGGATGCGACAGGGACCATGGAGCATGTCCTCCGCCGACGGGCCGGAGTACTTAGGTTTTTCTATTCTACAATTGCCTCCTCCTTGAAATTTCCTGCTTTCATAGCCTTCCTCGTCCCTTCTTTCATATCCGGCGCCTATCTGACCTCGTCTTGCGCGGCCATCTTCATTACGGTACCTTCGCCTTTGTCTGCTTGCTCTGTCGACTTCTGGCGAGCGCCCCTTTTATTATTGTATGTGTTCTCTCCATTGGCGAATCTGTTGGCTACTTCCATTAATTCTGATACCATCTTAGGCTTTGTTCTCCCTAGCTCTTCCACGAGGTCCGAACGGCGAAGGCCAGCCGAAAAAGCATCGACTGTCCGCTCGTCGGAGACGTCTTCTGCAGAACTTTTTATTATACTCCACCGTTGTATATAGGAGCGCATAGTTTCATCTTTCCTCTGCACGCATAACTTGACTTCTTCTAGTGACGCTGGGTGTTTATATGTTGAGCAAAAATTTCTTGCGAACTGGCTCTCTAGTTCTCCCCAACTCCTGATGGAATCGTTGGGTAGTGTATTTAACCATGACCGCGCTGCGCCGGTGAGGTGTAACCGCAGGCTTTGCATTGCTGTTGCTCTTGTTCCTCCGAGTATTTGCACTGCTTGTAAGTAGTCTAACAACCACAGCATGGGTTCTTGTGACCCATCATACTTTTGCTGATTGTGTGGTAGTTTGAATCCTTTGGGTACCCGCGTTCTGCGAACCCTTCGGGTAAAGCATAGCGCGCCCTGATGCGGGCAGGATGACCACCCAGTTGGGAACCCCAAGAGGAAGGTATGATGAGCACAGTAGCAAGTTTTCCCTCAGTAAGAAACTAAGGTTTGTCGATCCATTAGGAAAAAGCCAAACTCGAGAAGGTGATGCTTGCTAGCTTAGTGACACTCCAACAAGGGCGCCGTTTACGATTCTTGTTGGTGCGTCTTCAACTAGTAGCAACGTGGAACCTGCACACAACACAACCAAATACTTTGCTCCCAACTTACGATGAGATTGTCAATCTCACCGGTTTGCTGTAAACAAAGGTATGAGCGTATCGAGTGGAAAACAGTAGTAGTATGCGAGAAAGCAAACAGTGGGAGTAATAGTAAAACAGTGTAACAATGTAAAGGAAATTAGACCGGGGTCCACAGTTCACTAGTGGTGTCTCTCCATAAGATAAATAACAACATGCTGGGTAAACAAATTACAGTTGGGCAATTGATAGAATAAAGATAACGTGCATATGTCACGAGGATCACTATGAGATTTACTCTGGGCATTACAACAAAATACATAGACCGCCATCCAACTGCATCTATGACTAATAATCCACTCGCGGGGAATCATCCGAGGACCCCGGAATTATTAAGTTGCGAACAACAGATAACTGCATTAAGCAAAGTGTGTAATGTAAACAAAACGAATGTCCTTGGACACAAGAATGTTGTTTTCTCCCTAATGGCAACAGCACATCTACAACCTTAGAGGTTTCTGTCATTCTCCCAGATTAAATAGAGGCATGAACCCAACTATCGAGCATAAATACCCCCTCTTGGAGTCACTAGTATCTACTTGGCCAAGATAGCTACTAACAACGGAGAGCATGCAAGATTATAAACAACATAGAGATAACATAAGATAATATTCAGCACATCAACTTAACATAACACCAATATTTATCGGATCCCAACAAACACAACATGTAGAATTACACAAAGATGATCTTGATCATGTAAGGCAGCTCACGAGATCTAAACATGAAGCACATGGTGGAGAAGACAACCATCTAGCTACTGCTATGGACCTATAGTCCAAGGTAGACTACTCACTCATCGCGTCGGAGGCAAGCATGGCGACGAAGAAGACCTCCGGTGGCGATTCCCCTCTCCGGCAAGGTGCCGGGAAGAGCTTCTGGACCCTCCCGATCTCGGGTCGACGATGACGGCGGATCGCGATGTGTTTCTGAAAAATTGATCGGGTCTTTAGGTTTTTCCCGTCGGGGGGTCTTTATAGGCGAAGGGGCAGCGTCAGAGGTGGACCAGGGCGGTCTCACACATAGGGGGCGCGGCCAGGGGCTAGGCCACGCCGCCCTACTGTGTGGCCGGCCCGTGGCCCCCCTACGTCTGCTCTTCGGACTTCTGGAAGCTTCGTTAAATAATAGGAGGTTCAGCTTTTGTTTCGTCCAATTCTGTGAATATTTCCTGTGTAACTTTTCTGAAACACAAAAACAGCAGAAAACAGGGAACTAGCACTGTGGCATCTTGTTAATAGGTTAGTTCCGGAAAATGCATAAAAATGCCACGAAGTGTAGCAAAACACTAAGCAAATGGTGTAAGAACAAGCATGGAGCATCAAAAAATTATAGATACGTTTGAGATGTATCACGCCCATCTCTTTTTCGTCGTCTTCATAATTTTTTTCTCTCCATACATAGCGCGCGTTGTTTACTCTTGCTTGTGCTATAATATTCATTGTGTCCTCCTTTCGTACCTTACGCTTTTCGTCGCCTGATGACTCGTTTTCTTGGCTTTGCGAGGATCGAAGCTTAAAATTTTTCCTTCGCTTCTCCTTATGATATGTTGACTTTTCCTCTTAAGGGTGTTTCTTTAGTCTATCTTCTACCAACCCGAGGCTTCGTATTGCGGCTTGATGCATGTGCTCGCGTGGATCTCCAGGCTCCGGCTGTGTAGTTAGTAGATACACCTATGCTGCTACCAATGCTGCCTCTGGTGTTTCTTGTATAAAATCCTCTTCATTATCTGATGAGTGTTCGCTTACACTTTTTATGTGGCTTTCCTATCTTGCCCATGTTGTTGTCCTCCTGCTGTGCTTTGGGTCTCTGTGCCTTTCTCTGCTGGACTCTGACGCGTCGCTGTATTCATCCCAATATGCTCCACTTGACACGCTGTTATTTTCTTGGCTTCTCCTGAACTCGTCTTTTTCCTCCCTCAACTTCTTTCTGTGTTGATGCAATGCATATTGATATCCCATCAGAAACTCCCTTCTTGAATTGGCGGGTACTTCTGTCCCGTGGTTGATAGCTGACATGATGATTCTCCACTCTCCGTTGGAAACGTAAATTTTCTCCTTCTCCTTTTTACCGTTGCTTCTTGATTTGTCGACTTGTGCGTCGACTTCTGCATTATCTGTGTGACCGTTCTCTTCCGTTGCTTCGGTGATAATGACCCATAGTTGATGTATGCTCCTGGAGACGCCACTGCTTCCGGTGGTGAGATCCCTTTGACTATCGTATGATTTATCCGCTGCTACTTCCTCGTCGGGTTCTTCCCGAGTTCCGTTGAATTCCTCGAGTTCCTTTTTTGTATTTTCTGTTGCTGCGAAGCTGACCGGCGAGTTCACCTCACTGGAAGAGCCCACAGATGATCCAGACAGTGTGATTGTCTTAATTTTACTTGCCGACGGACCTGATTCTGCTGGATCCGAAAGGCGAGTCGAACCCGAAGGTCCGACGTAGAAGCTCAAACTTCCGATCGTCAACTCCATCTTCTGATTTTTGTCGACTTCTAGATTGTTGTTGGCTAAAAGCGAAAAAGCCGTCGAATTCATGATTCCAACGCCCAGAGTCCCCACGGTTGGCGCCAGTTGACGAGGGTTAACTCGACAAATGTCCAATATGAAGGACTTAGGATCGGGGGAGTAGGGCGTCGGATGAACTCGAAGGTAAACTCAGTCAAACAAGGTGCGTATCGAAAGTAAACGTGGTTGTGAACTTAACTTGCTTTCGATCTGTCCCTCACTGTCCTCTCCTGGCCCCTATATATAGGTGGCCATGTCTCAAGATACGGGAGGGGTCCGATACATATTACAATATCGGTATACGACATGAACTCGTATCTCGACTAGGATTACACTTGGGCCTAGCTTAACGGGCCTCAGGGGTACTTAAGTAACGGGCTCTATTATCTGTACCCTTGTCACACACTATCAAAGATTATTAGAAAGTAAAAGGGAAAACAAAGATCCAATACACTTAGTAAGGAACAACATAGACACGAGAATGCTCTACAAACGCAAAATCTCTAGGAAGGGTAACACCATATGGACTGTAATTATTGCCATCGTCGTATCCACCCAAAGACCATCTCATGTGATTTCACCCTAGAGAGGGTATCGAGTGAATTCCTTATAATCTCTTGGTAACAACGTCAAAGCATCGTTGTTGGCAGGTATAACCGAAGAAAGCCAGGACAAGGATTTTCACCATAAACCTCTTGTCTTGGTATCAAGTTTATCACTAACCACGACATGTTCTCGCCTCCGCTTGACCACCAACCTCCACCTTCTGGCCTTGACACTACCAAGCACATTGAGGGCTAGAGAAGGGTGTATGGCCTAAACTGATTCCTTCTTCAAATATCCCTCTCAACAATGAAATAAAATAGAATACTAATTTAGGTGGAGCTTGATGTTCTAGGTCAAGATGTTGGGGTGTCAAGATGAAGGTGGATCGGGGAGGGGGGGGGGGTGTCTGACATGGATGCCTAAGCTCAACGCCCCGACCCGGGGCCATGAGGTCTTAGAGGTCGACACCCCAACCTTGCGCCTATCGGCGTGAGTAGGTCCACGTGGTTAGTCGTCTCGACAAACTCAACGCCATGGCATAGGGCGTTGAGTAATTTAAACTCAACGTCTAGATGTTAGGGGTAAAGTTGGATTCCAAAGTATTTTGTCACTTTTGCCTCGGTTTTCAACAGGGGTTAGAATTGTTCATTTTCATGACGCATACCCCATTTTTGGAACGAAAGAGAATGCATCCCGCAAACGCGCCGATCGCGTGGCGTGGGACGAGCCATACGCCCGTCGTCACAGTGGAATGCCTATCCTGCCCCTGCTTCCGTGCTCTTGTTTTCTCATCTCTCAAACCTTGGGAGAATGGGCCCAGGTCTCGTCTCGCAGCAGAAAAGGATTGCGTCCGTGGACCGCGACCCCTCCCTCGAACTCATCACTCTTTCTCACTCTCACTCTCTCGTGACTCGTGACACGGCACTCGTTCAGAGGACAAGGCCAGCAATGGCGCCGCACGCGTCGTGAGTCGTTGCTGCGGTGGAGAGAGAGGGAAGGGGGGATTGGGTCGCCGTGGGCGCCATGGACAGCGGGCCGGCGATGGCTCCGGCAGCGTGGCCGGGGGCGAGATCAGCGGCGGCGGCGGCGGCGACGCAGGACGAGATGCGGTGGCACCAGCTGGACAGCGGCGTGAGCGCGGTGTCGTTCGGGTTCGTGGCCACGGCCATCCTCGTCTCCATGTTCCTCGCCATGGCCATCCTCGAGCACTTCCTCCGCGCCCCGGCGCGCGCCCGCGGGATGGGCATGGGGATGGGGCCGCCGTTCGCGCCCTCGCCGCCCCGAGGAGGGATCCTCTTCCGCCTTCGCCTCCTCCTCCTCCGCAGCCGCGGCGCCGGCGAGGCCGGCTTCCCCGGGTCGGATCTCGAGGCGGCCAGGAAGCTCGACGGCCGCGCGTCCCCCGAGGTATGGCACACCGGCGCACTGCTCCCGCACGCTCCACCGCCCAAACATGCCGTCCGCGCCTCGCTTTTAATGATTCCGTCGTCTCGCCCTTTTCGCAACTTTCCCTTTTCGCATCGCCTCGCTCGCTTTTTCGCACTGTGTGTCTGTGCATTTGACGGACCCAAATTGCCCATCATTTCGCCACTCCCCATCTTCCACTACACTCGACTCGGCTATGATGCACCGATGGCTAGGTCTAGGAGGCATCTGACGAGGATGCCGAAACAGGGATGGAGAAGAGAAAGCTCTGGCATTGTCGATTTCTTGCCTCGGTTTTTATAGGTGGCTGTAGAAAGATTTTGATGTGCTAAAGTATCTTATCTTACCATACGCATCACATGGGAAGGAACACATCTTAATCTGAAGCGTCAAGCTAGATTTTTCTGACGTCTTCATCACTTCATCATAGCTCTTCTTTGTTACTCGTAGTTCATAGCATATCCATTTTAGTGGTGCAATTGATGTTACGTTCTTCCAATTTTTTGAAACAACTCATTTAATTAGCTTGGTCGGGGTGTCCTACTAGATCAACCCCACAAGTCTCTGTTAACTGTTAAGCCGTTTAGCCATATCGTTATCTCCTGTACGATGAGCCCTACCAGCTGCTGCTGTGTCAACAGTAAACTTTCATCATCATTACATCCTATCGTGGTAAGTGACCACATAGTGTTTGTTCCGTCAATTGGAGTTAGAGAAGATGACAATGTACGATAATTATCGGTCCAGAATGTCATTCATCTCTATCCTGCCATATTCCATGTTGTACGAGTTCATTGACATCTGGTATGCAGAACAATCTGTACATTTTGTATGAAGTGATCTGTAGTCGCATAAAGTTAAAGGGAGTGCTATTCAAGATCAAGGGTGATGGAATTGAGGGGAGAACTTGGCAGACAGTGGCAAAGACAAGGGCCCATGCCTGTCTGCACCCACAGCAAGGTCTAGATCACCTTCTAGCTTGCAATACTGGTTCTTCAAACTTGACAGCCACAGTTCCCACATGTGGCCATCAATGTTTGTTTAGTGTGTATTATTGTGTGGAACCTCCTGTTATTAAGAAGGACAGAAGCGCGATTTAGTTCGAGTTCTAGCGGGTCCAATCATTGGAATCAAGAGATCTAGTTAATTAGGCATGAGGGGAGTTTTTTAACACGACAAAAGACCTGCCATTTTCATCAATTAAGGAGAGAATTGCTTGGTTTTAGAGGAAAACCGGGTGAAAACTGAGATTACAGCCAGCCCAAAGGCCAAACTAAAGAAAGTGGTTGTCTCTTGCTTGTGTGTGTTGCGAGTCATCTCCGTGCAATCCACGACTATATGCTGTTCCTTTCCATCCCTCCGGCAGGGGACGGGGAACACACAGCAGACCCTTAAATGTGCCACGTTTTGCTTTTCTCGGAGAGAGGGAGAGAGAGGTGTTAGGAGCTTAAGGGGGATGTGCGCTCAGTGTCTGTTTCAGTGCTGAGGAGGGGAGGAGTGATTTGCCTTGCTACATGCCGATTGAATACTACGGGGTAGTGAAATCAGAAAGTGTGGAGTGGAGTGTGGGCTGAAATGATTTGAGAACAAATAAGTATTTGGCCCAGCTGTAGACTATAATAAGTTACTGACAGAATGTAAATAATAAATACTAGGTGTTTAGTTTTTAACGCAATACTAGGTGCTTTCTGAACATAACACAAAATTGGGTGTAGACCAATTGTGGACCCCCGTGTCTTGCATCAGCTTCTGTTTCTGGTATCTAAATGTAGGCCAAGAACAATAAATGATAATCCATCCCATAAAGGGGATGGCTCAACTACATCTTGCCTGACCAATGCATTGAGTTCGCATACGGGAAAAATGCCGAACTGGCAAGAAAAATGGCTCAAAACCAGGCCAAACAGAGGAGCAGGTAATTCTGAATGGTTCTTAGAATTTAGGGTTGAAGGTGAACCAAAATACGGGTTTAGGGTTGTAAGCTGAACTTTTGGACAAAATTAGGGGGGTAAATTGTACTTCTCTCAACTAAGATGGGCATGTTATAAATTTGAAATATCAATGACAGGTTATTCATGACTATAACTGAATTTGGACCATCAACCCCAGCTTTACATGACAAATGAATAATGTGCTCGAGGTGACCCTGGTGTCAAGAGGTGCAGCGGCGCCTTGATGGCAGCTGCACCCCAATTGCAGGGAGGAAGAAGACTGGGGAAGTATATTATGTTATTGCCACTTAATCTAACCAAAGAATGTGGTAATCTTTGTATGGCTGTATGCATCAGTCGATGCAAACGCCGTGGGTCATCCTCCGCCGTGGGTCATCCTCCTTTATGAAGAACAAAAATCTTTATATAGAAGGAGCTTGCCCTTAACGCGAGTAATTAACATTATTTTTCCTAACTTACAAGTTACAGATAGTCAAATATAAAGAAGTAAGCTATTCAATATACGGAAATTGCAAATGTAGGTCGAGCTACATGTAGTCCCATTTTTTGAATTTTTTAAAAACGACATATAGAAGTTCAAAAAATTCTGAAAAAAAAACCTAGATGTTAATGATGATGTGTTCTATCAACTTGCAAATCTGAAGCCAAAACACCTTGTATTTTGTGCCACAGAAAAATGATAAAATCTGACAGATCTTAGAGGTTTCAAATTTTGCACTGCTTCAGATCCACACTTTTGTCATTTTTTGCACAGACTAAAATATAAGGTATTTCGAGTTGAGATTTTGCATGTTGGTAGAATACAATATTGTCTACATCTAGAATTTTTTTCAGATTTTTTGTTTTCAGAAAAAAGAGCTACTTGTAGCTCAGGCTACGAACACCGCATCCGTGTAAGATAAACCTATAGAGATGACTCCCTTGTATCAATAGCCGTGGCGGTGTCGGCTGCTGGGGTGTTGGCCTAGGCATTTTTGCCTTGCTTTGTTAGTTTTTGCTGTTTTTCTTTCCTTTTTTTATTTGTCTTGTTAGTTTTAGTTTTCTCTTTCTGTATTTGGCTGGGTGTACTTTGTATGCTTTCTCGGCGTTTCTTCCAGTACAAAATGAAGCTTGTTTAACGTGTATGCAAGAAAATCGAGTTAAGTTCTCGAGTTGGTTGCTCCTCTAAAAAGGGCTATACGTTAATGACTGTAGGGTTCTAAATTTCACTCATTGCTGTTGACATTGAATAATTTTAGATAACCTTCTCTTGCTGAGATATTATCTAGGCAGAAGGAAATTTATACTCCCTGTCTCAAATTAGTTGTCTCAACCTTGTCTATATACGTTTTGTGTGTAGTAGATACATGCATATTTTGAAAAAGTTGAGAGAACTAATTTGGGACAAAGGGAGTATTTTTTTTTCTTCCAAAGATCTGTTCTTCAGCACTTACACTGCAGCTGATGCTCTTGTACTGTGTCTCTCTGGACTTGGTTTTTCAGTTTTAAATGTTTTATTCTGGTCGGTTAGTGACTCTAAAGCAATAGCATTGTGCTAGAGCAGTCATCTGGTAGACCTAGCATTGATAACTCATGTGCTGTTTTGTTGTGCCATTTCTGGAACTTATTTGAATATTGAGATAGCATACACCTGGTGTCATCTTTACAGTTGGTTTGGGTTAATTTGATTTGATTGGTTCCTAAGAACATTCTGGCATCTGTTGTTCCATGTTGATATTCCCGCTTGTTTGTTACCAACATATAAAAATAATAAATGCAACTGATTATGAAATTAAGACATTTCTATTTGTGATTGCATTGAAACATCTCACATTGGCATCGCATTGGCTGCGGTGAGTTCAGTAAATTCATATTTATTGACTACTTCATTCATATGACTTGCAGATGCCTGTTTATGCCAAAGGTGTATCTGTTCTGATGCCCGGACAAGATGTACCAACATTCATCGCGCATCCTGCCCCAGCACCCTGCCCCCCGGAGAGGATCCAGTGGCCATCACATCATCCTACTCCTTTTGCTTGCTCCTCCTCAAATCCAAGCTAGCACTGTCGGACCAAACACCCTTCTATCTCACAATCCAACGGGAAGGCATAAAATGCAGGCAGAATGACCACAATCTGCAGGGGGCTCATTTGTTTTCTTCCGTGGATATATGTCCTACTCCCATGGCTGAATTGAGGAGCGTAACAGTTGAGACGAGTTATCTCCATATTTGTACAGTGTAGATCCGTTGTTCTGGAGCAAGTTTTGCTGGCTCCTGCTGTATTATGGCGGGAAAACAGCGGCTAGTGGATCCATGGAATTGTTGCTGATCCCACTTGCTCGGGTAGTGTTAGATGCATTTGTTCTCGTTTATGCTAGTACCATCAGGCGTGTTAGATTCCTCGTAGATGAGCCATGTATGGATATAAACATCTTCTGTAAGTCTGTTGGATAAATGTGAAGCTCTTTTTTTTTCCGATAAAAGGAGCATAGCCCCAGATTACACAAATGAAACTGCAGCTACAGAGTTTTCAAAGTGCATTTGTCTGAAACTGACCAGGTAGAACTCATCTGACGGTCAAGTTCTTCCACTTCGATAAATGGGCCGGAAGCTCCATAACAAGGGCTAGTCTATACAACAAGAGCTGAATCTTTTTCTTTAGAGATAAGCTCTCTCAGAAAGTTTCAGTAGATTAATAGATTAAATTCCCTTTTTTCAATTGCTATTAAAGCTTCCTTCATGACTTCATTAGATAGAGTAAGAATACCTCTCTCTTTAGGAATAATTCTAGTGTCATCTCCTTCATTAAGAGTCCAGTTATCATAATTCTCAGCCATCTTATCCAATAATTCTTTAGCTTCTGTAATCGTCTTGTTCCTGAAAATGTTACCTGCAATACTATCTATATAGGACCTGGATGCATTGGTTAGTCCATTATAAAAAGTGTCAAGAAATTCATTATCCTTCAGACCATGGAAAGGACAGTTTCTAGTCATTTTACCAAATCTCCCCAAAGCTTGCGGTATTGTCTCTTCCTTCCTTTGAGCAAATTTGCATATATCAATTTTCATAGCATGTACTTTACTATGAGGAAAATACTTACCATAAACAACTGAACACATGAATATTAACTAATTATGGATTTAGGAGGCAAAGCATTGTACCCGTTTCTAGCATCTCCTCCCAAAGAAAAAGGAAATAACTTCACAAAGTAATATTGTTTTAGCACATCATTATTACCATACAGATTAGCTATATTGTGCACATGGATTATGTGATCACCAGGATACTCCTCATCGTTCCCATAGAATTTATTTTTCTCAACCAATTCAATAATCTCAGGATTAACAGAAAAATTATAAGCAGGATCTTTTATGTAGACTATTGGTGCATTAGGTTTTTTAACAATAGGAAATAAATCTCCTAGTGCGGCGTGTATGAGAGAATCAAATTCATCCAGATCACTCAAACTACCCTCCACAACCAAAGGCAGCGATAGATTCAGGTGAAAGTGCTTTAATAGCATTAGCCTTAACAATTTCTATATCCATTTCAGAATTTTTTATAGATGATGGATTTGATGAATAATTTGTGACTTCATCATCCATACTATCATCCGACAGTTCATTATCATTATCAGTAGGCATAGACATCTTAGATAAAGGTGAACTATGCAAAGCAGCAAATTTACTTTTAATAGCAGGAGTAGAAGCAGCATGTGAAAAATTGGGTCTAGAAGGTAAATTTGTACCTCCGCGAGTAGTTGAAGGCATGATCTCCTTCATAGTAATATCCTTACTCTTTCCCATGATGAGAATGAATAAGTTCAGCAATAGATGATAACAAGTGGTCTTACCAATAAAGCTAGGCTCCCCGACAATGATGCCAGAAAATGTATTGATACCCACAAGTGTAGGGGACCGCTGAAATCTTTGATGGGAAGTATTACCCAAATTTATAGTTTGACTCAAGGGGAGCAACCAAGAATATTAGCAATACTTTAGCAATTGAGACGTGGTGGTGCGGTGTTGATGTAGGAGTTTTATATATGACCGCCCAGTTGGAAACCCCAAGAGAAGCTTATGATGAGCACAGCAGTAAGTCTTCCCTCAATTGTGAAACCAAGGTTTATCGAACCAGTAGGACAAAGAACCAAACTTCAGAAGGTTGATGCCCGCTAGCTTTGCAACAGTCCCGGACAATAGCGCCAGGAAACTTGTCCACAGTGTAGCTTTACACCAGCAGCAACGTAGGTCTTAAACCGAACCAGTCTCGCCATCAGTCCACAGTTCACTAGTGGTGTCTCTCCATAAGATAAAATAACACATGTTGGGTAAACAAATTACAGTTGGGCAATTGATAGAATAAAGACAACGTGATATGTCGAGAGGATCACTATGAGATTTACTCTGGGCATTACAACAAGATACATAGACCGCCATCCAACTGCATCTATGACTAATAATCCACTTGTGGCGAATCAATCCGAGAACTCCACAAGTATTAAGTTGCGAACAACAGATAATTGCATTAAGCAAAGTGTGTAATGTAAACAAAGCATATGCCCTTGAGCATATGAATGTTGTTTTCCCCCTAGTAGCAACATCACATCTACAACCTTAGAGGTTTCTGTCACTCCCCCAGATTAAATAGAGGCATGAACCCACTATCGAGCATAAATACCCCCTCTTGGAGTCACTAGCAACTACTCGGCCAAGATTGCTACTAACAACGGAGAGTATGCAAGATCATAAACAACATAGAGATAACATAAGATAAAATTCAGTACATCAACTCAATCATAACACCAATATTCATTGGATCCCAACAAACACAACATGTAGAATTACATAACGGTGATCTCGATCATGTAAGGCAGCTCACGAGATCTAAACATGAAGCACATGGTGGAGAAGACAACCAACTAGCTACTGCTATGGACCCATAGTCCAAGGTAGACTACTCACTCATCGCGCCGGAGGCAAGCATGGCGATGAAGAAGACCTCCGGTGGTGATTCCCCTCTCCGGCAGGGTGCCGAGAAGAGCTTCTGGACCCTCCCGATCTTTGGGTCGACGGCGGCGGCGGATCATGATGTATTCTGGAAAAGTGATCGGGTTTTTAGGTTTTTCTCGTCGGGGGGTCTTTATAGGCGAAGGGGCGTCGTCAGAAGTGGTCCTGGTGGGGCTCACCATAGGGGATGCGGGCCAGCCCTAGGTCGCGCCCCCTGGTGGTGTGGCCCACCAGTGGCTCCTCTCCGTCTCCTCTTCGGTTCTCTGGAAGCTTCGGTAAATATCTAGACGTCTGGCTTTTGTTTTGTCTAATTCTGAGAATATTTCCTGTGTAACTTTCTGAAACACAAAAATAGCAGAAAACAGGGAACTGGCACTGTGGCATCTCGTTAATAGGTTAGTTCCGGAAAATGCATAAAAATGCCACGAAGTGTAACGAAACACTAAGCAAATGGTGTGAAAACAAGCATGGAGCATCAAAAATTATAGATACGTTGGAAACGTATCAGCATCCCCAAGCTTAACTCCTGCTCGTCCTCGAGTAGGTAAGTGATAACAAAAGAAATAATTTTTGAGGTGACATGCACCTACACAATCTTGACCACATATGTAAGCGTTGTGTGCTGGGATCAAAAGAACTTAAAACATGGGCATGAAAGATATAATCTTGATAGAAGCAACTTAGCAACCATGTTATAACATGAAAAAGAACACAAACGAAAGATCATGAAAATGAAACAATGAAAGTCAAACGTGTGTTCAAATCATAAGGAAAAACATACAAATGGTTTTCAGCTTGTCCTTCATGAGAGAGCAAAACATAAATGCATAGGACACCTTCAAGTTTAAAAGGGCGACTAGATACAAGTAATTTAAGAACAAGTGAAACCAACAATATGAATCAATCAATGAAAACTTTGGGACAATGCACATTATACTCAGAATGACAACTGTGCTCTCTTAATGGTGCATAAAGGTAGAAGGTGGAGACTCAACATAAAAGTAAAATAAAGGCCCTTCGCGGAGGGAAGCAGTGATTAAACATGTGCTAGAGCTTTTCATTTGTAAAACAGAGATAAAAGTTTATTTTGAGAGGTGGTTGTTTTATGTCAACGACTGGCAATGGGGTCTTACTATCTTCCATAATAAACAAGTGAGAGCAGTTCCGAGTTCTTTGAAAAATTGGCACATTGTTGCTCTTTTATAAAGCTTTGGCACTCCTCCCCACCTTTTTTCCTTTCTCAAACCATGGCTAACTGATTTCATCGGTGCCCACCAATATTCACATACCATGGAGGAGTGCCTTTTTTCTTTTTTAGAATTAGATTGCAATGGTCTGACCAGCTCTCATGCAAAATTAATGACGAGTAGATGAAGCTGCCTAGTCGAGGGGTACTTAATTTAATATGGAAGATAGCAATTCCGACCACTACGTCCCCATGAGCTAAAAACAATGGCACAAAACGAGAAGTAGTTGAAAATTTTGAAAGGTAGCACATGAAAATTTACTTTGGAATGGCTTACAAATACCATGCATAGGAATTTATAGTGGACACAATGGCAAACTTGGTTTTCAGGAGTTGGATGCACGAGTAGAGCTCATACTCAGTACAAAATGAGGGCTAGCAAAAGACTAGGAGCGACCAACTAAGAGAGCAATAATGGCCATAATCATGCATAGCGACAAAGCGACATTAAAAGAAGCATAAGATGGCATCAAAAGTCAAAAACTAAATGATCATAGAGGCAATGGCGACTTGTATGAGTCTAACATGTGTGAGCATGCGCCAAGTCAACCCAAATAAAGCATCAAAGGAGAAAACCAAAATAATGCTTCCAAATAATTAAAACAACGCATGATTTTTTTAAAGGCTCATTAAGAAATCTCAGTCATTTGAGACAAGTCATGCTACAGCAAAACCACTAATCATACTGTCAAAAAGACATCCAGCACGACATGCAAAAGCCTAGGCCGCAGTCTACACAAGCTCCTTCTTGTACCACTTTTTTGCATAAAGCTTTTTCTCTTTTCCAACACCATTCGAACTTTTTATAAACAACTCTTTTGATGAAAACCAACATGGACCAGAGGTCAAAACACACCTTGATGAAAAGATATAACAAGATCTGAACACAAATCAAGGCAAAAATCGAAAGCTAAACGCAGTTCTAGAAAAAGAAGAACACTCGATCAAGCGATTGAAAGCGGAGTGTTCTTGGCAAATGAAAAGCAAGGCAACTTCTCCAAAAGTAATTTGTTGGGGTCCAACCATTTATTGCAGCAAACAAAACTAAAAAAACTAAAAACTAAAAACAACTGACTCTCCAAGAAAAACGCATAATGCATGAAGCAATAAAAATATAGTGTTTTGAAAGGTGACCTGATTTTTGCCGATGAAGAAGGGGTGCCTCGGGGGCATCCCCAAGCTTTGACGCTTGTACTTCTTGGATATTTCTTGGGGTGACATGGGCATCCCCAAGCTTGAGCTTTTGTCCATTCTTCAACTCATCTCATCATTCTCCAATCCCTACACTTGAAAACTTCCTTCATACAAAACTAAACACAAATCTATTAGCAACATTAGTGTAAGCATAACATTGAATCAACCCTTTTTGCTTCAGGTTTCAACTCAAAACCACCACATATAAAGCATATACTACTGTAGCAACTTCCCCAAAAGTTCCGTGATCAAAAGAACTCAAAAAGAAAGCGATAAAGCGGCAAACACAAATATTGGCAGAAATCTGTCAAAACAGAACAACTGACAAAGGTCGATTTTTTAGAGGGTTTTCTGTTGCTCAAATCAAAAAGTGTTAAACTAATGAAAGTTTGGATATAACCTGGGGCATTTGCACAAGAAATCGCAGGTCCAAAAGATAAACAGAGAATTTTCACGAATTTTTACGGTTCAGCACCGAAAACAGTTTCAGGACAGCAACATCCCCAAATCTTACCTCACTCAAATTAGAGGCTTTTCTTGGCAAAAAAACGAAATAAAAAGGATAAGTAAAGGTCATTACAGTAGTAATAACTTCCAAAACTCAAATAAAATAAAAAGAACTGAAAGTAAAAACATTGGGTTATCTCCCAATAGTGCTTTTCTTTAACGCCTTTGAGCTAGGCGCAGAAAATGCGAATCAAGTAATATCAAGTGATGAAGCATCAAGCTCATAATTTGCTCTAAGAATAGAGTCAAAAAGTAATTTCTTTCTCTTTCTAGGGAAGTGTTCCATACCTTTATTGAGTGGAAATTGATATTTGATGGTGCATTCCCTCATATCAATGATGGCACCTACAGTTCGAAGAAAGGGTCTTCCCAAAATAATAGGACATGAAGCATTGCATTCAACATCCATGACAAGAAAATCAACGGGAACAAGGTTATTGTTAACCATAATAAGAACATCATTAATCCTTCCCAAAGGTTTCTTCTTAGCAACATCAGCAATAGGAACATCGTAATAACACTTTTCAAGCGGTGGTAAATCAAGCATGTCATAAATCTTTCTAGGCATAATAGAAATACTAGCACCTAGATCACATAAAGCATGGCAATCAAAACCATTAACATGCATATCAATGATGGGTTCCCAACCATCTTCTAATTTCTTGGGAATAGAGGTTTTTTGCTTCAACTTTTCATCCCTAATTTTCATGAGAGCATTGGTAATATGCTTAGTAAAAGCAACATTTAAAGAACTAGCATTGGGAGTCAAAGCAAGCTTTTGCAAGAACAAAATAACTTCAGATATATTGCAGCCATCAACATCAAAATTATTAAAGGAAATAGAGCTATCATCTCCTACATTCCGAAAAATTTCAGCACTCTTTTGAGAAAAAGTTTTAGCTGTTTTGGGCTTTTTAACACTAGGAGTAGGAGTTTTCTATACACCAATCAAAGTAAGAGGATTGATAGCATTAGGAATAACATAATTAGAGGTAGTAATGGTACATACCTTCATCTTTCTAGCCATCTCATCTTCTCTTTCCTACCTGGCATGCAACTCTGCTAGCATCCAAACATTTTCATCAATTCTAACTTGGATAGCATTAGCAATAGCAAAAACATTATTCTCTTTCACCTCATTAGGCAACACTTTTAATTTCATAAGTTCAACATCATGAGCAAGGCTATCAACTTTAGAAGCAAGAATATCAATTTTGCCTAACTTTTCCTCAACAGACTTATTAAAAGTATTTTGCTTACCGATGAAGTCCTTGAGCATGACCTCAAGCTCGGAGGGCGCGGCCCTAGTGTTGTTGGAGGAATTACCATAAGAGTTACCATAACCATTACCATTGGTAGAAGGATACGACCTATAATTGTTACTAGCAAAATTGTTCCTATAAGCATTGTTGTTGAAATTATTATTTCTGATGAAGTTTACATCAACATGCTCTTCTTGAGCAACCAAAGCGGCCAAAGGAACATTATTAGGATCAACATGAGTCCTATCATTAGAAAGCATAAGCATAATAGCATTAATCTTATCACTCAAGGAAGAGGTTTCCTCAACAGAATTTACCTTCTTACCTTGTGGAGCTCTCTCGGTGTGCCATTCAGAGTAATTTACCGTCATATTGTCGAGAAGCTTTGTTGCGGCGCCCAAGGTAAGGAACATAAAAGTGCCTCCAGCAGCTGAATCAAGTAGGTTCCTTGAAGAAAAATTCAGTCCTGCATAAAAAGTTTGAACAATCATCCAAGTAGTCAGTTCATGAGTGGGACAATTCTTTATCATAGATTTTATTCTTTCCCAAGCTTGAGCAACATGTTCATTATCAAACTGACTAAACTTCATAATATTGCTACGCAAAGCTATAATCTTAGCAGGAGGATAGTATCTACCAATAAAAGCATCCTTACACTTAGCCCATGAATCAATACTATTTTTAGGCAAAGACAGCAACCAATCCTTAGCTTTTCCTCTCAAAGAAAAAGGAAACAAATTAAGCTTAATAATATCACTTTCTACATCCTTATATTTCTGCATCTCACATAGCTCAACAAAATTGTTGAGATGAGCTGCAGCATCATGATACGTCTCCAACGTATCCATAATTTTGGATGCTCCATGCTTATTTTTACACCATTTGCCTACTGTTTCATTACACTTCGTGGCACTTTTATGCATTTTCCGGAACTAACCTATTAACAAGTCGCCATAGTGCCAGTTCCCTGTTTTCTGCTATTTTTGTGTTTCAGAAGTGATACACAGGAAATATTCTCGGAATTGGACGAAACCAGTTCCTAAAGTCTTATTTTTCCCGGAAGCTTCCAGAGATCCGAAGAGAAGTTGGAGGGGGGCCATGAAGGCCCCACACACCAGGGCGGCGCGGCCAGGGGCCTGGCTGCGCCCCCTATGTGTGAGAGCCCCTCGGGCCACTTCTGACGATGCCCCTTCGCTTATAAAGACCCCCCGACGGAAAAAACCTAAGCACCCGATCAATTTTCCAGAACACATCGCGATCCGCTGCCGCCGTTGACCCGAAGATCGGGAGGGTCCAGAAGCTCTTCCCGGCACCCTGCCGGAGAGGGGAATCGCCACCGAAGGTCTTCTTCATCGCCATGCTTGCCTCCGGAGCGATGAGTGAGTAGTCTACCTTGGACTATGGGTCCATAGCAGTAGCTAGATGGTTGTCTTCTCCACCATGTGCTTCATGTTTAGATCTCATGAGCTGCCCTACATGATTGAGATCACCGTTATGTAATTCTACATGTTTGGTTTGTTGGGATCCGATGAATATTGGTGTTATGATTGAGTTGCTATACTGAAATATATCTTATGTTATCTCTATGTTGTTTATGATCTTGCATGCTCTCCATTGTTAGTAGCTATCTTGACTGAGTAGTTGCTAGTGACTCCAAGAGGGGGTATTTATGCTCGATAGTGGGTTCATGCCTCTATTTAATCTGGGGGAGTGACAGAAACTTCTAAGGTTGTAGATGTGTTGTTGCTACTAGGGAGAAAACAACATTCATATGCTCAAGGGCATATGCTTTGTTTACATTACACACTTTGCTTAATGCAATTATCTGTTGTTCGCAACTTAATACTTGTGGAGTTCTCGGATTGATTCGCCACAAGTGGATTATTAGTCATAGATGCAGTTGGATGGTGGTCTATGTATTTTGTTGTAATGCCCAGAGTAAATCGCATAGTGATCTTCTTGACATATCATGTTTATCTTTATTCTATCAATTGCCCAACTGTAATTTGTTTACCCAGCATGTGTTATTTATCTTATGGAGAGACACCACTAGTGAACTATGGACCCCGGTCCTATTTCCATCATATTGCTATCACCTGTTTACTTTACTCGCACTGTTTACTTTACTCGCATTCTTCTACTGCTTTCCACTCGATATGCTCATACCCTTTGTTTCAGGCAAACCGGTGAGATTGACAACCTCATCGCAAGTTGGGAGCAAAGTACTTGGTTGTGTTGTGTGCAGGTTCTGCATTGCAGCTAGCAAGCAAAGCTTGGACGAGGCGCCATATATAAATTGTCCAAACCTGTCGCAAACTAGCAAGCATCACCTATAGTTGTGTTGTCCGCTCTTCTCCTGATCGACATACCTTGGTTTCTTAACTGAGGGAAAATCTTGTTGCTATATTCATCACACCTTCCTCTTGGGGTTCCCAACGGGCCGGTTATTTACTTCATCAACTTGGCATCAGCAAGTAGTTTTCTAGCGCCGTTGCCGGGGAAGAGTGGAAGACCTCTGCAAGGGGAGTTTTTCGCACGCACATCCTTTACTTTGTTATTGTTTTGCTTTATTTTATTTATTTTACTTGCATCGTTTTATATCAAAAACCCAAAAAATTAGAATCCTTGGTAGTTGTTATTCCTTTACTTTTAGTTCATCATGTTGTTCCCTAAGTACGTTCTGGAGGACCTCTCAGTAGGTAGTGGTTCTATTATTGGAAAAAGTAACATTGAGGAGTTCTTTAATCACATTAGTATGCATAAGGAAGTTGAGGAAAAATCTTTGGTTGAGCTAGCTCCTAGTATTGAAGTTGCTTCTGCTTATTTGATTCACATGTTGGAAACTAGGTTTGCTAGTCTTAATCCTTTTACGCAATACATGTTCCTTAAGCTTCATGAAATTGAAGATCCCGAAAAGAAAGCTTTTATCTTGGAAACTTTGCGCATAGAATTTAGAGATGTTGCAATTGAGGCTAGGAAAGTTTTTAAGAAGTTTAATAAGCTTGGCTCGCCTGTTGAAATTGTTGGTACACCCAACGAAGATTCTAGAATGCCAATACCTTGTAAACTCGTAGGAATTCATAATGCCTTGGTAACTAATTTTAGTTGGATTTATCCTGAAAATCTTTTTGATGAAAATAGTGTACCAAAGCATGACTACAAGGGATACACAAAAACCTCAATTGGATAGTATTCATCTCTTTATTCCAATAGTGGATCCTGATCCCCCTTTCATTATCACTTGATTCGCAATTTTCTGCAGCTAGCTCAAAGGCGTTAAAGAAAAGCACTCTTGGGAGATAACCCAATGTTTTATTTCTAGTACTTTTTCTTTTATTTGAGTCTTGGAAGTCATTACTACTGTAATGACCGCTCCTTATCCTTTTTATTTCATTGTTGTGCCAAGAGAAGCCTCTAATTCGAGTGAGGTAAAGATTTGGGGATGTTGCTGTCCTAAAACTGTTTTCGGCGCTGCACCGTAAAAATTCGTGAAAATTCTCTGTATATCTTTTGGACCTGCGATTTCTGGTTAATATGCCCCAGGTTATATCCAAACTTTCGTTAGTTGAACACTTTTTGATTTGAGAAACAGAGAACCCCTCAAAAATTCGACATTTGTCAGCTATTCTGTTTTGACAGATTTCTGCCAATATTTGTGTTTGCCGCTTTATCGCTTTCTTTTGAGTTCTTTTGATCACGGAACTTTTGGGGAAGTTGCTAAAGTAGTATATGCTATATATGTGGTGGTTTTGGGTTGAAACCTGAAGCAAAAAGAGATTTATTATATGTTATCCTACACTAATGTTGCTAATAGAATTGTGTTTAGTTTTGTATGAAGGAAGTTTTCAAGTGTAGGGATTGGAGAATGATGAGATGAGTTGAAGAATGGACAAAAGCTCAAGCTTGGTGATGCCCATGCATTACCCCAAGAAATATCCAAGAAGTACAAGCGTCAAAGCTTGGGATGCCCCCGAGGCACCCCTTCTTCATCGGCAAAAATTAGGTCACCTTTCAAAACACTATATTTTTATTGCTTCATGCACTATGTGTTTTTCTTGGAGCGTCAGTTGTTTTAGTTTTATTAGTTAGTTTAGTTTTGTTTGCTGCAATAAATGGTTGGACCCCAACAAATTTCCTTTGGAGGAGATGTACTCGTTTTCATTTGCCAAGAACACTCAGTTTTTCACTCTTATCGTTCACCGAGTGTTCTTCTTTTTCTGCTACTGCTTTTGGTTTTCGTTTTCGCCTTGATATGCATTCAGACCTTGTCATATCTTTTCATCAAGGTGTATTTTTGCCTCTGATCTTTATTGGTTTTCATCAAAAGAGGTGTCTTAAAAAATTTCAAATGGTGTTAGAAAAGAGAAAAAGCTTTATGCAAAATAGTGGTACAAGAAGGAGCTTGTGTAGACTGCGGCTTAGGCTTTTTCATGTCATGCTTGATGTCTTTTTGATAGTATGCTTAGTGGTTTTGCTGTAGCATGACTTGTCTCAAATAACTGAGATTGCTTAATGAGCCTTTGAAAAAATCATGCGTTGTTTTTATTGTTTGGAAGCATTATTTTGGTTTTCTCCTTGATGCTTTATTTGGGTTGACTTGGCGCATGCTCACACATGTTAGACTCTTACAAAGTCGCCAATAGCCTTCATGATCATTTAGTTTTTGACTTTTGATGCCATCTTATGCTTCTTTTAATGTCGCTTTGTCGCTTTGCATGATTATGGCCATTATTGCTCTCTTAGTTGGTCGCTCCCAGTCTTTTGCTAGCCCTCGCCTTGTACTGAGTATGAGCTCTACTCGTGCATCCAACTCCTAAAAGCCAAAGTTTTCCAAAGTGTCCACCATACATACCTACTAGCAATTTGCTATTCCAAGTAATTTTGACTTGCTTTTATTTTCTCTTCAAATTAAACTTTTACCAGTGTTATGCGAAAATTGGTCAGTAAAGCTCTCACGAACCGGAAGGCACACTTTACTTTTTCCTATTCTTAAAAATTTGACATTGTGGTCTTTTATGTTGAGTTGTTATGCTTGCAATTTGTAAGTTCGATTCTAGCCCAACCATGCCGTCATGGGGCAAGCTTTCAACATTGCACTTCTTATTTGAGTTGATATCGTGATCTTTTGTTTATGGATGCCCGTGGTGTGAAATGAATTGGGAATCTTGTGGGGATCATGGAGTTTGTATATGTGTTAGGGAAACACCTGGGCCGCCAATCTAAGCCATGCATAATTCATGGTGGAAATTTGCAGCATACCCATGGTGGACATTCGACGACGCATCTCACAATAAAAAGCTAAACAAATGGCAAATAAAAGAGATGTCGAGGTGTTCATTGTCTGCTTGTCCTGTCATTTTGATGTGGCCTTGTTCCATGTCATCGGGCACGGAGGTACCCCGTTGGCGGTTTTCGATGATACATATATACTTACAATGACAAGAGCCTTGCTTGGGACTCTAAGTTGAGTAGCATGAGGTTTGGGTACTCGTATTCACGGGACACGAGGTTTTCGACTTATGATTTGTCAAGCATATGCATCATAATTATTCTCGCATTAACTCTAACCATTCAAGATGCTTATGATGGGGGCAATGAGAGCTCAAAGCCGGTAAGTACCATAATTTTTGAAGGTTATAAAACTTGCAATCACTGCTTCCCTCTGCAAAGGGCCTTTCTTTTACTTTTATGTTGAGTCACTACCTTCTATCTTTATGCACCATAAGAGAGCAAAGTTGTCATTCTTAGTATAATGTGCATTGTCCCAAAGTTTTCATTGATTGATTCATATTGTTGGTTTCACTTGTTCTTAAATTATTTGTATCTAGTCGCCCTCTTAAACTTGAAGGTGTCCTATACATTTATGTTTTGCTCTCTTTGAAGGACAAGCTGAAAACCATTTATATGTTTTTCCTTATGATTCGAACACACGTTTGACTTTCATTGTTTCATTTTCATGATCTTTTGTTTGTGTTCATTTTCATGTTTACAACATGGTTGCTAAGTTCTTATTGTCAAGATTATATCTTTCATGCCCATGTTTTAAGTTCTTATGATCCCAGCTCACAAATGCTTACATATATGATCAAGATTGTGTAGGTGCATGTCACCTCAAAAATTATTCTTTGTTATCACTTACCTACTCGAGGACGAGCAGGACTTAAGCTTGGGGATGCTTGATACGTCTCCAACGTATCCATAATTTTTGATGCTCCATGCTTGTTTTTACACCATTTGCCTACTGTTTCATTACACTTCGTGGCACTTTTATGCATTTTCCGGAACTAACCTATTAACAAGTCGCCACAGTGCCAGTTCCCTGTTTTCTGCTGTTTTTGTGTTTCAGAAGTGATAAACAGGAAATATTCTCGGAATTGGACGAAACAAGTTCCTGAAGTCTCATTTTTCCCGGAAGCTTCCAGAGATCCGAAGAGAAGTTGGAGGCGGGCCACGAGGGCCCCACACACCAGGGCGGCGCGCCCCCTATGTGTGAGAGCCCCTCGGGCCACTTCTGACGATGCCCCTTTGCCTATAAAGACCCCCCGACGGAAAAAACCTAAGCACCCGATCAATTTTCCAGAACACATCGCGATCCGCCGGTGCCGTCGACCCGAAGATCGGGAAGGTCCAGAAGCTCTTCCCGGCACCCTGCCGGAGAGGGGAATCGCCACCGGAGGTCTTCTTCATCGCCATGCTTGCCTCCAGAGCGATGAGTGAGTAGTCTACCTTGGACTATGGGTCCATAGCAGTAGCTAGATGGTTGTCTTCTCCCCCATGTGCTTTATGTTTAGATCTCATGAGCTGCCCTACATGATTGAGATCACCGTTATGTAATTCTACATGTTTGGTTTGTTGGGATCCGATGAATATTGGTGTTATGATTGAGTTGCTATACTGAAATATATCTTATGTTATCTCTATGTTGTTTATGATCTTGCATGCTCTCCGTTGTTAGTAGCTATCTTGGCCGAGTAGTTGCTAGTGACTCCAAGAGGGGGTATTTATGCTCGATAGTGGGTTCATGCCTCTATTTAATCTGGGGGAGTGACAGAAACCTCTAAGGTTGTAGATGTGCTGTTGCTACTAGGGAGAAAACAACATTCATATGCTCAAGGGCATATGCTTTGTTTACATTACACACTTTGCTTAATGCAATTATCTGTTGTTCGCAACTTAATACTTGTGGAGTTCTCGGATTGATTCGCCACAAGTGGATTATTAGTCATAGATGCAGTTGGATGGCGGTCTATCTATTTTTGTTGTAATGCCCAGAGTAAATCGCATAGTGATCTTCTTGACATATCATGTTTATCTTTATTCTATCAATTGCCCAACTGTAATTTGTTTACCCAGCATGTGTTATTTATCTTATGGAGAGACACCACTAGTGAACTATGGACCCCGGTCCTATTTCCATCATATTGCTATCACCTGTTTACTTTACTCGCACTGTTTACTTTACTCGCATTCTTCTACTGCTTTCCACTCGATATGCTCATACCCTTTGTTTCAAGCAAACCGGTGAGATTGACAACCTCATCGCAAGTTGGGAGCAAAGTACTTGGTTGTGTTGTGTGCAGGTTCTGCATTGCAGCTAGCAAGCAAAGCTTGGACGAGGCGCCATATATAAATTGTCCGAAGCTGTCGCAAACTAGCAAGCATCACCTATAGTTGTATTGTCCGCTCTTCTCCTGATCGACATACCTTGGTTTCTTAACTGAGGGAAAATCTTGCTACTATATTCATCACACCTTCCTCTTGGGGTTCCCAACGGGCCGGTTATTTACTTCATCAACTTGGCATCAGCACATCATCAGTACTAGCACCAGAAAATTGCTCTTTCATAACAAGGTTCAACAAAGCAGGCTTAATCTCATAAAAATTTGCAGCAGGAGCAGGTGGCGCAATAGGAGTGCAGATAAAATCACTATTATTTGTGCCAGTAAAGTCACACAACTTGGTGTTTTCAGGAGTAGCCATTCTAGCAAAACTAAAAGCAGACAAGTAAAAGCAACTACCAAGGATACTAATTTTTTTGTGTTTTTGATAAAACGATGCAAGTAAAAATAAAGTAAAGCAAAACTTAAAACAAAGTAAAGGATGTGCGTGTGAAACTCCCCTTGCAGAAGTCTTCTTTTTCCCCGGCAACGGCGCCAGAAAAACTTGTTGATGGCGCGGTGATGATGATGTGGAAGCTTCTTCTTCAATCTCGGCAACGGCGACAGAAAACTTCTGTTGCCAAGTTGACGTGGGAATGTGTAGTAAATGACCGGCCAGTTGGAAACCCCAACAGAAGGTTTGATGAATATAGCAGCAAGTTTTCCCTCAGTTATGAAACCAAGGTTATCAATCCAGTAGGAAAAAGCCAATACGACTGAAGGTGATGCCCGCTAGCTTCGCGATAGCTCCAGACAATTTATAGGGCGCCTCGTCCGAGCTTTGCTTTGCGAGCGGCAATGTGGAACCTGCACACAACACAACCAAATACTTTGTTCCCAACTTACGATGAGGTTGTCAATCTCACCGGTTTGCTTGAAACAAAGGATATGAGCGTATCGAGTGGAAAGCAATAGTAGTATGCGAGTAAAGTAAACAGTGCGAGTAAAGTAAATAGGTGATAGCAATATAAAGGAAATAGGACCGGGGTCTACAGTTCACTAGTGGTGTCTCTCCATAAGATAAAATAACACATGCTGGGTAAACAAATTACAGTTGGGCAATTGATAGAATAAAGACAACGTGATATGTCGAGAGGATCACTATGAGATTTACTCTGGGCATTACAACAAGATACATAGACTGCCATCCAACTGCATCTATGACTAATAATCCACTTGTGGCGAATCAATCCGAGAACTCCACAAGTATTAAGTTGCGAACAACAGATAATTGCATTAAGCAAAGTGTGTAATGTAAACAAAGCATATGCCCTTGAGCATATGAATGTTGTTTTCCCCCTAGTAGCAACAACGCATCTACAACCTTAGAGGTTTATGTCACCCCCCCAGATTAAATAGAGGCATGAACCCACTATCGAGCATAAATACCCCCTCTTGGAGTCACTAGCAACTACTCGGCCAAGATAGCTACTAACAACGGAGAGTATGCAAGATCATAAACAACATAGAGATAACATAAGATAAAATTCAGTACATCAACTCAATCATAACACCAATATTCATTGGATCCCAACAAACACAACATGTAGAATTACATAACGGTGATCTCGATCATGTAAGGCAGCTCACGAGATCTAAACATGAAGCACATGGTGGAGAAGACAACCAACTAGCTACTGCTATGGACCCATAGTCCAAGGTAGACTACTCACTCATCGCGCCGGAGGCAAGCATGGCGATGAAGAAGACCTCCGGTGGCAATTCCCCTCTCCGGCAGGGTGCCGGGAAGAGCTTCTGGATCCTCCCGATCTTCGAGTCGACGGCGGCGGCGGATCGCGCTGTATTCTAGAAAAGTGATTGGGTTTTTAGGTTTTTCCCGTCGGGGGGTCTTTATAGGCGAAGGGGCGTTGTCAAAAGTGGTCCTGGTGGGGCTCACCATAGGGGGCGCGGGCCAGCCCTAGGGCGCGCCCCCTGGTGGTGTGGCCCACCAGTGGCTCCTCTCCGTCTCCTCTTCGGTTCTCTGGAAGCTTCGGTAAATATCTGGACGTCTGGCTTTTGTGTCGTCCAATTCCGAGAATATTTCCTGTGTAACTTTCTAAAACACAAAAACCGCAGAAAACAGGGAACTGGCACTGTGGCATCTCGTTAATAGGTTAGTTCTGGAAAATGCATAAAAATGCCACAAAGTGTAACGAAACACTAAGCAAATGGTGTGAAAACAAGCATGGAGCATAAAAAATTATAGATACGTTGGAGACGTATCATGGACCCCGGTCCTATTTCCTTTATATTGTTATCACCTGTTTACTTTACTCGCACTGTTTACTTTACTCGCATACTATTATCACTTTCCACTCGATACGCTCATACCCTTTGTTTCAAGTAAACGGTGAGATTGACAACCTCATCGTAAGTTGGGAACAAAGTATTTGGTTGTGTTGTGTGCAGGTTCCACGTTGCTACTGGTTGAAGACGCGCTAACAAGAAATCATTAACGGCGCCCTTGTTGGAGTGTCACGTAGCTAGTGGGCATCACCTTCAGTCGTTTGGCTTTTTCCTACTGGATTGATAACCTTGGTTTCATAACTGAGGGAAAACTTGCTGCTATATTTATCAAACCTTCTCTTGGGGTTTTCAACTGGCCAGTCATTTACTTCATCAACTACATGCCAACAAGTTTTCTGGCACCATCATCACCGCGCCATCAACAAGTTTTCTGGCGCCGTTGCCGGGGAAAAAGAAGACTTCTGCAAGGGGAGTTTCGCACGCACATCCTTTACTTTGTTTTAAGTTTTGCTTTTACTTTATTTTTACTTGCATCGTTTTATCAAAAACACAAAAAATTAGTTTCCTTTATAGTTGTTATTTCTTTACTCTAGTTCATTATGTTGTTCCCTAAGTATGTTTTGGAGGACCTCTCAGTAGGTAGTGGTTCTATTATTGGAAAAAGTAACATTGAGGAGTTCTTTAATCATATTAGTATGCATAAAGATGTTGAGGCTAGGGAAGTTTTTAAGAAATTTAACAAGCTTGGCTCGCCTATAGAAGTTGGTACACCCAGTAAAGATTCTAGAATGCCAATACCTTGTAAACTTGTAGGAATTCATGATGCCTTAGAAAATAATTTTAGTTGGATTTGTCCTGAAAATATTTTTGATGAAAGTAGTGTACCAAGGCGTGACTACAAGGGGTACTCAAAAACTCATTTGGACAGAATTCATTTCTTTGTTTCTACAGTTGATCTTAATGAATCACTTGATATTACTTGATTCGCATTTTCTGCGCCTAGCTCAAAGGCGTTAAAGAAAAGCACTCCTGGGAGATGAATACCCAATGTTTTTTACTTTCAGTTCTTTTTATTTTATTTAAGTCTTGGAAGTTATTACTACTGTAATAACTGCTCCTTATCCTTTTTATTTCGTTTTTGTGCCAAGAGAAGCCTCTAATTTGAGTGAGGTAAGATTTGGGGATGTTGCTGTCCTGAAACAGTTTTCGGTGCTGCACCGTAAAAATTCGTGAAAATTCTCAGTACATATTTTGGACCTGCGATTTCTTGTGCATATGCCCCAGGTTATATCCAAACTTTCATTAGTTATACACTTTTTGATTTGAGCAACAGAAAACCCTCCAAAAATTCAACCTTTATCAGTTGTTCTGTTTTGACAGATTTCTGCCAATATTTGTGTTTGCCGCTTTATCGCTTTCTTTTTTAGGTCTTTTTATCACGGAACTTTTGGGGAAGTTGCTACAGTAGTATATGCTTTATATGTGGTGGTTTTGAGTTGAAACTGAAGCAAAAAGGGGTTGATTCAATGTTATGCTTACACTAATGTTGCTAATAGATTTGTGTTTAGTTTTTTATGAAGGAAGTTTTCAAGTGTAGGGATTGGAGAATGATGAGATGAGTTGAAGAATGGACAAAAGCTCAAGCTTGGGGATGCCCATGCACCCCAATAAATATCCAAGAGGTACAAGCGTCAAAGCTTAGGGATGCCCCCGAGGCACCCCTTCTTCATCGGCAAAAATCAGGTCACCTTTCAAAACACTATATTTTTATTGCTTTATGCATTATGCATTTTTCTTGGAGTGTCAGTTATTTTTAGTTTTCAGTTTTGTTTAGTTTTGTTGATGTAATAAATGGTTTGACCCCAACAAATTCCTTTTGGAGAAGTTGCCTTGCTTTTCATTTGCCAAGAACACTCCGTTTTTCACTCTTATCGTTTCAACGAGTGTTCTTCTTTTTCTAGAACTGCGTTTAGCTTTCATTTTTCGCCTTGATTTGTATTCAGATCTTGTTATATCTTTTCATCAAGGTGTATTTTGACCTCTGGTCCATGTTGGTTTTCATCAAAAGTGTTGTTTATAAAAAGTTCGAATGGTGTTGGAAAAGAGAAAAAGCTTTATGCAAAAAAAGTGGTACAAGAAGGAGCTTGTGTAGACTGCGGCCTAGGCTTTTACATGTCGTGCTTGATGTCTTTTTGACACTATGCTTAGTGGTTTTTCTGTAGCATGACTTGTCTCAAATGACTGAGATTGCTTAATGAGCCTTTGATAAAATCATGCGTTGTTTTAATTATTTGGAAGCATTATTTTGGTTTTCTCCTTTGATGCTTTATTTGGGTTGACTTGGCGCATGCTCACTGGTGGGCCACACCACTAGGGGGCGCGGCCTAGGGCTAGCCCGCGCCCCCCTATGGTGAGCCCCACTAGGTCCACTTCTGACGCCGCCCCTTCGCCTATAAAGACCCCCCGACAGGAAAAACCTAAACACCCGATCACTTTTCTAGAATACATCACGATCCGCCGCCACCGTCGACCCGAGATCGGGAGGGTCCAGAAGCTCTTCCGGCACCCTGCTGGAGAGGGGAATCGCCACCGGAGGTCTTCTTCATCGCCATGCTTGCCTCCGGCGCGATGAGTGAGTAGTCTACCTTGGACTATGGGTCCATAGCAGTAGCTAGTTGGTTGTCTTCTCCATCATGTGCTTCATGTTTAGATCTCGTGAGCTACCTTACATAATCGAGATCACCGTTATGTAATTCTACATGTTGTGTTTGTTGGGATCCGATAAATATTGGTGTTATGATTGAGTTGATGTGCTGAATATTATCTTGTGTTATCTCTATGTTGTTTATGATCTTGCATTCTCTCCGTTGTTAGTAGCTATCTTGGCCGAGTAGTTGCTAGTGACTCCAAGAGGGGGTATTTATGCTCGATAGTGGGTTCATGCCTCTATTTAATCTGGGGGAGTGATAGAAACCTCTAAGGTTGTAGATGTGCTGTTTCTACTACGGAGAAAACAACATTCATATGCTCAAGGGCATATGCTTTGTTTACATTACACACTTTGCTTAATGCAGTTATCTGTTGTTCGCAACTTAATACTTGTGGAGTTCTCGGATTGATTCGCCACAAGTGGATTATTAGTCATAGATGTAGTTGGATGACGGTGTATGTATCTTGTTGTAATGCCCAGAGTAAATCTCATAGTGATCCTCTCGACATATGCACGTTGTCTTTATTCTATCAATTGCCCAACTGTAATTTGTTTACCCAGCATGTGTTATTTTATCTTATGGAGAGACACCACTAGTGAACTGTGGACCCTGGTCCTATTTCCTTTATATTGTTATCACCTATTTACTTTACTCGAATTGTTTACTTTACTCACATACTATTATCACTTTCCACTCGATACGCTCATACCCTTTGTTTCAAGCAAACCGGTGATATTGACAACCTCATCGTAAGTTGGGAACAAAGTATTTGGTTGTGTTGTGTGCAGGTTCCACGTTGCTACTGGTTGAAGATGCGCTAACAAGAAATCGTTAATGGCGCCCTTGTTGGAGTGTCACGCAGCTAGTGGGCATCACCTTCAGTCGTTTGGCTTTTTCCTACTGGATTGATAACCTTGGTTTCATAACTGAGGGAAAACTTGCTGCTATATTCATCAAACCTTCTCTTGGGCTTTCCAACTGGCCGATCATTTACTTCATCAACTACACGCCAACAAGTTTTCTGGCACCATCATCACCGCGCCATCAGCAACCATTGGGTATTAAGTTGTAAGCAACAGATTATCGCGTTAAGCAAAGTGTGTAATATAAACCATACAAATGTCCTTGAACACAAGATTGTTGTTTTTTCCCTAGTAGCAACAACACATCTACAACCTTAGAGGTTTCTGTCACTTCCCCAGATTACTAGAGGCATGAACCCACTATTGAGCATAAATACCCCCTCTTGGAGTCACTAGCATCTACTCGGCCAAGATATCTACTAGCAACGGAGAGCATGCAAGATCATAAACAACATAGAGATAACATAAAGATCATAAATCAACAATTAAACTTGACATAGTACCAATATTCATCGGATCCCAACAAACGCAACATGTAGAATTACACAATGATGATCTTGATCATGATAGGCAGCTCACAAGATCTAAACATGAAGCACAAGGTGGAGATGACAACCATCTAGCTACTGCTATGGACCCGTAGTCCAAGGTAGACTACTCACACATCACTCCGGAGGTGACCATGGTGATGAAGAAGGCCTCCGGTGGTGATTCCCCTCTCTGGCAGGGTGCCGGGAAGAGCTTCTGGACCCTCCCGATCTCGCATCGACACCGGCGGCTGCTGATACGTCCATTTTGCATCACTATTTTGTATCATAATTTACTGTTATTCATTGATATATTTCATATTTAGAGATGATACTTATGTTGTTTCCTCTGTTTTTACATGTTTGATGATCATTGGAGAACTTGCTGCCGGAGTCATGATTCTGCTAGAAAAGGACCGTCAAGACACCATATTTCTGAAGATCAACAATTCCAGAGAAATACCCAGAAATTCATATAATATCAGAAGACGAAAGTAGCCAGAAGGAGGAGGCGAAAGGAGCAGCCGGGTGGGCTCACCACCTGGTGGCGCGGGCCCACCCCTGGTCGCGCCACCCTGTGGTGAGGCCACCTTGGCCCACCACTGCCATCGCCCCCTCGCTTATATTGTCGTCCCCGAAAACCTAAGTCAAGGGGGGACATCAGAGAGAGACACCGTCGCCTCTGTAGGGTGGAAAACACCAAGAGAGAAAAGCTCTCCGGCAGGCCGAAATCTGCCAGGGAAATTCCTTCCCGGAGAGGGGAGATCGTCGCCATCATCATCATCATCATCGCATTGGACTTCATCGAGATCATCATCACCATCATCATCATCAGCAGCAGCAGCACCTTCATCTCCACCATCACCACGCCATCCCGCTGTAACATCTTGGGTTGAATCTTGTCAAATTCTTAGGGGGAAACTTTCCTGGTGTTGATTACTTTTGTAGTTGATGCTATTGAGTGGAACCGTTGAATTAAGGTTTATGTTCAGATTGTTATTTACCATTATTTCACCTCTGGTCATGATCCATATGATGTCTTGTGAGTAGTTCGTTTAGTTCTTGAGGATATGGGAGAAGTCGAGATGTTAGTAGTGAAACTATGTTGAGTAATATTTAGTGGTTTGATATTTATGTTTTGGTGTTATTCTACTAGTGGTGTCATGTGAACGTCGACTACATGATACTTCACCATTTATGGGCCTAGTGGAATGCATTGTGTATTTGGCTACTAATTGTGGGGTTGCCGGAGCAACAGAAACCTAAACCCCCATTAGGAAACCATTGCACCAGGGAGCGTAGGATCTCAGAGTTTAAGGCTGTGGTTAGATTTATCTTAATTACTTTCTTGTATTTGCGGATGCTTGCAGGGGGTATGATCACAAGTGTGTATTAGTCCTAGTAAGGGTAGTACGCTAGCACAGGTTCACCCCCATAACACTTATCAAACCATTGAAGATTACTTAGCAGCATGAGGCGAAAGCACTCGACAGAAACTTCCGTATGTCCTCAGGAACGTTTGGTAATGATAAGTTACACAACCGGCTTGTCCTTTGCTCTATAAAGGATTGGGCCACTTGTAGCAGTTACTATTACTGTCTTTTATTTACTCGTACTTTATTTATTTGCATTACCAAATACCCTTAAAAACTCGTTTGCTAGTATTTACAGTGAATCCTTGATCAAAACCATTTGTCAACACCTTCTGCTCCTCGTTGGGTTCGACACTCTTATTTATCGAAAGTACTACGATACACCCCCTATACTTGTGGGTCATCAAGACTATTTTCTGGTGCCGTTGCCGGGGAGTGAATCACTATTGAAGAGTGGAATTGGTAAAGGTAACCTTTGCTGTGAGTATTGTTTTTATTTTTGTTTCTGTCTTTTATTTTTATTTTATTTTGCTATGGAGAATTATCCATTTGGTTCCCTATTTGGGAACGCTACTGCCTCTGCTACGGTAGTAGATGAACCACCGCCTGCTCAATTAGATCCTTTTAAAATACCTATGAAAATTGTTGAACGTGTTATGAATAACCGCTATTCAGGAGATGGAACTGTCCATCCGGGTGATCATTTACTCTTTATACATGAATTATGCAAGTTGTTCAAGTGTGCAGGTATTTCATCAATCCAGGTTAAGAGGAAGCTATTCTCTTTATCACTGAAGGGCAGAGCTGCGGAGTGGTATAGACTGCTAAAGGATGGTCCATCTATTGGCTGGGAGGAAATTGTACCTCTCTTTTACTCCAAATTTTATCCTCTAAGTGAGATTCATAAAGATCGTAATCAGATATATAACTTTTGGCCTCCTGATGGAGAGAGTATTGCCCAAGCATGGGGGAGATTGAAGTCATTAATGCTCAAATGTCCCATTCATGAGCTCCCCAGTAATATTGTTATTGATAACTTTTATGCAAGGCTTGCTCTTCATGACAAGGATTTATTGGATGCTTCTTGCTTTGGATCATTTACCCATATGAAAGGAGAAGCTAAATGGGATCTCCTTGACCATATTCAAGAAAATACTGAAGGATGGGAGAACGAAAAAGGTAGGAAGTCAGGTATAAATTATGATTATGAATGCATTAAAGCTTTTATGGGAACCGATGATTTTCATGATGTTAGTACTGTTTATGGTATTGATTCCCAAATACTTGCTAACTGTTTTAAGGCCTTTGCCTCGTATCTTGATGTCCCAAAGAAGGATTGGAACAAGTATCATGCGGCTTATAAAGATACTATTAGTTGTGTTCCAGCTAGAACTATTGAAGTTTGTATTGTTGATCGCATTTTGCCTCAGCCTTATTTTGAGAAAATGCCTTTCCCTGCTAGGGTAAAGGAACATTCTACTTTAGTTAGTGTGCTTAAGAAAAGTGCAAAGAAAGTTGTAGAACCTGATGAGCAAATTACTATTAAGTCTCCTGTAGCTATAGTGAAGTATCTTGTTACTAAAAATGTAGAAAGATGAACATATTGTCTTTTGTGAAGATGCTTCTAACATTGTTTCACATCCTAGTAGATCTAGGAAAACAAGTGTTCATGTGCTTTCTGTTAGGATTGGTGATCATTGCTATTATGGTTTATGCGATATTGGTGCAAGTTCAAGTGTTATTCCTTATGAGCTTTACAGAGAAATCATGCATGAAATTGCCCCTTGTGAACTTGAAGATATTGATGTGGTTATTCAGCTTGCTAACAGAGAGACTGTCTTGCCAATTGGTATTGTTCGAGATGTGGAAGTTCTATGTGGTAAGACTAAATATCCTACTGATTTTCTAGTACTTGGTAAAGAAGCTAGTAAAACTTGTCCTATTATTTTCGGTAGACCCTTTTTGAATACTTGTGGCGCTGTTATAGATTGTAAGAAGGAGAAAATTTTGACTAAGTTTGATGGAGAATCTTATGAGTTTAATTTTTCTAAGTTTACTAAAGCTCCTTATGAAAATGAATTGCCTAATGAAGATTTTCGAGTTGAACAGCTTGCCTCTATTGCTCTTGCTCCTAATAATGCTCTGCAGCAATTTACGGAGGACCGTGAAAGTGAAGTCTTCAGGGAAAAAAGAGATGAGATTGACAATATTCTTTTTCATCAACCACCATTGATTAAACACAATTTACCTATGGAGGATTTGGGTACCACTTTGCCACCCAAGGAAGATCCTGTTTTTGATTTAAAACATTTACCTGATGATCTTAAATATGCTTATATTGATGACAAGAAAATATATCCTATTATTATCAGTTCTAAACTTTCAGGAAAGGAAGAAGAAAGGTTATTGGAAACATTGAGGAAACATCAAGGAGCTATGGGATATACTCTTGATGATTTAAAAGAAATTTCTCCTACTATATGTCAGCATGCTATTAACATGGAGCCAGATGCAAAGCCAGTTGGTGAACATCAACGCTGCTTAATTCCTAAGATGAAGGAAGTGGTAAGAAATGAGGTACTGAAGCTCCTACATGATGGTATTATTTATCCTATTGCTGATAGTAGATGGGTTAGTCCTGTTCATTGTGTTCCTAAGAAAGGAGGTATTACTATTGTGCCTAATGAGAATAACGAGCTTATTCCTCAAAGGGTAGTAGTTGGTTATAGGATGTGCATTGATTTTAGAAAGGTCAACAAAGTCACTAAGAAAGATCATTATCCTTTACCATTTATAGATCAAATGCTAGAGAGGTTATCTAGGAAAACTCATTTTTGTTTTCTTGATGGTTATTCTGGTTTCTCTCAGATTGCTGTTAAAAAGCAAGATCAAGAGAAAACCACTTTTACTTGTCCTTATGGAACTTATGCTTATAGAAGTATGCCTTTTGGTTTGTGCAATGCTCCTGCTACTTTTCAAAGATACATGTCTGCTATTTTTCATGGTTTTTGTGAAGAAATTGTGGAGGTATTCATGGACGATTTCTCCGTCTATGGAACTTATTTTGATAATTGTTTGCACAATCTTGATAAAGTTTTGCAGAGATGTGAAGAAACTAATCTTGTTCTTAATTGGGAGAAATGCCACTTTATGGTGAATGAAGGAATTGTTCTTGGACATAAAATCTCTCAAAGAGGTATCGAAGTTGACAGAGCAAAGGTTGAAGCAATTGAGAAAATGCCCTGTCCCAGAGATGTTAAAGGTATTCGTAGTATTCTTGGTCATGCTAGTTTCTATAGGAGGTTTATTAAAGATTTCTCTAAGATTTCAAAGCCTCTTACTAATCTTCTTCAAAAAGATGTACCATTTGTTTTTGATGATGATTGTAAGGAAGCTTTTGAAATTCTTAAGAAGGCTTTAACTACTGCTCCTATTGGTCAACCACCTGATTGGAATTTACCCTTTGAAATTATGTGTGATGCTAGTGATTTTGCTGTGGGTGCTGTTCTTGGATAGCGCGTAGATAAGAAGTTGAATGTTATTCATTATGCCAGTAAGACTCTTGATGCTGCTCAAAAGAATTATGCTACCACTGAGAAAGAGTTTCTTGCTATTGTTTTTGCATGTGATAAGTTTAGACCTTATATCGTTGATTCAAAAGTTACTATTCATACTGATCACGCTGCTATTAGATATCTTATGTTAAAGAAGGATGCTAAGCCTAGACTTATCAGGTGGGTGTTGCTTTTACAAGAGTTTGATTTGCATATTGTAGATAGGAAATGTGTTGAAAATCCTGTTGCTGACAATTTGTCTAGGTTGGAAAACATTTCTTTTGATCCTATTCCTGTTAATGATAGTTTTCCAAATGAACAGTTGGCTTCAATAAAGGTAACTTCGCGAGAGAATCCTTGGTATGCTGATTATGCTAACTTTATTGTTTCCAAGTATTTGCCTCCAACCTTTACAACTCAGCAAAGAAGGAAATTCTTTTATGACTTGAGGCATTATTTTTGGGATGACCCACACTTATATAAAGAATGAGTGGATGGTATTATGCGAAGATGTGTTCCAGAATATGAACAACAAGAGATATTGAGAAAATGCCATAGTAGTGCTTATGGTGGACATCATGTTGGAGATAGAACTGCACAAAAGGTTCTACAATCAGGTTTTTATTGGCCAACCCTTTTTAAACATGCTAGAAAGTTTGTTTTATCTTGTGATGAATGCCAAAGAGGTGGTAATATTTCTAGACGTAATGAAATGCCTATGAGTTATTCTCTTGTTATTGAACCATTTGATCGTTGGGGATTTGACTTTATGGGTCCTTTTCCTCCTTCAGAAGGTTATACTCATATACTTGTTGTTGTTGATTATGTTACTAAGTGGGTAGAAGCTATACCTACGAAGAGTGCTGATGGTGAGACCTCATTAAAAATGCTTAAGGATGTTATTTTTCTAGGTTTGGTGTGCCTAGATATCTTATGTGTGGTGACCCAACATACCACTGCATGTGTAGTATGCAAGTCGTTGACATAACACCAATGAAACACCATCTCACTAGTATTACATCGATCAGAGTGGTACAACAGAAACATCGCAGGTCCAAGGTATATCAATAGGATTACAATTTCATCATACAGAAGATCTTCAGAACCTCCTCAACAGGTAGAGGTTTAGTCCTGGCGACTACAAACGAGAAATAATATACTGAAGACTAAACTAGAGCTACAACTAATGCAGTTGGCTTACTACAGACTAGCCCTAGCTACTTAGGTTCGAGGATTAGGGAGTTGGATCCCTTCTATTCCTATTCTAGTTTTCCTCCAATCTTGGTATAGTTGTTGACTCCATTGATGATTCTGACATTGGTAGAAGGCTTCATCTTCATCTTCAGTGTCTTGAGGTTGCCTCCTGTGTTGCTTCCAATCTAAGCAAGGGTTACGAGGGAGTGGGGTGAGTAATGAGCGTTACCCAGCAAGTTCATATAAGGGATAAGGTGTTTGATGCACTATCTACAGCCTTAGACCCAAGAGTCGTTTGGCAATGCAATTTTTCATAAACATTTCTTCAAAGTTTGATTTTATTCAAAAGAACTATGTCCGTCAGCCTTCACAGGTTAATTAGAGCTACGATGGGCTCCTTTCCTGCCGCATTCGCAGCTCCTTCCCGGAACAGGGAGTATCCAGATACTTTCTTACACTCTGCAGAGGTGGTCACTTGTACCCATGAGAGATCAATGCTGCACATCCGAGTTGCATGCTCGTCCACACTTCCTTTGTGTGGGGCCCAGTGTTGTGATCCAAGCCAATCACTGTTCTTCTCCGCGACCCCGCAGACCCACCCATTTGTAAGTCCATCCTCTCCTATACCACATATGTAGACTGATTGGCGCACTGGTCCTCACCTATACACTATGGACGCTTCCATAGGTAGACTGTTTCGGACCCCGGTGCCCGCTCCTATACAATATGGGTAGCCTGATCTGGATGACTCTTACAATCCATCATAGATCAATTAGCAAGTTTGCCCCCCTATACTATAGGTAGACTAGCAGGAAACGCATTTCCCCCTTTATACTATAGTAGCCTAGGCAAGACAACCCTCACTACTGATCCGTTGGCATGCGAGAGGGAAAAGATACAGCTGACTTCTCCGTCCCATTCCAGATCTCATGGTTGACCATTATTTACGGCGCTAGAATCACTGGCGACATTGGTTGTTAAGTCCTAGGGTTCACTTTCCCGAAAAAATGGAACCTCCACCACAACAATCATACCCTGGTTCCATTTGCTAGCCATCCTAGGTTACCACCACTCGGGTCGATAACCAGCTAATCATGTTAATTAGGAAAAGAGAACCTTTTGCTTTTCCATGCAGTAATAATCATACCACCAGTATATTTGCAAGTAATTTGCTAAAAGTAATCAAGAGATATGAGCAAGAGTGAACTTGCCTTTCCGACTGCAAGATTATGCGAGTCAGGGTCTTCGATACGATAGAAATCCCAATTCTGAAATAGCAATCATCATCCGGTAGGGATGATGTTAGAAATCTGCAGCATGATATGCATAAGATGTGATATGCATCACTCGAAGCGTAACCTAACCCCGATGATTTGTTATCATTGAGTTATGGTGATTTATTTATGATGTGTTGCACTTTTAAATCACACCATAACATGGTTGTTAAGCATTTTAGGTTAGATCACTATCAGGTGCTATTAAAAGAATAAGAATTTAACAAGAGCTATTGTTTTAGGGGTTTATAATCATTCCTTGCTACAAGAGAATGATGGTTAATGGTGAAGACATGAAGGTAACACTTTTAAATTACATCTTTATAATTAGCAATCACTTGGTTGATCATGGATATGCAAAGTCAAAGTAAGGTATACACATAGCAATATCTAAGTAGTTCTAGGGTTGACAACAATCTTAACCTAACTTGGCAATTGTTATCAGAAAGCATATGGTTTGGTGAAATGCTTACTTGATATGTTCTTAAAAGAATAACTTTTGAAGAACATATTTCATAATGGACATTTAGTATAAAATTATCTTTTAGTGGTCATTTACTTTATAGGAAGGTTGAAGTGAGTAATAAAACACAAGTTCCTTTATTATTAACTAGTAGGGTTTGAATCACAATTTTAAATGATTCCTAAATTGATTTGTGGACATTCTCATTATTAAAAGTAACTTTTAATAAGACAATTTTCAATTACCAGATTATAATTGAAAATAGATTTTAATATAAGCCAATAATTATTTAGGATCTTTCTTGATTTTAGTATTTAAAAATTACTTAGGGAAATAGTTTTAGGTTTTTAAATACTAAACTTAATTAGTAATTTGAGTTTATAACTTTAACTTATCATTTAGAAAAGTTATTAGTTTGCTGAATTTGTTTCAAATTCAAATTCAAAATAGTACTTAAACATGTTTTCGAATCTCACTAAAAAATATTCCACATAAGTATAGGATATTATAGTATAGACATATAGATCTCATTTTTGTGATCATTTTGGTATATCATATGCATTTTTTGATTTAAAATGAAATAGTTATGATTTTTCTAAGTTTCTGAAATTTTCTGATATTTCAAACAACAGCTAGATACTTTTAATACCGAACCCTAACCTACCCAAAGAGACTGACTGGTGGGGCTAAGGCCCAGTCAGCTGCCACGCAGGCACTGACCAAGTCAAAGTTGACTGGGAGTGGTCCTCGCCGCCGGTGATCACCAAAGTCGGCGATTCAGAGGCTCTTAGGATGATCTGCCTGCACTGCTTGAACGAGGATAAAAAGAGGAACCAAGTGGTGGTGGCGTTGTGACCAAAGGGTCACCGGAGTTGCTCCGGCGAGCACACCTGCGGCGGCGCCCTCCAGCGAGAAGACAAAAACGAGCTACAGTTAACTATAAAATACGGGAGATAGCTCCAAAAACGCATTGGCTCACCCTGAAGCTGATGGATTGGTCGTAGAAGTCGATTATGGTCGGAGGCGACATGAATTCCGGCGAACTACTGCGGGAGGAATTCTGTTGATTCGTGATACATCGGGATCCCCTTCTCGATTCCTTCTGCAGAGATGAACTACACAACCACACGGAGCTTTGGGGATGCTCAACTGAGCTTGGGGTGGTCCCCATCAACGGCAAAAAGATTTGGCCGGGGCTAGGGTTTCGGCCCGAGTGAGCCAGAAAGAGAGAAAGAAGGGAGAGGTGGTGTTCTAGGGTTCTTCAATGGCGGCGCTGAGGATCTTATAGGCCCCCGAGGGCGGTGGCACAAATCCTGGCGCAGTCGACGACGGGGAGCTCGACAGCGAGCTGCTTGGTTGATCGAAGGTTGAAGACGATGGTCTTCCCCTCGGTGGGTCCCCCCTGTCAGCGATACCGAATCGGTATCCTTAATTGGGCCGTATGCTGGGCCGGCTCGGTAGGCTTCGGCCGGGTAAGCTTCTTCTTCTATTTTTTTTCTTGTTTAATTCTTTTTCTTTTTCTTTTTCATCTGTTTTCTATTTGCTGATTTGAATTCAAACTTATTTGCAGGATTTTGAATTTGGGGCTACTTGTGAAATAAATTCTTATGTTCAGTAACATCATCTCTTGCAGTAATATAACTTTTATGTGCATAAGCACATAAAGTACTTTGAGTAATATTAGGGTTTGAATAAGATTTTGATTAGAAGCACTTTTAAATGTCATGATCTTTGTTTTTGTAATATTTTACTAGGAGTCCTATTAGAGATGATTTTAAAGATTCCATTTTTGTGTTTCTTCTTAAGAGTGTATAGAAACTATATTTGTATCTGAATGAAAGGAAAACTATGATTTAAAATAGTTGCTAGCATTGGATTTCCTAGTAAGGTATATGTTTCTATGAACATGATGCTCTTAATTTGATATCAAGATTCATGCACATATTAATATGTTCAAGTTAATCACTGGATAAATAACATGGTTGATATTAAGAATGTTTATGGTGTGGACATAATTCATGGGTGAAATTATAGGATGTGGTTCTAGGGTTTTACTCATGATCACAAAGTGATACATAAGTTGAATCTTATATTGGTACCATAGGGCTTCAAATGGATTGGTGGAAAGATTATGAAATATCATAGAAGTGCCTCATAAAAGGAGTGCTTTTCTTAATGTAGTGTTCTGGCAATTAATTCTACACATGCTCTTGCAAAGGATATGGTATCTAGTTGATTTGGCTATATGCAAAGATGCATCTCAATAATGTGTAACTGAGGTGTTAGAGTGTTTACTAATTTATCTTAGCATGCTAGGCTATATAAGCATTCACACAATTAACTATTGGTGTGTTCACTAACTAATGGCAGCTAAAGATAATGTTCTAACCTTTGTTATGCAAGTGTAGGTGTAGGAATAACATGCATAAGTTGACAGTGAGTTCTTGGTACAGACATATGCATGATATGAATAGCTACTCTACATTCCTGGATTTGATTTGCTTCCTATTAAATTTACTTGTTTGTTCTTGGTGCTCATATGATCATTTAGATGTATGTGATATGCCCCTGGACCATGTATATGTTTTTAGTAGATGATTTTAGATCAGAGGCATATATTTCTCTTGCTTTATGGTGAGTTCTTCCCTTTTCCCAATAACTACACTTCTCTCCTCTCATACTAGACCAACCTGGTGGTCTTGTGAAGCTTGTTCTTCGGGAATTCTGATAAACCTGCATCTTGTGGCATGCCTGCACCTCCTAGCTGCTTGACCTAATTCCTAATTGAACTAAGTAACCATTTGGTCTTGGTCTTGCTGGTTTGGTTCTTGTGGTTGTGCTGGTGGTGGTGAATCCTGCCCTGTTGCTCAACTCATGAGCAGGGTGGATTGTGTGGGGGTGTTGATGGTGTGATGGTGGTGTTTCTTGTGTGATGGTGGTGTTTCTTGGTCCTATAGAATGTATGAAATGGCCCAAATTCGTTGGTGCCCTCATACCATGATTTTATGGTGTCAAAATGGATGCCATGGGGTTCCTTTTATAGTGTTTTGATGTCCACCACAAGTTGACACCTCAAGGGATGACTCTTGTTTGAGCAAGGTGAGTAAGCTACTTGTTGTCAAGCTCTCATGCATGGGCATTACTTGGGGTTCAAGTAAAAGAAGATATTTTCAAGTGGATAACTATGAACATTACTTGGGGTTCAAGTAAAGGAAGATATTTTCAAGTGGATAACTATGAACATTACTTGGGCTTCAAGTAAAGGAAGATATTTTCAAGTGGATAACTATCCTAGGTGGCATGATGATTATCCTCTAATAATCTTTATTTTGAATAGCCAAGTGGCATTTGGCACTAAATGGACTTGTGGCTGAATCAATTCATATTCTTATACATATTTGTAATTCATAATTGAATTGTTACCAATTGATGTTGTATTAATTGTTTGGAAGTTTATCTTCCAGAGTTCATATTTGAAATGATCATGTTATTGTGAATTATGCCTATTGTCATATCTTATTTGTTCCTATTATAAGTTGTGCTCAAAATATCCAAGGTTAGCAAAGTCATGTTCAAATTTTAAGTGATTTGATTTGATTTCACCTGGGCATGATCATAAGAGTTTCAAAATGATTATAGTTATTTTTATTCAAATAGTTTGAACTATTTAATGTAATGTAAATGAGCTTAGTTTTGTTATATCTCTTATAGTTAATAAGTTATGATTTAAATAAGAATGGGTGGCTTCTATGCACTTAAGATCTTGTGGTTTACCAATTTTGGTAACAAGTTTAAGAGTGAATTAAATTATACCCAGAAGTACTGGCTAATTATTAAAGTAGTTAAACTATATTGTAAACTCCTCTAACCATCTTGGTACTAGGTTAGTCTTTCCCTCTTCTGAAGCTTCTGAATTATACCCTATGGTTCTATCTCAAGAGATAGAAATGATATTGGATTTGATATAGACTCTCTCCTTGTTCTGGAGATAATTAGATTTAGATGGGAAAGATTATGATAATCAAGATATGAAAACAAAGTAGATTAAGAGTCAAGGTAAGACTGGTGTTGTCTTCCTTTAAGCTAGGAATGGCTTCAATGATTTAGGTTTAAGAAATACCATGGGGATCATGGTAGAATTGGTTATAAGGTCCTAAAATGATGTGTTAATATATTAATCCTACCTCACATTCATCTCCTTTGATTGTTGTTATTATCTCTACCCAAAACAAGGTTGTTAACAAAGGTCATGTTGAAGTTTATCGCACTTTAGTTGATGAGCTACTTCAATTCCATCAACTCAAGAGAAGCTTCAATCACTTTGACAAGTTTTATTTAAAAGCGCGAAAATTTCCCAGATTTTCTATGCATGAATGCAATGCACACTTCTGTGTTCTCTCTATTTCTAGCCTCACATCCTGGGATGTTACAGACTCTCCCCCTTAAAATCAACTTCATCCTCGAAGTTCGAACTCTCTTACGTTTGGGCTGAGCTTATCCTTGATAACATCTTGCTTGCAACTCCTCCTCCAACTGATTGGATATAGATGATATCATTTATTCAGAGTATCTCTTTAATCCTCTTTCTCAGGCTCTGAACAATTTGTTACTTGAACGAGTCCTATGTTGTCTTCCAACACTCTTGGGGAATCCAATAGTCTTCGGCTCCTTAGTTTGCTTGGTTTTACAAGCTATTTTGGTGAGGCCTCCATACTAGGGTATCAACTTTCTATGTATGGCCCAGTTATGGTCTGTAAAATAAGGTTTCACGGAGCTCAAAATATTATTAAGAGGTCCGTTAAGGTATAGGCATACCTAAAGATTCAGTTCTAAGGAATGGATTGGATTCATTCAGTCTATCCAATCTAGGGTTTTGGTTTACCTAATTTTTTTTTGATCTTGGTCCTCTATGCTTGGAAAGTTCCAATTGTGGTTCATACTAGGTGCAGTTCATGGTCAACGATCGTCTAACTCCTTCTCTGCTCTCCAAATGGGGATGTGGTGAATCCTAGGGAAGTGTCATTCAAATATACTTCATCCAACTTCCATCATCTTTTGCTTTGCTGAACTCCTCCTTCTTCATCCAGGTTTTCTTCTTACTCCAACTTATTTGGTCTACTTCTTTCAAACTCAAAGCCTACTCTCCCCCTTAGACTTTTCTAATGTTCTCCATGAGTCTTGTCCTCTAACCATTTGGGCTCCATGGCTATACTACTAGTCTTGGTCTGTCTTACAATGACATCGGTCTAATGGTTTCTCAAAGACTTCTGCGGTGTACCCACACAATTGAGGGTATCTGGTATGAATTCTTCGATTACGTGTTTAGGTAGGGCTTCAATTCCACTTCTGGAGGTATGTACATCCCAAGGTTCTAAAGGTTGATGAGAATTGGGTTTTCCCATCGCTATCCATCCTAATTCAGACGGTAGGGTATAAATAAAAAGCCACGGGAGAAATCCGGCAGAGTTTCTCTTGTACCGGAGGACATCCACGACAGGCAATTGTATAAGTTGTTCAAAACAAGAACTAACAGGGATATAAACAAACAAATGGCTTCAACGTATCATTGCTAACACGAAAACCTACGAAAATCTCACAAGTCTTGGTCCGTAGACAAAGACTACACTCGAAGATAAGAAAAGATACTACTAATGTCTTAACCACCAATCCACAATTCAAGATTTTGGGACTAGGGATCAATGTTATACATAAATGTTATGTGTCTTAGTCACGCTAGCAACGAGGGTTACTGGGGTTACCACTCCCAGGCTGAGTAAAGCAGCAGGCAATACCGGAATGGATCATCGGTACTACAACACCTCAATCGACCCGTGATGTACTAAGCATAACCAAGGTTGCATAACAACGAGCTCAAATACCTCAACCTCAATTGTAGCTAACCTAACTAGTGGTTTTACTCCATGATCTGGTGTTAGGATCTAGTATTTACGAACTTAGAGTTCCGCTAAATTCCAATACTTCATACTTCTACCACTTCATGATACTTCCATGAATGTGTATAAATACTTTTCTCAACCCTTTTGCTACCAACTATGGTATCTCTTAATCAGTTTTTTCTTCTCCTAGGGTTTGTATTGCAAGAAATACACCATCTACAGGTGTCTTCTCATACCTTTCCTTCTTGTTTGACTTCCTTCTTGTGATCTCTTCCTATTTTTCTTGACTGTCTACGAAACTCGTCTCTTCCTCACACGAATCCTTTAACCCTCTAGATCAATACCATGAAGTAAGAACTTGATAATGCAACATGCATTTGCATATCAGAGTTAAACTTCATGTATGGATCTAGTCAATCAATAAAAATCCAAGAAAAATCCAAATGTGTGCTGGCAACATACAGCATCATAAGCCCGTTGAGTAAAACATCTCTATAATTCAGGCTTATATGTGTACTTTATAGCACCAAGTAATATAGGTTTATATCGTGCTATATTGCACATAGTGGTGGACTACTACTCTTTGTCTCAATATTTACTTCAATTGCTCAATTGCAACCAAATAAATTTGAACAAAATGGGTTTGTGAATCTTTATAGCTGACCTATACGTGCCTTTCTATCCTTTTATAACTTACCTTCCATTCTATTGAAGACTATCCTCACGTTATATCTTGAAACTTCTAGCAAAGCTGCTCTAAGCACCTACTTCGCTAAGCATGGTTCGCACAACTCCATGATTTTCATGGGGTTCTCAGTTGTGCTTTGATCAATCTACTCCAACTAGGGATATGGTTCTTTCATACTTAACCTAGTTACCATGGTTTGGAACACTTCCTTCATCCATTCTCCTTAAGCATCTTCCTCCTCAGCAGAGAATTGCTGGTGTACTACAAAGTTCTTCTTTACCATGTAGAGATTCTCATGTGAATCTCACATGCTCCAAGCTTTTATACCATGGGTACTTCTTACTTGTATATGGAATTCTTGAGTATCCACATACATGACTAAACCTGAGGTCCTACTACCTCATGTAACTTCACTTCATCACTCAATATCATCCTACTATAGTTTCAGATGACTCAAGTTTAACATGAGAACCTTGGTACACTTCTTCCAATAGGATAGTTCCCATTTCGGTTGTATCCTCTCTTTGGACTACCATATATTGTATACCAATTGTAATCTACTTCCATCCATTGTGTAAGGTTTTAATGATGTCATAACTACTTGGTATGGAACAAGATATCTAGCTTCACTTAAGAAGACAGGTAAGAAATTTGACTCAAGTGTGTCAGGAGTATTCTTTTATTGAATATCCATCTCAAGTCATAGAGAAGAATTGGTTTAGATAAGATGGCTTCCTATAGTCACTACCAAACCTACAGGTCTCCTATTAAAGGGTTTTAATCCTAGGGTCAAAGCGTTTGCTCTGATACCAGCTGTGGTGACCCAGCATACCACTGCATGTGTAGTATGCAAGTCGTTGACATAACACCAATGAAACACCGTCTCACTAGTATTACATCGATCAGAGTGGTACAACAGAAACATCGCAGGTCCAAGGTATATCTATAGGATTACAATTTCATCATACAGAAGATCTTTAGAACCTCCTCAACAGGTAGAGGTTTAATCCTGGCGAGTACAAACGAGAAATAATATACTGAAGACTAAACTAGAGCTACAACTAATGCAGTTGGCTTACTACAGACTAGCCCTAGCTACTTAGGTTCTAGGATTAGGGAGTTGGATCCCTTCTATTCCTATTCTAGTTTTCCTCCAATCTTGGTATAGTTGTTGACTCCATTGATGATTCTGACATTGGTAGAAGGCTTCATCTTCATCTTCAGTGTCTCGAGGTTGCCTCCTGTGTTGCTTCCAATCTAAGCAAGGGTTACGAGGGAGTGGGGTGAGTAACGAGCGTTACCCAGCAAGTTCATATAAGGGATAAGGTGTTTGATGCACTATCTACAGCCTTAGACCCAAGAGTCGTTTGGCAATGCAAGTTTTCGTAAACATTTCTTCAAAGTTTGATTTTATTCAAAAGAACTATGTCCGTCAGCCTTCACAGGTTGATTAGAGCTTTGATGGGCTCCTTTCCTGCCGCGTTCGCAGCTCCTTCCCAGAACAGGGTGTATCCAGATACTTTCTTACACTCTGCAGAGGTGTTCACTTGTACCCATGAGAGATCAAAGCCTTGCTACACATCCGAGTTGCATGCTCGTCCACACTTCCTTTGTGTGGGGCCCAGTCTTGTGATCCAAGCCAATCACTGTTCTTCTCCGCGACCCCGCAGACCCACCCATTTGTAAGTCCATCCTCTCCTATACCACATAAGTAGATTGATTGGCGCACTAGTCCTCACCTATACACTATGGACGCTTCCATAGGTAGACTGTTCCGGACCCCGGTGCCCGCTCCTATACAATATGGGTAGCCTGATCTGGATGACTCTTACAATCCATCATAGATCAATTAGCAAGTTTGTCCCCCCTATACTATAGGTAGACTAGCAGGAAACGCATTTCCCCCTTTACACTATAGTAGCCTAGGCAAGACAACCCTCACTATTGATCCGTTGGCATGCGAGAGGGAAAAGATACAGCTGACTTCTCCGTCCCATTCCAGATCTCATGGTTGACCGTTATTTACGGCGCTAGAATCACTGGCGACATTGGTTGTTAAGTCCTAGGGTTCACTTTCCCGAACAAATGGAACCTCCACCACAACAATCATACCCTGGTTCCATTTGCTAGCCATCCTAGGTTACCACGACTCGGGTCGATAACCAACTAATCATGTTAATTAGGAAAAGAGAACCTTTTGCTTTTCAATGCAGTAATAATCATACCACCGGTATATTTGCAAGTAATTTGCTAAAAGTAATCAAGAGATATGAGCAAGAGTGAACTTGCCTTTCCGACTGCAAGATTATGCGAGTCAGGGTCTTCGATACGATAGAAATCCCAATTCTGAAATAGCAATCATCATCCGGTAGGGATGATGTTAGAAATTGGCAGCATGATATGCATAAGATATGATATGCATCACTCGAAGCGTAACCTAACCCCGATGATTTGTTATCATTGAGTTATGGTGATTTATTTATGATGTGTTGCACTTTTAAATCACACCATAACATGGTTGTTAAGCATTTTAGGTTAGATCACTATCAGGTGCTATTAAAAGAATAAGAATTTAACAAGAGCTATTGTTTTAGGGGTTTATAATCATTCCTTGCTACAAGAGAATGATGGTTAATGGTGAAGACATGAAGGTAACACTTTTAAATTGCATCTTTATAATTAGCAATCACTTGGTTGATCATGGATATGCAAAGTCAAAGTAAGGTATACACATAGCAATATCTAAGTAGTTCTAGGGTTGACAACAATCTTAACCTAACTTGGCAATTGTTATCAGAAAGCATATGGTTTGGTGAAATGCTTACTTGATATATTCTTAAAAGAATAACTTTTGAAGAACATATTTCATAATGGACATTTAGTATAAAATTATCTTTTAGTGGTCATTTACTTTATAGGAAGGTTGAAGTGAGTAATAAAACACAAGTTCCTTTATTATTAACTAGTAGGGTTTGAATCACAATTTTAAATGATTCCTAAATTGATTTGTGGACATTCTCATTATTAAAAGTAACTTTTAATAAGACAATTTTCAATTACCAGATTATAATTGAAAATAGATTTTAATATAAGCCAATAATTATTTAGGATCTTTCTTGATTTTAGTATTTAAAAATTACTTAGGGAAATAGTTTTAGGTTTTTAAATACTAATAGTAAAGTTTTAAAATACTGAACTTAATTAGTAATTTGAGTTTATAACTTTAACTTATCATTTAGAAAAGTTATTAGTTTGCTGAATTTGTTTCAAATTCAAATTCAAAATAGTACTTAAACATGTTTTCGAATCTCACTAAAAAATATTCCACATAAGTATAGGATATTATAGTATAGACAGATAGATCTCATTTTTGTGATCATTTTGGTATATCATATGCATTTTTTTAATTTAAAATGAAATAGTTATGATTTTTATAAGTATCTGATATTTTCTGATATTTCAAACAACAGCTAGATACTTTTAATACCGAACCCTAACCTACCCGCAGAGACTGACTGGTGGGGCTAAGGCCCAGTCAGCTGCCACGCAGGCACTGACCAAGTCAAAGTTGACTGGGAGTGGTCCTCGCCGCCGGTGATCACCGGAGTCGGCGATTCAGAGACTCTTAGGACGATCTGCCTGCACTGCTTGAACGAGGATAACAAGAGGAACCAAGTGGTGGTGGCGTTGTGACCAAATGGTCACCGGAGTTGCTCCGGCGAGCACTGATGTCTACGCACTTCTATTCTTGTAGACACTTGTTGGGCCTCCAAGTGCAGAGGTTTGTAGAGTAGCAGCAAGTTTCCCTTAAGTGGATCACCCAAGGTTTATCAAACTCAGGGAGGAAGAGGTCAAAGCTATCCCTCTCAAGCAACCCTGCAATTACGATACAGAAAGTCTCTTGTGTCCCCAACACACCCAATACACTTGTCAGATGTATAGGTGCACTAGTTCGGCGAAGAGATAGTGAAATACAAGTGGTATAGATAATTATAAGTAGCAAATGTAATGTGAAATAAATATCGCTGCGAGCAAACAAGTAACAAAATAGCAAGTAAACGGTATGCAAAGCTTGGAAACAAGGCCTAGGGATCATACTTTCACTAGTGGACACACTCCCAACAAATATAACATGATTGAACAAATAAACAACTTCTCTCCACTATGGTACTCTGAATTACTCTCCTATTGAATAACACTAATCATTGTGTAGTGGCTACAGAAGCACCCCTTAAAGTTCATCAAGTACTTGACAAACACCACTCATAGAGATATCCAAATCAAAGCACAACTCAAGATAGATATCATTGCAACTTAGACCAAGTACTAACACGGTGCACACACTGTCAACATTACACCATGAAAGGAGGAATAGATCACTTCAATACTATCATAGCAATAATTATTCTCATAATCCATAAGGGATCACAATCATAGCCTAGACCAAGTACCACCATGATGCACGCACTGTCACCGTTACACCATGGCAGGAGGAATAGATTACTTTAATAATACCACTAGAGTACACATAATATTTGAATAATAACATCTACTTGTTCAACATGATACAAGGCTCACGATCACATAAAGATCACATCATGGGAGAGAGAGGTGAACCACATAGCTACCGGTAGAGCCCTCAGCCCCGGGGATGAACTACTCCCTCCTCGTCATAGGAGACAGCAAGGTTGATGGAGATGGCGGTGAGGTCGATGGAGACGGCGAAGACGGCGATGGAGACCGATGGAGATGGCTCCGGGGGCACTTCCCCGTCCCGGCAGGGTGCCGGAACAGAGACTTCTGTCCCCCGAAATTTGGCTTCGACGGCGGCGGCGCTGCAGAACTGTTTCTGGAAAATTGCCGACTCCCCTAGGGTTTTCCGTCCCGAGGCTTTATATAGGCGAAGGGGCGATGTCGGGGGTGGCCCCAGGCCTCCTCACACTAGGGTGGCGCGGCCAGGGCCTGGGCCGCGCCAGCCCTGTGTGAGGGTGGCATGTGGCCCCTCTCCTTCCTCTCTTCGGATGTCTGGATGCTCCCGGGAAAAATAAGACTTCTGGCTTTGGTTTCGTCCAATTCCGAGAATATTTCCTGTGTATCACTTCTGAAACACAAAAACAGCAGAAAACAGGGAACTGGCACTGTGGCATCTTGTCAATAGGTTAGTTCCGGAAATTGCATAAAAAGTGCCACGAAGTGTAACGAAACACAAGGCAAATGGTGTAAAAACAAGCACGGAGCATCAAAAATTATAGATACGTTTGAGACGTATCAGCATCCCCAAGCTTAACTCCTGCTCGTCCTCGAGTAGGTAAGTGATAACAAAAGAAATAATTTTTGAGGTGACATGCACCTACACAATCTTGATCATATATGCAAGCATTGTGAGCTGGGATCATAAGAACTTAAAACATGGGCATGAAAGATATAATCTTGACAATAAGAACTTAGTAACCATGTTGTAAACATGCAAATGAACACAAACAAAAGATCATGAAAATGAAACAATGAAAGTCAAAGTGTGTTCAAATCATAAGGAAAAACATATAAATGGTTTTCAGCTTGTCCTTCATGGAATAGCAAAACATAAATGCATAGGACACCTTCAAGTTTAAGAGGGCGACTAGATACAAATAATTTGAGAACAAGTGAAACCATAGTCATGAATCAATCAATGATAAACTTTGGGAGAATGCACATTATACTCAGAATGACAACTATGCTCTCTTAATGGTGCATAAAGGTAGAAGGTGGTGACTCAACATAAAAGTAAAAGAAAGGCCATTCGCAGAGGGAAGCAGTGATTAAACATGTGCTAGAGCTTTTCATTTGTAAAACAGAGAGATAAAAATTGGTTTTGAGGGGTGGTTGCTTTTGTCAACGACTAGCAATGGGGTTCTTACTATCTTCCATACAAAAATGAAGCAAGTTTTTGAGAGAGATTGGCACTTTTTGTGCTCTTTTTATAAACTTGGCACTCCTCCCCAACTTTTTTCCTTTCTCAAACCATGGCTAACCGATTCCATCGGGTGCCCACCAACATTCACATTCCATGGAGGAGTGCCTTTTTTCTTTCTTTTTTTTCTTTTTCTTTTTGGAATAAGCAATATGGAAGATATTAAATCCGACCACTACGTCCCCATGAGCTGAAAACAGTGTCACAAAACGAGAAGTGTTTTGAAGGGTTTTTTAAAGGTATCACATGAGAATTTACTTTGGAATGGCTTACAAATACCATGCATAGGAATTTATAGTGGACACAATGGCAAACTTGGTTTTTGGGAGTTGGATGCACGAGTAGAGCTCATACTCGGTACAAAATGAGGGCTAGCAAAAGACTGGGAGCGACCAACTAAGAGAGCAATAACGGCCATAATCATGCATAGCGACAAAGCAACATTAAAAGAAGCATAAGATGGCATCAAAAGTCAAAAACTAAATGATCATAGAGGCTATAGGCGACTTATTTTGTAGTCAACATGGTGTAAGCATGTGCCAAGTCAACCCAAATAAAGCATCGAAGGAGAAAACCAAAATAATGCTTCCAAACAATATAAACAATGCATGATTTTTTCAAAGGCTCATTAAGCAATCTCAGTTATTTGAGACAAGTCATGCTACAGCAAAACCACTAAGCATACTATCAAAAAGACATCAAGCATGACATGAAAAAGCCTAAGCCACAGTCTACACAAGCTCCTTCTTGTACCACTTTTTTGCATAAAGCTTTTTCTCTTTTCCAGCACCATTCAAACTTTTTATAGACACCTCTTTTGATGAAAACCAATAAAGATCAGAGGCAAAAATACACCTTGATGAAAAGATATAACAAGATCTGAACACAAATCAAGGCGAAAAATGCAAGCTAAACCCAGTAGCAGAAAAAGAGAACACTCGTTGAAACGATAGGAGTGAAAACTAGAGTGTTCTTGGCAAATGAAAAGCGAGTTCATCTCCTCCAAAAGAAACATGATGTGATCTAACCATTTATTGAAGCAAACAAAACTAAACCAACTAAGAAAACTAAAACAACTGACGCTCCAAGAAAAACACATAGTGCATGAAGCAATAAAAATATAGTGTCTTGAAAGGTGACCTGATTTTTGCCGATGAAGAAGGGGTGCCTCAGGGGCATCCCCAAGCTTTGACGCTTGTACTTCTTGGATATTTCTTGGGGTGATGCATGGGCATCCCCAAGCACGAGCTTTTGTCCATTCTTCAACTCATCTCATCATTCTCCAATCCCTACACTTGAAAACTTCCTTCATACAAAACTAAACACAATTCTATTAGCAACATTAGTGTAAGCATAGCAATGAATCAACCCTTTTTGCTTCAGGTTTCAACCTAAAACCACCACATATTAATCATATACTACTGTAGCAACTTCCCCAAAAGTTCTTGATCAAAAGAACTCAAAAAGAAAGCGATAAAGCGGCAAACACAAATATTGGCAGAAATCTGTCAAAACTGAACAGCTGACAAAGGTCGAATTTTTGAGGGGTTTTCTGTTGCTCAAATCAAAAAGTGTTCAACTAATGAAAGTTTGGATATAACCTGGGGCATATGCACAAGAAATCGCAGGTCCAAAAGATATACAGAGAATTTTCACGAATTTTTACGGTGCAGCACCGAAAACTGTTTCAGGACAGCAACATCCCGAAATCTTACCTCACTCAAATTAGAGGCTTCTCTTGGCACAACAATGAAATAAAAAGATAAGGAGCGGTCATTACAGTAGTAATGACTTCCAAGACTCAAATAAAAGAAAAAGTACTGAAAATAAACATTGGGTTATCTCCCAAGAGTGCTTTTCTTTAACGCCTTTGAGCTAGGCGCAGTAATTTGCAAAGATGCTCATGTGGGCGCCATATAAGAGCTTGAGGCAAAGGCACCATATAGGAACTTAAAGCAATAGAGAGCATCAAAAAGCAAGTATGGAACACATTTAAATCTAAACCACTTCCTATGCATAGGAATCTTGTAAAATAATAAAATCAACGAGGCACATAGTAGCAAGCATGGATAGATAAAACAAGTGCCACTTCAAGATTTGCAACATAAAGAGGGGAAACTTAATATTGTTGAGATCCATCAAACCATGTTTCCCTCTCTCATAATAACTTTCAATAGCATCATGAATAGAACTAACAATATAACTATCACATAAAACATCCCTATCATGAGCCACATACATAAAAGAATTAATACTCACCACAGGAACAATAGTAGTAGGAGCAGATTCAACAGAATAATTATTCTCATCACCATAATCATCATAAATAGGAGGCATATTGTAATCATAACTAATTTTATCCTCAATAGTAGGTGAACTGAAAATATTATACTCATCATCATAACCATCATAAACTAGAGGTTTAGTATCATCACAAGCTAAAGAACAGCTATTTCGCAAAGCATATTCTTCAAACATATCATCATAAGAAGGAACATCACATATGGGAGATAAAATATTATCAGAACAAACTTTCTCCACTAAAGCTGGGGAACTAAAAATATCATGCTTAACAAAACCAGCTTCCCCAAGCTTAGACTTTTCTATAGCATTAGTAATAATAGTGTTCGAAACATTCATACTAACAACACTATTAGCATACAAATTAAGCTCCAAAGATTTTTCAATTTCCTCTTCAAACACTTCATATCTAAACTCAGGAAAAAGACTAAAGAACTCTTTATTTTCCATTAAGCCTAACTAGTGAAAATAAAAACAAGAAACAAAAAGATGTAATTGCAGAATCTAAAGGAAATAACTCTGAGCACTCACACAGGAGGATGCGAGTACCTTTTACCTTACCTCCCCAGCAACGGCGCCAGAAAAGAGCTTGATGTCTACGCACTTCTATTCTTGTAGACACTTGTTGGGCCTCCAAGTGCAGATGTTTGTAGAGCAGCAGCAAGTTTCCCTTAAGTGGATCACCCAAGGTTTATCGAACTCACGGAGGAAGAGGTCAAAGCTATCCCTCTCAAGCAACCCTGCAATTACGATACAGAAAGTCTCTTGTGTCCCCAACACACCCAATACACTTGTCAGATGTATAGGTGCACTAGTTCGGCGAAGAGATAGTGAAATACAAGTGGTATAGATAATTATAAGTAGCAAATGTAATGTGAAATAAATATCGCTGCGAGCAAACAAGTAACAAAATAGCAAGTAAACGGTATGCAAAGCTTGGAAACAAGGCCTAGGGATCATACTTTCACTAGTGGACACACTCCCAACAAATATAACATGATTGAACAAATAAACAACTTCTCTCCACTATGGTACTCTGAATTACTCTCCTATTGAATAACACTAATCATTGTGTAGTGGCTACAGAAGCACCCCTTAAAGTTCATCAAGTACTTGACAAACACCACTCATAGAGATATCCAAATCAAAGCACAACTCAAGATATATATCATTGCAACTTAGACCAAGTACTAACACGGTGCACACACTGTCAACATTACACCATGAAAGGAGGAATAGATCACTTCAATACTATCATAGCAATAATTATTCTCATAATCCATAAGAGATCACAATCATAGCCTAGACCAAGTACCACCATGATGCACGCACTGTCACCGTTACACCATGGCAGGAGGAATAGATTACTTTAATAATACCACTAGAGTACACATAATATCTGAAAAATTACATCTACTTGTTCAACATGATACAAAGCTCACGATCACATAAAGATCACATCATGGGAGAGAGAGGTGAACCACATAGCTACCGGTAGAGCCCTCAGCCCCGGGGATGAACTACTCCCTCCTCGTCATAGGAGACAGCAAGGTTGATGGAGATGGCGGTGAGGTTGATGGAGATGGCAAAGACGGCGATGGAGATCGATGGAGATGGCTCCGGGGGCACTTCCCCGTCCCGGCAGGGTGCCGGAACAGAGACTTCTGTCCCCCGAAATTTGGCTTCGACGGTGGCGGCGCTGCGGAACTGTTTCTGGAAAATTGCCGACTCCCCTAGGGTTTTCCGTCCCGAGGCTTTATATAGGCGAAGGGGCGATGTCGGGGGTGGCCCCAGGCCTCCTCACACTAGGGTGGCGTGGCCAGGGCCTGGGCCGCGCCAGCCCTGTGTGAGGGTGGCCTGTGGCCCCTATCCTTCATCTCTTCGGATGTCTGGATGCTCCCGGGAAAAATAAGAATTCTGGCTTTGGTTTCGTCCAATTCCGAGAATATGTCCTGTGTATCACTTCTGAAACACAAAAACAGCAGAAAACAGGGAACTGGCACTGTGGCATCTTGTCAATAGGTTAGTTCCAGAAATTGCATAAAAAGTGCCACGAAGTGTAACGAAACACAAGGCAAATGGTGTAAAAACAAGCATGGAGCATCAAAAATTATAGATACTAGTCGTCAACCCGTGCATCTGCACGGCTAGTTAATTTTATATGTATCCTTAATTAATTTAAAGTACATTGTAAATTTTAATTATTATGAATATGAAATATTATTATTAAAACATATTCTACATGTTTCGAATAAAGGAAACCTTCGAATATTTTATTTTGCAGTCCAGCAAATTGGCATTGGTCGAGACATCTGAATCATGGATGTGTCTATTGAAATAAATGAGAGATTATTTACTAAAATATAGTATAATATACTTTTCTATAACTTTGAATATGATATATTATTAATAGAACATATTTTACATTGTTTTCAAAAAAAGAATATCTATGAGTAGAATACATCATTCTTTTGTACAACATTACCGTATAAAGCAGTAACATTTCCAATTTACAATATAATATCTATGTCTTAATTTTGTTCTATCCATATCTTGTTAATAAAGAGGGTACACAGATCATTGTTTGCCTTACAAACTACTAAAAAAGCATAACTTACACGAAAATAAAGGTAGATGACTGGAAATCACGTGAGGCATCTGCCAAATGTTGTGGATGTCATTCCTGGATGGAGAAATAAAATCTGGAGAAAGAGGAGCAATTTTTCAAGGATAGTTTTGACATTTTCTTTGATTCAAGTTAAAACTAATTTTATTATCAAAATTATTATGGATACTACTCCTATTTATTTATATGTCATAAATATTGGAATACATTTTAGTCTATAAATCATTTTCTTACTATTTTTTTAACATGCATATGAATAGCTAATCACACGTGCCAATGAAAACCAACATTCTTGCTTTATTCACCTTATGTACTCCACGATACCTAAAAATCATGTGTGGTATTATAGTTATCATACAGAGGAAATGATATGAGGTTTGTGGATTGTTAATGACAAAATCTCACCTTTTCCACCTCCTTATGGGCATAGCGTTGTTCGAGGTTCTGCCGAATCCCATGCCTTCACGTGTTGGCTTGACGGAAAGTGGTTTAGCTACACAAATATGCCTGAGATCTTGCATATGTGTCGTGTGGGTACATCGAGCTAATTTTAAATTTGAAACTTAAAAAATCATTGAAGAATAAATTTACGGTACTTTGAAGAAATAAATTTGAGAATGTCAATTTATTTTTGGGATATATCTTACCTGGCAGTGCAAACAGTGGGAAACGTGAGTCTCGTCCTTCAATACTCCACGCACCGAGGGTAATGTGACTTTTGCAGTGACTTAGCATATAGATAGAAGATAACCTTAGTCCTTAGTTGACTGAACTACTATACCATAAAAAATCATAAATCTTACACTGCGATGTCCATATCTAACCACATTCTAGATTAGCAACAATAATCCCTTGATTTGCTTATCACCTTCAGCATCTTTTAGTTCAAGGGGATTTACATATGGGCTACTTCAGCATTGACGACAATGACCGCATAGATAATATCTGCCAGCAGAAAGGGAGTATGCCTATAAAATTATAGGTAATTATTTCTTGCACTTGATAATGCAAATCAAGGTAGCAATTTTTTTAGGCTTTCATGACTGTACCTGTATTTCAAGAGGAGGTATAGTCATACAATTCAACGATCAGGTCAAGATGTATGTGTCTTGAACCTGTAGGCACCTTAATAAATTAGGTGGATGGAGCACTTGATCGATCGATCTTGCATGCTTACTTTCACTGCTATGCAATCCTGTACCTGTGTAGCACGTACTTCCTCTGTTTTTATTTACCCTGCGTTCTAGGTTTAGTCAAAATCAAACTTTACAAAGTTTGACCAAATATCTTGAAAAAAGTACCAACATCTAGAATATAATATTAGCATCATTAGAATCGTCATCAAATGTACTTTCATATTATATGAATTTAGTATTATGAATGTTCATATTTTTTGCTACATATTTAGTCAAACTTCAAAAAGTTTAACTTTGACTATTGCCAAAACGCAGGGTAATAAAAAACGGAGGGAGTATATATCTGCGTGCTGCTTGGTTTCTTGTTTTGCCACACTTCTTCTCTTTCACTACTATGTAATTTTGTACTTTATATATCTTGTTTTCCTATTCTGCTATACTTGGGTTAAATCAATTTAATGCAAACAAAAAATCTTGATGTTAGAAAATTCCAAAAGAAAAAACAGGACGTGTCAAATTTCAGTATTATAATTAGCTAGTCATGGGATGAGTGGCTAGCGGTCTAGCATAGCACGTCTATGTGATCTAATTATCGAAAGGAGCTTGCAAACCTGGCTGCTCGATTAGCTTTGCTGAGCCCCGTCGTCCAAGCTATGGCAGATCGGCATTGCAATCTTTGTTCGATCCCTCCGTAGAGCCCAATCTTGGTCCGATGCCACCGTAGAGCCGCACAACCTGCATGATGCGCTGGAGGCCACGGCGGAGGCAGATTGAGGCGGCGTCTCTACCAATCGAAGCTCTCGATCTCGCGGACGGCTGGTCGTATAGGAGGCGGCGACTAACTTTTTCCACGAAGGAGATATTAGAAGAGGGAGCGCGTGTCATCCAAGGGCTATGGATGAATTACGGACAGATCGGGTGGACATAATTAGGTAGCCTCTAGGATTAACGTGATGCTTTCTATGGTGCCTCCAATTAGTAAATATAAGACATTTGAGACGTATCAAGCACACCTGCAGCGGTGCCCTCCGGCGAGAAGACAAAAATGAGCTACAACTAATTATAAAATACAGGAGATGGCTCCAAAAATGCGTTGGCTCACCCTGAAGCTGATGGATTGGTCGTAGAAGTCGATTATGGTCGGAGGCGACATGAATTCCGGTGAACTACTGCGGGAGGAATTCTGTTGATTCGTGATACATTGGGCTTCCCTTCTCGATTCCTTCTGCAGAGATGAACTACACAACCACACGGAGCTTCGGGGATGCTCAACTGAGCTTGGGGTGGTTCCCATCAACGGCGAAAAGATTTGGCCGGAGCTAGGGTTTCGGCCCGAGTGAGCCAGAGAGAGAAAAAGAAGGGAGAGGTGGTGTTCTAGGGTTCTTCGATGGCGGCGCTGAGTATCTTATAGGCCCCCGAGGGCGGTGGCACGAATCCTGGCGCAGTCGACGATGGGGAGCTCGATAGCGAGCTGCTTGGTTGATCGGAGGTTGAAGACGATGGTCTTCCCCTCGGTGGGTCCCCCCTGTCAGCCGATACCGAATCGGTATCCTTAACTGGGCCATATGCTGGGCCGGCTCGGTAGGCTTCGGCCGGGTAAGCTTCTTCTTCTATTTTTTTCTTGTTTAATTCTTTTTCTTTTTTCTTTTTCATCTGTTTTCTATTTGCTGATTTGAATTCAAACTTATTTGAAGGATTTTGAATTTGGGGCTACTTGTGAAATAAATTCTTATGTTCAGTAACATCATCTCTTGCAGTAATATAACTTTTATGTGCATAAGCACATAAAGTACTTTGAGTAATATTAGGGTTTGAATAAGATTTTGATTAGAAGCACTTTTAAATGTCATGATCTTTGTTTTTGTAATATTTTACTAGGAGTCCTATTAGAGATGATTTTAAAGATTCCATTTTTGTGTTTCTTCTTAAGAGTGTATAGACACTATATTTGTATCTGAATGAAAGGAAAACTATGATTTAAAATAGTTGCTAGCATTGGATTTCCTAGTAAGGTATATGTTTCTATGAACATGATGCTCTTAATTTGATATCAAGATTCATGCACATATTAATATGTTCAAGTTAATCACTGGATAAATAACATGGTTGATATTAAGAATGTTTATGGTGTGGACATAATTCATGGGTGAAATTATAGGATGTGGTTCTAGGGTTTTACTCATGATCACAAAGTGATACATAAGTTGAATCTTAGATTGGTACCATAGGGCTTCAAATGGATTGGTGGAAAGATTATGAAATATCATAGAAGTGCCTCATAAAAGGAGTGCTTTTCTTAATGTAGTGTTTTGGCAATTAATTCTACACATGCTCTTGCAAAGGATATGGTATCTAGTTGATTTGGCTATATGCAAAGATGCATCTCAATAATGTGTAACTGAGGTGTTAGAGTGTTTACTAATTTATCTTAGCATGCTAGGCTATATAAGCATTCACACAATTAACTATTGGTGTGTTCACTAACTAATGGCAGCTAAAGATAATGTTCTAACCTTTGTTATGCAAGTGTAGGTGTAGGAATAACATGCATAAGTTGACAGTGAGTTCTTGGTACAGACATATGCATGATATGAATAGCTACTCTACATTCCTGGATTTGATTTGCTTCCTATTAAATTTACTTGTTTGTTCTTGGTGCTCATATGATCATTTAGATGTATGTGATATGCCCCTGGAGCATGTATATGTTTTTAGTAGATGATTTTAGATCAGAGGCATATATTTCTCTTGCTTTATGGTGAGTTTTTCCCTTTTCCCAATAACTACACTTCTCTCCTCTCATACTAGACCAACCTGGTGGTCTTGTGAAGCTTGTTCTTCGGGAATTCTGATAAACCTGCATCTTGTGGCATGCCTGCACCTCCTAGCTGCTTGACCTAATTCCTAATTGAACTAAGTAACCATTTGGTCTTGGTCTTGCTGGTTTGGTTCTTGTGGTTGTGCTGGTGGTGGTGAATCCTGCCCTGTTGCTCAACTCATGAGCAGGGTTGATTGTGTGGGGGTGTTGCTGGTGTGATGGTGGTGTTTCTTGTGTGATGGTGGTGTTTCTTGGTCCTATAGAATGTATGAAATGGCCCAAATTCGTTGGTGCCCTCATACCATGATTTTATGGTGTCAAAATGGATGCCATGGGGTTCCTTTTATAGTGTTTTGATGTCCACCACAAGTTGACACCTCAAGAGATGACTCTTGTTTGAGCAAGGTGAGTAAGCTACTTGTTGTCAAGCTCTCATGCATGGGCATTACTTGGGGTTCAAGTAAAAGAAGATATTTTCAAGTGGATAACTATGAACATTACTTGGGGTTCAAGTAAAGGAAGATATTTTCAAGTGGATAACTATGAACATTACTTGGGCTTCAAGTAAAGGAAGATATTTTCAAGTGGATAACTATCCTAGGTGGCATGATGATTATCCTCTAATAATCTTTATTTTGAATAGCCAAGTGGTATTTGGCACTAAATGGACTTGTGGCTGAATCAATTCATATTCTTATACATATTTGTAATTCATAATTGAATTGTTACCAATTGATGTTGTATTAATTGTTTGGAAGTTTATCTTCCAAAGTTCATATTTGAAATGATCATGTGATTGTGAATTATGCCTATTGTCATATCTTATTTGTTCCTATTATAAGTTGTGCTCAAAATATCCAAGGTTAGCAAAGTCATGTTCAAATTTTAAGTGATTTGATTTGATTTCACCAGGGCATGATCATAAGAGTTTCGAAATGATTATAGTTATTTTTATTCAAATAGTTTGAACTATTTAATGTAATGTAAATGAGCTTAGTTTTGTTATATCTCTTATAGTTAATAAGTTATGATTTAAATAAGAATGGGTGGCTTCTATGCACTTAAGACCTTGTGGTTTACCAATTTTGGTAACAAGTTTAAGAGTGAATTAAATTATACCCAGAAGTACTGGCTAATTATTAAAGTAGTTAAACTCTATTGTAAACTCTTCTAACCATCTTGGTACTAGGTTAGTCTTTCCCTCTTCTGAAGCTTCTGAATTATACCCTATGGTTCTATCTCAAGAGATAGGAATGATATTAGATTTGATATAGACTCTCTTCTTGTTCTGGAGATAATTAGATTTAGATGGGAAAGATTATGATAATCAAGATATGAAAACAAAGTAGATTAAGAGTCAAGGTAAGACTGGTGTTGTCTTCCTTTAAGCTAGGAATGGCTTCAATGATTTAGGTTTAAGAAATACCATGGGGATCATGGTAGAATTGGTTATAAGGTCCTAAAATGATGTGTTAATATATTAATCCTACCTCACATTCATCTCCTTTGATTGTTGTTATTATCTCTACCCAAAACAAGGTTGTTAACAAAGGTCATGTTGAAGTTTATCGCACTTCAGTTGATGAGCTACTTCAATTCCATCAAATCAAGAGAAGCTTCAATCACTTTGACAAGTTTTATTTAAAAGCGCAAAAATTTCCCAGATTTTCTATGCATGAATGCAATGCACACTTCTGTATTCTCTCTATTTCTGGCCTCACATCCTGGGATGTTACATTATGACTAACGGAGGTTCTCATTTTATTCATGTGGTTTTAGGAAAACTCTTGCTAGATATGACGTTAATCATAGAATTGCTTCTGCTTATCATCCCCAAACTAGTGGGCAAGTAGAGCTATCAAATAGAGAGATCAAGTCTATCTTGCAGAAGACTGTTAATATATCTAGGAAAAATTGGGCTAGCAAGTTGAACGATGCTTTATGGGCTTATAGAACTGCTTATAAGAACCCCATGGGCATGTCTCCTTACAAAATGGTTTATGGAAAAGTGTGTCACTTGCCCTTAGAATTAGAACACAAAGCTTTTTGGGTAGTGAGAGAGCTTAATAGGGATTTTAAACTCGCCGGTAAGAAAAGGTTGCTTGATTTGAGTTCTTTAGATGAGTGGAGAAACGAAGCTTATGAGAATGCCAGACTTTTCAAAGAAAAAGTCAAGCAATGGCATGATAGGAGAATTCTTAAGAGAGAGTTTCATGTTGGTGAGAAGTTCTATTGTATAGGTCTCGTCTCAGATTTTTTGCAGGAAAATTACTCTCAAAATGGGAAGGACCCTTTGTTATTGAAGAGGTGTATCGCTCAGGTGCGCTAAAGATTGCTTCGCTTAAAGATAACACTACGCAAGTGGTGAATGGGCAAAGACTCAAACATTATATCGCCGGAGATTCTTATAATGAAGATGTCGATGCTATTCAAATGATTACTCTAGAAGAATTCATCAAAGAACATATGCAGGAAACTGCAGAGTCCGTTTCCGAATAGGTAACAGTTCTAGTCAGAAAAGGTTCACGATAAGTTCTTCTATTTATATTTTTGTTGTTTTTATTAAAAATGAAAAATTACGAGACGAAAACGGGTGGGAAATGGAGTCCGGTGGCTCCTCACCACCTGGTGGCGCGGGCCCCCTCCTGGCCGCGCCACCCTGTGGTGAGACCACCCTGGAACTCGTTTCCGTCCCGGTTTCCTCCTGTGACTTTGTTTCGATGTTTAATTTTCACCTATATAACCCCCAGATTGCCCGAGGTCTGTATATCACGTTCTCGTCGTGTTTTTGTTTTGATCTGTTTCTGCCAGGAGATTGATCTTAGTTTTAGGGTCACCATGTCTTCGTCTGGTTCATCCGGGGAGAACTCTCTTGTGAACATCATTAATCCGTACATGAGGGAGCTGAAGATGCATCCGAAGGAGTTGTCACTCAAGGATGGGGAGTTGCAGATAGAAGATGTCCAGGGCCCTACAGGAGAAGGGAGTCTCGAAGCCAGGATGGAAGCGCTGGAGCAAGAAGTCTTTAAATATAAGAAGATGGCGGAGCGCGAGGTGGACATCATCCACAGGATAAATCAAGAACTCATCGCCAAGCACAAGGAGACCGCAGAGCTCTGGGATGACATCTTGTCACTCCATGAGACCACCAACAAATTACAAGCACAACTCTACGACTTGCAGAACCAAAACTGTGAGTATGAAGCTAGGTTTAAACAAATGAGTGATGCTGCCAGTTTCAGGATATTGGAAACCAAGACATCTTTCCTTGATGGGGAACCTCTGCCTTGGAAGTCTGATGATGATAAAGACTCACCACCACCGCCGAAGGAGTGATTCATCATTGGTATAGGCATCCCCTTGGTTTGTTCCAAGCTTGGGGGAGTGCCACGGTATCACGTCATTATCTTTTACCCATTTACTTTTCAAGTAGAGTCATATCACGAATAGAGAAGTTATCTTATAGGATAGTTTGCAGTGTGGAAGTATCCTCCTTTAGTTGGTTATCTATGTATCCCTTGGTGTGAGTCGCGGTTGAGAAATATTAATGAGAAGTCTTATCATTTACTTTCCGCGCACTTTATTTTAGTTTGCAATCTTTCTTATATAATTAGCCTTGTTGATTAGTATTGGTATCACTTTGAGAGTATGAGTAAGTCTAGTTGGTTTTGGCAAACTTAGCTTGGTCAGTAGCAACATTACCTTGAGGTTTGAGTAGAAAAATAAGGAAGTGTTAGTAGATACATCATTTCAGCTTTCCTTCATGATTGGCTTATAAGCAATAGTATTCTCAAGTTAAGATTGTTTGTGCTTTCAAGGAAGTTTGTATGATTGTTCCTATCACATGTATGTTTGTTTGTTTCATGCAATTCTTATGCTTGCTACCCAGCTTTGCTAGCCAAAAACCTAAACTGAGAGGGAATACTTCTCGTGCATCCAATCCCCTAAAACCAAGTTACTTCCAAAGAGTCCACTATAAATTCCTATACATGGTATTTCAAGCCATTCCAAGAAAAATTTCATGTGCTACCTTTCAAAAACCTTCAAATACTTCTCGTTTTGTGCCACTGTTTTAGCTCATGAGGACATAGTGGTTGGTTTTGTTATCTTCCATACTAAATTGAGTACCCCTCGACTTGCATGCTTCATTTGCTCGTCATTAATTTTGCAAGGGAGCTGGTCAGACCATTGTAATCTAAAAAGAAAAAAGAAAATGACACTCCTCCATGGTATGTGAAAGTTGGTGGGCACCCGATGGAATCGGTTAGCCATGGTTTGAGAAAGGAAAAGGTGGGGAGGAGTGCCAAGCTATAAAAGAGCACAAATGTGCCAATTAATCAACATCTCGGAACCTCTCTCACTTGTTTAGTATGAAAGATATCAAGAACTCTGTTTCTAGTCGTTGACAAAAGCAACCACCTCTCAAAACAACTTTTACCTCTGTTTTACAAATGAAAAGCTCTAGCACATGTTTAATCCCTGCTTCCCTCTGCGAAGGGCCTGTCTTTTACTTTTATGTTGAGTCAACCTATTCCTTTCTATCTCAAGCAAGCATTTGAGTTGTTATGTTTCACTCATCCATATGTTGATCTCTTCAATCATGTTTACTATCTTTCTTTGTTTAGTACGATGCTTTTATCTGAAGGAATATATCTTTGAAAGCTTTCTATGATTGTAAAGAGTTTGTTTCGTTGAGCATATGGTTTTTGCTATATTAGCTCTGTTATAAAAGGCTCTGTTCAAAAATAAGTATAGTTTGTTCATTGTTCTCTGACCAAGAATAAAGGTTTGCCATCACCAATCATGATTTACCTTGTGCATCTTTATTTGTGATTCCCTTTTGCTTATTGCAAGTCTATATTATATGAAGGGAAGTTGTTGTCTATTATAACTTGTGCCTTGGTAAATGTGATGCTTCTTGTCCGTATTTTGTTTATCGACACTTCACTCCATAAGCCTGTGGTCATGTTTACCGAGTTCAGTTTTTGCTTGGGGACAAGCGAGGTCTAAGCTTGGGGGGGGGGGTTGATACGTCCATTTTGCATCACTATTTTATATCATAATTTACTGTTATTCATTGATATATTTCATATTTAGAGATGATACTTATGTTGTTTCCTCTGTTTTTACATGTTTGATGATCATTGGAGAACATGCTGCCGGAGTCAGGATTCTGCTAGAAAAAGGACCATCAAGACACCATATTTCTGATGATCAACAATTCCAGAGAAATACCCAGAAATTCATATAATATCAGAAGACGAAAGTAGCCAAAAGAAGGAGGCAAAAGCAGCAGCAGGGTGGGCTCACCACCTGGTGGCGTGGGCCCACCCCTGGCCGTGCCGCCCTATGGTGAGGCCACCCTGGCCCACCACTGCCATCACCCCCTCGCGTATATTGTCGTCCCCGAAAACCTAAGTCAAGGGGGGGCATTAGAGAGAGACACCGCCGCCTCTGTGGGGCGGAAAACACCGAGAGAGAAAAGCTCTCCGGCAGGCAGAAATGCGGTGACCCAGCATACCACTGCATGTTGTAGTATGCAAGTCGTTGATATAACACTTGCGGAACAAGCCTCCACAAATATTACATCCCTCATAATGGTACAACAGAAACATTGCGGGCCCAAATACAAACTGATCATCAATTTATTACAAACCAAAGCGTGATGATAAAGAAATGCTCCCCATAAGAGAACACCTCAAGTGCTTAGTGTTTACAACAACTGGAAAGCTCAAGTAATTAAACATGAGAAGAACTCAACAACTTATTCATATTCAATAGTTGCTCGGTTCCTCGGCTACAACACTACCCTATTAGTTAGTACTCTTTCACTCTGACTCCTCGCCTGAGGATGCTCCGTAGCGAATGAAGTAATCCACGCCTTCGACGCCGCGAGAGAGATCTGGCTCCTCGTAGAAGATGTCCTGCTGGCCTTCGATTGCGTTCAGAGTGGCTTCATCGAGCTCTTCACAGTCTAGCAAGGGTTTAAGAGATTGGGGTGAGTAACGAGCATTACCCAGCAAGTTTCTTTAGAAAGAAGTTGTGTGATATGCACTATCTACAGCCACAGACCCAAAAGAGTCGTAGGCCCATGCAAGGTTTTGTCAAGGTTTTCTTGAAAGATTGCTTTTACTTTAGAAAACTATGCCCAACAGCCAACACAGGTAATAGTGCCTTGAGAGCACCTTTCCTACCGCGTTCGCAGTTCCTTCCCGGAACAAGGGGTAACATGTCACATCTTTTTACACTCTGCAGAGGTGTGTCCTTCCAAAAGAGATCAAAGCCTTGCTGCACAACCGGGCGTACATTCCCGTCCACACTTCCATGGTGTGGGGCCCAGTCATTGATCCAAGCCAATCACTGCCTTCTCCGCACAACGCATGCCCACCCAATTCACGCAAGCAGGTTGTGCCCCTGATATTCACCCCCAACGATGAAGTACCTAGGCGTCCCTTGCGGACCATCATAGACACCAGTGCTGTGAGAACTGAGGTGTCCCACCCATGTGCAAGTAGTCCCACAAGATCTACCGCGACCGGCAACTGGCTGCCCGTTGACATGCGAACGAGAGAAGATACAGCTGACTTTCCCGTCCCATTCCAAGTCTCTTGGATGACACGGTTTTTACGGCGCCGGAATAACTGTGGCATTGGTAGTTAGTCCTAGGTTAACTTTCCCGTGCAAGTGGAACCTCCACCACCACAATCTTACCGTGGTTCCACCTGCCAGCCCTCCTAGGTTATCACCACTGGTCGATAACCACTAGTCATATTACTTATGAAAATAGGTTTTCCATCCTTTTTGAAATGTTAGAGTTTGAAGTCAACACTTTGCAAGAAGTTTCAAAACCTGTGCAATCAAAAGATATGAGCAAGATAAACTTGCCTTGTGACTGAAAGGTAATGGAGTCAGATACTTGGTGATACTCCTGATCTCCTTGTTCTACAAAAATTCAATCATTGTCCGGTAAGGACAATGCTTCAAGAAACAAATGGATGCTATGCACAATGATATGCTATGCATGGTGATTCATGGACTTGGTTTTCTTATTTGTGTGTTTTACCCAAGACTTGCTAGGGTTTAAAGGATTTTTATAAAACACAAAATTCTATTTGTGTGTTTTACCCTAATTATGAGTTAAGTTAGTTATTTAAAGTTTGAAATCGAAGTTTAAATTATAAAAAAATTGTTGAGTTATTTGAAAAGAGAAAGAATTGATTTAATAAAGAAAAAGACTTAAGTTTTATTTTTAATTAATAAAGATAAAGATTTTTGGGAAAAGAATATAAAAGATTTCAATTTTAAAGTTAATAATATAAATTGATTATGATATATAATTATACTCAACTAATCTATGCATTTAAGATGAGGAGTTTATTTTATAAGATTAAATTAAACAGAATTGGTTTAATTTTAGATTTGAATTAATTCAAAAAGGAAAAACAAAAATTCAAATTTTTAAAACAGAGTTGGATTTGTAAATGGGCTTTGGCCCATTGGCCTGGCCCAACCAGCCCGGCTGGTCTAACCCAACCGGCCAGGTCCTGGGTCGGTCAAACCGACCCAGACCTGCCTCGGTCTCTCACCTCTCCCCCTCGACTCTCTCTCCGGCGACCCCTAAATCACCGTCGCCGTCGCCTGGCGATTCTGGCCGATTCCGGCGAGTTCCGCCGTTGCCACCTAGGGCAAAATGCTCCCCTCTCGACCCTCTATTGCCTCCGCCGAGCAGATTTGCTGGCCGTTTCCTCACCGAGGAGATCCGAGGTGCGATCCCGCTTGGGAACACGACCCGCTGACGCCAACGCGCTTGTTTCGTCACCTTCTTTTCCTGATGCTGGCTGCGCCCCTCTGCGACGTTCATGGTGAAGCTGTGCGGCTGATTCGGTTGATGGCCGAGCAGGCGCGAGTCGAAGCATCCCAGGTGGGGTTGCTCCTCGTGCCGCTGCCGCCGCTCCAGTGAAGATTTCCCCAGGCCGCGCTTGGTTGGCCGCGCGAGCCCTGCCTCGCCATGCTAACCAGGTCTGCACCTGGGCGTCTGGTGAGCTTGTCTTCTCCTCCACCTGCCCTATTCCTCTCTGGTCTCTGTACTTGGCCATCTTGGCCGAGTGCCAAGCTCTTGCTTGCCCTTCTCCTCCTAGTTCAGCTCCTAGCTCTTGTCCTTCTCCTCCTGGATGTGCTGCTGGTCCTTCTCCTCCTGAGCTTGATCTTGAGCTTCAGATCATCTCCATGATTCTTGCTGAATGATTACTATTGTGTTTGTGTGCTGTGAAAGAACAGTGATGTTCTTTGTGTTGGTTCCCTATTGTTTCGAATGTGAGCTGCTTCTCCTGGTTCAGCTCCTGGTGTTGCTCATCTAGCCGGTAGCTTGGGTTTGTAAGCTACTGTGGTGCTGCCAGCACCACCCTCCTGGTTCTGTGACTAAGCTACTTGTGAGCTGTGTGCTTGCATGCTTCACTCAGGTTGCTCTCATCCTCACCTGGCTGTGTTGTGAAACTGTTATGTGCTCGATTGATTTGTACCCCAGTGACTTAAAAGAACAGATGCTACACTTGGGCAAAATACTCAATGATGCAATGGCAAAATCTTTGCCCTAGTCTGAGAGTACTAATCCTAACACTTAACCCTTTTCTTTTGTTCCTTTTTACTTTATTTTGCAGGTTGCAGCTTATGAAGATCTAGAAGATGGATTTCATGAAGACTATTAGAAATAGTTTAGAATTAGGTTTCTTTTTATTTTATTATCTTCTGTAATCTTCTTTTCAATTAACATTGATGTAAAGACTTTGTATAATTGTGTGATATCAATAAAATAATATTTCTGTTTGTTTTATATACTACTTCCTTTACTTTTATTCAATTAATACATACTTGAATTACTTATTCATTAATAATTAAATATTCAAAATTTGAGGTAATTCAACAATCATTTTAAATTTCAAAATCACTTAAACAACAACATCAGGAGATCATAGCAATGCCCTTAGCATTCTAATAACCTCTAACTCTAAAGGTCATTAGATAGAAGCTTTGCTCTCTCAGGTTTTTGAATTGGCGAAAAATTCACTCGGATTTTAGATGCATGAATGCACAAAGGTCCAAGTTCTACCCTTCGTTTAGTCCTAAATGCTGGGATGTTACAGTCTTCCCCCCTTATCAGAACTTCGTCCCGAAGTTAAAACTTTGTGTACCTGAAGAGTTCTGGATAAGCTTGTCTCAAATCCTCCTCTTTTTCCCAAGTTGCTTCCCCTTCAGAATGATGTTTCCATTGCACTTTGCAGAACTTAATGGCACGGTTCCGAAGCCTCTTCCAATTATCCTCTAAGATCTTTATTGGCTTCTCCTCATAAGTCAAGTCTGCTTGAAGATCTAGGTCATCATGAGTAATAGAGTCTTCAGGTGCTTTCAGACACTTCCGAAGTTGAGAAACATGGAAAACATTGTGAACCTGCTTTAATTTCGCTGGAAGCTCCAATTCAAAAGCAACACTACAATTCTGACTTAGAATCTTGAATGGTCCAATATATCTTGGGCTTAATTTCCCTTTAATACCAAACCTCTTGATTCCTTTCATAGGACTAACCTTCAAATAAACCAAATCTCCAACTTTGGGTTCCCATGTCCGCCTCTTTTGATCTGCATAACTCTTTTGTCTACTCTGAGCTATCTTTAAATGGTCATGGATGGTATCAATGATGCCTTGCTTCTCTTGGATGAAATCCGTATCAAATTCATGGTTGCCTCCCGGCTCAAACCAACATATTGGAGATCTGCACTTGCGTCCGTATAATACTTCAAATGGTGCCGCTTTCAAGCTGCTTTGATAGCTGTTGTTGTAAGAGAACTCTGCTAATGGTAAGTGCTCATCCCACGAACCTCCAAAATCTAGAGCACATGCACGCAACATATCCTCCAAGATTTGATTTGTTCTTTCTGTTTGCCCTCCGGTTTGAGGATGATAAGCTGTGCTAAAGTCCAATTGTGATCTCAGTGCTGTATGAAGATCTCTCCAGAATATTGATGTAAAAACAGACCCTCTATCAGAGACAATCTTCTTGGGCACTCCATGCTTGCTGACGATTTCTCTAACATAGATTTCTACCAGCTTTTCTGCACTATCTTTCTGATTCACAGCCAAGAAATGTGCACTTTTGGTGAGTCTATCAACTACCACCCATATCATATCCTTGTGTCTCTTGGTTAAAGGTAAACCGGTAATAAAGTCCATTCCGATTTCCTCCCATTTCCACTCCGGAATGTCCAAAGGTTGAAGTAACCCTGCTGGACTTTGATGTTCTGCCTTAACTCTCTGACAAGTGTGGCATTCAGCCACATACTTGGCTATATCCCGCTTCATGTTATTCCACCAGAACAACTCTTTGAGATCCATGTACATTTTCGTACCTCCCGGATGTATTGAATATGGTGTCTCATGAGCCTCTTTGAGAATCAGTCCTTTGATCTCCGGTATATCTGGCACACAAATTCTGTTTTGAAACCAGAGTGAATTGAAATCACCTAGACGGAATTCAGATGGTCTACCCTCTTCAATCCTGCGGATTTCTTCAGCGATGAAAGGATCTTCATCTTGTCTTCTGAATATAGTGTATTTCAAGTCACTTTGTCTTTCCTCCATCACTCTCATAGTGTGAATACTCCCCAAAGATTTGACCTCTAGACACTGTATTTCAAGTTTTTCCAGGTCCTTAAGCAATTCCTCTGGAAGTTCTCTATCCATCAACTGTGTTTCTGTACTCTTCCGGCTTAAGGCATCGGCTACCACATTAGCCTTTCCAGGAGTATAATTGATAGTAAGATCATAATCCTTGATCAACTCTAGCCATCTTTTCTGCCTCATGTTCAACTCCTTCTGAGTAAAGAAGTATTTAAGGCTCTTATGATCAGTGTAAAGCTCGCATTTGGCTCCATAGAGAAATTGCCTCCATTGCTTAAGAGCAAACACAACTGCTGCCAATTCTAGGTCATGTGTTGGGTAATTGACTTCATGTGGTTTGAGTTGTCTTGAACCATAAGCAATTACCTTTCGGTCTTGCATCAAAACACAGCCCAATCCATTCTTGGATGCATCACAGTAAACTGTGTAATCCTTTCCAGTTTCTGGTACTGCTAGAATAGGTGCTGTTGTGAGTTTCTTTTTCAGCTCTTGAAAGCTCTCTTCACATTTCTCAGACCACTCAAATGGAGTGTTTTTCCTTAATAACTTTGTCATCGGCCCAGCTATCTTTGAAAATCCTTCAATGAATCTCCGATAGTATCTGGCCATTCCCAGAAAACCTCTAATCTCCTTCACATTGATTGGTGCTTGCCAATCCAAAACTGACTGAACTTTGCTTGGATTCACGGCAATTCCTTCCTTGCTAATGACATGACCAAGGAATTCTACTTGATCCAGCCAAAATTCACACTTGCTGAATTTAGCATACAGCTGATGTTCCCTTAACACTTGCAATGCTATTCTGAGATGTTTAGCATGATCCTCCTTATTCTTGGAGTAAATCAAAATGTCATCGATAAACACTATCACAAACTTGTCCAAGTATGGCATAAAAATCTTGTTCATCAAATTCATGAAGATTGCTGGAGCATTGGTCAAACCAAAAGGAACAACTAAATATTCATGCTGACCATACCTTGAGGCAAATGCAGTCTTTGGTACATCTTCTGGTTTGATCTTGATTTGATGATAACCAGATCTCAGATCAATTTTTGAGAAAACCCCAGCTCCATGAACTTGATCAAACAGATCTTGAATTCTTGGCAAAGGATACTTGTTCTTGATGGTGACATTGTTCAGATTCCTAAAATCCCCACACATTCTCCTGCCTCCATCTCTTTTATCAACAAATATGACTGGCGAACCCCAAGGTGATATACTTTCCTGGATGAATCCTTTACTTTCCAGCTCATCTAGCTGCTCTTTCAGTTCTTTCAACTCTTTAGGACCCATTTTATAGGGTGCTTGTGAAATCGGTGCTGTGCCTGGCTTCAGATCAATAGTGAATTCTATTTCCCGATCTGGTGGCATTCCCGGTAATTCCTGGGGAAATAAATCCATGAACTCCTTAACCACTGGAATATCTTCTAACTTAGCCTCTTTCAGTGAATTGAGTTGGATTCCAATCTCCACATGGGTATGCTTATCTACTTGATAAGTAATCCTTCCACCTCCAGGCTTCTGGATTATCTTCTCTTCACAATCAATGTGTGCTCCATGATCGGACATCCAATCCATACCCAGAACAACTTCGATGTTTTTAAGTGGGAGAACATAGAGATCGGCAAAGTAAGGACAGTCACAGATCGTTATGACCTGGTCTGGTTTGAATTGGGATACTAAGAGTTTACCCCCGGCCGTCACAACAGTCATAGGATGGGCTATCGCCTGACACCTTAACCCATATTTTTCAACAAAATCTTTGGAAATGAATGATGTAGTGGCACCGGTATCAAAAAGAACTTTGCCGGGATAAGTAAGGATGCTGAGCGTACCTATGACCGTCGTTTCAGAATTGTTAGCTTCCTCCAGGGATGTGCAATTCAGCTTCCCAAAATTCTGGCCTCTTTTTCCGTTGCCATTCTTGCTGCTACTGCCACCTCCAAATGCAGGTCGACTGCCTCCTCCTGTCTTGCCTCCACGGTTATCCGGCCATCCTCCAGCTGGTTTATTTGGACAATCTGGACGGATATGCCCTTCCTTCCCGCAAGCATAACAGATAATACTCGGCTTTCTGCAATCACTCTTCATATGACTTGGAAGTCCACACTTGTGACAGATGATCTGGTCTTTTGGTGTGAATACCTTACGATTGGGTGGAGCTCCTCCTGTCCTAACCCTGGGTTTGAAACTCAGGTTTGGAGTACTTCGGCTTGGTTGAACTCTCTTGGCTTCAGTCTTGGCCCTCTTCAGTCGGCTCATCTGAACCAACTTATAGTCATTCTCCCAGGTAATAGCTGTGTCCATCAATTCTTGGAAGTTACGCGGCTTTGTCAACTTCATCTGCATTGCCGCGTATGGATCCAGTCCCCTGAGGAACCTTTTCATCCTCTTGCTGTCAGTACTCACCTTGTCACTTGCGTAACAAGAGAGTCTCGTGAACTCCTTGATGTAAGCCATCATTGTTGCACTCCCCTGCTTGAGGTCTTCAAATTCCCTCCTCTTGAGCTCAACCACACTTTCTGGCACATGAAAGGTACGATTTTTTTCTTTGAACTCTTCCCAAGAGAATACCTTCTCCGGAAGTTGAAGTGTCACTTCATTGTCCCACCATGCTGCGGCTGGTCCAGATAGAAGGTGTACAGCATAACGAACCTTCTCCTCGTCATTGGCTCCCACATCTTTCAATTTTCTTTCAGTGTCCATGAGCCAGTCTTCCGCATCCATTGGTTCCACCGCGGAAGCAAAGGGAAGTGGTTTTGCATTGAGGAAATCAGAAAGGCTTACCCCTCTCACTTCCGGAACCCTTCCGGCTCCAACATGCCCCATGAGCTCTTGCATAAATTTGTTCTGTGTTTCTTGCATGAACTGCATATACTGCATAAAGCTTTGCTCCGCCAAAGGCCTGAATGGTGGTGGTGGTAAATGAGCTTGATTTTCTTGATCAGCCTTTGCTTTGGCTTCCATATCTGCCTGCTGATCATTCATTGCCTTCGTTTGAGCTTCTTGTGCCAAGCGTTGCTCCTCAGCATCGGCAGCTAAACCCGTATCCATAGCCCCTCTAGTCCTGTAACATAAAGCGAAGATCTCATAATTACACCATGCCCATGATTTCTGAGCTTCACTTCATGCTCAGAACTAGTCACACAATGGAAAACAGAAATCCAAATCCAAATGGAAAATCGCAAGAAAACCAAATACAAGTATATATTATACATCTCATACAAACCGATACAAGGTCATTATTACAACACGTACTCTCACACGTAGAGTACACTCATAGATCGAGACTGGATAGTTCTACCATCTCTCTTATTACAACAACATACTACTAGCACTAGCTGTATTCACAGATACAACTAAGCTTCTGTCTTGGTCTTGACATCACGTCCTAGATCTCACGGCTTGTAGTACATGCCCAGAGTCCACCCGTGCTGGCGTGTAGTCCGGTGCACTGTCTCGGGAACAAACGGCCTACCACCCAGAACATAGTCCGAATCAGACGTGTCCATCGTAGAGGTATCACTCAACACTAGTCCATTCAGTCCGAGGTAGCTCTCAAAGTACACCCTGGTCTCGTGAGCAGTCATAGTAGGAAAAGGCTCCGCCTCTCCATAACACACACTCTCAGTGCAGTAGGCGTGATCAAACGGTGCTTCCTGCTCCATAGGTGTCTCAACTGGCTCCTGACTCTCAAACTAAACCTCCATCGAATCCTCCTCCTCAACAGATACAACAGGAGTGACTACGACATCGCCACCTCCTGCTGCGTGAGCTGTCCCTCCATACGAGCTAGTGTACTGCTGGCCGTCTCCCAGCAAGTCAAACCTCCACCCATCAGAGTTCTCAATAGGAAGCTCGGACTCCGAGACCCCCTTGAGACCCTACTACGCCTCCATACTAGAAGTGATAACTGGATAATGTATAGGCTCTGGAGTGAGTGAATACCTAGAGGGTCCAGGCTATGTCGGGTAACTGTGAGTTCCCACAACCGGTGAGAAGTGTGATCCCTCCGACTCCTGCCTAGTCATCTGTGCTCATTCCTGCCTCCTAGTAGTGTCTGTGAGGTCATCAAGCATCTCCGCCTTGTCCTCCACAATGACCTGGTGAATGTTATACAGTGATCCTACCATCTTCCTATACCTATCAAGAAATCTGGCTGCCAACTTCGGTTTCTTCTTTACCAGAACATTGTGATCCATTCCCGGCTCATCCATCAGTGAGTCATGAGGTATAGCGGTAAAAGTGGTACCTGCTAACTCCACCGCTCTGTACTCCCTGATAGTCGCAATAGCTCGCACTACCGCCTCGTGATAAGCTGCAGTCTCACCTCTTCCCTCTTCGGAAGGCTGAACTGTACTAGGTGCTAATCCATCTGGTAGCATAATCACGACACGGTACTTGACCACAGTCCCATCATCCTTGTAAGTATAGGTCTTAACAGGGATGTCGGTGCTGAGTCCAAAAGCCCATAGCAGTGATCCTAACTGCTCAGTGAAAGTGCCCTCATAGTCTTCCAGAGTCTTCCTCTGTGACCAAACAGTACGTGCTGGAATTCTCGATGCCATAATAGCTATTACAAGAATAAGGTATAGAATTAGTATGATGCATCTTAATAAAGAATTGTAACACTAAAAATATGACTAAGTTATTCCCAAGTGAATAACCATCATAGATTTAGAGAACTCTTTACCGTTGCTACTAGACTCCTACAGGTTCTATCCCTTTACTAGGTTTCCAACCTAAGGTCAAAGCAATTGCTCTGATACCAGCTGCGGTGACCCAGCATACCACTGCATGTTGTAGTATGCAAGTCATTGATATAACACTTGCGGAACAAGCCTCCACAAATATTACATCCCTCAGAATGGTACAACAGAAACATTGCGGGCCCAAATACAAACTGATCATCAATTTATTACAAACCAAAGCGTGATGATAAAGAAATGCTCCCCATAAGAGAACACCTCAAGTGCTTAGTGTTTACAACAACTGGAAAGCTCAAGTAATTAAACATGAGAAGAACTCAACAACTTATTCATATTCAACAGTTGCTCGGTTCCTCGGCTACAACACTACCCTATTAGTTAGTACTCTTTCACTCTGACTCCTCGCTTGAGGATGCTCCGTAGCGAATGAAGTAATCCACGCCTTCGACGCCGCGAGAGAGATCTGGCTCCTCATAGAAGATGTCCTGCTGGCCTTCGATTGCGTTCACAGTGGCTTCATCGAGCTCTTCATAGTCTAGCAAGGGTTTAAGAGATTGGGGTGAGTAACGAGCATTACCCAGCAAGTTTCTTTAGAAAGAAGTTGTGTGATATGCACTATCTACAGCCACAGACCCAAAAGAGTCGTAGGCCCATGCAAGGTTTTGTCAAGGTTTTCTTGAAAGATTGCTTTTACTTTAGAAAACTATGCCCAACAGCCAACACAGGTAATAGTGCCTTGAGAGCACCTTTCCTACCGCGTTCGCAGTTCCTTCCCAGAACAAGGGGTAACATGTCACATCTTTTTACACTCTACAGAGGTGTGTCCTTCCAAAAGAGATCAAAGCCTTGCTGCACAACCGGGCGTACATTCCCGTCCACACTTCCATGGTGTGGGGCCCAGTCATTGATCCAAGCCAATCACTGCCTTCTCCGCACAACGCATGCCCACCCAATTCACGCAAGCAGGTTGTGCCCCTGATATTCACCCCCAACGATGAAGTACCTAGGCGTCCCTTGCGGACCATCATAGACACCAGTGCTGTGAGAACTGAGGTGTCCCACCCATGTGCAAGTAGTCCCACAAGATCTACCGCGACCGGCAACTGGCTGCCCGTTGACATGCGAACGAGAGAAGATACAGCTGACTTTCCCATCCCATTCCAAGTCTCTTGGATGACACGGTTTTTACGGCGCCAGAATAACTGTGGCATTGGTAGTTAGTCCTAGGTTAACTTTCCCGTGCAAGTGGAACCTCCACCACCACAATCTTACCGTGGTTCCACCTGCCAGCCCTCCTAGGTTATCACCACTGGTCGATAACCACTAGTCATATTACTTATGAAAATAGGTTTTCCATCCTTTTTGAAATGTTAGAGTTTGAAGTCAACACTTTGCAAGAAGTTTCAAAACCTGTGCAATCAAAAGATATGAGCAAGATAAACTTGCCTTGTGACTGAAAGGTAATGGAGTCGGATACTTGGTGATACTCCTGATCTCCTTGTTCTACAAAAATTCAATCATTGTCCGGTAAGGACAATGCTTCAAGAAACAAATGGATGCTATGCACAATGATATGCTATGCATGGTGATTCATGGACTTGGTTTTCTTATTTGTGTGTTTTACCCAAGACTTGCTAGGGTTTAAAGGATTTTTATAAAACACAAAATTCTATTTGTGTGTTTTACCCTAATTATGAGTTAAGTTAGTTATTTAAAGTTTGAAATCAAAGTTTAAATTATAAAAAATTTGTTGAGTTATTTGAAAAGAGAGAGAATTGATTTAATAAAGAAAAAGACTTAAGTTTTATTTTAAATTAATAAAGATAAAGATTTTTGGGAAAAGAATATAAAAGATTTCAATTTTAAAGTTAATAATATAAATTGATTATGATATATAATTATACTCAACTAATCTATGCATTTAAGATGAGGAGTTTATTTTATAAGATTAAATTAAACAGAATTGGTTTAATTTTAGATTTGAATTAATTCAAAAAGGAAAAACAAAAATTCAAATTTTTAAAACAGAGTTGGATTTGTAAATGGGCTTTGGCCCATTGGCCTGGCCCAACCAGCCCGGCTGGTCTAACCCAACCGGCCAGGTCCTGGGTCGGTCAAACCGACCCAGACCTGCCTCGGTCTCTCACCTCTCCCCCTCGACTCTCTCTCCGGCGACCCCTAAATCACCGTCGCCGTCGCCTGGCGATTCTGGCCGATTCCGGCGAGTTCCGCCGTTGCCACCTAGGGCAAAATGCTCCCCTCTCGACCCTCTCTTGCCTCCACCGAGCAAATTTGCTGGCCGTTTCCTCACCGAGGAGATCCGAGGTGCGATCCCGCTCGGGAACACGACCCGCTGACGCCGCCACGCTCGTTTCGTCACCTCCTTTTCCTGATGCTGGCTGCGCCCCTCTGCGGTGGTCATGGTGAAGCTGTGCGGCTGATTCGGTTGATGGCCGAGCAGGCGCAAGTCGAAGCATCCCAGGTGGGGTTGCTCCTCGTGCCGCCGCCGCCGCTCTGGTGAAGACTTCCCCAGGCCGCGCTTGGTTGGCCGCGCGAGCCCTGCCTTGCCATGCTAACCAGGTCTGCACCTGGGCGTCTGGTGAGCTTGTCTTCTCCTCCACCTGCCCTATTCCTCTCTGGTCTCTGTACTTGGCCATCTTGGCCGAGTGCCAAGCTCTTGCTTGCCCTTCTTCTCCTGGTTCAGCTCCTAGCTCTTGTCCTTCTCCTCCTGGATGTGCTGCTGGTCCTTCTCCTCCTGAGCTTGATCTTGAGCTTCAGATCATCTCCATGGTTCTTGCTGAATGATTACTATTGTGTTTGTGTGCTATGAAAGAACAATGATGTTCTTTGTGTTGGTTCCCTGTTGTTTCGAATGTGAGCTGCTTCTCCTGGTTCAGCTCCTGGTGTTGCTCATCTAGCCGGCAGCTTGGGTTTGTAAGCTACTGTGGTGCTGCCAGCACCACCCTCCTGGTTCTGTGACTAAGCTACTTGTGAGCTGTGTGCTTGCATGCTTCACTCAGGTTGATCTCATCCTCACCTGGCCGTGCTGTGAAACTGCTATGTGCTCGATTGATTTGTACCCCAGTGACTTAAAAGAACAGATGCTACACTTGGGCAAAATACTCAATGATGCAATGGCAAAATCTTTGCCCTAGTCCGAGAGTACTAATCCTAACACTTAACCCTTTTCTTTTGTTCCTTTTTACTTTATTTTGCAGGTTGCAGCTTATGAAGATCTAGAAGATGGATTTCATGAAGACTATTAGAAATAGTTTAGAATTAGGTTTCTTTTTCTTTTATTATCTTCTGTAATCTTCTTTTCAATTAACATTGATGTAAAGACTTTGTATAATTGTGTGATATCAATAAAATAATATTTCTGTTTGTTTTATATACTACTTCCTTTACTTTTATTCAATTAATACATACTTGAATTACTTCTTCATTAATAATTAAATATTCAAAATTTGAGGTAATTCAACAATCATTTTAAATTCCAAAATCACTTAAACAACAACATCAAGAGATCATAGCAATGCCCTTAGCATTCTAATAACCTCTAACTCTAAAGGTGATTAGATAGAAGCTTTGCTCTCTCAGGTTTTTGAATTGGCAAAAAATTCACTCGGATTTTAGATGCATGAATGCACAAAGGTCCAAGTTCTACCCTTCGTTTAGTCCTAAATGCTAGGATGTTACAAGAAATCTACCGGGGAAATTCCTTCCCGGAGAGGGGAGATCATCACCATCGTCGTTATCATCGCGCTGGACTTCATCGGGATCATCATCACCATCATCATCATCATCATCATCAGCAGCAGCACCTTCATCTCCACTATCATCTTGGGTTGAATCTTGTCAAATTCTTAGGGGAAACTTTCCCGGTGTTGATTACTCTTGTAGTTGATGCTATTGAGTGGAACCGTTGAATTAAGGTTTATGTTCAGATTGTTATTTACCATTATTTCACCTCTGGTCATGATCCATATGATGTCTTGTGAGTAGTTCGTTTAGTTCTTAAGGACATGGGAGAAGTCGAGATGTTAGTAGTGAAACTATGTTGAGTAATATTTAATGGTTTGATATTTATGTTGTGGTGTTATTCTACTAGTGGTGTCATGTGAACATCGACTACATGATACTTCACCATTTATGGGCCTAGTGGAATGCATTGTGTATTTGGCTACTAATTGTGGGGTTGCCAGAGCGACGAAAACCTAAACCACCGTTAGGAAACCATTGCACCAGGGAGCGTAGGATCTCAGAGTTTAAGGTTGTGGTTAGATTTATCTTAATTACTTTTTTGTATTTGCAGATGCTTGCAGGGGGTATAATCACAAGTGTATATTAGTCCTAGTAAGGGTAGTACGCGAGCACAGGTTTGATACGTCCAAAACGTATCTACTTTCCCGAACACTTTTGCTATTGTTTCTCCTCTAATTTGTGCGTTTTGAATACAACTAACACGGACTGACGTTGTTTTCAGCAGAATTGCTCTGGTGTCTCGTTTTTGTGCAGAAATTCAACTTCCAGTAAAAATTCGGGAAAAATCATGAAAAATCCTATTTCACCAGAAGACCCACGGAGCCAGAAGACAGGAGGGAGAGGAGGCTCGAGGGGCCGTCACGCACTGGTGGCGCGGCCCAGCCCTGGCCGCGCCACCCATGTGTGAGGGGGCCCCAGGTCTCCTCTCGACCTCCCCTCTCGCGTACATATACCCCCTGGCGACTTAATATCGAGGAGACGGCGTTTTTCCCAGATAGACTTCCGCTGCGCCGCCGCCATCAGAAACCGCGATTTGGAACCAGAAACTCCGTTCTGGCACCCTGCCGGGACGGGGATTCGGAGGAGATCTTCATCACCATCACCACCGACGCTCCTCCATCGACCATCCATGACTCCCCCATCCATGTGTGAGTAATTCCCCCGCTGTAGGTGAGGGGATGGTAGGGATTGGATGAGATTATTCATGTAATTTGATATGAGATTGATAGGGCATAGTGCCTAGTATCTTTATTTAGTGCCTATGACATTGTTGCAACTTGTTGTGCTTAATGCTTGTCACTTTGGGCCCGAGTGCCATGATTTCAGATCTGAACATGTTATTATTTCTATGATGATACTTGTTGTTTATGGTCTTACCTACAAGTTGTATACACATATTGTTGTCCGGAACCCGAGGCCCCAAAGTGACAGAAATTGGGATAACCGGAGGGGATGGCTATGATGTGAGGATCACATGTGTTCACTGAGTGCTAATGCTTTGCTCCGGTACTTTATTAAAAGGAGTACCTTAATTACCAGTAGTTTCCCTTGAGGCCCTGCTGCAACAGGCTGGTAGGACAAAAGATGTCGTGCAAGTTTCTCCTTGCGAGCACGTACGACTATATACGGAACACATGCCTATGATTGTTTGTACTAGGATGCTTTATCATTATTTATCTGCATTGCCTTTGTCTCATTGATTTCATGAATTATCTTATCCATGCAACGCCCGTAATCCATCCCTATGCCTACAGTATTTGTTCCAACTGTTTACAACTGCTACTTTTACCGCTGCTATTTTACTACTGTTGTTACTGTTTCACTACTGTCACCACTATAAAACTGTTGCTACTGATAAACCACTGCGAGCAAGACTGTTTCCAGGTGCAGCTGAATTGACAACTCATCTGTTAAGGCTTACATATATTCTTTGGCTCCCCTTGTGTCGAATCAATAAATTTGGGTAATACTTCCCTCGAAGACTGTTGCGATCCCCTATACTTGTGGGTCATCAAGATTATTTTCTGGCGCCGTTGCCAGGGACCATAGCTTTATTTGTAAGTTCACTTGGTATTCATATTGTTCGTTGCAATCCTTTCATCATGGGTAAACCTCGTGATGGAAAAGTTCCTATATTGCCATCCACTACAAGAAGAGGTACGACTCTCAACACCTCTGTTGCTCTTGATTCGCCATCTGTTATGAGTAAGTTGCTTACACCACCACACCCACACGTTACTGCTACTACTTCTGCTGAGATTGAAAATGCCACTGATAATTTAGATGATGCTTCTACTGTGCTTGATGAGAGTGGTTCACTAGGTTCCTTTTTAGATGCTACTATTGCTAGAGCTAAGTTGGGAAACACCATTGTTACACCTGTTAGTTCACCTGAGTCTAGGGAATGTCCTAGTGATGATTATGATGATGATGCTTATATTGAGCTTAATGATGATTTTATTGCAGAAGCACGTGCTGCTCGTAATGCAGGTAATGTTAAAGAACTTCTTGCCAGACGCTCTGTTAGATATAATTTGTCTCCTCATCCTAAGTTTGCTGCTTCTCCTATAAATATTAGAGACAAGGATTATGATTTCTCTCTGGATTTATCTTACATATCTATTGTTGAGAAAACTCCTTTTTGTGGTACTCCCTCCGTCCCGAAATAAGCTGCGCGGGGGAGGAAAATTTTGAACTGTTGACCAATTTACAAAAAAGACCTTGATATTTAGAAATCAAGACAATCGGATCCCTCGATCACCTCCACTCGCGCAATCAGCGCCTGGGACCGGCCGCGATCAGCGCCGGCGCCCACGAGATCGCCGTTCGCCTCCCTGGACGAGATCACCGGTCGCTTCCCTGGAAGAGATCGCCGCCGCCCCTCGAGAGATCGTCGGCCACCGCTCCTGGACGAGATCGTCGGCCGCTGCCCCGGGACGAGATCGCCGGCCGCCGCCCCGGGACGAGGTCGCCGGCCAGCCGCCCCTGGACGAGATCGCCGGCCGCCGCCCCTGGACGAGATCGCCGGCAGCCGCCCCAGGACAAGATCGCCAGCCAGTTGCCCCTGGACGACATTGCCAGCCGCCGCCCCTGGAAGAGCTTCCCGGCCGCCGCCTCTGGACAAGATCCCCGGTCGCCGCCCCTGCACGAGCTCGCCGGCTGCCACCCCTGCACGAGCTCCCTGGCAGCCACCCCTGGACGAGCTCCCTGGCTGCCACCCCTGCACGAGCTCCCTGGCTGCCGCCCTGCACAAGCTCCTTCCCCAGCACCTCACCGGTCGCCAGTAGCCAGCTCCGCAACTGCTGATGTCAAGTCGCCGCTGTCAAGACGCCGCTTCTGTCAAGACGCCGCTTCTGTCAAGACGCCGCTTTTGTCAAGACGCTGCTGCTGTCAAGTCGCCGCTGTCGACGCCGCTGTCAAGACACACTGTCAAGACGCTGCTGCTGTCACACACTTTCATGTCGCTGTTGCTGCCGGCATCCCTGCAAATTTGAATCAAGGAACCGAATAAGGTATGTATTCTAAATATTTGCTGAAATTGTTAACCCAAGTAAAGCATAAATTCACATTGTGCCACTACATTGCAGTAATCATCTGTAACAGCTGTCCTAAGAACCATAACAAGTTGAAAGTCATGTTACACTGACATTGTCACCTCTAGGGAAAGCCAAACGAAACTCGCACTTGAAATGAGTGCAGTAGACATCTTCACCAGATTTAGCACAGAAATGAGTGCAGTAGACATCTTCACCAGATTTAGCACAGAAATGAGTGCAGTAGACATTTTCAGAGGGAGTTTGGTTTTCACTGACCTGCTAAAGTTGATGTTAGCGAAGCAATGAGTGCAGTAGACATTTTCAGAGGGAGTTTGGTTTTCACTGACCTGCTAAAGTTGATGTTAGCGAAGCAATGAGTGCAGTAGACATCTTCACCAGATTTAGCACAGAAATGTTGAAGGCCATGTTCATAGTTATGAAGAGCAGTGGTAGCAAAGGGGCACCAAGGCAACCTGAAAATCCAAAAAAAATAGCACACGATTGAGATATCTTTAGCGAAAAGTGGCTATGGCAGCATGCAGCACCACAATTTACATATGCAGGGCAGTGGCCAGGGAGCAAAACGCAGAGCGTGTCTCTATGAAACACAAGAGGCACACACTTGCAGAACTTCATGGGGCACACGTCTCTGAATCATGGTCCATATGAAGAATAACTGAATCAGTTGGTTCAACAACCGCCAAATAGCCCGGACATGAATGTTCTTGACCTCTGCTTTTTCCGATCACTCCAGTCCATGACCGATAACAGCGCGCCTACAAGCATCAAAGACTTGATAGAGAATGTGGAGCGTGAATACCACAACTATGAGGTTGCCAAACTAGCTCGTAGCTTCATCACATTGCAGTCGTGCATGCGAGAGACGATGAAAGGTGGAGGTATAGGGTACCATATCAAGCACATGCACACAGAACATCGGCAGTTACAAGGAAGGCTTCCAATTGCTCTGGGAATCCCGGTTGAGCTGCTTGCAAGCACCAAGGCCCTTATACAAAAAGTTAAGCTAGAGATAGAAACGGAGAGCGAGAGATAGAAGAGGAGAGCTAGAGATAGAATAGGAGAGCAAGAGATAGAAAAGGAGAGCAAGAGATACAAAATAGCATCAGATATTGCATCATATAGCTCCACTGTTGTATTACGTGTCTGATCATGCACATATCTGGTTAATTAGCCTTGTAATTGTCTGAAAAGATAAAGACCACATTGTATTTGTTTTGTTCTGTCAGAGAGTTCCCGATAATGCACCTTGCTAATTTCTCAACCAACACTCAATACATTATAATTGCTGAAATGGCATGATGCCTCTGGTTCCTTATTACTCGCCTCGTTTTTAATTAGACTGGTTCCATATGACATTCAAAGTAAACCATCACGTTTAGGTTCAGTTTTGATTCTCCTTGTTTTTAATTAGAACTGCAGTACAGCATAACAACGCCTCTCGAACTGCTGGGGCTGTCAGACCTTTAGATTAGTTAATAAGTAAACAGTATTATGATGGAGTATCTCAAGTTGCATAACCCTGGGTGACCTGTCCCCTCCTACTCTGAACCGGTATAAAGATTAAGCTTACTAAACTGCAGGCAAGCAAAACATTCGCCTAGTTAATTGAAATGGAACAGCATACACGTCACAGGACAATAAATCATCCATGAAACCCAAAACAATCCAACCAAATTCATCATCCAAGGTTGCAGCAAGTTTTCCACGCCTCAGCGGGTATATGAACCAATTTTGGAGTACTCGATATGCCATGACAGATTGACAGAAAAGAAAATTCAGTAACAGAAGTTCAGTAAAGTACCAGGTTGTGGTAGTTGGCGAGCTTGGCCATGGTGGTGCTCTCGCCCCCGGGGATGATGAGCAAGTCGAGAGCCTGGAGCTGCTCCGGCTTGCGCACCTCCACCCCGTTCACCTCGAGCCTCCTCAGCGCTGCCCAGGCGTCATCGGTGGCGCAGTTGGCCTTCTTGAGGTTGCTCTTGGGAGGCGCAGTTATACTCGGCCTCGTCCTTCCTGCCCTCGTCGTCGTTATTCTCGGCCTCACCTCGATCTTCTGGACCGGAGGCCGCCGCCCGGAGCATCCTTGGATTTGGGGAGGCAGGGGATGTAGCAGAGAGGGAGGCGCAATAGCTCTCAAGTGGCCATGAATGCCCAAAATCGAAGCTTGAATGAGCTCGGGAACGTCGATGCCGCCATGGATGTCCCAGGGCAGCAGCTTGAGAGCCCGAGGACGCCGCCACCGCACCGAATCCGAAAAATCGAGCTTTGCTGTCGCTTGACCTAGGGTTTGTGGAGGGGCTGCGGATCTGTGATTTTACTCCATGGGAAAGAAAGGGAAAGATGGGGACGGTGGTGCGTGGGATTGGGGAGCCGCCAGGATCGACCGGCGACGGCGACGGGGACGGTGGTGCGCGCGATTTGGGAGACGGAGACGGTGGAGACGAGTGAGGAAGAGGGTAAGTGAGTGTGGAAGGACCACTTTCTTCAGGTGAAATTGTTCGGGGATGTTTTTGCAAAACAACCGGCGCGCAGCTTATTTCGGGATGGAGGGAGTACTAAAGATGAGAGTGCTATGGAGCACATGAATGAGCTTTCTACTTTGAGTAATTTGTTTTCTGATGATATTAAGCTCCGCACTTATTTTGTTGCTAAGATTTTTCCTTTCTCATTGAAAGATGCTGCTAAAATTTGGTTTAATAGTTTGTCTCCTGGATCTCTTACTAGTCCTATTGCTTTGGTTAATGCTTTCTTTCAGAAATATTTTCCCGCTAGTGCTCAACATGCTGTTGTGCAGAAAATCTTTGATTTTAAACAGGGAAAAGGAGAGATACTGCCTGAATCTTGGACAAGGTTTTGTTCTTTGATTAGAGCTTTGCCTAAAGAACCATTGCCTAAAAATGAACTCCTTGATATATTCTATAATGGACTAACGGATGAATCTAAGTCATATTTGGATAGTTGTGCTGGTTGTGTTTTCAGGGAAAGAACTCTGGCTGAAGCAGAAGAGTTAATGGCTAAAATAAGCCGGAATCATGATGATTGGACTTTAGTTGAGCCAGTACCAGCACCAACCCCTGCGCCATCTATAGAGCCTACGCCGAAGAAAAGAGGGATGATTGAATTAAATGATGAAGTTATGAAGGAAGCTAAGAAATCTCTTAAGGAGAAAGGTATTAAGGCCGAAGATGTGAAGAATTTACCTCCTATTGAAGAATTATGTAAGCCAATTCCTCGCTCATCTACTATTGAGGTACACTCTCTCCAACGCTTTGATGAAAGAGATATTCCTTATATTAAACCTCCTGATCAATGCTTAGATGAGTTCGATAACTTTATTGTTAAGCAAGAAAATTTTAATAGAATGGTGCATAATCATTTGTTAGAAAATTCTAGAGTTATTAACAAGTTGCAGGATATTGTGGAAAGAACCGCCAATGATGTGAAGATACTTGCTAAACATTTTCAAATGGTTCAAACACAAATTGATCAGCTTACCAAGGTGCAAAAAGACTTGCTAGTTAATGCTGCAAGAGAGAAGCAAGCATGTGAAATACGTACAAGAAGTGGTGCTGCTACTCAAGACCCATTATATCCTGAAGGACATCCTAAGAGGGTCGAGCAAGATTCTCAACGAGTTGCAAATGATGATACCCCTTCTAAGAAGAAGAAGAAGAAGAAGAAGCATAAAACAACTGCAGAATCCTCTGATGCAGGTAAAGATCCTAACAGTGTTTCTATTTCTGATGCTGAAACTGAACCAGGAGATGCTTCCGATAAAGAAGAAGATAAAGAAGAAGTTGAAGAAGAACCAGAAAAGAGTGATAAGAATGCAAAGTACACCAAAGAGGACTTCATTGCCAACAAGCATGGTAAGGAGAGGGAACCTTGGGTACAGAAGCCAATGCCTTTTCCTAGTAAGAAACACAAGTCCAAGGAAGAAGAACACTACAACAGGTTTTGTGAATGGATGAGACCTTTATTTTTGCAAATTCCTTTGACTGATGCTATTAGAATGCCTCCTTATGCAAAGTATATGAAAGATATTGTCACTAACAAAAGGAAAATTCCTAGTGAGGAAATTTCCACTTTACTTGCTAACTATTCTTTTGATGGTAAAGTACCGGAGAAGCTTGGAGATCCAGGTATACCAACTATTCCTTGCTCCATTAAAAATAACTATGTTAGAACTGCTTTATGTGATTTGGGAGCTGGAGTTAGTGTCATGCCTTTTTCCCTCTATAAGAGACTTGATTTAGAAAAATTGGTATCAACTGATATATCCTTGCAGATGGCTGATAAGTCTACTACTATTCCTATTGGTATATGTGAGAATGTTCCTGTTCAAGTTGCTAACAGCTGTTTGATTTTAACTGATTTTGTTGTGTTGGAAATGCCTGAAGATGATAATATGTCTATTATTCTTGGGAGACCTTTTCTAAATACCGCAGGTGCTGTTATTAATTGCAATCAAGGAAAAGTCACTTTTAATGTTAATGACAAAGAGTATACGGTTTATTTTCCCAAGAATATTGATAGGAAGAATGCTCTAAATACAATCAAGCATGTTGAGACCATCAAAGTTGGTCAAATTATTTGTTCAGAGCGAAAGCCCAAGGAAGAATGTCAAATTGTTATGGTTGGGACTATACCTATCAAAGTTGAGGTAACATAAGCATTAAGTGATATGCAAAGTTTTGCCTCATACAAAGTTAGTTTGGTAACAAGACTTGATCAACCTTGTTAACAAAGTGATTTTATATGAAAGAAACTTCGTTTTCACCGCATCCACTCCACCTCACTTGTATTTACTTTCATCAAATTTTATTCCTTCAGTTTAGTTGCATGATTAAGAGTATCTCAGAGCTGCTGCATGCTTAGTTTTGATTTGCTTGAAATCTTTTCATCGTCGTTTTTCTGAGTTTCATCAATATGCCAATTTCTGAAAAATCCTCAAAAATAAAGTTTCTCGAAAAATTCCAGAAAATTCTTTATAAATTTTTATGTCAAAAAGGGGCAGAGAGACACCTGGGAGGTACCAGGTGGGGCAGCCACGCCACCTCACACACAGGTGGCGCGGCCCAGCCCTGGCCGCGCCACCCAGGTGTGAGGGGGCCCCACTGGGCCCCTCACTCATCTCTTCTTCCCCAGCTCTTTCTCTCTCCAAAAAACAACGACACACTCAGCTGAAACCCGAGTTCTTGCTGTTCTTCACCTCAATTTTTCGATCTCCTTGTTCAGCCCAACATTTCTGCTGAAATTTGGATCATTTGCTCTCCGGTATGTGACTCCTCCACTTGTCCAAGTAGATTTTCTTTTGGTGAAGTATATCTTGAGTATTTTAGCATTGTAGGTGACAGTATAAATGAGTATGCATGCTTGTTCTATTGCTTAGAAAGGTTATTTTGATGCATGATAGCTCTCTAGTAACTCACTACAGTAGTTTCCTACACTTGCTTGTCTTCAAATCATTTTTTATGAGGTGTGTCAAAATTTTCAGAAATGGAGAGGAATGCATATCAACTCTCTCAACATGAACTAGAAGTGCAAGATGTTATGAAAGTTCATCGTGAAGAGAAGGTTTTCCCCTCACACTATCCATGCTCAGCATTCTTGAGTGCTACTGGATTCCTACAGGATTTTCAAGCCTTGCTTTCTAATGCAGGATTAGAATATTTTGTTGAGGGTGAACCTCCCCAATATGTTAAACTAACAATGTCTGTGGTACAGGATTTCAGATTTAGTTGGTCCGCTTCTAATCCCATGGTTCATTATAAAATTTATAACAAATCTGTGGACTTGCCTTTTGATGTTTTCTGTACAGCTATTAGAGTACCACAGTGGGGATCGCTCGAGAAGATAAAGGGACAACCAAGGCAATTGTTAGAACTATATGAGGAGATTTGTCAAGGAAGAAGCTTCACAGGAGAGGGTGGTAAAATTCGAAACATTCATTTCCCATCCATTCGATATTTCGCCTTCTTCATTACCAAATGTGTTCTTGCTAGGAAATCTGCAAGTAAATTGTCTCTCCATGATCTAGCTTTCATTGTTGCTGCTTTAAGGCGCGATAGAACTTACAATTTGGGTGCCTTAATAGCTTTCCGTCTTGATATTAATTGTGAGAAAGGGGGAATCTGTGGGGGGCTTATAGCTTCACGCCTATTAGCTTTGCATGGTGTTTTGCCTCATTTTCGAGATCTGCAGTTCCCCGAGGAGAAACTTGGTCTTGATGCTATGGTTCAACATAAGTTTATTTCTCCTCCTGCCAGTTTGATTAATTTAACATTTGAGCTAACCTTTTTCAAGAAGACTACCTGGAGGGTAGTAAAGTCTGAACGATCAATCCGTTTGCCTGCACCTCTTTTGTTTAACCTTGATCGCAGGAATGGATGGTCGCTTACAGAAGATGAGCTCGATGCATATGTGGAGGAGCACCCGCCGCCTGTACACGATGAGGAGGGCGCCGAAGAGTCGGGGCAACCCTCCAACACTACGAATTTCCCATATGAGCAGCCTTATTATGATTATGCGCCATCAGCTTCATCTTCACGGGAGCCGGGGTACGATTACACCTATGATGACCCACCAGCCTGGGGCAGCTACCAGAGCCGGAATTGATATCCACTTAGGCCAAAAGCCTAAGCTTGGGGGGAGGTACGCCGACGATTCGCTCATCTACATATCACATTTTGTCGGACCTTTGTATATCCATGTTTTATTTTCTTTATTGTTCTAAGTTCTTACTTCTGCTTTCCAAAACACAAAAAGACCAAAAATATTTCCGTTGTTTCTCTCTATTTGGTTCTTTGGTTTTCCACCTTTGGTTTGCTTTACTTGCTAATTTTGGTTTGCTACTTGAAAAACCCAAAAATATTTTGCTTTGTTGCTATTTCCTTCTCCTTTTGTTTCAGAAATCAAAAACCCCAAAAATATTTGTTGTTCTTCTTCGGTTTTGTAAAGTTTGTTGCAGAGTTTAGTTCCCCGTTACTCCATTGGAGCTTGGTATTCACTTTATATTATTCAAGCCACACAAGTGAAGAGCAATAATGACGACATATGACAATCCGAGATGTGGTAAGGGGCTGGTATGAACTCTATTTGTTTTCATTTTTGTACATATACTCATCTAGGTGGACATGCTTAGTCGGTTCATGTAAGGTATATGTCATCTAATGGATGCTTTGTAGTTCTTGCTTTCATATGATTAGTTTCAATTTACTATTAGCCTGTAGCATGTCATGTAGACGCTTGCATGCATTGTTTTATTCATAGTATGGTATGATATTGTGGTATCCACCTCTGAAAGCTTCATTTGAATCGACTTGGCACATGCTCAAGCATGCATATGACTGAACAAAAAGTCAATTAAGCCTCGATGATCTAAATTGCCTCAGAGTTCTTGTATCATTTTTATGCCTATATTAATTTTGTTTTGTCGCAAGCATGATTATGATAGTTATTGCTCTCTCGATTGTCGCTTCCTAGTCTTTTGCTAGCCTTCACTTGTACTGAGTATGAGCTCTACTCGTGCATCCAATTACCAAAAACCAAGTCTTCTAAAGAGTCCACTATAAATTCCTATGCATGGTATTTGTAAGCCATTCCAAGTAAAATTTCATGTGCTACCTTTCAAAACTTTCAACTACTTCTCATTTTGTGCCATTGTTTTTAGCTCATGGGGACATAGTGGTCGGAATTGCTATCTTCCATATTAAATTAAGTACCCCTCGACTAGGCAGCTTCATCTGCTCGTCATTAATTTTGCAAGGGAGCTGGTCAGACCATTATAATCTTAATTCTAAAGAAAAGAAAAAAGGCACTCCTCCAAAGGAATGTGAAAGTTGGTGGGCACCCGATGGAATCGGTTAGCCATGGTTTGAGAAAGAAAAAAAGGTGGGGAGGAGTGCCAAAGCTTTATAAAAGAGCACCAGTGTGCCAAATTTCAAAGAACTCGGAACCGCTCTCACTTGTTTATTATGGAAGATAGTAAGTCCCCATTGCTAGTCGTTGACATTGAACAACCACCTCTCAAAAGAAACTTTTATCTCTGTTTTACAAATGAAAAGCTCTAGCACATATTAAATCACTGCTTCCCTCTGCGAAGGGCCATTCGTTTACTTTTATGTTGAGTCACCATCTTCTAACTTTAAGCACTTCTTGAGAGCATAGCTGTTATTCTTAGTGTAATGTGCTTGTCCCAGAACACGGTTAATTGTGGTATAACTTTGATGCTTGTATCTTTGATATTTCTACTTCTAGTCTTCCCTTGGACTTCAGAGGTGCCTCAGCATTTATATTTTGCTCTACAAATAAAGGCAAGCGGGATACCACTCTTTCATATCATTTATGCATATTACAATCTTGAGGTTTCTCATGCACATGTTACTTGTTATTAGTGTATTGGCACTCTTTCATAGCTTGCTTGACTATGAGGTGACATTAGTTACATATTTCTTATTATGAATTGCCTGAGTACTTGATCACATAGTTAGTATATATACATCATATGAGCAAATGTGTTCGTGAAAGTTTCTTTTATCGCTCTCAGTTGTTAACTGAATTGCTTGAGGACAAGCAAATAGCTAAGCTTGGGGGGAGTTGATACGTCCAAAACGTATCTACTTTCCCGAACACTTTTGCTATTGTTTCTCCTCTAATTTGTGTGTTTTGAATACAACTAACACGGACTGACGCTGTTTTCAGCAGAATTGCTCTGGTGTCTCGTTTTTGTGCAGAAATTCAACTTCCAGTAAAAATTCGGGAAAAATCATGAAAAATCCTATTTCACCAGAAGACCCACGGAGCCAGAAGACAGGAGGGAGAGGAGGCTCGAGGGGCCGTCACGCACTGGTGGCGCGGCCCAGCCCTGGCCGCGCCACCCATGCGTGAGGGGGCCCCAGGTCTCCTCTCGACCTCCCCTCTCGCGTACATATACCCCCTGGCGACTTAATATCGAGGAGACGGCGTTTTTCCCAGATAGACTTCCGCTGCGCCGCCGCCATCAGAAACCGCGATTCGGAACCAGAAACTCCGTTCTGGCACCCTGCCGGGACGAGGATTCGGAGGAGATCTTCATCACCATCACCACCGACGCTCCTCCATCGACCATCCATGACTCCCCCATCCATGTGTGAGTAATTCCCCCGCTGTAGGTGAGGGGATGGTAGGGATTGGATGAGATTATTCATGTAATTTGATATGAGATTGATAGGGCATAGTGCCTAGTATCTTTATTTAGTGCCTATGACATTGTTGCAACTTGTTGTGCTTAATGCTTGTCACTTTGGGCCCGAGTGCCATGATTTCAGATCTGAACATGTTATTATTTCTATGATGATACTTGTTGTTTATGGTCTTACCTACAAGTTGTATACACATATTGTTGTCCGGAACCCGAGGCCCCAAAGTGACAGAAATTGGGATAACCGGAGGGGATGGCTATGATGTGAGGATCACATGTGTTCACCGAGTGCTAATGCTTTGCTCCGGTACTTTATTAAAAGGAGTACCTTAATTACCAGTAGTTTCCCTTGAGGCCCTGCTGCAACAGGCTGGTAGGACAAAAGATGTCGTGCAAGTTTCTCCTTGCGAGCACGTACGACTATATACAGAACACATGCCTATGATTGTTTGTACTAGGATGCTTTATCATTATTTATCTGCATTGCCTTTGTCTCATTGATTTCATGAATTATCTTATCCATGCAACGCCCATAATCCATCCCTATGCCTACAGTATTTGTTCCAACTGTTTACAACTGCTACTTTTACCGCTGCTATTTTACTACTGCTATTACTGTTTCACTACTGTCACCACTATAAAACTGTTGCTACTGATAAACCACTGCGAGCAAGACTGTTTCCAGGTGTAGCTGAATTGACAACTCATCTGTTAAGGCTTACATATATTCTTTGGCTCCCCTTGTGTCGAATCAATAAATTTGGGCAATACTTCCCTCGAAGACTGTTGCGATCCCCTATACTTGTGGGTCATCAAGGTTCACCCCCATAACAATTATCAAACCAATGAAGATTACTTAGCAGCATGAAGTGAAAGCACTCGACAGAAACTTCCGTGTGTCCTCAGGAACGTTTGGTAATCATAAGTTACACAACCGGCTTGTCCTTTGCTCTAGAAAGGATTGGGCCACTTGAAGCAGTTACTATTACTGTCTTTTATTTACTCGTACTTTATTTACTTGCATTACCAAATACCCCTGAAAACCCGTTTGCTAGTATTTACAGTGAATCCTTGATCAAAACCATTTGTCAACACCTTCTGCTCCTCGTTGGGTTCGACACTCTTATTTATTTAAAGTACTACGATACACCCCCTATAGTTGTGGGTCATCAGCCGCTTACAGTAGGTTTCATAGAAAAGTGATCGGGCCCTTTAGGTTTTCCCGTCGAGGGAAATATATAGGCGGAAGGGCGGCGTTAGTGGCGCGGCCAGGGGCTAGGCCGCGCCACCCCATGGTGCGCCTGGCCCCTGGTCCCCCTCCATCTCATCTTTGGACTTCGTCTCGTGTCAGGAAAAATAGGAACTTTGGCTTTTGTTTCGTCCAATTCCGAGAATATTTCCTGTGTAGCTTTTATGAAACACAAAAACAGCAGAAACAGGGAACTGGCACTGTGACATCTCGTTAATAGGTTAGTTCTGAAAAATGCATAAAAATGCCACGAAGTGCAACAAAACACAAAGCAAATGGTGTATAAACAAGCATGGAGCATAAAAAATTATAGATACGTTTGAGACGTATCAAGACGTCACTCTCAACCACACCGGTATATCAAACAGCAACAACAGATTTCCAGTTTTCATCGGAAAGGAAAAATTATAACTTTAGAGATTAAAAGCGTAGGCATGAGATCACTAACGAGGCACTGCATGGATAAGATTGATCATATATCATAATTTACTCAAGTTCATCTCTAATTCCCTTTTTGTGTATAAGTGTAGATGTGTGCCCTAAATATAAGTATGCGTACCAACAAGGAAAATTAGCATACATCTATTGTCCTATCTGCTCGGATTCATCAGAAGCCATTGATGGCTTGTAAGTAATAGCCCGTTGGGAACCCCAAGAGGAAGGTATGATGAGCACTGCAGCAAGTCTTCCCTCAGTTGTGAAACCAAGGTTTATCGAACCAGTAGGAGAAAGCCAAACTTCAGAAGGTGAGGCTTGCTAGCTTCGCGACACTCCGGACAATGGCGCCAGAAATATTGCTGGTGCATCTTCACCTAGCAGCAATGTGAAACCTACACACAACACAACCAAGAACTTTGCTCCTAACTTACGATGAGGTTATCAATCTCACCGGTTTGCTGTAAACAAAGGATTGAGCGTATCGAGTGGTAAAAGGATAATAGTATGCAAGTAAAAGTAAACAGTGTGAGTAAAGTAAAACGGTATAGCAATGTAAAGGAAATTGGACCGGGGTCCACAGTTCACTAGTGGTGTCTCTCCATAAAATAAATAACAACATGCTGGGTAAACAAATTATAGTTGGGCAATTGATAGAATAAAGATAACGTACATATGTCATGAGGATCACTATGAGATTCACTCTGGGCATTACGACAAAATACATAGACCGTAATCCAACTGCATCTATGACTAATAATCCACTCGCGGGGAGTCGTCCGAGTACCCCTTGAGTATTAAGTTGCGAACAACGGATAACTGCATTAAGCAAAGTGCGTAAAGTAAACAAAGCAAATGTCCTTGGACATAAGAATGTTGTTTTCTCCCTAGTGGCAACAACATATCGACAACCTTAGAGGTTTCTGTCACTCCCCCATATTACTAGAGGCATGAACCCAACTATCGAGCATAAATACTCCCTCTTGGAGTCACTAGCATCTACTCGGCCAAGATATCTGCTAGCAACAGAGAGCATGCAAGATCATAAATAACATAGAGATAACATAAAGATATATATTCAGCACATCAACTTGACATAGTACCAATACTCATCGGATCCCAACAAACACAACATGTATGATTACATAAAGATGATCTTGATCATGTTGAGCAGCTCACAAGATCTAAACATGAAGCACACTGTGGAGAAGACAACCTTCTAGCTACTGCTATGGACCCGTAGTCCAAGGTAGACTACTCACACATCACTCTGGAGGCAACCATGGTGGTGGAGAAGGCCTTCGGCAGGGATTCCCCTCTCTGGCAGGGTGCCGGGAAGAACTCCTGGATCCTCCTGATCTCGCTTCGATGACGGCGGCGGCTTGTAGTATATTTCAAGGAAAAACGGTCCGTCCTTTAGGTTTTTCCCGTCGAGGGGATTTTATAGGCGAAAGGGCAGCGTCAAGAGGTGGGCCACCTGGCCTCACCATATGGTGATGCGGCCAGGGGCTGGGCCACGCCACCCTATGGTGAGCCTGGCCCCCCTCCGTCTCATCTTCGGTCTTCAGAAAGCTTCGATAAAAATAGGAGGTTCGGCTTTTGTTTCGTCCAATTCCAAGAATATTTCCTGTGTAACTTTTCTGAAACACAAAAACAGCAGAAAATAGGGAACTGGCACTGTGGCATCTTGTTAATAGGTTAGTTCCGGAAAATGCATAAAAACGCCACGAAGTGTAACAAAATACAAAGCAAATGGTGTATAAACAAGCATGGAGCATCAAAAATTATAGATACGTTTGAGACGTATCAAGCATCCCCAGGCTTAACTCCTGCTCGTCCTCGAGTAGGTAAGTGATAATAAAAGAAGAATTTTTGAGGTGACTGATACGTCTCCAACGTATCTATAATTTTTGATGCTCCATGCTTGTTTTTACACCATTTGCCTATTGTTTCGTTACACTTCGTGGCACTTTTATGCATTTTCCGGAACTAACCTATTAACGAGTTGCCACAGTGCCAGTTCCCTGTTTTCTGCTGTTTTTGTGTTTCAGAAGTGATACACAGGAAATATTCTCGGAATTGGACGAAACAAGTTCCTGAAGTCTTATTTTACCCGGAAGCGTCCAGAGATCTGAAGGAGAGTAGGAGGGGGGCCACCAGGGCCCCACACACCAGGCTCGCGCGGCCAGGGGCCTAGCCGCGCCGCCATGGGGTGAGGGCCCCTGGCCCCACCTCTGTCATCGCCCCTTCGCCTATAAAGACCCCCCGACGGAAAAAACCTAAGTACCCGATCAATTTTCCATAACACATCGCGATCCGCTGCCGCCGTCGACCCGAAGATCGGGAGGGTCCAGAAGCTCTTCCCGGCACCCTGCCGGAGAGGGGAATCGCCACCGGAGGTCTCCTTCATCGCCATGCTTGCCTCCGGAGCGATGAGTGAGTAGTCTACCTTGGACTATGGGTCCATAGCAGTAGCTAGATGGTTGTCTTCTCCACCATGTGCTTCATGTTTAGATCTCACGAGCTGCCCTACATGATTGAGATCACCGTTATGTAATTCTACATGTTTGGTTTGTTGGGATCCGATGAATATTGGTGTTTATGATTAAGTTGCTTTACTGAATATTATCTTTTGTTATCTCTATGTTGTTTATGATCTTGCATGCTCTCCGTTGTTAGTAGCTATCTTGGCCGAGTAGTTGCTAGTGACTCCAAGAGGGGGTATTTATGCTCGATAGTGGGTTCATGCCTCTATTTAACCTAGGGGAGTGACAGAAACCTCTAAGGTTGTAGATGTGCTGTTGCTACTAGGGAGAAAACAACATTCATATGCTCAAGGGCATATGCTTTGTTTACATTACACACTTTGCTTAATGCAATTATCTGTTGTTCGCAACTTAATACTCATGGGGTGTTCGGATTGATATCCCCGGGAGTGGATTATTAGTCATAGATGCAGTTGGATGGCGGTCTATGTATTTTGTTGTAATGCCCAGAGTAAATCTCATAGTGATCTTCTTGACATATCATGTTTATCTTTATTCTATCAATTGCCCAACTGTAATTCGTTTACCCAGCATGTGTTATTTATCTTATGGAGAGACACCACTAGTGAACTGTGGATCCCGGTCCTATTTCCATCATATTGCTATTACCTGTTTACTTTACTCGCACTGTTTACTTTATTCGTATGCTCTACTGTTTTCCACTCGATACGCTCATAACCTTTGTTTCAAGCAAACCGGTGAGATTGACAACCTCATCGCAAGTTGGGAACAAAGTACTTGGTTGTTTGTGTGCAGGTTCCGCGTTGCAGCTAGCAAGCAAAGCTTGGACGAGGCGCCATATATAAATTGTCCGAAGCTATCGCAAACTAGCAAGCATCACCTTCAGTCGTCATTGTCTGCTTTTCTCCTGAACGATAAACCTTGGTTTCTTAACTGAGGGAAAATCTGCTGCTATACTCATCATACCTTCCTCTTGGGGTTCCCAACTGGCTGGTCATTCACCATGCACAAGGAATCTTCTGGTGCTGTTGACAAGGACTTGAAGAATAAGAAGCTCCTATATCAATTACATTCTCCCACGTCAACCACGCGCTAGCAGCCAATTTTCTGGCGCCGTTGCCGGGGAAGAGTGGAAGACTTCTGCGAGGGGAGTTTTCGCACACACATCCTTTACTTTGTTTTATTGTTTTGCTTTACTTTATTTATTTTACCTGCATTGCTTTATATCAAAAACCCAAAAAAAATTAGAATCCTTGGTAGTTGTTTTTACTTGTTTACTTTTGTTTTGCTGAAATGGCCAACCCTGAAAACACCAAGTTGTGTGACTTTACTAGCACAAACAATAGTGATTTTATCTGCACTCCTATTGCACCACCTGCTCCTGCTGCAAACTTTTATGAGATTAAGCCTGCTTTGTTGAACCTTGTTATGAAAGAGCAATTCTCTGGTGCTAGTATTGAAGATGTTGCAGCTCATCTCAACAATTTTGTTGAGCTATGTGAGATGCAGAAATATAAGGATGTTGATAGTGATATTATTAAGCTCAAGTTGTTTCCTTTTTCTTTGAGAGGAAAAGCTAAAGATTGGTTGCTGTCTTTGACTAAGAATAGTATTGATTCATGGGCTAAGTGTGAGGATGCTTTTATTGGTAGATACTATCCTCCTGCTAAGATTATATCTCTGCGCAGCAATATTATGAAGTTTACTTAGTTTGATAATGAACATTTTGCTCAAGCTTGGGAAAGAATGAAATCTATGATAAAGAATTGCCCCACTCATGGACTGACTACTTGGATGATTATCCAAACTTTTTATGCAGGACTGAATTTTTCTTCGAGGAACCTACTTGATTCAGCTGCTAGAGGCACTTTTATGTCCCTTACCTTGGGCACCGCAACAAAGCTACTTGACAACATGATGGTAAATTATTCCGAATGGCACACCGAGAGAGCTCCACAATGTAAGAAGGTAAATTCTGTTGAGGAAACCTCTTCCTTGAATGATAAGATTGATACCATTATGGCTATGCTGGCTAATGATAGGACTCATGTTGATCCTAATAATGTTTCTTTGGCCTCTCTGGTTGCTCAAGAAGAGCATGTTGATGTGAATTTCATTAGAAACAATAATTTTAACAACAATGCTTATAGGAACAATTTTGCTAGTAACAATTATAGGTCGTATCCTTCTACCAATGGTAATGGTTATGGTAACTCTTATGGTAATTCCTACAACAACACTAGGGCCGCGCCCTCCGAGCTTGAGGTAATGCTCAAGGACTTCATCGGTAAGCAAACTACTTTTAACAAGTCTGTTGAGGAAAAGTTAGGCAAAATTGATATTCTTGCTTCTAAAGTTGATAGCCTTGCTCATGATGTTGAACTTATGAAATTAAAAGTGTTGCCTAATGATGTGAAAGAGAACAATGTTTTTGCTACCGCTAATGCTATTCAAGTTGGAATTGATGAAAATATTAGATTGTTAGCGGAATTGCATGCCAGGTGGGAAAGAGAAGATGAGATGGCTAGAGAGATGAAGGTATGTACCATTACTACCTCTAATGATGTTGCTCCTAATGCTAGCAATCCTCTTACTTTGATTGGTGCAGAGAAAACTCCCACTCCTTGTGTTAAAAAGCCTAAAACTGCCAAAACTTTTTCTCAAAAGAGTGCTGAAATTTTTCGGAGTGTGGGAGATGATAGCTCTATTTCCTTTAATGACTTTGATGTTGATGGCTGCAATATATCTGAAGTAATTTTGTTCTTGCAAAAGCTTGCTTTGACTCCCAATGCTAGTTCTTTAAATATTGCTTTTACTAAGCATATTACCAATGCTCTCATAAAAATTAGGGATGAAAAGTTGAAGCAAAAAGCTTCCGTTCCCAAGAAGTTAGAAGATGGTTGGGAACCCATCATTGATATGCATGTTAATGGTTATGATTGCCATGCTTTATGTGATCTAGGTGCTAGTATTTCTATCATGCCTAGAAAGATTTATGACATGCTTGATTTACCACCGCTTGAAAAATGTTATTTTGATGTTTCTATTGCTGATGTTGCTAAGAAGAAACCTTTGGGAAGGATTAATGATGTTCTTATTGTGGCTAACAATAACCTTGTTCCCGTTGATTTTCTTGTTATGGACGTTGAATGCCATGCTTCATGTCCTATTATTTTGGGAAGACCCTTTCTTCGAACTGTAGGTGCTATCATTGATATGAGGGAAGGCACTATCAAATATCAATTCCCACTTAAGAAAGGTATGGAACACTTCCCTAGGAAAAGAAAGAAATTAATTTTTTACTCTATTCTTAGAGCAAATTATGAGCTTGATGCTTCATCACTTGATGGTTCTTGATTCGCAATTTTCTGCGCCTAGCTCAAAGGCGTTAAAGAAAAGCACTCTTGGGAGATAACCCAATGTTTTCTTTTTAGTACTTTTTGAGTCTTGGAAGTCATTACTACTGTAATGACCGCTCCTTATCCTTTTTATTTTGTTTTTGTGCCAAGAGAAGCCTCTAATTCGAGCGAGGTAAAGATTTGGGGATGTTGCTGTCCTGAAACTGTTTTCGGTGCTGCACCGTAAAAATTTGTATAAATTCTCTGTATATCTTTTGGACCTGCGATTTCTTGTGCATATGCCCCAGGTTATATCCAAACTTTTTTTAGTTTAACACTTTTTGATTTGAGCAACAGAAAATCCCTCAAAAATTCGACCTTTGTCAGCTGTTCAGTTTTGACAGATTTCTGCCAATATTTGTGTTTGCCACTTTATCGCTTTCTTTTGAGTTCTTTTGATCATGGAACTTTTGGGGAGGTTGCTACAGTAGTATTTGCTATATATGTGGTGGTTTTCAGTTGAAACCTGAAGCAAAAAGAGGTTGATTATATGTTATGCCTACACTAATGTTGCTAATAGAATTGTGTTTAGTTTTGTATGAAGGAAGTTTTCAAGTGTAGGGATTGGAGAATGATGAGATGAGTTGAAGAATGGACAAAAGCTCAAGCTTGGGGATGCCCATGCATCACCCCAAGAAATATCCAAGAAGTACAAGCGTCAAAGCTTGGGGATGCCCCCGAGGCACCCCTTCTTCATCGGCAAAAATCAGGTCACCTTTCAAGACACTATATTTTTATTGCTTTATGCACTATGTGTTTTTCTTGGAGCGTCAGTTGTTTTAGTTTTATTAGTTGGTTTAGTTTGTTTGCTGCAATAAATGGTTGGACCCCAACAAATTTCCTTTGGAGGAGATGTACTCGTTTTCATTTGACAAGAACGCTCTAGTTTTCACTCTTATTAAAAATCGAGTGTTCTTCTTTTTCTGCTACTGCTTTTGGTTTTTGTTTTCGCCTTGATTTGCGTTCAGACCTTGTCATATCTTTTCATCAAGGTGTATTTTTGCCTCTGATATTTATTGGTTTTCATCAAAAGAGGTGTCTTTAAAAATTTCAAATGGTGTTGGAAAAGAGAAAAAGCTTTGTGCAAAATAGTGGTACAAGAAGGAGCTTGTGTAGACTGCGGCTTAGGCTTTTTCATGTCATGCTTGATGTCTTTTTGATAGTATGCTTAGTGGTTTTGCTGTAGCATGACTTGTCTCAAATAACTGAGATTGCTTAATGAGCCTTTGAAAAAATCATGCGTTGTTTTTATTGTATGGAAGCATTATTTTGGTTTTCTCCTTGATGCTTTATTTGGGTTGACTTGGCGCATGCTCACACATGTTAGACTCTTACAAAGTCGCCAATAGCCTCTATGATCATTTATTTTTTGACTTTTGATGCCATCTTATGCTTCTTTTAATGTCGCTTTGCATGATTATGGCCATTATTGCTCTCTTTGTTGGTCGCTCCCAGTCTTTTGCTAGCCCTCGCCTTGTACTGAGTATGAGCTCTACTCGTGCATCCAACTCCTAAAAGCCAAAGTTTTCCATTGTGTCCACTATAAATTCCTATGCATGGTATTTGTAAGCCATTCCAAAGTAAATTCTCATGTGCTACCTTTGAAAAAACCTTCAAAACACTTCTCGTTTTGTGACACTGTTTTTAGCTCATGGGGACGTAGTGGTCGGATTTGCTATCTTCCATATTGCTTATTCCAAAAAGAAAAAAAGGAAAAAAAAAAGAAAAGAAAAGAAAAGAAAAGAAAAAAAAAGGCACTCCTCCATGGAATGTGAATGTTGGTGGGCACCCGATGGAATCGGTTAGCCATGGTTTGTGAAAGGAAAAAAGGTGGGGAGGAGTGCCAAGCTTTATAAAAGAGCACAAAAGTGCCAATCTCTCTCTCAAAAACTTGCTTCATTTTTGTATGGAAGATAGTAAGAACCCCATTGCCAGTCGTTGACAAAGACAACCACCTCTCAAACTCAAGTTTTATCTCTCTGTTTTACAAATGAAAAGCTCTAGCACATGTTTAATCACTGCTTCCCTCTACGAAGGGCCTTTCTTCTACTTTTATGTTGAGTCGCCACCTTCTATCTTTATGCACCATTAAGAGAGCATAGTTGTCATTCTTAGTATAATATGCATTGTCCCAAAGTTCATTGATTGATTCATATTGTTGGTTTCACGTGTTCTTAAATTATTTGTATCTAGTCGCCCTCTTAAACTTGAAGGTGTCCTATGCATTTATGTTTTGCTCTCTTTGAAGGACAAGCTGAAAACCATTTGTATGTTTTTCCTTATGATTTGAACACACGTTTGACTTTCATTGTTTCATTTTCATGATCTTTTGTTTGTATTCATTTGCATGTTTACAACATGGTTGCTAAGTTCTTATTGCCAAGATTATATCTTCATGCCCATGTTTTAAGTTCTTATGATCCCAGCTCACAAATGCTTACATAGATGATCAAGATTGTGTAGGTGCATGTCACCTCAAAAATTATTCTTTTGTTATCACTTACCTACTCGAGGACGAGCAGGAGTTAAGCTTGGGGATGCTTGATACGTCTCCAACGTATCTATAATTTTTGATGCTCCATGCTTGTTTTTACACCATTTGCCTATTGTTTCGTTACACTTCGTGGCACTTTTATGCATTTTCCGGAACTAACCTATTAACGAGTTGCCACAGTGCCAGTTCCCTGTTTTCTGCTGTTTTTGTGTTTCAGAAGTGATACACAGGAAATATTCTCGGAATTGGACGAAACAAGTTCTTGAAGTCTTATTTTACCCGGAAGCTTCCAGAGATCCGAAGGAGAGTAGGAGGGGGGCCACCAGGGCCCCACACACCAGGCTCGCGCGGCCAGGGGCCTGGCCGCGCCGCCATGGGGTGAGGGCCCCTGGCCCCACCTCTGACATCGCCCCTTCGCCTATAAAGAGCCCCCGACGGAAAAAACCTAAGTACCCGATCAATTTTCCAGAACACATCGCGATCCACCGCCTCCGTCGACCCGAAGATCGGGAGGGTCCAGAAGCTCTTCCCGGCACCCTGCCAGAGAGGGGAATCGCCACCGGAGTTCTCCTTCATCGCCATGCTTGCCTCCAGAGCGATGAGTGAGTAGTCTACCTTGGACTATGGGTCCATAGCAGTAGCTAGATGGTTGTCTTCTCCACCATGTGCTTCATGTTTAGATCTCATGAGCTGCCCTATATGATTGAGATCATCGTTATGTAATTCTACATGTTTGGTTTGTTGGGATCCGATGAATATTGGTGTTTATGATTAAGTTGCTGTACTGAATATTATCTTTTGTTATCTCTATGTTGTTTATGATCTTGCATGCTCTCCGTTGTTAGTAGCTATCTTGGCCGAGTAGTTGCTAGTGACTCCAAGAGGGGGTATTTATACTCGATAGTGGGTTCATGCCTCTATTTAACATGGGGGAGTGACAGAAACCTCTAAGGTTGTAGATGTGCTGTTGCTACTAGGGAGAAAACAACATTCATATGCTCAAGGGCATATGCTTTGTTTACATTACACACTTTGCTTAATGCAATTATCTGTTGTTCGCAACTTAATACTCATGGGGTGTTCGGATTGATATCCCCGGGAGTGGATTATTAGTCATAGATGCAGTTGGATGGCGGTCTATGTATTTTGTTGTAATGCCCAGAGTAAATCTCATAGTGATCTTCTTGACCTATCACGTTTATCTTTATTCTATCAATTGCCCAACTGTAATTCGTTTACCCAGCATGTGTTATTTATCTTATGGAGAGACACCACTAGTGAACTGTGGATCCCGGTCCTATTTCCATCATATTGCTATTACCTGTTTACTTTACTCGCACTGTTTACTTTATTCTTATGCTCTACTATTTTCCACTCGATACGCTCATAACCTTTGTTTCAAGCAAACCGGTGAGATTGACAACCTCATCGCAAGTTGGGAACAAAGTACTTGGTTGTTTGTGTGCAGGTTCCACGTTGCAGCTAGCAAGCAAAGCTTGGATGAGGCGCCATATACAAATTGTCCGAAGCTGTCGCAAACTAGCAAGCATCACCTTCAGTCGTCATTGTCTGCTTTTCTCCTGAACGATAAACCTTGGTTTCTTAACTGAGGGAAAATCTGCTGCTATACTCATCATACCTTCCTCTTGGGGTTCCCAACTGGCTGGTCATTCGCCACGCACAAGGAATCTTCTGGTGCTGTTGACAAGGACTTGAAGAATAAGAAGCTCCTATATCAATTATATTCTCCCACGTCAACCACGCGCTAGCAGTGACATGCACCATCACAATCTTGATCATCTATGTAAAACATTGAGTGCTGGGATCAAAGAACTTAAAACATGGGCATAAGAGACATAATCTTGACAATAAAAACTTAGCAACCATGTTATAACATGAAAAGAAACACAAACGAAAGATCATGAATAATGAAACATTGAAAGTCAAACATGTGTTCAAATCATATGGAAAAACATAGCAAATGGTTTTCAGCTTGTCCTTCATAGAATAGCAAAACATAAATGCATAGGACACCTTCAAGTTTAAGAGGGCGACTAGATACAAATAATTTAAGAACAAGTGAAATCATAATCATAAATCAATCAATAATAAACTTTGGGACTATGCACATTAAACTCAGAATGGCAACTATGCTCTCTTAGACGGTGCATAAAGGTAGAAGGTGGAGACTCAACATAAAAGTAAAAGAAAGGCCCTTCGCAGAGGGAAGGAGTGATTAAACATGTGCTAGAGCTTTTCATTTGTAAAATAGAGAGATAAAAAATTGGTTTTGAGAGGTGGTTGTCTTTATCAACGACTAGCAATGGGGTTCTTACTATCTTCCATACAAAAATGAGCAAGTTTTTTGAGAGAGAGAGATTGGCACTTTGGTGCTCTTTTATAAAGCTTGGCACTCCTCCCCACCTTTTTCCTTTCACAAACCATGGCTAACCGATTCCATCAGGTGCCCACCAACATTCACATACCATAGAGGAGTGCCTTTTCCTTTCTTTTATTTTTCCTCTTATTTTATTTTTGGAATAAAACAATATGGAAGATAGCAAATCCGACCACTACGTCCCCATGAGCTGAAAACAGTGTCACAAAATGAGAAGTATTTTGAAGGTTTTTTTTGAAAGGTAGCACATGAAAATTTACTTGGAATGGCTTGCAAATACCATGCATAGGAATTTATAGTGGACACATTGGTATAACTTGGTTTTTGGGAGTTGTATGCACGAGTAGAGCTCATACTCAGTACAAAATGAGGGCTAGCAAAAGACTGGGAGCGACCAACTAAGAGAGCAATAACGGCCATAATCATGCATAGCGACAAAACATCATTAAAAGAAGCATAAAATGGTATCACAAGTCAAAAACCAAATGATCATAAAGGCTTATGGCGACTTTGTAGGAGTCAAACATGTTGTAAGCATGCGCCAAGTCAACACAAATAAAGCATCAAGGAGAAAACCAAATAAATGCTTCCATATAATAAAAACAACGCATGATTTTTTCAAAGGCTCATTAAGCAATCTCAGTCATTTGAGACAAGTCATGCTACAGCAAAAACTACTAAGCATACTATCAAAACTATATCAAGCATGGCATGAAAAAGTCTAAGCCGCAGTCTAAACAAGCTCCTTTTTTAACCACTGTTTTGCATGAAACTTTTTCTCTTTTCCAACACCATTCAAACCTTTTTGAGACAACTCTTTTGATGAAAACCAACATAGACCAGTGGTCTAAATACACCTTTATGCAAAGATAAAACAAGATCTGAACAAAAATCAAGGCAAAAAATGAAAGCTAAACGCAGTTCTAGAAAAAGAGAACACTCGTTGAACGATAAGAGTGAAAACTAGAGTGCTCTTGGCAATGAAAAACGAAGTATATCTCCTCCAAAATAAATTTGTTGGGGTCCAACCATTTATTGCAGCAAACAAAACAAAAGAAAACTGAAAGCAAAAGTAAAGACGCTCCAAGAAAAATGCATAGAATATGAAGCAATAAAAATATAGTGTGTTGAAAGGTGACCTGATTTTTGCCGATGAAGAAGGGGTGCCTCGGGGGCATCCCCAAGTTTTGACGCTTGTAACTCTTGGATATTTCTTGAGGTGACATGGGCATCCCCAAGCTCGAGCTTTTGTCCATACTTCATCTCATCTCATCATTCTCCAATCCCTACACTTGGAAACTTCCTTCATACAAAACTTCACATAATTCTATTAGCAACGTTAGCATAAGCATAATAGTAAATCAACACTTTTTGGTTCAGTTTCAAACTCAAAAACACCACATATAAAGCATATACTACTGTAGAAACTTCCTCAAAAGTTCCGTGATAAAAAAAACTCAAAAAGAAAGCGATCGAGAGGCAAACACAAATAGTGACAGAAATCGGTCAAAACAGAACAGCTGTCAAAGGTCAAATTTTTCGAAGACCTTCTGTTGCTCAAATTGAAAAGTGCAAAACTAATGAAAGTTTGCATATAACCTGGGGCACATGCTCAAGAAATTTCAGATCAAAAAGATATTCTGAGAATTTTCACGATTTTTTTTGGTGTAGCGCAGAAATCTGTTTCAGGACAACAACTTCCCCAAATCTTACCTCCCTCAAATTAGAGGTTCTTCTTGGCACAAAAACGAAAAAAAATGATAAAGAGAGGTCATTACAGTAGTAATAACTTCCAAGACTCAAATAAAAGAAAAAGTACTGAAAAGAAAACATTGGGTTATCTCCCAATAGTGCTTATCTTTAACGCCTTTGAGCTAGGCGCAGAAAGTGCAAATCAAGTATTATCAAATGAGGCATTAAGATTAACTGCAGAAGTCTTTTCAACAATAAATTGAATTGTGTCCAAATGAGTTTTTGAAGATCCCTTATGAACACTCTTTGGTTCACTATTTTCATCAAAAGGGTTTTCAGGAAAAATCCACTCGAAATTCTTTTCCAAAGCTTCATGCAATCCTAGAAGTTTGCAAGGAATTGGTACTTTGATATCTTCTTTGGTTGTACCAACAACATTAACAGGCGAGCCAAGCATATTAAAATGCTCAAAAACTTTCCTAGCTTCAATAGCAACATCTCTAAATTCTCTACGCAAAGTCTCCAAAATAAAATCTTTCTTTTCGGAGTCTTCAATATCATGAAGCTTGAGAAACATTTGTTGCATAAAAGGATTAAGGTTAACAAACCTAGCCTCCAACATGTGAACTAAATAAGCAGTAGCAACTTCATAACTAGGAGCAAGCTCAGCAAAAGATCTATCCTCAACATCTTTATGCAAACTAACATGATTAAAGAACTCCTCAATGTTACCTTTCCCAATAATAGAACCACTACCTATTGTAAGGTCCTCCAAAGCATACTTAGGGAACAACATAATGAACTAAAGGTAAAAGTAACGGAATGCAAACTATCAAAGGAACTAATTTTTTTGTATTTTTTTATAAAACGATGCAAGCAAAAATAAAATAAAGCAAAACAAAAATGAAGTAAAAGATTGTGCGTGAGAGACTCCCCTTGCAGAAGTCTTCTTCCTCCCCGGCAACGGCGCCAGAAAACTTGTTGATGGCTTGTAAGTAACAGCCCATTGGGAACCCCAAGAGGAAGGTATGATGAGCACAGCAGCAAGTCTTCCCTTAGTTGTGAAACCAAGGTTTATCGAACCAGTAGGAGAAAGCCAAAATTCAGAAGGTGATGCTTGCTAGCTTCACGACACTCCGGACAATGGCGCTAGAAATATTGCTGGTGCGTCTTCACACAGCAGCAACGTGAAACCTGCACACAACACAACCAAGAACTTTGCTCCTGACTTACGATGAGGTTGTCAATCTCACCGGTTTGCTGTAAACAAAGGATTGAGCGTATCAAGTGGTAAAAGGATAATAGTATGCAAGTAAAAGTAAACAGTGCGAGTAAAAGTAAAACGATATAGCAATGTAAAGGAAATTGGACCGGGGTCCACAGTTCACTAGTGGTGTCTCTCCATAAAATAACTAACAACATGCTGGGTAAACAAATTACAGTTGGGCAATTGATAGAATAAAGATAACGTACATATGTCACGAGGATCACTATGAGATTCACTCTGGGAATTACGACAAAATACATAGACCGTAATCCAACTGCATCTATGACTAATAATCCACTCGCGGGGAGTCGTCTGAGTACCCCTTGAGTATTAAGTTGCGAACAACAGATAACTCTGATGCTACCGATTTGATGAAGTAAATAATCGGCCAGTTGGGAACCCCAAGAGGAAGGTGTGATGAGTATAGCAGCTTGTTTTCCCTCAGTTAAGAAACCAAGGTTTAATCGTTCAGGAGAAGAGCAGACAATTACGACTGAAGGTGATGCTTGCTAGTTTGCGACAGCTTCGGACAATTTATATATGGCGCCTCGTCCAAGCTTTGCTTGCTAGCTGCAACGCGGAACCTGCACACAACACAACCAAGTACTTTGCTCCCAACTTGCGATGAGGTTGTCAATCTCACCGGTTTGCTTGAAACAAAGGTATGAGCGTATCGAGTGGAAAACAGTAGAGTATGCAAGTAAAGTAAACAGTGCGAGTAAAGTAAACAGGTGATAGCAATATGATGGAAATAGGACCGGGGTCCACAGTTCACTAGTGGTGTCTCTCCATAAGATAAATAACACATGCTGGGTAAACAAATTACAGTTGGGCAATTGATAGAATAAAGATAAACGTGATATGTCAAGAAGATCACTATGAGATTTACTCTGGGCATTACAACAAAATACATAGACCGCCATCCAACTGCATCTATGACTAATAATCCACTCACGGTGATATCGTCCGAACACCCCCATGAGTATTAAGTTGCGAACAACAGATAATTGCATTAAGCAAAGTGTGTAATGTAAACAAAGCATATGCCCTTGAGCATATGAATGTTGTTTTCTCCCTAGTAGCAAGAGCACATCTACAACCTTAGAGGTTTCTGTCACTCCCCCAGGTTAAATAGAGGCATGAACCCACTATCGAGCATAAATACCCCCTCTTGGAGTCACTAGCAACTACTCGGCCAAGATAGCTACTAACAACGGAGAGCATGCAAGATCATAAACAACATAGAGATAACATAAGATATATTTCAGTATAGCCACTCAATCATAACACCAATATTCATCGGATCCCTACAAACCAAACATGTAGAATTACATAACGGTGATCTCAATCATGTAGGGCAGCTCATGAGATCTAAACATGAAGCACATGGTGGAGAAGACAACCATCTAGCTACTGCTATGGACCCATAGTCCAAGGTAGACTACTCACTCATCGCTCCGGAGGCAAGCATGGCGATGAAGAAGCCCTCTGATGGCGATTCCCCTCTCCGGCAGGGTGCCGGGAAGAGCTTCTGGACCCTCCCGATCTCGGGTCGACGACGGCGGCGGATCGCGATGTGTTTCTGGAAAATTGATCAGGTACTTAGGTTTTTCTCGTCGGGGGGTCTTTATAGGCGAAGGGGCGATGTCAGAGGTGGCCCCAGGCCTCCTCACACCATGGCGGCGCGGCCAGGGCCTGGGCCGCGCCAGCCTGGTGTGAGGGTGGCCTGTGGCCCCTCTCCTACTTCTCTTCGGATCCCTGGAAGCTCCCGGACAAAATAAGACTTCAGAAACTTGTTTCATCCAATTCCGAGAATATTTCCTGTGTATCACTTCTGAAACACAAAAACAGCAGAAAACAGGGAACTGGCACTGTGGCAACTTGTTAATAGTTTAGTTCTGGAAAATGCATAAAAGTGCCACGAAGTGTAACGAAACATTAGGCAAATGGTGTAAAAACAAGCATGGAGCATCAAAAATTATAGATACGTTGGAGACGTATCAAGCATCCCCAAGCTTAACTCCTGCTCGTCCTCGAGTAGGTAAGTGATAACAAAAGAATAATTTTTGAGGTGACATGCACCTACACAATCTTGATCATATATGTAAGCATTTGTGAGCTAGGATCATCAGAACTTAAAACATGGGCATGAAGATATAATCATGACAATAGAAACTTAGCAACCATGTTGTAAACATGCAAATGAACACAAACAAAAGATCATGAAAATGAAACAATGAAAGTCAAACGTGTGTTCAAATCATAAGGAAAAACATACAAATGGTTTTCAGCTTGTTCCTCAAAGAGAGCAAAACATAAATGCATAGGACACCTTCAAGTTTAAGAGGGCGACTAGATACAAATAATTTGAGAACAAGTGAAACCAACAATATGAATCAATCAATGAAAACTTTGGGACAATGCACATTATACTAAGAATGACAACTATGCTCTCTTAATGGTGCATAAAGATAGAAGGTGGTGACTCAACATAAAAGTAAAAGAAAGGCCCTTCGCGGAAGGAAGCAGTGATTGCAAGTTTTATAACCTTCAAAAATTATGGTACTTACCGGCTTTGAGCTCTCATTGCCCCCATCATAAGCATCTTGAATGGTTAATGTTAATGCGAGAACAATTATGATGCATATGCTTGACAAATCATAAGTTGAAAACCTCGTGTCCCGTGAATACGAGTACCCAAACCTCATGCTACTTTACTTAGAGTCCCAAGCAAGGCTCTTGTCATTGTAAATATATGCATATCATTGAGAACCACCAACGGGGTACCTCCATGCCCGATGACATGGAACAAGCCCACATCAGAATGACAGGACAAGCAGACAATGAACACCTCGACATCTCTTTTATTTGCCATTTGTTTAGCTTTTTATTGTGAGATGCGTCGTCAAATGTTCACCATGGGTATGCTGCAAATTTCCACCATGAATTATGCATGGCTTAGATTAGTGGCCCGGTGTTTCCCTAACACATATACAAACTCCATGATCCCCACAAGATTCCCAATTCATTTCACACCGCGGGCATCCATAAACAAAAGATCACGATATCAACTCAAATAAGAAGTGCAATGTTGAAAGCTTGCCCATGACTGCATGGCTGGGCTAGTCTCCAACTTACAACTTGCAAGCATAACAACTCAACATAAGAGACCACAATGTCAAATTTTTAAGAACAGGAAAAAGTAAAGCGTGCCTTCCGGTTCGTGAGAGCTTTACTGACCGAATTTCGCATAACACTGGTAAGAGTTTAATTTGAAGAGAAAATAAAAGTAAGTCAAATTTACTTGGAATAGCAAATTGCTAGTAGGTATGTATGGTGGACACTTTGAAATACTTTGGCTTTTAGGAGTTGGATGCACGAGTAGAGCTCATACTCAGTACAAGCCGAGGACTAGCAAAAGACTAGGAGCGACCAACTAAGAGAGCAATAATGGCCATAATCATGCAAAGCGACAAAGCGACATTAAAAGAAGCATAAGATGGCATCAAAAGTCAAAAACTAAATGATCATAGAGGCTATTGGCGACTTTGTAAGAGTCTAACATGTGTGAGCATGCGCCAAGTCAACCCAAATAAAGCATCAAGGAGAAAACCAAAATAATGCTTCCAAATAATTAAAACAACGCATGATTTTTTTCAAAGGCTCATTAAGCAATCTCAGTTATTTGAGACAAGTCATGCTACAGCAAAACCACTAAGCATACCATCAAAAAGACATCAAGCATGACATGAAAAAGCCTAAGCCGCAGTCTACACAAGCTCCTTCTTGTACCACTATTTTGCATAAAGCTTTTTCTCTTTTCCAACACCATTTGAAATTTTTAAAGACACCTCTTTTGATGAAAACCAATAAAGATCAGAGGCAAAAATAAACCTTGATGAAAATATATGACAAGGTCTGAACGCAAATCAAGGCGAAAACGAAAACCAAAAGTAGTAGCGGAAAAAGAAGAACACCCGATGAAATTGTAAGAATGAAAAACGGAGTGTTCTTGGCAAATGAAAACGAGTATATCTCCTCCAAAGGAAATTTGTTGGGGTACAACCATTTATTGCAGCAAACAAAACAAAACTAACTAAGAAAACTAAAACAACTGACGCTCCAAGAAAAACACATAGTGCATGAAGAAATAAAAATATAGTGTCTTGAAAGGTGACCTGATTTTTGCCGATGAAGAAGGGGTGCCTCGGGGGCATCCCCAAGCTTTGACGCTTGTACTTCTTGGATATTTCTTGGGGAGATGCATGGGCATCCCCAAGCTTGAGATTTTGTCCATTCTTCAACTCATCTCATCATTCTCCAATCCCTACACTTGAAAACTTCCTTCATACAAAACTAAACACAAATCTATTAGCAACATTAGTGTAGCATAACATATAATCAACCTCTTTTTGCTTCAGATTTCAACTCAAAACCACCACATATATAGAAAATACTACTGTAGCAACTTCCCCAAAAGTTCCGTGATCAAAAGAACTCAAAAGAAAGCGATAAAGCGGCAAACACAAATATTGGCAGAAATCTGTCAAAACAGAATAACTGACAAAGGCCGAATTTTTGAGGGGTTTTCTGTTGCTCAAATCAAAAAGTGTTCAACTAACGAAAGTTTGGATATAACCTGGGGCATATGCACAAGAAATCTCAGGTCCAAAAGATATACAGAGAATTTATACGAATTTTTACGGTGCAGCACCGAAAACAGTTTCAGGACAGCAACATCCCCAAATCTTTACCTCACTCGAATTAGAGGCTTCTCTTGGCACAAAAACAAAATAAACATGATAAGGAGAGGTAATTACAGTAGTAATGACTTCCAAGACTCAAATAAAAGAAAGAGTACTAAAAATAGAACATTGGGTTATCTCCCAAGAGTGCTTTTCTTTAACGCCTTTGAGCTAGGCGCAGAAAATTGCGAATCAAGTAACATCAGAAGGGGCATTAAGATCAACTGCAGAAGTTTTGTCAATAAGGCATTGTATTTCATCCACATAAGTTTTAGAAGCCCCTTTGTGATCACGCTTTGGTTCACTCAAATCACAAAAAATATTTTTGGGACAGATCCAGTCAAAATTATTTTCGAAAGCTTCACATAATCCCAAGAGCTTGCTAGGTATAGGTATTTCGGCTCCTTCATCGTTTGTACTAATAACCTTTATAGGAGAACCAAGTTTATTAAAACGTTTAAGAACTTTTCTAGCTTCAATAATGACATTCTTAAATTCTAGGCGCAAAGCTTTCAAAATAAAAGCTTTCTTTTCGGGATCCTCAATTTCGTGAAGCTTAAGGAACATGTATTGCATAAAAGGATTAAGACTGGCAAACCTAGTTTCCAACATGTGAATCAAATAAGCAGAAGCAACTTCAATACTAGGAGCTAGCTCAACCAAAGATTTTTCCTCAACTTCCTTATGCATACTGATGTGATTAAAGAACTCCTCAATGTTACTTTTTCCAATAATTGAACCACTACCTACTGAGAGGTCCTCCAGAACGTACTTAGGGAACAACATAATGAACTAAAAGTAAAGAAATAACAACTACCAAGGATTCTAATTTTTTCGGGTTTTTGATATAAAACGATGCAGGTAAAATAAATAAAGTAAAGCAAAACAATAACAAAGTAAAGGATGTGTGTGCGAAAAACTCCCCTTGCAGAGGTCTTCCACTCTTCCCCGGCAACGGCGCCAGAAAAGAAGCTTGATGCTACCGATTTGATGAAGTAAATAACCGGCCAGTTGGGAACCCCAAGAGGAAGGTGTGATGAGTATAGCAGCTTGTTTTCCCTCAGTTAAGAAACCAAGGTTTAATCGTTCAGGAGAAGAGCAGACAATTATGACTGAAGGTGATGCTTGCTAGTTTGCGACAGCTTCGGACAATTTATATATGGCGCCTCGTCCAAGCTTTGCTTGCTAGCTGCAACGCGGAACCTGCATACAACACAACCAAGTACTTTGCTCCCAACTTGCGATGAGGTTGTCAATCTCACCGGTTTGCTTGAAACAAAGGTATGAGCGTATCGAGTGGAAAACAGTAGAGTATGCGAGTAAAGTAAACAGTGCGAATAAAGTAAACAGGTGATAGCAATATGATGGAAATAGGACCGGGGTCCACAGTTCACTAGTGGTGTCTCTCCATAAGATAAATAACACATGCCGGGTAAACAAATTACAGTTGGGCAATTGATAGAATAAAGATAAACGTTATATGTCAAGAAGATCACTATGAGATTTACTCTCGGCATTACAACAAAATACATAGACCGCCATCCAACTGCATCTATGACTAATAATCCACTCACGGGGATATCGTCCGAACACCCCATGAGTATTAAGTTGCAAACAACAGATAATTGCATTAAGCAAAGTGTGTAATGTAAACAAAGCATATGCCCTTGAGCATATGAATGTTGTTTTCTCCCTAGTAGCAATAGCACATCTACAACCTTAAAGGTTTCTGTCACTTCCCCAGGTTAAATAGAGGCATGAACCCACTATCGAGCATAAATACCCCCTCTTGGAGTCACTAGCAACTACTCGGCCAAGATAGCTACTAACAACGGAGAGCATGCAAGATCATAAACAACATAGAGATAACATAAGATATATTTCAATATAGCAACTCAATCATAACACCAATATTCATCGGATCCCAACAAACCAAACATGTAGAATTACATAACGGTGATCTCAATCATGTAGGGCAGCTCATGAGATCTAAACATGAAGCACATGGTGGAGAAGACAACCATCTAGCTACTGCTATGGACCCATAGTCCAAGGTAGACTACTCACTCATCGCTCCGGAGGCAAGCATGGCGATGAAGAAGACCTCCGGTGGCGATTCCCCTCTCCGGTAGGGTGCCGGGAAGAGCTTCTGGACCCTCCCGATCTCGGGTCGACGACGGCGGCGGATCGCGATGTGTTTCTGGAAAATTGATCGGGTACTTAGGTTTTTCCCGTCGGGGGGTCTTTATAGGCGAAGGGGCGATGTCAGAGGTGGCCCCAGGCCTCGTCACACCATGGCGGCGCGGCCAGGGCCTGGGCCGCGCCAGCCTGGTGTGAGGGCGGCCTGTTGCCCCTCTCCTACTTCTCTTCGGATCCCTGGAAGCTCCCGGAAAAAATAAGACTTCAGGAACTTGTTTCGTCCAATTCCGAGAATATTTCCTGTGTATCACTTATGAAACATAAAAACAGCAGTAAATAGGGAACTGGCACTATGGCAACTTGTTAATAGGTTAGTTCCGGAAAATGCATAAAAGTGCCACGAAGTGTAACGAAACATTAGGCAAATGGTGTAAAAACAAGCATGGAGCATCAAAAATTATTGATACGTTGGAGACGTATCAAACTGCATTAGGCAAAGTGCGTAAAGTAAACAAAGCAAATGTCCTTAGACACACGAATGCTGTTTTCTCCCTAGTGGCAACAACACATCTACAACCTTAGAGGTTTCTGTCACTCCCCCAGATTACTAGAGGCATGAACCCAACTATCGAGCATAAATACTCCCTCTTGGAGTCACTAGCATCTACTCGGCCAAGATATCTACTAGCAACAGAGAGCATGCAAGATTATAAATAATATAGAGATAACATAAAGATATATATTCAGCACATCAACTTGACATAGTACCAATACTCATCGGATCCCAACAAACACAACATGTATGATTACATAAAGATGATCTTGATCATGTAGGGTGATTGCGGTGCGGTGTTGATGTAGATGACCGACCAGTTGGGAACCCCAAGAGAAGGTATGATGAGCATAGCAGCAAGTTTTCCCTCAGTAAGAAACTGAGGTTTATCGAACCAGTAGGAAAAAGGAAAACTTCAGAAGGTGATGCCTGCTAGCTTTGCGACAGTTCAGGACAATTTATAAGGCGCCTCGACCAGGGCTTTGCTTTGCACCAGCAGCAACATGGAACCTGCACACAACACAACCAAGTACTTTACTCCCAACTTACGATGAGGTTGTCAATCTCACCGGTTTGCTGTAAACAAAGGATTAAGCGTATCGAGTGGAAAACAATAGTAGTATGCGAGAAAGTAAACAGTGCGAGTAAAAAGTAAACGGTAATAGCAATGTAAAGGAAATTAGACCGGGGTCCACAGTTCACTAGTGGTGTCTCTCCATAAGATAAATAACAACTTGCTGGGTAAACAAATTACAATTGGGCAATTGATAGAATAAAGATAACGTGCATATGTCACGAGGATCACTGTGAGATTTACTCTCAGCATTACAACAAAATACATAGACCGCCATCCAACTGCATCTATGACTAATAATCCACTCGCGGGGATATCGTCCGAACACACCTCAAGTATTAAGTTGCGAACAACAGATAACTACATTAAGCAAAGTGTGTAATGTAAACAAAACAAATGTCCTTGGACACAAGAATGTTGTTTTCTCCCTAGAGGCAACAACACATCTACAACCTTAGAGGTTTCGGTTACTCCCCCAGATTAAATAGAGGCATGAACCCAACTATCGAGCAAAAATACCCCCTCTTGGAGTCACTAGTATCTACTTGGCCAAGATAGCTACTAACAATGGAGAGCATGCAAGATCATAAACAACATAGAGATAACATAAGATAATATTCAGCACATCAACTTAACATAACACCAATATTCATCGGATCCCAACAAACACAACATGTAGAATTACATAAAGATGATCTCGACCATGTAAGGCCGCTCACGAGATCTAAACATGAAGCTCATGGTGGAGAAGACAACCATCTAGCTACTGCTATGGACCCGTAGTCCAAGGTAGACTACGCACACATCACTCCGGAGGCGACCATGGTGGTGGAGAAGGCCTCCGGTAGGGATTCCCCTCTTCGGCAGGGTGCCGGGAAGAGCTCCTAGATCCTCCCGATCTCGCTTCAACGACGACGGCAGCTTGCAGTATGTTTCGAGGAAAAGCGATCCGTCCTTTAGGTTTTTCCCGTCGAGGTGATTTTATAGGCGAAAGGGTAGCGTCAGGAGGTGGGCCACCTGGCCTCACCATATGGTGGCGCGGCCAGGGGCTGGGTCGTGCCACCCTATGGTGAGCTGCACCCTCTACCCGAGGTACGTATCCTTGTGTTCACTTGTTGTTGATTTTTTTTTTGTTTCGACTTGTGTTTTTCTTTGCCTTTGTACTCTGCTGACTTAGTTATGTGCAGGGTCACCAATTCCTTGTTTCGCACCCGCCTCTTCCAGAGGCAGGGCCCCTTCTGGCTGATCTGGCCTCGTCTGTATCTGAAGCCCCCGAGGCTGATGAGAATCAGGACGGAGATGATGCCGAAGAATCAGAAGAGGAGACTAGTTCGTCGACATCGCCTCCTCCTGTGCACTCTGAAGACACTAACATTGACAAGAAGAGGAAACGAGTCGACGAATTTGCTTCTTCGAGTTCTGCAGCGGCTGATAAGGCCTCTGTTCTTGCAGGAGATATGGAATACTTCGACCTCCTGGCATCGTAAGTGTTTTTATTCGAGTTCTTCAATTGCACCGCTCTTACCTTGTTTTTGTCGTGTTATACATAACTTATTTTCTTCGTGTAGAGATGATGAAGACCACCAAAAGTTGCTACAGCTACTCCTTCAATTCCCCCTGCAGTTGATGATGAGCCCCCTGCCCAAGAAATTGCGCCTAGGGTTACCAGGGCCTCTGTCAAGAAGGTTCCTGCGCCCCAAAACCTCAAGCGCTTGAAGAAGGCCAAAGAACCCGATGTCTCTCTGGAAGCCCATGAATCCTCGGCTTCCCCCCATGATGTGAGCAATTTTTCCTGACTTGTTCCCTTGCATACACTTGTGCTCTTACATGCTCTTTCTCTCAGGCATTATTGAAGAGATTCGTCGCCTTGGGCACCGAATGTGCTGAGTACCTAAAGGTTGCGAAAGCTTCCGAAGGTATGTTCTATATCCAGTCATGATTTTTCCTCCACGCTTATCTTTTGCTGTTTATCTGACTTCCTTTCTTCTTCTACTGTAGCTGCTCTAGCAACAGCCAATGCCCGAATTGCGTCATTAGAGGCTGAGCTTAGTGCCTCACATAAGGCCTATGATATTGCGGCCGCTGCCAAAGCAAGCGCTGAGAAGTCGCAGAAATCAGCGCTTGGTAAGGCAAAGAAAGCTGAAAAAGCTTTGGCCGATGCCAACAAGGAGCAAGCTCAGCGAGAAGAAGCCGTGACAGAGCGTCTTCGCACAATGTCTGCTGCTGCTGAAGGTAAATGCTTCGCCTTGTCTCTCATTTCGACTCCTATTGCCTTGTTATACTTGCTGATATGTTTCTTTCCTTTTTTCCTTTGTCCTCCTTTGCTGTGCAAGATTTACCGGGGTATCTTTGTCGTCTTTACAACCGGGCGATGATCCTCTGCTGACCGCGGTTAACCTACTCGAGGCAAACTGGATATCTATCCAGGAGACTTTTGACTTGGTTAGCCGCGTTCTATCGCGGTTGTTCGTCGGGTTGTGGCCAAAGAAGAAGGCGGAAGTTCCGAAGGACAACTTGGAGAAACTTGCCGAGGCCTTTGACACAACTGAATACCCCACCCTCCAGCTGAAGGGGCTCTCTCTGAAGCGTGGCGCTGAGGGTGCTATTGCACTTTCTTTTGCGCACGGCGCAGACTTCGACTGGGAGAAGGTGAGCTCTCCCCATGGCCGCACCCACAATGAAATGAAGGTTTTTTTCGAGAAGGCAAAGAAGTTGGCTCCTGCACTGGTGGCAATTATTTCTCCCTCGGCAGCCTCCGCAGCATCTACTGCGCCACCTCCAGCGGCGGAAGACCCAGCGCCTCCGTCGACTGCTGGCGAGGAATTTGTCATGCCTTCTTCTGCCACGGAGCAAAATGCTGAGGTGGCGTAGACTCGGCTTCTTTGTAGCTTTCAATTTCTCCTTTTGGATGTAAAAACTTTTAGTCGCGTGCAACCCAAGAACTTTAGTCAAAGGGTTTTGCACTTATGTAAATATGTTTCTCTCTTATAAAGTCTTGTGCTACCTCTCTGAAATGTTTCTCCTTTTTTTTTCGACTTCCAGTCGATGCACATCAATGATCCTTTGATTTGCGGGTCTGCTCCTTCCTCTGCCCGCATGTTCGGCTCGACGATTTCATCGCCTCCTAGTCGATGCAGTTAATGCGCAGAGTACTCTTCAAGGATTTCTGATTTTGAGGCTCGCTTGACTTTAGCCAAACGCCAAGCTCAGATGGCATTTGATAAAGCTAGCAAAACTTCTAATTTGATGAAGCAGGTATCTATTCTTGATGATAAGGTATCCAGCTTGACGGCAAAGATTTTGCATCACGAGGAATGCAATTCTTTTCTCCTTGGCATTATCGAATCCGCCTGTGAAATGTTGCGATGTAAGTTTCCTTTCAACCTATCTTTTTCTCTTTTTGTTCCACTGCTATTTTTATGATATCCTTTGCCCCCATAGGCACTTGTTTAGATTTCGCTGCTGAAGATCGTCGGGTTACCGAGCGAAATGCGGCCCTAGAGAAAATGTCCGCGGGTGTTGAAAATTTGTGGTCTGATCCTCGACGCCGGAGTGCTGTTGTATTGCTTCAGGACCGTGCCCAGCACATTGGCGAAGCGGTGGATGGCTGCAGAAGATCTCTCGTAACTATGCACTCGGTTATGCTTCCTCGCAATCCTCTGCCTGCGACTTTCCCACTACTTCTTGATACTTTTAGATCCAGCCAGCGAATTTATCGATTGATAGAACTGAACTTAGTGGCAGGTGCCAATTTTGCTCTTGGGTGGATACGCAAGTGGCAACCAAGACTCAATTATAGTTCTATGTCGCTGAGCTACCCTCCAGGTGGAGCTAGCCTTCGAGTACACTTGGAGAGTACCTTGCAGCCTGCCCGACGAATTATAGCCAGGCTGTTGCAAGAAGATGCCGCGTTTTTCTGCGAGTTTCACTATTTAGACCCTTTGGGTGTAGATGATTCTGACAACCCGATGTTGTAATACTTATGTAGAACGCGAGAATTTCTTATTTCGCGACTGTATGTCTGAAATATATTTTCAGAGCGTTTTTTGTATGATTCGTGCGTTTGCCGCATTTTCTCTTTGAAAGACTCGTAGACTCGAATATGAGGAACGTTTTGTCTTTATTATACTTGTAATGTAAGATACATGGGGTGACCCAAGAGATCCGGCCTATGACCTGTGTTCTGGATCTAGAGGGCATTGCCCCTGGTATAACTCATGGCTTTTACAGCCTTATTCTTCTACTCTACTTTATTGTTCTTTGATGCTTATGCCGTCATGGCTTTCTCTTCTTCTCCTATATCTTTGTCTTCTCCTGATGCTCCTACTCGTGGTTTCTTCATCTCAGGTTCCGCAATGCGTCCTTCGAGTAGCTTGACGCCTTCTGTAGTCGTGTTTTTCGCCTTCTCTGCATAGTTGGCTATCATGCCAAAGTTTTGCGCCATCTTGTCGAAGTCCCTGTCGCAGAGATCTAAGACTTCAAAACTTCCTTTTACTATAATTATTCCTCTTGGTCCTGGCATTTTGAGTACCAGATATGTATAGTGAGGCACTGCCATGAATCGTGAAAACGCGGGTCGCCCGAGGATCGCATGATACTGAGATGGCCAATCCATGACCTCGAAGTCGAGCTTTTCTCTCCTGTAGTTTTGTCGGTTGCCAAAGCAAACGTTGAGTGCTATCCGTCCTAGTGGATAATTGGCACTTCCTGGTACGATTCCGTGGAAGGAACAATCTGTTGGCTTCAAAAACTCTAGTGATATATGCATTGCTTTGAGTGTTTTTGCATATATCAGATTAATTCCACTTCCTGCATCCATAAATATTCTGTCGACATCGTATGCGCCGATTTGAGCTTTGAGTACCAAAGGCGCGTTTCCTGGCCGAGGTACTGTTATAGGGTGATCCTCTCTGTTGAACTCTATTGGCTGTTCTGACCAATGCAAATATTCCGTTGTGGCTGGAGGTGAGATGATTGCCAAGTTGACTTGTCGAGTAATGCTCTTTTCTTCTTTGTTCGACTTGGGCACAGGTTGTATCATTGCTGTGATGTGTCCTTTTGATGGAACGTACCCTTCGTCGTCATCATGTCCCTGGTTTTGCTGGTCTTGTCCTTGAGGAGCTCCGTTGTTCCCTTGCTGATTTGTGGGAGTTTTGTTGCTTCCTTCGTATCCTTGTCGCCTTGCTTTGGTTTGTTTGTTTAATGCTGCCTCTTGTAGTTTCAAGAATGTTGTGCAATCTTTCATTGCATGCCTGGATACTCGCTTCCCATCGACGAACGCTGAGTGTATGTGACAAGGTCCGTTGAGCATATCTTCTGGCGAAGGGTTGTACTCTTTGGATTCTCTTGCAGGAAACTTTTTATAGTCCTCTTTTCCGTAGCTTCGATATCCTGAACTTCTGCGGTCACTCCCTTGATAACTGTTGTCTTTGTACCCTGCGGCTACTTGGCTATGGGGGCCGTAGTTATCGTAGTTGCGGGAACGTCTTCTTTGACTTCCATATCTGTTTCTCCTATCATCCTCTGGAGACCGCGTTCGTTTGTTGTTGCATGCGTCTTCTCCATCTGCGAATCTGTTTGCTACGTCCATGAGGTCTGACACTGTTTTTGGCTTAATTCTTCCCATCTTTTCGACTAGGTCTCTTCGCCTTAATCCAATGATGAATGCATCTATTGCTCTTTCGTCTGAAACTTCGACTGCTGAATTTTTGATAAGACTCCATCTTTGGATGTATGCCCGCAGTGTTTCATCGCGTTGTTGCACACATGCTTTGACTTCTTCTATTGATGCCGGCCGCTTGTACGTCGACCTGAAGTTGCTTGTGAATTGCTTTGTGAGGTCTTCCCAGCTTCCAATAGTTCCTTTCTCTAGTTTGCTCAACCAAGACCTTGCTGCGCCGGTGAGGTGTAGCTGTAAACTTTGCATTGCTGTTTCTTTGGTTCCACCCAATATTTGTACTGCTTGCAGATAGTCTGAGAGCCATGACTGTGGTTCCTGTGATCCGTCGTACTTTTGTTGATCATGAGGTAATTTGAATCCCTTGGGTACTGGTGTTGTGCGAATCCTGCGGGTAAAGCACGATGCCCCCATCTCTTTTTCGTCGTCTTCATAGTCGCGATTTTTGTTCGGAGATCGGGATCTTTGGGTTCCTCCATGTTGTTTTGGCGATGGCGATCGAGATCGCTGATTGCTACTTCTGCGCCGAGGACTATGGCGAGGTGATCTCGGCTTGTGTGCTTCTTTGTGGTGATGTGCTTCTTCTCCTTTTGCTGATAGCTTGTGGCCCACCATGTTTAGTCCGTTCAATGCTGCCATGTGCATATGTTCCCTGGGATCTCCCGGGCTTGGTCGAGTTGTGAGCAGATATGCTTGGGCTGCTACTAATGCTGCTTCGGGAGTTTTTGGTACGATGTTTCCCTGCTCGTCGACCGATAGGAAGGACGAGTCGAGGTTTTTGGAGATGCTTTGTCTGTCGGAGTGTTCGAGGTTGTCGTACCTTGAACCATGTCGACGATTTCTCCGTGCGTTGGTATGCGATGCGTCGCTTCGCGCTTTCCGAGCGGCGTTGCTGGCTGCAATGGCCGAGTCTTTTCTTTGTTGTATCTCTATTTTCTCCTTTGCTAGTTGCTTTGCCTGCTGCCTTAGGGCATAATGATACCCCAAAAGCATGTCTTTGCTGGAATTTGATGGTATTGGCGTGCCGTGTTCTACGGCTTCTCTTATTATCCTCCATTCGTCGACTGATAGTCGAATTTTTTCCCTGGTTGTGAGGGATTCTGGTGTTTGTCCTTCTGCTAGATGATTTGCTCCTCTGCTGATATTTGTCGGGTTTAACACTGGATTGTTGTTTTCGTCGAATTCTTCTAAATTGTCTCCTATGATGGCGAGCACTTGGCATTGTTTGCCGAAGTTGCTATTAAAGCTTGAGAAGATCGTGTTATCATCTTCAGAAAGCTCTAGTCCTGTCTTCCATGTGTCTGTTGACTTGTTTGATATATCGTCGAGGCAGATCGTGAGATCTTTGGGTTGGACCCCAACGGTGAAATTTTCCATTGTTTCGTCGCCTCCTGCGATTTTTCCTTTTTGTACTTCTCCTAAGCTGACCGGCGAGTTTACTTCGCTGGAAGAGCCTTCGGAATACTCCATCATTGCTACTATTTCGGGCTCACTTGCCGACGGATTTTGTTTCGTCGGATCCGAAAGGCGAGATGAACCCGACGGTCCGATGAGGATGCTTAAACTTCCGATTGTTAACTCCATCTCTTGATTTTCGTCGATTTCTGCGCTGTTGTTGGCTAAAAGCGAAAAAGCCGTCGAATTCATGATTCCAACGCCCAGAGTCCCCACGGTCGGCGCCAATTGACGAGGGTTAACTCGACAAATGTCCTAGATGAAGGACTTAGGATCGGGGGAATAGGGCGTCGGATGAACTCGAAGATAAAGGTTAGTCGAAATAAGTGTATATCGAAAGTAAACTTGGATGTTCAACCTGGCTTGCTTTCAATCTGCCCCACACCGTCCCCTCCTGTCCCCTATATATAGGTGGCCAGGTCTCGAGGATCGGGTAGGGTCCGATACAGATTACAATATCGACATACGGTAAGAACTCGTATCTCGACTATCATTACAATTGGGCCTAGCTTAACGGGCCTCAGGGGTACTCAACTAACGGGCTCTATTAGCTATACCCTTGTCACTCGCGTTGGGTCTTCTTCGGTGCCACGACATGTGAAGATGGAGCCGCATGTGAAGGAGGTGCCGCAGGATGAGCTGGCGCCAGAGGAGGACGAGAAACCATGGTGGATGAAGGAGCTGGAGCTGCAGAACGCGGCGCGCCACCCGGAGAATCCCGCAGACGTGCTGGGTCTCCACTTGCCGTAGGCGAGGTCGCACTCCGAAGCCCAGCCGATGGACAAGGTCAGGGCCGTCCTATACTTAGAATAAGGAGGTCTAGGAGGAGACCGACGGTAGCGGATCGGGCGACGACAGCGGCTACTAGTTTTTTATATTTTAGTTAAATTAGATGTAAACCGTTTGAATCTTGCAAAATTTCAATGAAACAACGGTTTTAAAATTGGTTTATGAATTTTGGTGCCGATGTTTCGGGAGCGCCGATGTGGGAGGCGGCCCCCGATTACAAGGAAGAACCTACCGGCGCTCCCAAAATGGCCCTGACGCCCCTTGCCGGCTACAAATTTGAGGGCGTCGGTGTAGATGCTCTTACGCTGCAGGTAGACAGGTAGACGTGGTATTTGTTGGGCCTGACTTTACATATACGTGCAACCAAAAACATGTTCTTCCATATATAAATTATGATATTGACTGTAAAAAAATCTTTTCTGAGATAAGCTCTGATTTCTTTTAGCTTGGCTCAGTATCGTGTTATCACTTATCGGATGAGACAGACCAAACGTGACAGATCGTCATTCCAAACATGACCAAGTCTTGACAGCATATTTTTTCAAGATCTGAAACATAAATCCCGTACTAAATTCTATCGGCACATAAATGCCCCAAATGGCATCCCAAAAATCACAGCGCATTAAAAATCACACCAAACCACCCGTCGCACTGGCCGCCGATAGATACCATCCAAATCCGAGGAACAAGCGCCGGACCCAGAGCACGTGCCCAGTCCGCGCTTCCACGGTCGATTTGAATTTCGAAATCGCTCCTGCTCCATCCGAAGCCGTTGCGCTGCGCTGGGCCCACCACCCGCTCTGCAGGAGAGGAGCCACCCCCGAGGCCCCTGGTTCGTTCCATTTTGAGCCCTCGCATTCTCTCCCGCACGCGTCCCCATCCGTTCCCCATCCTCCGCCGCCGTCTCCTCCCGGCGCGTGGTCCTCCGCCGCCTCCCTTCCCCGATAGACGCCCCGACCTCCCCGCGCACGCAGCCGCCGCCCTCAGCGGGAGGCGCCGCCACGGCGAGGGCACGGTGAGGTGAGGCCGATTCAAATTTCAAAACCCTCGCCCCTCAGATTTCAAATGTTTGGATGCCCCGATTCCTCAGATCTCCGGTCCGGGGTGCTCTGATTTCCTGTTTTCTCGGCGTATACTCTGGGCCGATGTTTTCCTGATCGGTTTTGGGAATTCGTGTTTAGGGTTCCGATGGGGAGTTCGGAGATGGCCTCGCAGCAGCAGCAGGGCGACAGCGTCAAGGTCGCTGTCAACGTCCGCCCGCTCATCACCCCGGAGCTCCTCCTCGGCTGCACCGACTGCGTCACCGTCACGCCAGGCGAGCCGCAGGTATGATTTTCTCGGTGGCCTCTTGGCCAACAATCGTAGATTCGGATCGACAAGATATTTCCTAGGAGTTGGTTCATTCATTCCAATTTTATTATCTGGTATTCTGGTTTGTTCCCATCGGGGTGGTCGGAAAAATCATGTCTCTGTATTATACTCGAAAAAATAATCACGACGTTCAATTTTCTTGGCGCATAATTTGGTCGGCCAGATCCACCAAAGGGCTTTGGGTGCATATGGAACATGTGTGGTGGTTCTATGCTTAGGACCATTGTCTTTGTTGATTTTGAGCATACTGTAACAGCGTGCTATATTTTCACCACTGATTTTTTCTTCCAGATCACTTGATTCTAGTTTGCTTATTGGATTTAATTCTGGACTAATATAATCTAATATGCTTAGCACATTAACAGGAGGTTTCCTCTTTCTTCTGAATGGCTTATAAGTCTAATTAGATGTTGGTGATGCTCTTTTGTGCTATTGTAGGTCCAAATTGGCCCACACGTCTTCACTTATGATCATGTCTATGGCGGCATGGCATCTCCTTCCTCATTGATATTTGAGCAATGCGTGAATCCACTAATCGACTCATTATTCTCTGGATATAACACCACTGTGCTAGCTTATGGACAGGTACTTATTTTGTATGTTTGAAGTAATTTTCACATGGGCAAATACAATTGGTTACTATATAGCTTCACTACTGTTGTTAACCTAGCAGCTAATAGGTCCTTTATGTACTGTTTTATTAGTAAGATGCTTTCTTGCTGTCTTGTGGTGTAACTCTGTCGTCTTCAATATTTACTTCAGAATTAGAATCACTATTAAGGATAGCAGTGCATGATAAAAGTTAGGCATTCATCTATTCGATAGTTGTGCTTAAGGTTTATCCATCACTTTTTGCACAACGTGTAATCTGTAGAAAACGGTACATTGGGATCGTAGTTTAGCGGCTAGACTTCACCATGCCATTGTTTGTAAGAATGTCCTATTCATATGATTAGTTTGAGGTTTGTAGCCTTAACTTTTTGGCATGATTTGTGAACTAATCTCATGTTTAATAAAATAAGAAAACCACCACTTTGCTTCAAACAATCGAAACAACATTTATGACCCCTTTAGTTATGCGATCCCTAGCGTCTAGTTCTTGGGCATACTACATAGACAGTAGCAAGGTAACAACCAATAGTTATAGTGTTAAGAGTATACTCTTTTTCTTGGAGGTTTATCTTCTGACTTAGCTTTTTTTCTTACAACCTCTAGACTGGATCTGGGAAGACATATACAATGGGTACCAATTACACTGGTGAAGCTAACTGTGGAGGAATAATTCCACAAGTTATGGAGACGATATTTAAGAAAGCTGAATTAATGAAGGATGATACAGAGTTCTTAATTAGGGTATCTTTCATCGAGGTACGTTAGCTGGTAGAACTTGCATTTATTTCAATTACAACATACATTTGCTGATTATGATTTCTTGGTTTGTTGCTGTTCACTTCAGATATTCAAGGAGGAAGTATTTGATTTACTTGATGATCCTGGGTCTGTTGCAAAAGCGGCGCCTGCTAGAGTGCCTATTCAGATTCGAGAAACAGCAAATGGCAGCATTACCCTTGCTGGTGTGACGGAGGCTGAGGTCAAGTCAAAAGAAGAAATGGCTCTGCACTTGGCTCGAGGGTCTTCGTCACGCGCAACTGGAAGTACAAACATGAATAGCCAGTCAAGGTAAGTCACACATATATTAGCATGATGTGGTGACCAGTTTTGTTCACATGAACATATACTTTTCTGTTTAGACACCTTTTATCATTTTTCTGGGTTCTAATACTAGTAACATGGCTATGTGCTAATTATATATTTGTAAGAGGTTACCAGATACACAATGAAATTGGTTTGGATCATGCTATGTATTCTTCTGTTGCTTATTGTATCACCGTATGTGCTATTTTGTTAAAAATAGGTTTTGAATTGGTACCATGAGCTACTTGCATGATGTTTGTACATTCAATTGTAGAGGTTCAAATAATTCAAGTGCAAAATTCGCAAGGATAATCGTTTTGGACAATGAAATGCAGATTCTCTAAAAACACAACCTGGACAACTAATTTTGAAAATATTATATTTATAAAACCAGTCTTTATTTGAATGGTCATTGTTTCTTTGCAGCCGTTCTCATGCTATCTTCACAATATCTATTGAACAAAAGAGGACCTCAAGTTCTACATCAGAGAAATCAACTAATAATGACTATGATATTTTATCATCAAAATTTCATTTAGTTGACTTGGCTGGTTCTGAAAGGGCTAAACGCACAGGAGCTGATGGATTACGTCTTAAAGAAGGTAAGGACGGCACTTCTTGCATTTGTAGATGTTGTTTTGCTTTAGTATATAACTGTTGAGCTGATACTGAATTTGTTCTATGTATCTTGTGCCCGTAGGGATACATATCAACAGAGGCCTTCTTGCTCTTGGCAATGTTATTAGTGCATTAGGCGATGAAAAGAAGAGGAAGGAAGGAGCATTTGTCCCATACCGGGACAGCAAATTAACCCGTCTACTGCAGGTATGTATCGTAATGTTGTATTTCTATACGATTTCACCTTATTTTAAGCCGGAAACTGAAATATGGAAATGTAACATTCACGGCTAAGGGCTATTTGTTCTCTTGCAGGACTCTCTAGGAGGAAACAGTAAGACTGTTATGATTGGTAGGTAACTTTTCACTCATATCCTCGTACTAGCCTCGTTGGAGCACTTACAAATCAATTTTCTTTGCCATTCTTGTCCAACAGCTTGCATTAGTCCTGCTGATTCTAATGCAGAGGAAACCATTAATACACTCAAGTATGCCAATCGTGCACGAAATATTCAAAACAAAGCAGTGGTATGCTTGCTCTATCCTCGAAGAAGCCTTTACATCTTTTATATTGGTTGCCATTGTTTGCTCATCCTTTGGTATCCAACTGAACAGATCAACAGAGACCCAGTTACAGCAGAAATGCAGAAATTGAGGAGTCAATTAGAGCAGCTGCAGAGTGAACTTCTGTTTTCCCGCAGTGGGAGTGCAGCACTAGAAGAACTGCAGGTTAGTTTCGTGCATTGTCAAAATCAGACCAGTTCATTTTATTGATCTCTAATTATGTTTTCTGCATCTTTTAGTTGCTGCAACAAAAAGTCTCTCTACTTGAGTTAAAAAATTCAGAGCTTTACTGTGAGCTCAAGGAAAGGGAAATGTCGTGTGAACAGTTAGCACAGCGTGCAATCGCTGCCCAGGTATCGATGATTTCTCTGCTTGTGCTTGAACTGTGTACTTCTATTGATTCAGTGAAGCCATAATATACTTCTGTACATAATGTAGGTGTATGTTAGCTCTTGTATAATATATTTATATCTCTTCATGATATGCCCACATACCATTGATATGTATCATATCTATAATGAAATGTTGCTAGCCAAGTGCATGTGAATAGCCTCGCCAATCTAGAAACCAGATAACACATATATTATTTGTTGACAGCTGGAAAAGGATCAGCTGATGTTAAAGCTTGAATCAGCACGCAACGGTAAATCATTGGAGGATATTGAAAATGACGGTAGTGAGCAGGTGCGTAAAATAATCTCTAATCAAATACAGTTCTACGAGCACGTGTCATATCAGCCTCCTTGAACTGTTTTATGTTTGTATTTTTTTGTTCTCATCAGGATGTGGGCCTTATGAAGACCTATATATCAAAGATTCAGCAGTTGGAGAGCGAAGTAACACGGCAAAAGTTCTCCACTGCCTATAGAAATGGTTTACATGATCGACTCGCACTTGATAAGGGCATACTTCTAGATGACCTAGGTTCAGGCTGTGAAGCAGGAACACCTGCGTCAAGTAAGTTACTGAAAACGTTGATACCACGTGTTCATGACACTTTCTCTAATAAGCACCCTTCCTTTTCAGGTGAAGTTGACGAAGAAGAGAAGGAAAGAGAACATTCATCCCTACAAGAGAAACTTGATAAGGAGCTGCAGGATCTAGATCAAAGACTTCAGCAAAAGGAGGTACTTTTTTTTTTCTTATGATTTAATTGTTCGTATACACATCTAAACAACCTGCTTAGCTTGACCTTGACACATCATTATTTGAATTTTATTCTAAGACTAACTTTGTACTAAATCATCGACAATTATTATGGATCAGAGGGAGTACTAAATATTCTTTAGTCCACCATCCATTGTAAACTCATGTATTGTAAACTCATGTCCAAAGATAACTGCCGTTAACCTATGAAACTTATAGTCGAAACTGTGCTCCTGCATTATCTTCTTCGTAATTATAACTCTTTTCAATTTAAAATTTCTGTAGGCGGAGATGAAACAATTTGCAAAGAGCGATACATCTGTTCTCAAGCAGCACTATGAGACGAAGTTACATGAAATGGAGCAAGAAAAGAAGGCTCTTCAGGTTTTACCTGCTTTAATTTGTTGATTCCTTGAAAAAGTTCCCTGAAACACTAGTAATCTTATTTGTTTTTACAGAAAGAAATTGAGGATCTCCGTCACTCGTTAGCAAATATATCTTCCTCAACTGATGAGTGTGCACACAAAACGAAAGAGAACTATCTTCAGAAGCTGACCATGCTTGAATCCCAGGTTTGTACAAACGTAAACTGATTTTTTCTCTTTCCCAGATACTAATTGGCCACCATATGGCAGGTCTCTCAGCTCAAGAAAAAGCAGGAAGCTCAGCAACAGTTGCTACGACAGAAACAAAGAAGTGATGATGCAGCTATGCGTTTACAAGGAGAAATTCAACGCATCAAATCTCAGAAGGTTTTTTCTCCAAAACTTTTCGCATTTAATTTAGTTTCATCTTCTTAGTGCTTACATATGTTTTTCTCATGATATCTTAGGTTCAACTTCAACAAAAGATTAAACAAGAATCAGAGCAATTTAGATCTTGGAAGGCTGCTCGTGAAAAGGAAGTACTTCAGGTTACTCTTTTGACTGTTTGTAGTTCATTTTTCTTGTAAACCCATGATTTCGTCTAGAACTCGTGGTGAGAATGGCGTGTTTATTTTAACTAGCTCAAAAAGGAAGGGAGACGGAACGAATATGAGATGCATAAACTCCTGGCATTAAATCAGAAGCAGAAAATGGTTAGTTTTCTCTTTTTTTTTTCTTAATGCTTCCAAGTAACTTGTTAGTTATGCCAGCCTGTTCCATGAAGGTTTTACAACGAAAAACTGAAGAAGCTGCGATGGCGGCGAAAAGACTGAAAGATTTGCTCGAAACAAAGAAGTCCACCCGGGATACATATGGTAAGAAGTGACTTCTTATCTGCTGGTATTGAGATGTATATATACTCTTAAGTCACAACTCATGAAGTTACTGCCTTTTGTTTGTGAAATTTCAAGGAACAAGCGGATCAGGGATTCAGGTGCACCTACAGAACTTGACATTTTTTTGAGAATACAATAGTCTGTTGTACTATGTCTGAAATATTCTTTTGATATGGTACTAGGCATTGATGCGAACAATTGATGATGAGCTTGAAGTTACTGTAAGGGCATACGAATTACGTTCACACTATGAACGACAAATACAAGAGTAAGTTTCAGGTTCTTTCTGTTGCTATGATACAGAGATTATGTTTCTAATTCTTTTGTGTTGTAGTGGTGTCTACAATTTATATGTACATTGTATTGAGCCGTTTATATGATGGAATAAATGTTGACATGGTTTAAGTTATCGGGAACATAACTAAGTAATGTGAAAATAACTCTTTGTCATTACCACATTGACCATATCACTGGAGGATTCATGCCGAGTCTAGGTTGGGTCAGTTCAAAGGCACACCAGTACCATGGTTCCTTCCAACATATACCTTTTCTGGTCAGAACAGTAAAGTTATCTCTGATCTGAAGCCGTGCTTGACAAGCGTATGGCTGGTATGCAAAGGAAAACATTGAAGAATCGTTGTAATTTGTTTTGATTATGAATTCCAAAAACAAACCATGTTATTACATGACATGAAAAATACCTTGCGTCTTCAACTTTATCAGCACCACCACTTGGTTCACCAAATATACTGCCATAATGGAACCGGCCACACGAGCCTTTATATTAAGAAGTTCTATCATTTTACCTATTGTCATACGACTGGTGAGCAGAATAAAAGTCAGTCAGGCTGGAGAAACACTACCAAACAAAATAATAACAGTCTATTTATGTTACAATTTGTTTTGGTTTAGCTGTAAAATTCTACATGAACGATGTGCCTTCTGCATTAAAATTGGATCTATTTTACAATAAGTTTTCTTTGTGAAACAGGAGAGCAGCTATATCGAAGGAAATAGCAAAGCTGAAGGAGTGTCCTCAGGCTATGTCTCCTAGTGCTAGAAGTTCTAGAATTTCAGCACTGGAAAACATGTTGTCATCATCATCTAGTGCTATGGTGTCCATGGCCTCTCAACTGTCTGAAGCAGAGGAACGGGAGCGTGTGTTCAATGGTAGAGGCAGATGGAACCACATAAGGTCCCTACCTGATGCAAAGAGCACAATGAACCACCTTTATCAGTTAGCATCATCTTCAAGGTATATTTTACTTACTGTTTAGTTTCCAATGATGTTTATGTCTCTTATGTTCTGTACTACGTGTTTTTCATGATTTGTTTTTTTGAACAAGGTTTTTTATGATTGAAGTTGTGTAAAACATATACATGGACAATCCCTGGTTTTCTTAATCTGTTCTAATTTTCTGTATACCACTTGTAGATGTCAATTGCATGATAAGGAGGTGATGTGTAGAGACAAAGACCTTGTCATTGGTGAACTGAAAGAAAAAGTGGTCGCGCTTAATGGCAGAACAAGACAATTGGAAGCACAAGTTAATGATCTACATAACCAAAATATGCAGGTAAATATTCTTAATTGTGCACTTTTATTAGGTCACTGAATTTTTTACAATGCATTTCATTGTGTAGATATGATTTCAATATCACTCACACTCTGACACTTTCTTCTTATGGACAGCTTTTCACTGCAATGAACAATGCGAAGACATCTGGTAGGGCCTCGAGGTGTGATAGTATTATTGGTCCAGAAGATGGTCAAAATTATGCTTTGCGGAAGGTATCTAGCAATCTTTATGTCAGTTTCAGCTAGATTATGTCTGGTGATACTCATAGTCAGTGTTTGTTAATGTCATGCCTCCTAAATGTAGAATGCTCGAGCTGGTAAGAACAGCTCCTACTGGTCGGATGACATGGAAATATCAGATGCAGAGGAGTCAGAAGAACTAGACGATATGAGTGATGATGGATCTGATGCAGATTGGGTACAATCATCCAGGAAGGTCAATACAAGGCGCAGAACATCCAACCCGAGTAACAATAGTTCACTTAATGTGAAGTCAGAGATGCCTAGTGAGGAAATTCCCACTGTCCAGAAAGACCATGCTTCACAGTGTTGCTCGTGTTCATCAAAATCATCATGCAAGCTCACCAGATATTGTGAGTGCAGAGCTTCAGGTTCACAATGTGGTCCTGGTTGTGGATGTAAATCTTCCAAATGCTCCAATAGGGTGCACATCAAGGAAGAAATAGATGATGAACCATCTCAGAAGGAAGGTAGGGAGTCTGCTAATGTTTCTTCTTCAGAGAATGATGCCAAAATGAAGGAAGATGTGAAGCAAGGTATCATGCTTCTTGAGAACGCTATGGCTGAGAAGGAAGAAGCTCAAGAGCCAAAATCAAGAAAACCATTGGCGGACATTGCAAACAATGCGGTAAGTACTATTTTGGGAAATACTGAACTGTTGCAACCTATCTGGTTTTTCTCCTCATTCTGCATGTATAATAACTCAATCCAATTCAGGTGAAACAAAACGGGCCCAAACCGAAGCCGAGGAAAAACTGGCGCAAGTCGACAATTCAGCTCGTCCCTACAGAGCCTCCTCCACCGGCCTCTGCGTCGGATAACTGCGAAGCAGCTCCACAGAACAGAGTTGACATTCCCCTCAGGCTGCCGAGAGCAATGTCCTCACTGCCTGCCGAGAGTAACCCTCTCACCGACCGCAACGCCACCAAACCCGACGAGTCTGCTAGAACCAACAAGGAGACCACCAGCATTCCTGCGAGGTTACCGGCTCGGTCGAGAAAGAATACCATCGAGAAGGAGAACAATTTGGGATGACCTGCCTGGTAGTGATAGATGAGCATGTTGGAAGAAATTGCAAAAGAGGACGAGTAACTGTTATAACTTATAACTGGCAAGCACCGAGATCCTCCCCTCTGAAGATGATCGGCTCAATCCTGTTGCTGGTTCTGCATCAAGGCCAAGCTAGCTTGGCAAGTCCTACACAGCTTCTGTTTTCTGTAGCATCGGCGGAGCAGCATTGCTGTTGTCTGTAGCCATGTCACCGGTTCTCCAGGGATTGTAACTTAACTATGTCTCTCCTTACTGGATAGTTTTAGAAAGCAAGTATTGCTGCCCCTGCTGTGTATACTATGGCGAGAGGTTAATTGGTTGCTGCTCCCAGTTTCGTTGGTCGTGATTGATTCCGGGTAGATGGAGGGCCATGGACATTGACTTCCACAAAGCTATTTCCATGTTCTTCTGTCCTCCTGTCTGTATTTTTACCAGTACTTGCCACCTTGGTGACGCGTCTGTACTGAAGCAGCGGAACAAATGTTTTTGGTACTTGATCGGGTCACTAGATTTCTTAGGTGACCCAACCTTGGACCATCGAATTCAGATGACCCCTCGTTGCGCCAAAGTCTGAAATGTTTTTGGTGTACGGTCTGAGTCAGTGTAATTCATTCTCGCAAAAGTTTGAAACCGGTCGAAATCACGGGCCAGATTGAACACTATCTGATTGATGCCGGTAGGCTTGACTCCTCGGGTGAACGAATGCCGGTCACCACCCACGAGCCAAGCACAGATCCATCTAAAAACATTCAACGGAGCGCTCGCCTGAACTAAGATTTCCCGGGCACCCTCGACCTCGAACCCCATCAAATCAGATCAAACCGACACCGGTGACCAATTTCTGGTAAGCTTCAGTTTGAGCATCACGCTGCCTGATGTCTGCAGGACGAACTCCGTCGCCGTTCCATGCCCCCCCCCCCCCCCCCCCCCCCCCCGGTGGCCTCCTTCACTCCACTGCTAGACAGCACACATCCCTGTCGCGCCGTACGACGCGATTAGCACGTGCGTCGCTCTCATGTCGCCGTCTCTGTTATCAGTCAATTAGTGATAACACTGCCAGTACTACTCTATCAGATTATAGCCGCAGTCGGAGCACGAGACACTGACACGGCGACAGCCACAGCAGGCCTACAACGGCTACTTCGACCACGATATAGTATTACCACTACTAGCAATTGACTAATTATATGGTTAGTCCCAAAGGGGAAGGGCGTTTAGTAGCCGTTGAGAAAGCCTAAGGACCAAAGGCTCTGAAACGTTCTTGTCCATCTTTGTCATCCGAGTCATCTTCTGGCAACGGTGACACGGCGGTGGAGCACCGGATCAATGCCATGTTGCCGGCTCATAGCCATAGCCCAAGGCGCACCGAGTTCTAGCTTGAGGCCATGGATCAAGGATATGACATGATTGGATGGGGTTGTATGTGATAGAGGGGATTGTTCTTCTAATTGTTTTCCTTTCTTGTAGGGATATAAGTTCTCTATCAGATTGAAAAGATGGGACAAATTTTCTTCTAGGACAAAAGCATCATCCAAGGGAACGGTGGGGAGCACTCACACGCTCGTCGGCCGGGACGGCTCCTCCTTCTCCTCTCCATTATTGATCGTCATGGTTGCCAAAAATTCAAAAGGCAACAAAAGTGGGCGCATCATTGGTGCCCTTTGCTGGGGTCCAGATTGGCTGCGCCCGTTTACGGCCAGGGCAGCCTCAATTTTTACTTTTTTTGCGGGTAGCCTCAAAATTCTTAACGACATCATCTTCCCAATCCCAAGGGTTATGGTTTGGAGTTATTTTCTTGTTTAAAGCACTGTTATGATCGGGATCGACTGTCTTAATCGAGAGATGACCGGGTGAGTAATTTCACGCAATGGATACCTCGGAGTAACCAATTTGCGTATCTCGTGTGTAACAACTAATTGAGCTGCGATTCTCTCAGCAATTGTGCAAGTAGTTACTTGTTCTAAAAATATTACTAGCGTGTCAAACTTTTGAATCCGTCATGATTCTAACGTATCGAGAAGTTACGATTCTCTCGTTTAAAACTCGCATTGGATAGGTCCTATGAGTTACAAAACGGTACGGTACTTTTTTTTTGTGTTAACGGGAACGGTACGGTACTTGTCCCATCGCTACCTCCACCGAGCGAAATCCTTAGCGGCCAAGGCTTTCCTTACGGGCGACCCGTCTACTCACACAGTTTCTACCACGAGGAATTAGGGTTTCTTTACTAAATGTTGGAAGTTCGGAAGTGATCATGTTAAACTCTAATAATTTAATGAGTATTTCTCCTTGGTTGGTACTACTAGGAAAGTTTCCTTTGTTCTTCCTAAGATATTAATAATTGTTCATATGCATTTATATTAGAAAAATCAGCTCTATGTTTCCTTGAAATAGGCAACTTCACATATATGTTGACAATAACATTTTCTTTGTTGTTGTTGTTGTTGTTTATAAACGACACTGCAAATGCAAATGTGACTTTTCAGGCGAGGTCTTATACCACACACGCATTACTAACTGTAGTTTCTGCCCACTCGTACCCTCTCGTATTAAGGACTGAGAGATCACATTGTACCCTCTCGTAATTAAGGCTATGAAGTGGTACAAAGCTCTAGCCCTTCACGTGTGAGGGTGTGTACCGAAGCGCGCCTAATACGGTAACATAGTGTCACTGTAATATCATAATTACCACGAGATAGGAAAGCTTTTTTAGATAAATCTTATTCACGGTTCACCACCATGACATTTTTTTCGATAAAGAGCGCTTTATTACTTAATAGTCTTAAGCTTACACCCGGCCTCTGCATAACTAGGATGCACACAGCCCAAAATACAAAGATAACTGAGATTAAAAGGCAATATTAGAGCAATTGTAAAGTTGCCTAACTAGAAGCTTCGATCCGTAAGCTATGCGGCCATCAATGTTGGGAAAAAGTATCCCTCGCCGTAGCTTCCAGTCGTGCACAGACCTCCGTAAAGAGGTCTCGATCCTGTGGACGCTGCAGTGCAGACCACAAACGGAGTGTACCAATAGCTCTGTAGATAACCTGCAAAATAGAAGAATTTTTATCGTTAAACACTTTATCATTTCTACATAGCCATAGCGACCAAATGAAGGCTATCGCTCCCACCCTAATATGCTTTTTGAACCTATTGTCTATACCATTTAGCCAATTTCCAAATATATTGGTAATACTACATGGTGGTAACAAGGTTGAAGCTACTTGGATGACTGACCATATAGATCTAGCGAAACGACATTGGAAGAATAAGTGTTTAATTGTTTCATTCTGATGACAAAAAACACACTCCTTACTTCCATGCCAATTCCGTTTTGCAAGATTATCTCTCGTTAAAACCACTCCTTTACGTAGGTACCATCCAAATACCTTTATCCGTAATGGAATCTTTAACTTCCAGAGTTTATTATTGCTGACTTTATCGATTGGCACATCAGGTAAAATAATAGCATTGTACATGGATGCTACTGAAAAATTACCATTTTCATGTAGGTTCCAACGAAATTCATCATGACCATCTTGTAATTGGATGTTTGCCAAACGTTGAAGTAAGACATTCCAAGCTACAAGTCTTTGTCCTGACAAATCCCTTCTAAATGTCACAGAAGGTGGAGAACTTTCCATAACTTTGGCGAGGGTATCACCTTTGTGACGTACAATGCTATAAAGGGCCGGATACTGTTCCCGAAGAGTGGCATTACCAAGCCATTTATCTTCCCAGAAACGTATCTCCGTACCATCCTTAATGGAAAAAGAACCTAGGCCAAAGAAAAACTTCTTCGTAGCCATAAGTCCAGCCCAAAAATGCGAATCACCCGGTTTCCAAAGAACCTGAGATAACGCTTTCTGACCTATGTATTTCCTCTTGAGAATGGTTTGCCAAGTCCCCTCCTCCGCCAGTAGCTTAAAAAGCCACTTCCCCAGTAAGGCTGTATTTTTGACCTCAAGGTCATGGATACCAAGCCCACCCTGGTCTTTAGGAGAGCACAGAACACTCCATCTAGCCAATCGATATTTCTTTTTCTCGCTATCCCCTTGCCAAAAGAATCTAGACCGGTAATAATCCAGTTTGTGCAAGACTCCTTTAGGCAGAAGGAAGAATGAAATCATATGCAGCGCCATATTGGATAGTACTGAATTAATGAGTATCAATCTTCCTCCTATGGACAACAATTTACCTTTCCAACTACTAAGACGTTTTTGTAGTCTCTCCTCGACAAGTTTCCATTCGGCAATTGTTAGTCTCCGATAATGAATCGGAATCCCCAAATACCGCATAGGAAAATGTCCCTGCCCACAGCCAAATAAGTTGGCGTATGCATTGACCTCGTCCTGAGCCTCGCCAAAAAAATACAGTTCGCTTTTATGGAAGTTTATTTTTAACCCTGATAATTGCTCAAAAGCTGAAAGTATAAGTTTCAGATTTTGTGCTTTCTCAAGGTCATGTTCCATAAAGAGAATAGTATCATCAGCATATTGAAGGATGGATAATCCTCCATCGACAAGATGAGGAATAACTCCTTCAATGAGACCATCATTTTTTGCGCGTTCGATCATGATGGCGAGCATATCAGCCACTATATTAAATAGCATTGGCGATAATGGATCACCCTGCCTTAACCCTTTCAATGTCTGGAAGTATTTGCCAACATCATCATTAACTTTGATGGCAACACTACCTCCAGACACGAAAGAATTAATCAAGGAACGCCACTCAGCAGAAAAACCTTTCATTCTGAGTGTTTGATGGAGAAAAGAGCACTTAACTTTGTCATAAGCCTTTTCAAAATCTAATTTTAAAATAACCCCATTCAACTTTTTTGAATGTAGTTCGTGAACTGTTTCATGCAAGGTTACAACTCCATCTAGGATATTCCTTCCTTGCATGAACGCAGTTTGAGACGGTCGAACGACATGATCAGCAACCGTGTTTAGTCTTAGGGTGGCCACTTTCGTGAAAATTTTGAAACTAACGTTAAGAAGACAGATTGGTCGGTATTGTTGAATCCTTTCTGCTTCATTAACTTTAGGTAACAAAACTATCTCACCAAAATTAAGACGAAACAATTCTAGTTGTCCAGCATGAAGCTGACGAAACAACTCTAGAAGGTCATCCTTGATAGTTTCCCAAAAAGTTTGATAAAACTCTGCTGGAAAACCATCGGGGCCCGGTGCTTTGTTGTGTTCCATTTGGAAAATAGCTTTTCTTACTTCCTCTTCCGAGTACTCAGCCGTAAGAAAATTATTTTCCTCTACGGAAACCTGGGGGATATCATCTATCTGAGACTCATCCATAGAGAAGTTACCTTCATCAGGTGCCCCAAACAGATTTTTGTAATAATTAGTAATATAATTTTTGAGATTGTCCAACCCCTCAATCGTACCTTCATCCTGAACAAGAGAATGAATACGCTTCTTCCTATGTCTGCCATTGGCCACACTATGGAAGTAGCGAGTATTCGAGTCTCCTTCAAGGATAAACTGGCTCTTGGAGCGTTGGTACCATTTCAGTTCCTCCTCACGGAGTAGGTTCGCTATCTTCGCATTCGATTGATTTTTTAATTCAATCTCTTGCACAGATAGGGGACCGACCTCAGCTAAGGCTTCCAGACCATCAATGATGGAAGAAAGCCTTGCTTTTTCATTTTTAAGAACACCCGTTACATGACGTGCCCAACCACTAAGGTGACTACGTAAAGCACGTATTTTAATATTCCACCTTTGTATTGGAGATGTCGTAGTAACTGGTCTATCCCATACATTCTTGACCATATCAAGGAACCCATCCCGTTGTAACCATCCAAGCTCAAACTTGAATCGGTGATTACCAAGCGGTTTAGGATTTCCGGTAGTCAAGAGTATAGGTGCATGGTCCGAAAATCCTTCGATACGTTCAAGAGCACGAACAGAAACCATTGGAAATTTTGATTCCAAATTGGCATCCATTAGCACTCTATCAAGCTTCTCATATGTGGGATCTGGAAGGCTATTTGCCCAGGTAAATTGTCTTCCAACCATTGTCACTTCTCTCAAATCCAAACTGTCTATGACAACATTGAATAGAAAGGGCCAATGATCATCAAACCGGCCTTTGCTCTTCTCATGACGGAATCTCAGCAAATTGAAATCACCCCCAATTAAGATTAGATATGGGTTATCCTTTGCCAAGTTTACCAGTTCACGAAGAAAATCTGCCTTAAATTCATCCTGCGCAGCCCCATAAACGGCCACCAGACTCCATGTGAAATTATCCGCTCGATTACGGATATGGAGTTTAATGTGATAATCTCCACCCGAATAAGCAATAACTTCCATGGTGTCTCTCCGTACTCCAAGTAGAATGCCCCCTGAACGGCCTCGGGGAGGCTGGGATGTCCATTCAAGGTCTACACCACCGGATATACGGTTAAGTAGACGTTGAGAGAAATCCCTTCTACCAGTTTCTGAAATAGCCACAAAATCTAAATTGTGATCCTTAATACAATGAGCGATATGTAAATGTTTAGCCAAGTCACCAAGACCTCTGCTATTTGTATACATACCATTCATTAAATCACAACTTTAGATTTTGGAACTCTGTCCCTCTTGGAGGCTCTAGAAGAAGAGGTTGACTTAGATTTGCGGCCAGATGCACACAGGTCATATAGTGAACCCGGCATGGTTTCATCCAAGTCAATCTCCGAAACTACACCAACCAGACTAGAGAGAAGCTGACCATCTATTGTGGCAATCGCTTCCTCTTCGTCCGGGTCGGTAATCTCCACTATATTCTGTAGCTTAGGACGGACCGTTAAACGGTCATATTCCATATGCCTCAGAACATTTGCAGATAAACTAACCTCACTATTATTTTTTCCTAGTCTAATGCCCACCGCATTTAGCTTAGAAGAAATAACTGGAGTAGATAATGAAATAAACGAAGAGGACTTAGAACTCATACCAGCGAAGTCGAGGTTCATGGCGGCCTTGCGCCGCATCGCCTTCTGCAAAGTGTCCTCATCAGTCGTAGAGGATCCATCATCCACCACCGCATGACTAGTACTACGCCTCACCATAGGCGCACAAGGCATAGAGCATGGCGGCGATGATGGAGAAGGTGTCCTGGCAGGAGGAACTGGAGACGAAGGTGAAGAAGCCTGAACGGGAGATGTCGGCGGTGTATAACACCCAACATCCCGCGAGAAGGGCTCCTCCACCGGCGGACACAGAAGTGGCGATGAAGCGGGATCCACGGATGACGCAGGTGGGGGCGATGATGGAGTAGAACCCCCACCCGAGGTGGCCACATCCGCACCTTTGGCCACCACCATCGGCGCCGAAGGAACGACGCAAGCCGCAGAAGGGGACACCGACGAAGGCATCCCCACATGTCCAGCAGTCTGCTGCCCCGGCGAAGAGTCCATTGGTCTGCGGACCCGAAGCGGCTGAGTCGAAGCAGGGACGCGCCCAGGGGGGCAGTCCGCCCCACACGGAGGCGAAGGAAGGCGTGCCGCTGGATGGTTCAACACCGGCCGAGGTGACCCTGGAGAGCGCCCAGAGAAGAGATCCGTCCCGCTCGATGGAGTAACATGAGACATCTGATCTCCAGCTCCTGCAGCAGAGGCAAGCAAACCCGGCGAGTAGGAACGGATTTTCTCCACAATTTCCTTACCTCTAGGCGTTGTTGGGTTAGGATTAATCGGTGTAACAGCAAACACCAGCGCCTCACCATAGCCTCCAGAAGGACATAAGGAGGCAGACTTTCCAACGGAGTTAGAATTACCATCTTGCGGCTTGTCGACATCCATGCTAGCGGGTGCCGAGGAGGCATCACGAGTAGGTGCATCATACCCATCATTGTCCTGACTTGGACCATCGTTACCAGCATCATCTCCCTTCCGCTTCCAAAAGAACGGTGTGAATCCAGGATCCGGGACAAAGTCCTGCTGCTCGCGGCGAAAGAAGAAGTCATACCCTTTCAACTGGACCGTGACAGACACACCCAAACAAGCATAACCTTGCAACTCATTCATCTTGTCCAGATTCTTTGGCTCCATCATGGCCACCAAGATACGCACTACACCAAGATTCCAGAGAGAAAACAAGTCCACATCTAGAGTTGTGCCAATGAGAGAACCTACAGCCCACAAACCCAGAAAATGCCTTACAGTATGCGGGACTCCCTCAACATGGACCCACACCTGCTGAAGCTTGAACTTGTGCGGAACATCAAGGGCCTTCCAGATACTGACAGTCATCTGAGCCGAAGAATCAGGTACACCCATCTGGAACCCATCAACCCTCTTGAGATCATCAGAAGTGGGGAAACTCACCAAGTAAGCATCATCCCCATGTGGTATAGCCTCCCATTTCCACTGAGAACTCAACGGACATATCCTTGCCATTAGCTTCTGAATGGCTATGGCAGAAGTAGAACCCCCTGAAATCTTAATTAGAGCAGTAGGAGTGCCTTTCGGAGCTAGGTGAGCCTTAAAAACACTATCCGGAAGCCTCAAACACAAGGACTCCTCACACGCAGGGCCACCAACAAAAGCTTGCGGCTTGGGAAGCTTGAGTGTTGGGCATCTGCGAGTGGGGTGACCAACAGAATCACACACAATACAGTAGTGCTGAACCTTGCAATCTTTTGTAGCGTGAGTGTCAACAGAACATTTCCAACACTTTCCGGGCTTAGCTAGGGGCAACTCAGCAATCTCCGTCACCACAGAAGGCTGCACGCTGGGATCCGACTGCGCCACAGGGACAGAACCCATCGAGCTCCCCACCCCGTCAGACTGAACAGGAGCACCCGGCAAGAAGGGAATCTGAGGCCGAGCAAGAGGCACTTGTGGCTGCCCCGCAGGAGCCACATTCTTCTTCTTCTTCCTCTTGTTCTTGGCAGGCGCAGCCGAGGGAGCCGGCGCAGCGACCGGCGCCTGGAAGGAAGGAGCACTTGGCATCTGCTGAAAAGAACCCCCCACTTGGCCAAAGAACGGCGGAGCATAGTACGGCGGAGCTTGCTGATACATAGGTGCAGTCTGGTAACCTGGAGACTGCTGAAACCCTTGCTGCTGCGGATACGGAATGTACGCCGGCAACCCCGGCTGCCTAGATGGTGGCTGCAGAGGCTGCGGTGGCGGAGCAACCGAAGCAAACTGCTGAGGGATCATCTGCCCTCCCGCTGGCCGTAGCCCACCCCCCGCAGCAGAAGTGGACGAAGAAGGAGGCGGTGGACGTGGCATTGCGCCTTGCGCAGAGGTAGCCGGGGCAATAGGGCGCGTCGCGGATCCCAGCGTCCCAGCCAAAGGAGGCCTCTGCCCAGCCATCGCGGGCGCCTCCCGAACAACGGACACGAAGGACCGGGCAAGGGCCAGAGCCGGAGCGAACGACGGTGAAGAAGAGCTTGATGACGGTGAAGAAGAGCTTGGAAAGGACGGCGAGGCAGACGTAGCGCTTGGCGAACGAGGAGAAGTCCGAGGCGGCGAAGAACTTGACGAACCAGGCGATCCAGATCGAGGGGAATCCGCACGATTCGATGACAGAGATGAGCCTGGCACGTACGAAGGAACCCTAGCAAGACCCGGAGAGGCCCATAGCGATCGAAATCGCTTCACCAGGTGGCCCAAGCCGAACCGGTGCGTGATTGCATGCCCGTGATCAACGTGATCTGGACATGCGGAAATCACGGGAGCCTGAACCGAGCCCCCAACGATCACGCCCGGCTCGTCTCCGGAAACCTCGCTCAGAAGCGCCGCCGACGAACTGCCAGACGAAGACGCAGCCGGAGAAGAAGCCGGAGAGGAACCTGAAGCCCTGAACGTCGAGGAAGACGCCATGTCGATGAAGTCCCCGAGGATGGGCGGAGGCGTCGCGCGCCGCCTCGGCAGAGGGCCTCGCCATGTTCCCATCCGCGGGCACCGAGTTAGGCGCACACCCGTCGGAGAAGAGCATGCTCCACGACGGGGAGACCCAGCCGGCGGCGAGCGCGTCGACGCGTCGTCCTTCTCCACCACGCCATGAACCTCCATCGACCTGCAAAAAGAGACTGGCATACCTGAGGAAGAAGCTGCTCGGCGCGATCTCTCCCAGAACCTGGAAGCCGGCGTCGGGTACCCGATCTCGTTCCAGAAATCGGCTACTGACTCGGCCTCCGTCCTCTTCTTCCTCGCGGTCACCGTCCTCCAACCCTCATCATCCTCACCCTCAAGAGCCTGCTGCGCAACCTTGAATGGAATCTCCTCCTCGTCGCTTCCCGAAACGCCTCCGTCCGAAACAAGCGGAGAGAACCGAGATCCGCTTGACCCGAACTCCGGCGAACCGTCACCAGACGAGCGCGACGGCCGGCATGGAGCCAAGGTCAGACGACGACGGCGGGACTCCGGATGTCGCTGCATTCAGAGATGCCGGGATGCCGCCTGCTGCATCGGCGGCAGGTGCCTCAGCCAAAAGGGTGGCGGGGTGGGAGGCGTGGGAGCCATGCCCTAGAATCTAACCTTAATCTGATACCATGTAAATTTGTGATAATAATAATAATTGATTGATTTTACAATAAGAGAATACAATGGTTTATATAGGAGAGGGGGGGAGAGGAGGTGCAGCGCCTCACCACCATGACATGGTGGGCGATCAACGGACCATGGCTTTTGCAGTCGAGCGAGTTAATGTACTCGACATGTCACTTGATGTAGAGAAATGCTCCTTTAAATTAGTCACAATGGGGATATCATGGATAGTATCACGCATTACATGTATGTAAAAAGGCTGATATGGCACTACAATTAATGAGAAGAGAGATCATAGTGATATCATAGACTGATACTGTATCATAGCATATAGAATTAGAAAATAAATATTAAGTAAATCTTATATACAATTTTATATTGAGATTCTATGAATCAATAAATATAATAAAATTGTCATACTACTATGGTATGGTACAGTGCACTGTAGGAGACTACCAAATATAACCATTCATATATGCATGATACAATTATATGATACTATCAATTATGACTAGTCTTATATTAGCTTTCGTAGCTTGCACTACCCAAGTACAAAAAGATAATGTATATATGTTGCACACCAAAAGCCCTATGCATAAAGATAATCATGGTTTCTGATATGATTTTTCGCTAATATTTTAAATACAACTTCATATGTATCTATATTCAAATAATCGGCTCTATATTCTGTTGAAGCAGGCAACTTCACATAATATCATTATTGACAATACTAGCATTTTCTTTGTTTATAAACGGCACTGCAAATGCAAAAGAGCACCGGATGCGATGCCCAATGGTTGAACCACAACCCTACCTTTTGTTTTCGTGTTGATTTAAAAAGAAAATCAGGAGCTGCCGTCGCAATCACAATCACTGCTCATTCTTAGTGCTGCCTACTGGTAGTGTACAAGTTTAAACCAACGCGCTGGGTGCGCGTGTCCTTTAGCTCATTCCTCCGTGTCTCCCAGTCCCAGCTGCTCACAGACGCTCCGCTCCGCCGCTTGCCGCCGTTCACCTCCAGCCCCCAATCCCCTTTTCCGCGACGGATTTGCAGTAGCCAGCGGTAGATCTATCCACATCGGCCCCGTCTCTTTCCTCTTTCTCGCCTCCCGTGGCCAGCCCAGCCAGTCTCAGCTCTTCTTTCTCCTCCACCGAGCGAAATCCTTAGCGGCCAAGGCTTTCCTTACGGGCGAGCTCGGCACCCGGGAGGCAGAGGGAGTTTTAAACGCGCCCCGAGAGAGAGTCCAGATAAAGCGGGGGGAGGAGCACTGCTCGCTGCTCGTAGTAGCTTTCGGTGGCCGGCGGGCGGCTCCATAAAGCGGACGGCAGAGCTAGGGGCCCGTGGGTTCTGCCGCCGCCCGTACTGGCGAGAATCTGCAGGTATCGGACGCATCTTCTCTCCCCATCTCTCTCTGCCTCTTTTGCTTTCGCTTCTGTACTCTGATTCTCGGGGGAAAAAAAGGTTCTTGGTGTGTTCTTTGTGGATTTCTTTCGGGAACGGGGAGTGGTGGGTTTTCTTGCCAGATTTTCGGGCCCGTTTTCGGTTACAAGAATAATCGCTCATCGGCATTGCGTGACTCTCTCGTGCGTTTTGTTGCTGCTTTATTTCTGTCTTGCCCTCCTTGTGGCCCCAGACTCAGAGATATCCGTCGTTTATCCGCCCAGAGATTGAATCCCGCAGTTGAGGAATTTTGTTTTCTCAGGTCAGGTGATGCCCGCGGTCGAGGACTGTCCATGGATGTGCGTGCGGCGATGAGGGACTCCGTACGCTCGATGCGTCCGGCGGCGCTGCCCCTGGTTGCTCGCGCCGCCGTTTTGCTGCTCCTCTTGGCGCTGCCGCTCTCGCAGACCTACACCTATGAGCAAGATGGTATATATATACTCCTACTAATCTTCTTGATAGGTTACTGCGATTATTTATGTTTTACTGGTTGTACTGCGCTGTTAACTTGTGAGGCTCAGGATAATTGCGAATAGATTTTTATAATCCTCTGTACCTTATGCTGTGTTTATTTACTTGATTGACAGTGTTTGCGATAAATGGCTTGTACACTGCACTTGGATCCCCAACGCTGCCTGGATGGGTCACAAACGGCGGCGACCCCTGCACTGAGAACTGGCAGGGCGTCGGCTGTGCGGAGTCTAATATTACCACCATGTACGACTAGTTGTTATGTACTGTTAATTTTATTATTCAATGACTTCGTTGTTTCGTTATCTCGAGTTCTCAACAATGTGTCATGTTTCTGTGCAGAACTCTCAATGGTATGAGTTTGGGTGGACAGCTGGGTAACACGTTGGCGAATTTCACATCGCTGATCACCTTGTAAGTCGATCATGTGGAGTCTGGGCTTGCATTTGGTTTGGTCCTAAATTGGCATTATGCTATCGAGTATCAGGGCTTAACACTTCGTCTTTTATGCAGGGACCTTAGCAACAACAATATTGGTGGAACCATACCAGACAGTCTACCCGTCACAGTGCAGCGTTTGTATGTCCATCTGAGCATTCTGTTTACTCTTTCGTTCCACTTGTTATAGCTATTTCTTTACTAAGCCTTCTCTTGTCAATCACAGCAACCTATCAGGAAACCAGCTAACTGGTAGCATTCCAAATGCATTGTCAACACTTACACTGTTGACAGTCATGTAAGTATACATTACCAATACATACGGGCCACCAGTTCTCAGAAAGCAGGACTTCCCCAGTTAGTTTCTCAAACTGTCCATCCTTGTGGTCTTGGTTCGCAGGTACCTCAGCAGCAACCAGTTGGTTGGGGAGATACCAGATGTATTTTCAGCACTTACTGGACTTGCAAATTTGTAAGAAGATGTTGACTTTTCTTACGCTGTACATGCTAGCATTAATTGTTATCTGAAGTATTGTAGCATTGACAATTGTCCTTCAACCTTCTTCATTAGAGATTTTTCTTTTAACAACTTGACTGGGCCATTACCGCCTTCAGTGGGGAACTTAACAGCATTGACTAGCCTGTGAGTATCGATGCCTATTTCACTGGTTACTTGAGCAAAATGTGCTAGTATCAACTACTTTAATTTTTGCTATTGGTTGTGCAGGCATATTCAGAACAATCAAATATCCGGGACCCTGGATGTGTTGCAAGATCTCCCTCTCCAAGATTTGTATGACCACTCAACTTTTGTTATATCAAAAGTAGTGTTGCTATATCATGGTTTTGCAGATTACTAACTTTCTCTGCGGTAACTGTTTTGCATTCAACAGGAATATAGATAATAATATGTTCTCTGGCCCTGTGCCTCCGAAGTTATATAACATTCCAAACTTTCAGTAAGGCACTCCTCCTTTATCGAGATATTGGTCTCAATATTTTGTATGCCCCTAAGAGGAACACCTAGAAACATGTTTGAAGACAAGACCTTTTTTCTTTATTCATACTAGGGCTTTAACAACTTCGTGAGCAACTTTGTTTATGCTGATAAAGTATGTTCTGCTATACAGGAGGGACGGTAACCCATTTAATACTAGCATAGCTCCATCTCCACTGCCTGCTGCACCATCGCCATCACCATCATTGTCGCCTTCAACAGGGCGTGTCCCCTCACAAGAGCCTACAAAGTCTTCTGATGGGACAAATGGAAATTCTCCAGGATCAGGGAACCATAGTTTTTGGACAGCTAAAACCATTGGATACATTCTTGTTGGGGTGGTATCAGCGGTGGCTGTTGTGTTAATTGTAATGTTTTGTGTATCCAAGTACAAAGAAAGGAAGTCAAAGAATGATGTGTATACAAAAAGCCGTATAAGAAGGGAACCTCAGAGGCTTGGGCAACCTAAAATCAAGGAAGTACCGGAAATAAAGGAACATTCGGTAAAACCTAAGAATACTGTCGTGAAAGGTACTAATTTTTTTCTCTTGTGAAACAAAGGAATTATTGATGATCTCATATTATCCTTCTCCCCTTTGAATGTGACATGTGGTTGTTTTTGGCAACAGCTTCAAATGTGGTTTCTGATTCAAAGGAGGATCTGAAAGTCAATGCATCAATAAAAGGTGAGATGTAGCAACTTTAGAATAAAGTGTATGCCTATATGTGTTGTTATTTACTGCCTTGTATTTGATTGTCAAAATACTTAAACCAGACATTGGCATGGCTGAATGGCAGCTGCCCAATATTTTGTGTTCCGATTGACTGACATATGAAGGTTGTATGTAACAGCCCCAAATGTTGTTTATAATGCAAAGGAGGCTACATCATATCCACCAGTTAGAGGTAAAAGAGGACTTAATAAAATGCTGTATATTACAGATTTGACTATAGGAAAGTTAACCAAAATTGCTGACATGACAGCCGCTCCTGGGGTGATCACGAAGAAACAGAAGGAGCATGTTATTGACATGGAAAAACCTGGTGATTTTGTGGAAGAACCACTGCATTCTCCCCAGTCTGTTGCGCCCCGTACTGAAAAAGCCATGGTCAGCACCAGTGTTCGTACTAGAAAGGGGAGAGTACCTTCACTCGGGAAGATAGATCTAAAAACTACTGTGAAGTCCTATTCTGTTGCATCCCTTCAACAGTATACCAACAGTTTCAGTGAACAAAATTTAATAAGAGATAGCAGGTTTGGTAGAGTATATCTGGCGGAACTTCCTGACGGAGAGGTACAAACTGTTTATCAAAAGCATTCAGATTGCTACTTTAGTAAGATTGTATTAGTGACGCCATCATCAATTTTACACTAACGATATTGACGTGGTTTGCAGATTTTGGAAGTTTTGAAGATCGACATTGATAATTCAAGAGTACCAGTAGATGTATTTCTAGAGCTAGTTGTGAATATTTCAGAATTAAGTCATCCTAATATACTTGAGCTTGTGGGATACTGTGCGGAGTTCGAGCAGAGACTACTTGTCTATGAGCATTGTAGTAAGATGACTCTACATGATGAACTCCATTATGTGGACGAACCTAGCAACGCATTGTCCTGGAATGCCCGTCTCCAAGTTGCTATGGAAGCAGCAAAGGCATTACAGTAAGCAGAAATAAGTACTCTAATTTTTCAAGTCATGTGAAGTTGTTAAATATGACTTCCAAAAATTATATTAATATCTTGATTTGCAGATATCTTCATGATGGCTGTCAACCACCACTTGTACATCAAAACTTTGAACCATCAATTATTCTCCTTAATAGCACGTTGGCAGTTCAAATTTCGGAGTGTGGCCTTGCTTTGCTGTCTCAGGTAAATAAAAATGAAAATGTTTAGTTTTACATTTTGCCAAACTCTTCAGTTTTCTGTTAACTTCAGATGCTGTCAGTCACCATTATACGCTAGAAAATATC